>JAKSZU010000022.1:3642905-4242905 GCA_026018925.1 Tupaia tana | reverse complement strand
CTCACGCCGGGCGCGTGTGCGTGTGTGCCCAAGATCCCGAGAGGAGAATGGAGGAGAAGGGATTGCGGCGTGACCATCCCCCCTGGGGGGTGATTTCTCGCTTTCTGTCTCTATGTCTCTCTCTGTCTTTCTGGAGAGCGCACACGCCCTATAGCGAAAAAAACCTCTCAAAAAAAAAAAAAAAAAAAAACCTACAGAAAAAAAAAATACAAGTTCCTAATAAAGCTCAAGCATTCCTTCACTTCATCAGTTCATGGTTCTGGAGAGGATCATACTCATATCAGTATGTATATTTTATTCATTTCAAACAGCTGCTTCTTTTTAAAAAAAAAAAAAAAAACTCTTTAGAGGGGACAACAGGTGGTGTGGTGGTTAAGAGTGCTGGTTTCCCACTTGGTCGACCATGGTTCGAGTCTCTGACCTGGTGACTTGCTTTCTCACTTTCCTTCTCTCTCTCTCACTCTGTCCCTCTCTGGTTAAAAAAATCAAATAAATAAATAATTAAATGAAGTAAAATAAAACAATTCTTTAAAAAAATTATAACTATTTAATTTTATTTATCATCATAGTCTTTCATTTGACCACAGAGAGACAGAGAGAAGGATAGTGAGGAAGCAAGCTGCCAGGCGTACATGTGGGAATCCAGTGTCCCAACCACCACACCACGTGCCAGTCCCTCAAACAACTGCTTCTAAAGGCAACTCTTGGAGTATTTGTTTGAGTCTTCAGGGCATATCCATGTGGTCTCACAGATCAGCCTGGACTGCTGCGTTCCCCATGTCCTGCTGTTCGCTGTTGCTCCCTGGGGCCACCGAGATAACAATGCCATGGGCCTGTCGCTGGAGCCCACAGACCAGCTGTGGGAGATGAGATGAGGCCTACAGACTCGGTATTGAACACTTCCCGTGTCCCAGGCTTTTCCACGCCTTTTCCCCTTCCATCTTCCTGACAGCCCTTTGAGGGGTGCATTACGACCCGCACTTCACACGTGATGAAGCTAGTGGCTAAAAATTGTGTCCAGACTAACCCAGCTGGTAAGTGGTAGAGCCGGGATTCGATGAGCAAGTCTTTGGATTGTATTTATTTTTAAAGAATTATTTATTTGTTTCATTCCATTTGTTACTATTATTATTTTTTTAACTTGACCAGAAAGAGACAGAGACAGAGAGAGAAAGGGAAAATGAGAAAGCAAGAAGGTACCAGGTCCGGGACTCAAGCTGTGGTTGCCTGTGTGGGAGTCCAGATCCTTTAGCAACCATGCCCCCTGCCAGCCCTGTCTGGATTTTAAACCTAATGCTTTTTCTCATTTCCCTGTCTCCATTCTGGCCAGAATGAAATCTAACTCAATTTGGTATTGGCTTCAACCCCGAAGCAGTGTTCCCCTCAAAAGAGATGCTCAATCAAAGCTGATGGATATGCGATCCCGTACCTGTTCCTCAGAGGCTCGTGGTGCAGGCCAGCGTCATGGGGGACTTCATAGGTAGAAGCCTGAACTCCCAGTACCTCAACCTGTGACCGCATTTGGAGATAGAATTGTTTTTAATTTTATTTTTCATTTTTTATTTGCTATGTGCATTCACCAGAGAGAGACAGAGAGAAGTAGAGAGAAAGAAAATGAGAAGGCAAGCCGCCAGGACCAGGACTTGAACCGCAGTGAACCATATGGGAGTCCAGTGCCTTAATCACCATGGCACCTACTGGCCCCTGAGATAGGGAATTTAAAGAGGTAATTAAATTACAATGATGCCCTTAGAATGGGTCCTGATCTAATATGACCGTATCCTTCTAAGAGAGGAAATCTGGGCACAGCTAAGGAGAGAGGTCTCAGAAGAATCCACCCTCACCCGACACCTCGATCCCGGACTTCTACTCTGCAGAACCGTGAGAAAATCCATTCCTGTTGTCAAGGGACCCAGGCTGTGGTCCTGTGTTATGGAAGGCGAGAAGTATTAGAGGAAGAATGGTTTTTGTTGATTGCTTAAATATTGACTAGATAAAACACATGCACTCAAAAGGCATAAAATCTTCCTCCTCCTCTGCCCCAGCCCCACCTAGTCTCCCTCCCGGGAGGCAAATGGCTTCCTTCCAGAAATATTCTTTTCTTTCCCCCTCTTCACAACAAACACATATGCTTAAATGATTTTTTTTTCACCTTATACACACTGTTCTGCATCTTGCTTTTCCATTCGATAACACATCCTGTATTCTGCAAGAATGACTTTGACAAAGCGTGTTTGGAGAGTCAGAGCAACACCCGGGTGAATCACCAACATGATCGAAAAAAAAAGGCAAGGCATGAACACCACACCGCCACCCTGTCAGATATTTTAAGCCAGCTGCTTTCTGAGGAGAAGGGAGGAGATGAGATGGGCATTGACCGAACTGTTAGCATGCTGGAGAGGAGCCCCATCTTCTCGGAGAGGAGCCCCATCTTCCCGGAGAACAGCCCTTTGGCCGACTGCTCCCCTCTCAATGCTCCGCTCCTCTCTGCCCTTCTCTCCCCACACACAAAGTAGGTCAGCACGAGGGATGCTGTCTCCAGCGAGCAGGAGGGAGACGGTCCATGCTGAGTGGGAGGGCACGATTCTGGGCCCATATTGGGATGCCATCTGTAATCGTAGCGTCTCAGAACTGCAAGAGATCTTAAAGATCATCTTGTCTCATTCCCTCATTTTACAGATGGAGAAGCTGAGCCCAGAGGAAAAAAAGAACTTTCCTAAGGTCATATTGTTAGGTGGAGACAGAGTAGGGACAAGAGCTCTGGCGTCTTGCCTGTTAGTCAACATCTTTTTTTTTTTTTTTTTGGAAAGGTTTTTGCTATAGGGCGTATGCATTCGCCAGACAGAGAGAGGCAGAGAGATAGAAAGCGAGAAATCACCCCCCAGGGGGGATGGCCACACCTCAATCCCTTCTCCTCCATTCTCCTCTCGGGATCTTGGGCACGCACACACAAACGCCTGGCGTGAGTTTAAGCCACCGGGTCCGGAACTCGAACCGTGGTCGACTATGTGGGAGTCCAGCGACATAGCCATTACGCTAACTGCTGGTCCCCCAGGTCAACGTATTTTTAGGTTGCTGCGATGCCCCTGTTGGTTCTGAACTCTTTGTCTAGGTGTCCGGGTTGTATTCTGATTTCATCTCCATGCTCTGGGCATTTCCCCTCTGCCAGTAAACTTAAGAGACAGAGCCTGAAGTCAGACGCCTGAGCTTCAATACCAGCTCAACTCCCTTTGTGGTGTGGGGATGTTAACTCACCTCTTTGAACCTCAGTTACCTCCGCTATAAAATGAAGAGTCTGAGAATATCTAGCCCTGAGGGTTGGTGACAGGGCCACCATGTTGCTTGGCTTCAAGAGGCACCGTTCACAGCCTTGTGTGTAATACAAACAGTGTACAGGGGTGCCCCCTGGAGTTGTGCAGAGCACGGCATGGGCGGCCATGCTCAGTGGTCCTGGCTGAGGAGAGATCTCGCTTTCCAACCCATGGGCACACTCGGAGCTCACTGAATGCTGCTCATGGTTACCATCATTGCCACTGTCATCTTGAAGAACCGATTACCTTGTCTTTAGAAGCAGCGATGAATGGGAGAAGGGAGGAGAAAAGTCATCTTTACATGAGTTGCATTTCTGTAATAAAGTGAGCATTCAGTTAAAAAAAAAAAAAAAGGAGGGATCAGCAGTTGGCATAATGGCTATGTCACTGAACTCCCAGGTAGTCGACTGCAGTTCAAGTCCCAGACCTGGTGGCTTAAATTCATGCCAGGTGCGTGTGTGTGCGTGCCCAGGATCCCGAGTGGAGAATGGAGGAGAAGGGATTGCAGCATGGCCAGCCCCCCTGGGGGGTGATTTCTCGCTTTCTGTCTCTCTGTCTCTCACTGTCTTTCTGGTGAGCACACATGCTTTATAGCAAAAACCTCTCCAAAAAAAAAAAAAAAAAAAAGGAAAACGCACATATAAGAACAAACAAAATAACAAAAACAATGATCCCACCAACAGAAATAACCGCCGCTGACATACGGTGTATGTTTTCCAGACTTTTCTTCCCCATCTGCTTCTTTTCCTTGCTAATACATTGGGCATGCATACCCATGTCGGTCCATTTTCATCTGCAGCTTTAATGAAAAGGCTGCAGCCAGTGATAAAGATGTGGTCCCTAAGTGGCCTGGTTTCACAGGCCAGTCCTGCCACTTACCCGCTGTATGACCTCAGGCAAGAGAGTTCATCTTTTCTGTGCTTCAGTTTCCTCGCTGGTAAAATGGAGCTAAGAAAAATACTCTCTTTTAAAAAATGTATTTATTTTATTTTATTTTATTATTTTTTTAGATTTTTGCCGTAGGGTGTGTGCACTCACCAGGGAGAGAGAGAGAGAGACGGTGAGAGGGGAACTGAGAAATTACCCCCCAGGGAGGATGGCCACACCGCAATTCCTTCTCCCCCGTTCTCCTCCTGGGATTTTGGGTATGTGCGCATACATGCTTGGTGTAATTTTCTTTTTTTTTTTTTGAGAGGTTTTTGCTATAGGGCGCATGTGCTCGCCAGACAGACAGAGAGACAGAAAGCGAGAAATCACCCCACAGGGGGGATGGCCATGCCGCAATCCCTTCTCCTCCATTCTCCTCTCGGGATCTTGGGCACGCACGCACACGCGCCCGGCGTGAATTTTAAGCCACCGGGTCTGGGACGCGAACCGCGGTCAACTACGTGGGAGTCCAGCGACATAGCCATTATGCTAACTGCTGGTCCTGCATGCCTGGTGTAATTTTCAAGCTGCCAGATCCAGGACTTAAACCACAATTGGCCATGTAGGAGTTCAACACCTTAATCACTGCACCACCTGCTGGCCCCAATAAATGATATCTACATTGCAGGGTTGTGGTAGGAATGAAATGAGTTGGCATATATGCATTTCCCAGAGACGTTCTTGGAACGGTGTGTTTAGATCCTCGTGATTAGACCAGTCCACTTTTGGATTCAGTATCATTTGCTAAGCTGCTACCCTGCTGTTGGTCCTTGAAGTGGCTTTCATTTTTCCCATTCATGAGTAGTGTGGCCACAGATAATCTCAGTCATGTATCTTTGGGCACATCCTTGGTTATTTTAGTCTTAAGAAATTTATTTTTAATTTAATTTAATTTAATTTTTTAATTTGACCAGAGAGACACAGAGAGAGAGAGAGAGAGAAAGAAAGAGGGAAAGCAAGAAAGCAAGTTCCCAGGTCCGGGACTCGAACCGTGGTTGGCCATGTGGGAGTGTCCAGCACCTTAACCACCATGCCACCTGCTGGTCCCAACTTTTAAAACATGTTTTAGAAATGGAATTGCTGGCTTAGAAATGATGTGGTGGTGGGTTATCTAAAGTTGGTGCCAATTTGCATTCCACAGAAGAGTAGCAAGCATCCCTGGGGTCTTGGGAAACAGAACAGGGGACGTTGGGGACACGACACAGAGCTAGGAATGTGTTTTAGTTGCCAGAAGGTCCAAAGAGCTCCCCAGGGCTGTCGTCAATGTCTTTGCCCTTTGCAGCCTAATTCCACCTTCCCAGCCTTAACTACCACCTTCCTGAGTCCTCTGCATATCCAGGAGCCGTACCTACCATAATACATGTACTATTTCCACCTAGATGTATTTTAAAAAGAAGAGCAATGCCCTTACATAAATTAAAAGTATTTTATTTTCAGGACTGGCAGGTGGCGTGGTGGTTAAGGCGCTGGACTCCCACATGGCTGATCATGCTTCGTGTCACAGACCTGATGGCTTGCTTTCTGTCTCTCTCACTCTGTCCCTCTCTGGTCAAATTAAAATAATAAATAAATAAATAAATAAATAATAAAACAAAGTTAAATAAAATAATTCTTTAAAAATATAGAAGAGAAATTTTTAAGTTATCACTATGCGTGGAAAGCCAGAACCACCTGCTATAAAGAAGAGTAAGTATAAAAATAAATATAACGAAAGCAAAAGGTCCTTAAACTGTAGCCAGACGCCATTGCCTGGAGGGCCCTGAGGTCCGGGTCCTGTGCTGTGCACTGTCAGAGAGGGGGTGAGCAAGCCACCAGGTTCTAGGGGGTGTAAGGGCTTACAGAGCTGACGTGTCCTCGCTGGTATAATCGGAAGGGTCTAAAGAGAACTGAAGAGAGATTTTTCTTCTTTTTCTTGTGAAGCGGAGGTAGGGTGAGGGGGAAGGGGGATTTCCCACTGAAGGACCTATGAATTTACCCTAAAAGTGTCAGGACCAGCAAGTGGCATCGTGGTTAAGGTGTTGGACTTCCACATGGCCAACTGCAATTCAAATCCTGGACCCAGAGGCTTGAAACTCATGCCAGGTGTGTGTGCGTGCATGCCCAAAATCTCGAAAGGAGAATGGAGGAGAAAGGACTGTGGCATGGCTTTCTCCCCCAGGGGGTGATTTCTCACTTTCTCTCTCTCTGTCTCTCCAGTGAGTGCACGTGCCCCTAGGTAAAAAAAAAAAAAAAAAATCTCTTTCTTAAAAAAAAATAAAAGCTGGGACCCACAGATGGCGTAATGGCTATGTCGCTGGACTCCCACCCGGACCTGGTGGCTTAAACTCATGCTGGGTGTGTGTGCGTGCGTGCCCAAGATCCCAAGAGAATGGAGGAGAAGGGATTGCGGTGTGGCGATCCTCCCTGGGGGGTGAACTCTCGCTTTCTGTCTCTCTGTCTCTCTGTCTTTCTGGCGAGTGCACACGCCCTATAGCAAAAAGCTCTCAAAAAAAAAAAAAAAAAAAAAAAAAAAACAGAAGTCTCTGTGACTCTCATTTCCTGCAGCCAGAAATCATCTCACTAAAGGTCGGCTCCCTAGGAAGGCATTCAAGGAGTTCTCAGTGCACCGGTTCATGGAACCGTCATACCAGCCTTTTCTAAAGGGTGCTGTCATTATCTCCATTCTGTAGATGTGGACACTGAATTATAGAGAGGTTGACTAACACGCCCAGGCTGGTCCAGCTAATCTGGTGTAGAGCTGGGACTGGGAGTACAGGGGTCCTGGCTCCTAGTTTCTGTGTTATCATGTCAGTGCTGGTTCTACAACCAGTGACCTGCTGTGTCCCTGTTCCCACTCTCATAGCTGGAAGTATCTTGAGACAATGGGGCTTACCATAGATTCCCCAAACTCTGTCCGAGAATTGTCTTCTTACCTTGTCGGTTTAATGCAATGTTGACCTTGACCTTAGTTTGTACCTGGCCTGGTGACCGTCATGCTCTGAAGCCGTCTGCTGGTACTGATGGTCAAAGGCCTTCTTGCACCGTGGAAGTTGGGTGCTAGAGGCTCATTTGCACGATCTTTATGAGGCTATGATGGAGTGATGTTGCCAAGGGCTGCGGAGTGAGTTGCTGTCAGTCTGGGCACAATCCAGATTTGCTGATTCCTACTCAGACACCCTATCTACCACACCCTTGACTTCCCTTGTGTTTGTGTTTTTGTGTGTTTATTTTTTGTTTTGTTTTGTTTTTTTTTTTGTTTTTTGTTTGTTTTTGTTTTTGTTTTTTAGGTTTTTGCAATAGGGCACGGCACTCACTCAACAAAAGTGAAAAATCACCCCTCAGGGAGGATGGCCACACCGTAATCCCTGCTCCTCTCCTCTCCTCTTGGGATTTTGGCTATGTATGCACATGCACATGGTGTTTTTTTTTGTTTTGTTTTGTTTTGTTTTTTTGAGAGGTTTTTGCTATAGGGTGCGTGCGCTCGCCAGACAGACAGAGAGAGACAGAGAGACAGAAAGCGAGAAATCACCCCCCAGGGGGATGGCCACACCACAATCCCTTCTCCTCCATTCTCCTCTCGGGATCTTGGACATGCACGCACACATGCCCGGCGTGAGTTTAAGCCACCGGGTCCAGGACGCGAACTGCGGTCAACTACATGGGAGTCCAGCGACATAGCCATTACGCTAACTGCTGGTCCCGACATGGTGTGATTTTTAAGCTGCTGGGTTCAGGACTCGAACCACACAGCTGGTCAGGTGGGATCCAGTGCTTTAATCTCCCTGCCACCTGCTGGTCCCATCCTCGACTTTCTTAAGTGACACGGACAATTGACCCTTGTAACAATCATCTCCATTGTTTTTCCCTGTAAACTTGGAAGATACGGGGGGTATTGCTGAGAGTGCTTTATAAATGAGGGCATGTAGCTAGTAACTGTGTAGTTAGAAGGAATTCTGTCAGAGACAGGCATGGCTAGGACTAGGAGCAGCACTGTCTGGCTTTAGGTCCAGAGCTCTTCCCACAAAACACTTACATCCTTTTCTGCCTTTTGAGTGTCCTAGATCTTAATGCTATCTCTCATGTCTTAAGATTTTTAGCCATCACTCTTTTCTGGAAAGAATGGGAGCGTGGCACCAAGCATGTGTGATTCACACTAAAGTGTGAATGACTGTACCCAACCTCAAATATTACCTTCTCAGGTCTGATTTCACTTAGAGAGGTTTTTCTCTGGTGCAACCAAGGAATTCACTGCTTTTTTTTTTTTTTTTTTTTTTTTTTTTTTAACTAGGGATATTTGCTATAGGGCATGTGAACTCACCAGAGAGACAGACAGTGAGAAATCACCCCCCAGGGGGATGGCCACGATGCAATCCCTTATCCATTCTCCTCTTGGGATTTTGGGCATGCATACACATACAACTGGCATGAGTTTTTAGTCACCGGTCTGGGACTTGAACCCTGGTTGACTACGTGGGAGTCCAGTGACGTTACCATGATGCCATCTGTTGGTTCCGGAATTCAATCCTATATTAGCAATCTACTGCTATCTTACAAATGACCTCCAAACTGGGGGGCTCAACACAATAGGAATCATTTATTATCTCTAGTTTCTGTGTGTGTGTCGAACTCAGGGCAGAGGAAAGTCATGACTCTACTCCCATGTCTCAGTGCTCAGCAAGACTCAAAGACGGAGGCAGAAATCACCGGAAGGCTTACTCACATTGCTGGTGGTGACACTGGCTGTCGACTGGAACACCCACTTGTGCCATTGCCATGTGGCCTGAGCTTCCTTTCAATATGGCGACTGGGTTCCAAAGAGTATCCCAGGAGAGCCAGGCAGACTCCTATTGGCTGTGTGACCTCGTCTTGGAGCTTATGCAGTATCATTTCTGCTGCATCTCATTGGCTGAGGCAGTAGGAAGGGCCTGCCCTACGTCAACGGGAGGACGCATGGAGCCCACCTCTCAGTGGAGGGATGACGAGGTCACCTTAGAGAAAGAACATGTGGTTGGATAGATCTCTGCACAACCGTCTTTGGAAACACCACCTGGCGTAACTCCTTCGCGGTGGGATTTCATGCACAGGTTTTGGGCAACCAGGAATCCTCTCGGAGTTGCTTGGATTAGATCGCATTACTCCTGGGTCGATTTGCTCTGGGTGCCTGCATGAATAATTCTGCATTTCTCTGCATTTAGGCTGCAGCTAATGTGTGACTCATCTTTCTCAGGAGGCTCAGAAAGCCTTTATCACTGATAGGCAGGGGCGTGATCCTGCCTGACAACAGGACTTGACATTGACAATAAACAGGAGGAAAAAGTGCTGATCTCCTCCTGTGTCATAGAAGGAGCCCAGCCAGCCATGACTGGAAAGTTTCCTGCTTCAAAGTTGGTCTTCCCTGGGCCCAAGAGAAAGCTTAAAGACTAAGAAGGTTAAATGCTGAGTAAGGGAGTGTGTGTGTGTGTGTGGGTGTGTGTGCACTTCTCTCTGTGTGTGCACCTGTGTGTGTGTGTGCATTGGGTAGGGGCAGATATCATAATTCATGCAGCAATGTAGGGGCAGCTCTAGAATTTCTATATGGGTAGCAATCTGATTGGAAGAAGAGATTGGGAGTTCTATTTGCATACCGTTTTATATTCAAGAAAGTATTAGTTATCCATTTCCAAAATCTGTGAGTAGGAGCTGTCTTAGAAGACCCTGATATAAAGATCTTAAAGTGGGAAGTGAGAGACCAGCAGATGGTGTAATGGTTACTTGATTAGACTCGGTGGTTTGAGTCCTGGACCTGGCGGCTTAAAACTCACACCAGGCGCATGTGCGTGCATGCACAAGATCCCAGGAGGAGAATGGAGGAGAAGGGATTGCACTGTGGCCATCCCCCCCGGGGGTGATTTCTCACTTTCTATCTCTTTGTCCTCTGACAAGTACACATGTCCTATAACAAAAATCTCTTTTTAAAAAAAGAAAGAAAGAAAAGAAACAAAAAATGGATAGTGAGTCAAGAGAGGGAGGGTGCTGGGGTCCAGCCTTGGCGGCGGTGGATAAATCTTATCATATACTCAGGATGTATAAGAGAGCTATGTAATTCTTTTATAGTAGTATATCAGGGAGTCAGAGGGGGATTACTTCCTAGCAAGGCTACCGCAGTTTCTGGAGCATACAACAAGCGGCCTTGCCAACATGCTGAGTCAACCCAAGCTTTGCTCATGGGGGGCGGGGAGGGGGAGCGTACAGCAGCAGCCTTGCCAATGTGCTGAGCCGACCAAAGCTGTGCTCAAAGGTCAAAGGCTCAAAACAGATGCTGGGGCCCCACCGGGTCAGACTCCTCCATCAGGGCAGACAATGAAGGGTATATTATCAAACCATCTACCACTGAGGGTGAATGAAACTTACTCCTCTGGAAAGCTATGGGAACCAGTGAAAACTCTCAGAGCTATCCCACGGAAGAGGTGAAAGAGCTGGGGTATTGATACTCCAGTTGCCATCAGGGCTGCTTCTGTAAAACAGGGTTAATGCTGGCCTGCTGCTCTGAGTAGAGCGGGCCTCCATAACTTTGGAAAAAGCCTTCAGCTAAAGGAACTGGCAGTAGGAGGGCAGATGGCTTATCCACAAGGAGGCAGGGCACTGACATCATGTCCTATAGGTAACTACTGTCTCAGTGTGCCCAGAACTAAGGGGCTTCTGACATGTACTTTCAGGTTTTTTTCTGTATTGTTACAGATTTTTTTTTCTTTTTTCTTTTTTTACTATAGAACGTTATACTCACCAGATAGAGAGATAGAGAGGGGAAGTGAGAAATCACCCCCTCCCCCCCAGGGGAGTTGGCCATGCCACAGTCATTCTCCTCGTCTCCTCT
This sequence comes from Tupaia tana, assembly GCA_026018925.1. Taxonomy (NCBI): domain Eukaryota; kingdom Metazoa; phylum Chordata; class Mammalia; order Scandentia; family Tupaiidae; genus Tupaia; species Tupaia tana. Next base: position 4,231,835 of record JAKSZU010000022.1, on the reverse strand, counting down.
CGTGATTTTGGGCACACACACACATGTGCTGGTGTGATTCCAAGCTGCTGGGTCTGGGACTTAAACCACGCAGTCAGCCATGTGGGATCCAGTGCCTTAAACTACTCGTCATCTGCTGCTGAGCTGGGACTTTCAGTATTAAAACTGGAAAGGTCTAAGACAGGCCAGGAAGGTCCCAAACAAACAAGGACAAGGCAGTCACCGAGCGTTAAGGGCAATGTGGACATGGAGAACTAAAGCTCATCTGTCGTCTTAACGTGTAAAGTGGAGTGACAGGTGCTAAGAACGTCCTGGACTTAGTGGTGGCTGGTTGCATTGTATAATTTCATGGATAGACTAACACTCCTGAGTTATACACTTTATAAGGATGTGTTGCAAAATCCCAAGAGGAGCATGGAGGAGAAGGATTGTGGTGTGGTCATCGCCCTAGGGGATGATTTCTCACTTTCCCTCTCTCTGTCTTTCTCTAGCAAGCACATGTGCCCTATGGCAAAAACCTTAAAAAGAAAAAAAGATGCGTTGTATGCTATGAAGTATATATCAATGAAAATGATTTACATGGGGCCAGCCCGGGCTACATGGCTGACTGCATTTCAAGTCCTGGACCTAGAAGCTTGAAAAACCACGCTAGGCGTGTGTGCGTGCGTGCTCAAAACCCCAAGAGGAAATGGAGGGTAAGGGATTGAGGCATGGTCATCACCCTTGGGAGATGATTTCTCACTTCCCTTCTCTCCGTTTTCCCCTGTCTCTCTTCAGTGAATACACACATCCTATGGCTAAAACCTAAAAAAATAAACAAACAAACAAAATAAGATTCATGCAAGGACAGACATATAGATCAATGAAACAGAATAGGGAATACAGAAATCAACTCTTATTTCTATGATCAATTGACCTTGACACTTGTCATTGGAGTTAGGGTTCACTGGGTAACCCAGGATGATCTCATCCTAAGATCCTTCATTACATCTGTGAAGATTCTTTTTGCAAATAATGCATTCATAGATTCTGGAGTTTGGGACTTGCGTGTCTCTTTTTGGGACTACCGCTCAATCCACTAGAATCCTCATTTTACTGATGAGGAAACTGAGTAACTTGCTAAAGCAATACAGTTAGCAGAGCAAAGGTGTGAATCTAGGGGCCAGCGGGTGGCATGGTGGTTAAGCACTGGACACTCCCACATGGCTGACTAGGGTTCAAGACCCAGACCTGGTAGCTTAATTTCTCACTGTCCCTCTCTCTCTCTCTCTCTATGGTCAAATTAAAATAAATGAATGAATAAATAAAATTAAGATAAATCATTCTTTTACTTAAAAAAAAAAAAAGACGTGACTCTAGGGACTCTGGCTCCAGGCTATGTCTAAATCACAAAGAGATGAACGAGGCCAGAAAATATTTCTGCAGCTGCGTGGTGAAGGAGAAGGGGAGAAGGAGAGATTCGTCTGTGTGCCGCATCAGGAGGTTGTTACAAGGATCCTGGAAAGACTCTGCGAAAGGCCTGGAGTAATGAGTGGAGAGCAGGGTAAGAAACCCCATCTTCCACTCCAGTAATGGAGCAGTTCCTGCTCGCCGTCTCATGGGACAGATCAGACGGCCTGCCTGTGTTCTTTCTTTTTGCCACAGGGCGTGTGTGTTGTCCAGAGAGAGGAGAGAGGCATAAAGAAACAAAGGAGAAATCACCCCTTAGGGGAAATGGCCACACCACAATCCCTTCTCCTCCATCCTCCTCTTGGGACTTTGGGCATGCACGCCCATAATCAAGCAAGGGGTCAGGGACTTGAACCACTCAGTTGGCCATGTGGGACCCAGCTGCCTTAACGACCACACCAACTGCTGGCCCCAATCTTTTCAAGACTGGATGAGGCACACCCGCATTGGGGAGGGCAGTCCACTTTACTCGGTCTTCCCGTTTCAACATGACAATGTTAGCCTCACCCAGAAATATCCTCCCAGAGTCCACAATAATATTTAACTCAAGTGTCTGGGCCCTCTGTGGCCCCGTCAGGGTGACATAAAATTAGCCATCACAAGTCAAAATGTGTCTTATGCTAATGGATTAAACGACTGCTATTCACGTTCTCCTAGTTCTGGAGCCTGCGAGTCCAAGGTCAGGCTCTGGTCCGGGCTCTCTTCCTGGTTTGCAGATGGCTGCCTTCTTACCACATCGTCACACGGTAGACAGTGAGCTCTGCAGTCCCTTTCTCTTATCGTAAGAACCTCATGACCTCATCTAAACCTCCCAAAGGCCTCATCTCCATCTCACACCGGGGAGTAAGGCTTCAACCTTACATTCTAGGGGGGCCATAACAGCGTGTGAGAGAGAGCTGTTTTTTTGGCATGACTCCCCTCCAAGCGCTGAAGAACCTCCAGCCACTCTGACCACAGCGTGAAGCCCATCCCTCCAATCCAGTCCCTGCCTGCTTTCTGGAACGACCCCCCATTTCCTGCTCCCCCACAATCACCCTCTGCCCCAGAGGTGCCCGTGGCTGGTACCACGCCGTGGAGAAGCGAGACGGATGGTCTTGGTCACAGAACTGATGGGTGGCATTTAAGCAGTGGGGCCGATGGGTTCATCTCAAGACTGCAGGATCGGGCGTGGGCGGGCTGGAGGGACACGGATTAGAGTCCGACAGCACTGGCTTCATTGATGGCTCTGTCCCTTGTTTGCTCTGAGACCTCGGTCGCATGACATACTCCTTTGGGAGCCTCTGTGTTCTGATTTATTTATTTATTTATTTTTTTTAAAGAATTATTTTATTTAACTTTATTTATTATTATTATCATTATTATTTTCCAGTTTGATCAGAGACACAGAGAGAGAGAGAGAGGAAGTGAGAAAGCAAGCCACCAGGTCCGAGACTTGAACCGTGGTCGGCCATGTGGGAGTCCAGCGCCTTTAACCACCATGCCACTTGCTGGCCCCTGTGTTCTGATTTATTAAAAAAGGAATAAGAAACGATTCCTTTATTAGGGAGTTGTGAGGATTCAGAAGTAGTGCTTCCAAGGGCCCCCTCAGGGTTCTTTCTGAATTCTTCATTCTGCTTGCCAGTGTAGACGAGCTCAAGGAAAAGCAGGTGACAGGTCTGAGCTGACAGAATTTCTCCCAGGGCAGCCACCTCAGTTGGAGGGAGGAGAGCTTATTTCAATGAGCCTCCCTTGGCAGGAGGGAGGAATGTTTTGGCCGAATATCAAACGTTCTTTTTCCATCACACACCACACACAGAGGCTGCCTCCTGGGCAGAATCCTGTGTCACTGTCATCACCTGCTGGCGTCCTGTCTCCAAATCCTCCTCATATCTGCAGCTGAGATTCCCCATCCCCTGCTCCCTCCACACCACCCCCACCATCATCGACCTCAGGCAGAATTTAAGAAGACTAGGGACAGTGGAGAAATACTATCTTTGTATTTTCTATTTAAATTTTTAAAGGGTTTTGCCATAGGGTGGTTCTTCCTTTTGCTGCTTTATCAGTCTTATAAGGAATCTGCATTTCGGGACCAGCAGTTGGCGTAATGGCTATGTTGCTAGACTCCCATGTAGTCAGCCGTGGTTCGCGTCCTGGACCCGGTGGCTTAAACTCACACCGACTATGTGTGTTGTGTGCCCAAGATCCCCAGAGGAGAATGGAGGAGAAGGGATTGCCGCTGGCCATCCCCCCGGGGGGTGATTTCTCACTTTCTGTCTTTCTGGGGAGCACACATGTCCTATAGCAAAAACCTCTCCAAAAAAAAAAAGAAATCTGCATTTGTGCATTAAAGAAAAGAGGAAAGAAATCAACAGCACTATGCAGAGATCAGGTGAGTAAAGGGTTGTGTCAAAATCTGATAAACACTTTGGGACCAGCAGATGGCGTAATGGTTACATTGCTGGACTCCCACATAGTTGACCACAGTTCAAGCCCTGGACCTGGTGGCTTAAAACTCACACCAGGCATGTATGTGTGCGTGTCCAAAATCCCGAGAGGAGAATGGAGGAGAAGGGATTCTGGTGTGGCCATCCCCCGGGGGGTGATTTCTTACTTTCTGTCTCTGTCTCTTTGGTGAAAGCACGTGCCTTATAGCAAACATCTTTCTCTAAAAAAAAAAGAAAAAAAGAAAGAAAAAAAATCTGACAAACATTTTAATTTTTGATGAACGAAACATGCACCTTCTATGTCAGTCCTGGGATGTGATTCGCACTGAACTGTGAGGGAGCTGGAATTGTCACAACCTTTGAGCTGCCAGAATCCAAGAAGTCTTCTCAAGAAGACTTAATAAAGTGTGATTTTTTCCCCCTCCTTGTTAATTTAAGAACTAATCATGTTATAATGCTGACCAGGTGTGACACACCGATTTCTCTTTAAAAATACTTTCCAGGGAGCTAATTTTGAAAACATAATGGGATAATGTGTTTCTTTCAGTACCAAACCTAATTAATTTCAGTGACTCATAAATGCTAGGGTGAAAAATTAGAATATTAAAGCTCCATTTGTTTAAGATAGAAATTATGTTTCTTCTTAGTAGATGTCCTATTGTTTGGGACATAAATTTCTCTTTGAAGTAAGGCTAGAGGATTTCTCACAATACTCAGAGGTAGATACTTTATTTATTTTTATTTTTTATTTTTTTTGGAGAGGTTTTCGCTATAGGGCATGTGCACTTGCCAGACAGAGAGAGACATAGAGACAGAAAGTGAGAAATCACCCCCAGGGGGGATGGTCACGCCGCAATCCCTTCTCCTCCATTCTCCTCTTGGGATCTTGGGCGCCCGGCGTGAGTTTTAAGCCACCGGGTCCAGGACGCGAACCGTGGTCGACCACGTGGGAGTCCAGCGACATAGCCATTACGCTAACTGCTGGTTCCCAAGGTAGATACTTTAAATTCCCATTTTCGGATGGGGAAGATAAGGCTTAGTGAGGTTCAGTGACTTGCCAAGTTCTTTTTCTTTTATTCTTTTCTTTTTTTTTCTTTTTTTTTCTTATTTTTTTTATGCTATAGGGCACGTGTACTTGCCAGAAAGACAGAGAGACAGAAAGCAAAAAATCCCCCCCCCCCGGGGGGGGGATGGCCACGCCGCAATCCCTTCTCTTCCATTCTCCTCTCGGGATCTTGGGACATTGAGCACGTGCGCCCATACGCCTGCTTGAGTTTAAGCTACCAGGTCCAGGACTCAAACCACGGTCGACTACATGGGAGTCCAGCGACATAGCCATTACGCTAACTACTGGTCCCTTCTTTTTTATTTTTAAGTACTTTTTATAGGTTTTTGTCAAAGGTGCATGGGCTCACCAGAGAGGAGAGAGACAGAGAGAGGGAAAGTGAGAAATCACCCCTGCCGGTGGAGGGGGGTGGAGATGCCACGATCCCTTCTCTTCCATTCTCCTCTCAGGACTTTGAGCACGTACACACATGCATGAATTTCAAGCCACCATGTTCAGGACTTGAACCATGATCAACCATGTGAAAATCCAGCGGGCTTAACCATCACGCCATCTGCTGGCCCCCACTATATTTTTTTTAATTGCTTGAGAGTACATGTACTCACCAGAGAGAGAGAGAAAGTGAGACAGCACCCCCTCTCCCCCAGCGGGGTGTAGTTATGCCCCAATCCTCTTTCCTCCATTCCTTCTTCCCGTCAGGATTTTGGGAACGCATAAACATGCCCGACGTATTTTTCAAGCTGCCGGGTCCAAGATTTAAATTGCAGTTGGCCACGTGGGATCCCTCTCCCAACGCACAGCCCTTAACCCCTGTGCTACCGGGCTAGCCAGCTGTTATTCCTGTTAGTAAGTGACAGAGATGGTACCCTGATCCAGGGCTGCATCTCGCAGAATCATGACTCTTAAAAATCCACCACTGAGGGACCAGCAGATGGTGTGGTGGTTAAGGTGCTGGACACTCCCATATGGCTGACCATGGTTCAGGTCTTGAACCTGGTGGCTTGCTTTCTCACTTTCCCTCTCTCTCTCTGCATGTGTCTCTCTGGTCAAATTAAAATAAATGAGTAAAATTAAATCATTATAAAAAAAAAAATCCACCACTGGGGGGACCAGCAAGTGATGTGGTAGTTAAGGCGCTGGATACGCTCCCACATGGCCGACCACAGTTCGAGTCTCCGACCTGGTGGCTTGCTTTCTCATGTTCTCTCTCTCTCTCTTTATCTCTCACTCTCTCTTTGTGCCTCTCTGATCATATTAAAATAAAATGGGATCAGCAGTTAGTGCACAATGGCTACATCACTGAACTCCCATGTAGCCAATTGCGGTTCAAATCCCGGAGCCAGTGGTTTAAACTCACACAGGGCGCGTGTGCGTGCGTGCCCAAGATCCCAAGAGGAGAATGGAGGAGAAGGGATTGCAGCGTGACCATCCCCCCTGGGGGGTGATTTCTCGCTTTCTGTCTCTCTGTCTCTCTCTGCCTGTCTGATGAGGGCACATGCCCTATAGCGAAAACCTCTCAAAAACAAAAACAAAACAAAACAAAAACTGGCTTGAGCCTGTGAAGTGGGTGAAATCGACCTGATTTATAATGCATATAGCTGGTTCTTTCTTAGTATGACTTTGGGAGCCCTTGTAAGACTTTTTCTTAAGATATCCTTTTCCCTATTAGATGATCTCGAAAGTTCTACTATTAAATATTAATTCTTCTAACCCAGGTTTTTGTTTGTTTGTTTCATTTGTAAGTACATGTGCTTGCCAGTCAGAGAGAGAGAAGGTGAGAAATCAACCCCCTGGGGGATGGCCATGCCATTCTACTCTTGGAATTTGGGGCACACATGCCTGGCATAATTTTTAAGCCACTGGGTCCAACCCTTGAACCACACAGTTGGCTATGTGCGAACCAGCCACCTTAACCTTCATGCCACCTGCCGGCTCATCCCAGACCATTCTTATCTCCTTGTTAAAATACAGTTGATCGGGACCAGCAGTTAGTGTAATGACTATGTTGCTGAACTCTCATGTAGCCGACCACGGTTCGAATCCCGGACCCGGGGACTTAAACTCATGCTAGGCGCATGTGCATGCGTGCCCAAGATCCCAAGAGGAGAATGGAGGAGAAGGGATTGCGGTGTGGCCATCCCCCCTGGGGGGTGATTTCTCACTTTCTGTCTCTCTGTCTCTCTCTGTCTTTCTGGCGAGTGCATGCGCCCTATAGCAAAAACCTCTCAAGAAAAAAAAAAAAAAAGAAACACAGTTGATCGGGACTAGCAGATGGTGTAATGGTTACACCGCTGGATGTAGTCGATCGTGGTTCAAATCCTTGACCTGGCAGCTTAAAACTCACACATGGCATGTGTGCGTATATGCCCAAAATCCCAAGAGGAGAGTGGAGAAGGGATTGCGGCATGGCCATCAATCTTGGGGGCGGGGGGGTGATTTCTTGCTTTCTGTCTCTCTGGCAAGTGCATGCACCCTATAGCAAAAATCCCTCTAAAAAAATTTTTTTTAGGGAACCAGCAGTTAGCGTAATGGCTATGTCACTGGACTCCCACATAGTCGACCGCTGTTCGCGTCCCGGACCCAGTGGCTTAAAACTCACCCTGGGCGCGTGTGCGTGCGTGCCCAAGATCCCGAGAGGAGAATGGAGGAGAAGGGATTGCGGCGTGACCATCCCCCCTGGGGGGTGATTTCTCACTTTCTGTCTCTATGTCTCTCTCTGTCTGGCGAGCGCACGCGCCCTGTAGCGAAAACCTCTCCAAAAAAATTTTTTTGTAAAAGTACAATTGAGGGGCCAGCAGGTGGTGTGGTGGTTAAAGGTGCTGGATTCCCATGTGGCTGATTGGTGTTTGAGTCCTGGACTTGGTGGCTTGCTTTCTCACTTTCCCTTTCTCTCTTTCTCTGTCTCTGGTCAAATTAAAAAAAAATAGCAAATGGAATGAAATAAATATAATTCTTTTAAAAAAAAAATACAGTTGATCAAGCATTCAAATGTGGATTTATACACCCTTTCTAAGGATGGATTTTCCTGGAAAGAGGGAGTGAGAAGAGAGAATAGAGGCAGATTGAGATAAGTCTTAGGGCAGGAGAGAGAGGGAAAGGGAAAAAGTGGGGGGGGGTGGGGGTGGGGGGTGGTTGAGGGCCTAAATGACAAATCACCTTCTTAGTGGCTGGAGAGCTGATTCACACAAGGAGGACTCTTAGGGTTAGTGATGATTTTGTTTTGAATTGAGAGAAAAATGACATCAAGAGGATCCAATTTCTCTCTTTAAGAACAGCTACAGGGACCAGCAGTTAGCGTAATGACTATGTCGCTGGACTCCCACGTAGTCGACCGCGGTTCGTGTCCCGGACCCAGTGGCTTAAAACTCACACCAGGTGCGTGTGCGTGCGTGCCCAAGATCCCGAGAGGAGAATGGAGGAGAAGGGATTGCAGCATGGCCATCCCCCCGGGGGGTGATTTCTCGCTTTCCGTCTCTCTGTCTCTCTCTGGCTGGCTGGCGAGTGCACGCACCGTATAGCAAAAACTTCTCCAAAAAGAAAAGAAAAGAAAAGAAAAAAAAAAGAACAGCTACAAATACAACAAGATTTGGAGACTAGCTCCAGATAGCTTGTAGAAATAGCCCTGCATCTGTTTCCTCTTTCTCTGTGACCTTGAGCAAGTCACACAACCCTGACTCCTAGACTTAGTTTTAATGTGAATTACTGTCAGAAGGGGCAAACAGGAAGGACCAGAAGTAAGAATTGGCTTGGATCCCACATGGTCAACTGTAGGGGTTCGAGTCCCAGACCTCATGCTTAAAAATCACACTGGGCACATGTACGTGCATGCCCCAAATCCCAAGAGGAGAATGCAGAGGGGTGTGCGTGTGATCACACCCCCCATGGGGCACTTTCTCAGTTTCCCTTTCTCTCTCTCGCTGACAAGTGCATGCTCCCTATAGCAAAAACAAAACAAAACAAAACAAAACAAAGTTATTTAAAAACTGGACAGAGGAGCTGGCAGGTGGCGTGCTGGTTAATGGCGCTGGACTCCCACATGGCTGACCATGGTTCGAATCCTGGGCCTGGTGGCTTGCTTCTTCACTTTCTGTCTCTTCTCTCTCTCACTCTGTCCCTCTCTGGTCAAATTAAAATAAATAAAGTTAAAAAAAAAAAAAAAAGAAAAAGAGAAAACAAGGTCTTTCTCCTGGATAAAATACCTCACTTCTCCTTAAAAACAAAAACAAACAAACAAAAAATGGGCAGATAGGGCTGGCAGTTGGCCTGGTGCTTAAGGTGTTGGACTCCCACATGGCCCACTGCAGTTTCAGCCCTGGGCCCAGCAGCGTGAAAATTATGCTGGGTGAATGTGCGTATGTGTCCAAGAGGTGAAGGGATTGCAGCGTGGCCATCCCCTCTGGGGAGTGATTTCTCACTCTCTGTCTCTGTCTGTCTCTCTCTGGTGAGTGTACACGTCCTATAGGAAAAAACTAAAAATAAATAAATAAATAATAAATAAAAATAAAATTAAATTAAAAAAATCATAAACTGGGCAGAGGATATTTTTGAAACCCTCTGGATCTCTCCTAGTCTTAAGCCCTCCAAGAGCTTATCCATGTTGGACATACTTCACACAAGGTTAAAAGCAAACGTCCTTCCAGAGACTTTGGAACTCCCAGTGGCTTTTCTGTTTCCTATGTGCTCCGTTAGTCATTACACCTTCTGTTCGTCATTACAGGAATGACCATTAGCAGGTCAGTCTCAGTTGTCCTTTCAGCATTCTTCTTCTTTTTTTTTTTTAAGAGAGATTTTTGCTATAGGGCACATGTGCTCTCTGGAGAGACAAAGAGAGACAGAGAGACAAAAAGTGAAAAATCACCCCCAGGGGGAATAGCCACACTGAAGTCCCTTCTTCTCCATTTTCCTCTAGGATTTTGGGCACACACACATACACGCTCAGAGTGAGTTTTAAGTCACTGGGTCCGGGACTTGAACCACGGTCGACTACGTGGGAGTCCAGAAACTTAACCGTTACATCATCTGCTGGTCCCCCTTTTAGCATCCTTGATCAGCCAGCGAGCTCTCTGCCATGCCCCTCTCCTCAAGGGTCCCTTCTCACCCTTGGTTGAAGCCAGAAGGAGAAAAGACCAGTTATGTAACGGTGTGATTGCACCAACACCGCAAACTCCTTTTATCCCCAATTACCACATTTTCTGACAGCTGGTTTGGAAGGTGTTACCATTTTTTCCTCCTAGCTGGAGAGCTTTTAGCTATAGCTCCAAGTTTATCAGAGTATAACCTTAAAGAATACATTTAGGGACCAGCAGATGGTGTTATGGTTATGTTGCTGGACTCCCACGTAGTCGACCGGAGTTGAGGTCCCAGACCCAGCACCTTGAAACTCAGGCTGGGTGGTGTGCATGAGTGCCCAAAATCCGAGAGGAGACTGGAGGAGAAAGGATTGCAGGGTGGTCATCTCCCTGGGCAGGGGGTGATTTCTCGCTTCTTGTCTCTCTGGTGAACACATGCATCCTATGGCAGAAACCTCTCTAAACAAAACAAAACAAAAAAAAAAGCGGGACCAACAGTTAGCGTAATGGCTATGTTGCTGGACTCCCATGTAGCCGACAGCGGTTCGAGTCCCAGATGCAGTGGCTTAAACTCACGCCGGGCGTGTGTGCATGCATGCCCAAGATCCCGAGAGGAGAATGGAGGAGAAGGGATTGCGGCGTGGCCATCCCCCCTCAGGGGTGATTTCTCACTTTCTGTTTCTCTCTGTCTTTCTGGCAAGCGCATGTGCCCTATAGTAAAAAAAAAAAAAAAAAAGAAAAGAAAAAAAACAAACATAAAGGGGACCAGCAGTTAGCATAATGGCTATATCGCTGGACTCCCACATAGTTGACCGCGGTTCACGTCCCGGACCCGGTGGCTTAAAACTCCCACTGGGCGCGTGTGCGTGCGTGCCCAAGATCCCGAGAGGAGAATGGAGGAGAAGGGATTGCGGCGTGGCCATCCTCCCTGAGGCGTGATTTCTCGCTTTCTGTCTCTCTGTTTCTCTCTGTCTGGCGAGCGCACGCACCCTATGGCAAAAACCTCTCCAAAAAAAAAAAAAAAAAACCCTCTCAAAATAAATAAATAAAAAATAAAAAATAAAAAATAAAAAAAAGAGGGGCCAGCGGGTGGTGTAATTGTTAAGATGCTGGACACTCCCACATGGCTGACTACAGTTCGAGTCCTAGACCTGGTGGCTTGCTTTCTCACTTTCTCTCTCTCTCTCTCTCTGTATCTCTCTGGCCAAAATTAATATAAATAAATGAATAAATAAAATTAAATAAATAATTCTTTAAAAAAGAACACATTTAAAGAGAACTTCAGGTTTTACAACAAAGATAAGTGAATGTTTTTTCACCAATGACACAGCTTGGGAAGACAGAGATTCCTCCTCTGTGAGGACTAAATACAAGATATTAATGTTGGGAATTTCCCAGTTAATGTCTTTTAAAATAATTTTTAATTAATTATTATTATTTAATTTGCTATAAGGCATGAGCACATGCCAGAGAGAGAGAACAAAGAAAGAGAGAGAGAAAGTGAAAAAGCAAGCCACCAGGTCCAGGACTCAAACCACGGTCGGCAATGTGGGAGTCCAGCAACTCAACCACCATACCACCTGTTGGCCCTTAAATCCTTCTCAGGGCAGCTGATTTAGATTGTGCCTCAGCTTAGGGAGTAGCAATAGATGGATCACACAGCTGATTGTAGAGAAAATAAGCAGGGCCCTGACCGCCGGCAGCCATTTGTACAGTTGGTGAAACCCAAGGTTTGACACAGTCTTTCTAACCCCGGGGATAGCAGGCACCTTGTCATCACGTGATCATGATGGAAAGGAGGAAAAAATTGATGAAAATGAAAACTGAGGCTGGCACAATGGGAAGGTACTGCTTGGGAGAAGATGGATGCCTCATGGTGACCATGGTTTGAGTCCTCAACCTGGTTGGTTTGAGACAAGCTAGACGTGCATGTGCGTGCCCCAAACCAATGAACTGGAAGACTGGAGGAAGGGAACCATGGCATGAGCACACTCTGTGGAGGGTGCTCGTCTCTGTCTCTCTGTCTCTCTCCCTTTCTCTGTAGAGATGAGCCAGCTCGTGGTCTGGGGCTGGCTGAGGCTGGGGTTGGTGTCCACCACCGCTCATTTCTTTTCTTTAGGTCTGTACTAATCAGGATTGTTTTGATTGCAAGTGACAGAAACGCAACCTAAGCCAGTGTAAACAAAAAGAGGAATTTCTTGTCTCAGCAAGGAAAATGTGAACAGTCTTTTATCTGTTTGTTTCTTTCTACAGGGTATCAGAAAGGAAGAAAGCAGTCCCCAGCGAGACACAGCTTCGCTTCAATCTCCTTTCCTCCAACCCTTCTTCCTGTCAGGATGTGGGGCATGCACATACATGTCCCCAGGGTGTTCCTTAAGCCACCAGGGCTGGGATTCAAACCCCTCCACCCCGATTGGCCATGTGGGATCTGGCTCTCTGAACCCCTAGGCCAGGAGGCTGGTCCCAGCCTTTATTACACAAAATGCAGGGAAAGTTAGATTTCAGGAAGATGTGGTGTCAGGGCTTAGTGCCAAGATATGTTGATTTTTTTTGTTTTGTTCATTTTTCATTTAATTTTATTTATTATTATTATTTTTAATTTGCTACAGGGCACATGTGCTCACCAGTGAGAGACAGAGAGAGAGAGAGAGAGAGAGAGAGAGAGAAGGTGAGAAAGCAAGCCGCCAGCTCCAGAGTTTGAACCATGGTTGGTCATGTGGGAGTCCGTCGCCCCAACCACCACGCCACCTGCTGGTCCTCGCTCTTTTTCTCAGCAGGTTGATGCCACTTTGTTTCAAGTATATTTATTTGTGTCTTCCATGAGCAAAAGGTTCAACACCCCAGCGGGGTCTTGATATCACGATCCACCCTCAGCTTCAGCCAGCCTTAGATTATGAACACGCGTGTGCCCAGCGTGTTCGGGGGTCTCCTGACAGGAACCCAGAACCCCATGTGTGCCAGCTTGGTGGAGTGTCGTGGTACCACTCTGCCGACATCCGGCCTCTGTTGGTGTCATTCTCCGACAGGCTAGCTTCTCTTCCCGTGGGCGTGTGGAGGCCATGGAGATCGCTCAGATCTCCTGGAGATGGCAGTGAGAACACGCCTGAGGGAACTGAGGCCATGGAAGCTTCACCACCATCCCTCTAGCTGTGGAAGTCCTTTGCCTGGGTTGGCCCTGAGACTGTGTGCTGCTCCCCGCCAGTGACTGCAAGTGTGGGGCCCATTCCTGGAAGGCCTAGTACCGTCTGATGGCCAATTTTAGCTTGAGGGCTCCCCAGCGGCCTTGTCAAAATCCCTTGGGTCACTGGGTTGTCTGGAATGCTACTTTCTTGCTCTTTGCCTGGGGTTAGACTTGGGTGTAGTCTGTCTGTTCTCTCAATCCGTCCCATTTTCTCTCATATAATTCACCTACTGACATCCCTGTACACCGGACTCTGCCTTAGTGTGTGTCTTGAGGGCTGTACCGCTAGACTCCTCTAAGGGAGTGTGCCGTGGGGAGCAGAGGGGACCCAGCAGCCTCGCTGTCCCTCTGTGGGTCCACAGTAGCAGCTCACTGAGGCCACACTCCTCTCAGACTGGTTCCAGCCCATACCTGAACATGGCGAGGCTCTACTGGTGACCCTGTCTTCTTCTTTGTCTTCTTTTTTAAGCAAGACTATTTTATTTTTAAATTTAAGGTTATGTATTATTACTATTTTAAATTTGACCAGAGAGAGAAAGAGAGAGAGAGAGAGTGAGAAAGCAAGCTGCCAGGTTCGGGATTCAAACCGTGGTCAGCTGGGTGGCAGTTCACTGCTTGAACCACCACGCCACCTGCCGGCCCCACTGGCCCAGTCTTCTAATGGGCAACCTTGGCTTAGCAATGCCCAGAGATCTGGCCCAAACTTCCTTAGATCTGTGCGGCAGTCTGAGACTTCCCAGCCAAGTCTCCTCCCTTCCCGTCACCTTTCAGAGTTGTGAACTCCCTTTCCATCCGGGCTCTCCCCACCATACTCCTGCAGTATCTCCATAGGAAATCTCTTCCTCGTCCCTCACCACAGCGCCTGCTCTTCCAAAGACCTGAATTGACACAGGTGGTCAAAAGGGCTGCAAATAAGTCTTACGTTCTTTCCATGTAATTCTCACCACCAGAAAGACTAAGTGTTACTATTTATTATAAACTTAAAAACCAAACAAACAAAAAACCTCCCAGAGAAAGACTGATTAGCTTGTCCTGAGTCAGGTCGACCCACTAACTGTAATCAAGAGAGTGAGTCATGTCAAAACATTGCAGTGGGGCCAGTAGGTGGCGTGGTGGTTCAAGGTGCTTGGGCTCCCACATGGCTGACAGTGGTTCAAGTCCCAGTCCTGGTAGCTTGCTTTCTCACTTTCCTTCTCTCTCTCTTACTCTGTCCCTCTGGTCAAATTTAAATAACTAAATAAAGTTAAATAAAATAATTCTTAAAAATAAATGGCAGCCATGTGGGTGGACTATGAGAGAAACTACCGAAGAACAAGTTGGGCAGGAGGATGCCAGGTAGACAATCTGATATGATTTTCCACTGTGTCTTGGAAGATTGCAGGTTCTCAGAACCCCTGGGAAATCTACAGCTTTAAGGGGAGGCTCTTCCTTACACCTTGTCATCTGGGGTCTTGAGGTTAACTGTGATTGTCAACTTGGAGTCAAGTATTGTGGGTAAAGTCCAGGAAAATGGCAGCAGTCAAGTCTGGGCCAGGATCCCTGAAATGGGAGTGGGAAGACAGGAGAGGCACACACGGCAGTAGGGCCAGCAGGTGGCGTGGTGGTTAAGGGCGCTGGACTCCCACATGGCTGACAGTGGTTCAAGTCCCGGTGCTGATAACTTGTATCTTCACAATTCTGTTGGAGACAGCCTTCTCTGAGTCCCCCTTATGTGAGAGAAAAGACAAAATGCTTGCCCACCACAATGGAGATGCAAAGAAACAAACATTCAGGAGCTCTGGGGTAAGCTGCCAGGAGAAAAGACAAGATACAAGAACCCAGAAGGGCCAGAAGTAGGGATCAAAGTCAAGGAACGGAGCCAGAAATGCAGGCCCAGGAGCCAGGATCGATTGAAGCAGGTTAGGATCAGGTAGCAGTGGGGATCGACTGGCCCCGACGGATTGCCCAGCTACCATTTATAGCTTGCTTTTAACATCTGGCAGGAATGTGATGAGCGGGTGGGATGGCCTTGCTGACAGGTCCAGGGGGGAGCTGCGGCACTGTGCAAAATGCCCACATTCAACTCTTCCTGCAAGCCAAATGAAGCCACAGTGATAGATTTGGAAGCTTAATGGAATTTTCCCAGAGAAGTCAAGACCAGAGGCCCCATGCAAGTCAACAAAAATCTGTTCACTCTTTGGAAAATAGAGAGAATAATTGCAAATAAGAGGATTTGAGGTATGGATTTGTTTCTTATGTATCTTTTGAGATAAAGGAGATAGCTTGGTGGCTGCCAGACAGGAAGTGCAGACCTCGCCTCATAATCAAGAAGGGGAAGTCAGAGCTCTAGGGTCCTGTGCAGCCGCTAAGCTGTGACACCCACTCTCTTCTGAGCATGTGCAAGGTGACAGGCATTGGGTAAACTGCTTTGCATGTATCATCTCTTTTTTTTTATTTTTTGAGAGGTTTTTGCTATAGAGTGCATGCGCTCGCCAGACAGAGACAGAAAGTGAGAAATCACCCCCCGGGGGGATGGCCATGCTGCAATCCCTTCTCCTCCATTTTCCTCTTGGGATCTTGGGCATGCACGCACACGCGCCCAGCGTGAGTTTTTTTTTTTTTTTTTTTTTTTTTTTTTGAGAGGTTTTTCGCTATAGGGCGCGTGCGCTCGCCAGACAGACAGAGAGAGACATAGAGACAGAAAGCGAGAAATCACCCCCCAGGGGGGATGGTCACGCCGCAATCCCTTCTCCTCCATTCTCCTCTCGGGATCTTGGGCACGCACGCACACGCACCCGGCGTGAGTTGTAAGCCACCGGGTCCGAGACGCGAACCGCGGTCGACTACGTGGGAGTCCAGCGACATAGCCATTACGCTAACTGCTGGTTCCCTCCCAGCGTGAGTTTTAAGCCACCGGGTCCGGGATGCAAACCATGGTCAACTACATGAGAGTCCCGCGACATAGCCATTACGCTAACTGCTGGTCCCTTTTTTTTTTTTTTTTTTTTTAAGAATTATTGCATTTCTTTTTCTTTTTTTTTTTTGGAGAGGCTTTTGCTATAGGGTGCGTGCGCTCACCAGAAAGACAGAAAGACAGAAAGACAGAAAGACAGAAAGCGAGAAATCACCCCCCAGGGAGGATGGTCACGCCGCAATCCCTTCTCCTCCATTCTCCTCTCTGGATCTTGGGCACACACGCACATGTGCCCAGCGTGAGTTTAAGCCACTGGGTCTGGAATGTGAACTGAGGTTGACTGCATGGGAGTCCAGCAACATAGCCATTACACCAACTGCTGGTCCTGCATTTCATTTATTATCATCATTATTATTTTTTAAATTTGACCAGAGAGAGACAGAGAAAGAGAAAGGGAAAGTAGGAAAGCAAGCCTCCAGGTCTGAGACTCGAACTGCAGTTGACTACATGGGAGTCCAATTCCGTAACCATTATGCCATCTGCTGGTCCTGTCTCACCTCTTTTAAACTCAGAAAACCCTGGGAGGTCGTTACTGTGATTTTTCCCATTTCACAGATGAGAACATCAAGGGCCTTGTCAAGGTCACATAAATACCACATGGTCCTGCAATCTGAAAGAAAGTCTATGTGATTCATCTCTGCACTCCGACATCTTCTGCCTGCTTTTAACTGTTAACTTTCTCAGCGACCTACATTCATGACTTGCTTTTCTATGTAAGACGTGAATTTCCCCCTTGAAAGTTGTCTTTCAGCTAATACCTGACTCTTAATCATTATCATCAGGTTGTCACGAGGAATTTTTCTATGTAGAAATGCATCATGACTTTCCTGACAACCAAATAAAAGTCATTTTGTAGTCTTTTAATGTTTTTGGAGAGTTTTTTTTTTTTTTTTTTTTTTTTTTTTGTTTGTTTGAGAGAAAGGGAGAAATCACCCCCCAGGGGGGATGGCCACGCCACAATCCCTTCTCCTCCATTCTCCTCTCGGGATTTTGGGCACGCACGCACACGTGCTCGGCGTGAGTTTAAGCCACCGGGTCTGGGACTCGAACTACGGTCAACTATGTGGGAGTCCAGTGACATAGCCATTACACTAACTGCTGGTCCTGTCTTTTAATGTTTTTGAGCTTTTTTAAAAGAAATCATTTCTGGGCTAGCCATGGTGTAGTGGTTAAAGTGCTGGATTCCTACAGGACCCACCACAGTTGTGTCCCAGACCTGGCGACTGGCTTTCTTGCTCTCTCTCCCTACCCGCACCCCCCGCACTCCACTCTGTCTTTCTCTGGTGAGCACATGTGCCCTACAGCAGACTTAAAATTAATAATCAGGATAAATAAATAAATAACTTTAAAAAGATTATTTCTTCCCTGAATGAAAGAGACAGAGATAGAAAGAAATACAGAGACGGACAGCACCCCAACGGGGTGTTGATGTCATAGTTACCTCCTGGCTTCAGCCGGTCCCGGATCATGGGCGTGTGCGTACTCAAGGATGTCTCTGGTCACAACCCAGAATCTTCCTATGTGAATCTGTCTTGCATATCATTGCATTTAACTGCAGCACCACCATCCAACACTTCCACCCGCCTACCCCAACCAGGTAGTATAGGCGAATGGCTCAAATTTTGAAATACAAGAGGGCTGGGCCAGCCAATGGCATGGTGGCTACGGTGGCTGGATCTCCCATGGCTGACTGTGCAGTTCGGGTCCTGGATTCAGTGACCTAAAAACACACTGGGCACAAGTGCATGCGTGTCCGAAGTCCAGAGAAGAGAATGGGGGAGAAGGGATTGCAGTGTCGCCATTGCCTTAGGGGGGTGCGTTCTCACTTTTCCTCCCTCTTTCTTTCTCTCTGCCTCTCCTTAGCAAACACGTGTGCCCATAGCAAATTTTAAAAAATGAAAACAAAAAACTCAAAGGGCCAATAGACTCTTCTCCCGGTCACCTTGTTCTCTTATGCCTGAGGATTCAAAGCTCTGTTTCCTTTCTTCCATTCTCATTCCCTTTTTGCTATAGATTTGTTGGGTTTTCTGTTTACTGATATGTAAGTTTTCTTTCTTTTTTAAAAATTTTTACTTATTCATTCATTTATTTTTAATTTGACAGAGAGAGAGAGAGAGAGAGAGAGAGAGAGAGAGGAAGTGAGAAAGCAAGCCACCAGGTCCAGGACTTGAACCTTGGTCAGCCATGTGGGAGTGCCCAGTGCCTTAACCACCACGCCACCCGCTGGTGCTCTGTAAGTTTTCATATATCAGTGTAATTTGTCCTATGCCTGTAGTATGGATCACAAGTATTTTTCCTATTTATATTTTGCTTTTTTAACTTGTGAAGGTTTCTTTTCTTTTCTTTTTTTTTTTTTTAAAAAAAAAAAAAGAGTCATTTTATTTATTTATTTTCCTTCAGTTTGACCAGAGAGAGAGAGAAAGAGAGAACAAGCTGCTAGATCTGGGACTCGAACCATGGTTGGCCATGTGGGAGTCCAGCACCTTAACAACCACGTCATCTGCCAGCCCCTCTTTTTTCTTTTTTCCTATGGAGTTAAATTATCGTAGTTAAATTTATCGTTTTTAAAATTTTGACTTATGTGATGCGTCATTCTTAGAAAGCTATTCCTTACTCCAAGATTATAAAATGAAATTCCCTACATTTTAATTTATTGCTATTTAGATTTTAGATTTTAGATTTTTTTTTTTTTTTTTTTAAGAGAGAGATTTTTGCTATAGGGCGCCTGCGCTCACTGGAGAGACAGAGAGACAGAAAGCAAGAAACCACCCTTGGGGAGATAGCCACGCTGCAATCCTTTCTCCTCCATTCTCCTCTCGGGATCTTGGGCACGCACGCACACGCGCCTGGCTAAGTCTGGGACTCAGACCACAGTAGATTATGTGGGATTCCAGCAACATAACCATGACACCATCACACCATCTGCTGGTCCCATCGTTTAGATTTGGATCCATCTGGAAAATTTTGGATGTAACATGAAAGAGTTGGACCTAACTTAAAATTTACCCTCAATAACAATCCAGTTATTCCAATGTTTGTGGAATAATTTTGTTCCCCAGTGATTTAAAATGCTACATACACTAGGTTTCTGGATACATTTAGGTTTATTTCTGTGTTTTTTTGTTTTGTTTTGTTTTTCATTGCTACAGGGCATGTGTGTGCTTGCCAGAGAGAACGAGAACCCCTCCATGGGGCATTGTCCCACTGCAATCCTCTTTCCTCCACTTTTCCATCTCGCCAGGATTTGGGGCACACGTACACACATGCCTGGTATGGTTTTCAAGCTGCCAGGGCTGGATTCGAACCATGGTGGTTGGCCCTCTGGGATCTGACTCCTAAAACATGGTAGTTAACCAGTGTGTTGCAGGGCTAGCCCTGTTTCTGAGCTTTCGACTTACTGATCTCTTTCTTAAAAGCATACTTGTTTATTTCATGAACATGAGCGTGAGAAATACAGCACCCTCAGCCGAGTCCTGATACCACGACCCACCTCCAGCCGTAGAGAGCCCGAATCACAGCCACGTGCATGCCCAGCTTACCCCGGAGGTCTCTGATGCAAAAGGCCACCCTGCCCATGTGGGTGCGCCCTGTGGATGGCTGTGTTCACCGCCGCACCTGTCTGCACCGTGGAGTTCAAGGAGCACACAGTTTAAACGACGGCAGCTCAATACCAGCTCAATACCGGCTCCAGTGCTGACAAAGCTCCTCTTCCAACTGCTCCTTGTTAGCATCCTCCCTGCCGTTCCTGCTTGTTTATTCTTCCGTATGGATTTCAGAGTCAGTTTGCCTGCCCGCCCCCCCCCCCCCATCTGTTTGCTTTTTCTATGTGAATTGCATTACATTCACAAACGAATTTAAAAACAAAGGACATCTTTACGATGCTGAGTCTTCCAGGTCAGAACATTATAAACCTGATGTTTTGTGCACTTGTTTTTTGGTGTCTGGTAGTAATATTCATTAAACAAATGTGCAAGCATCTTGTTAAGTTTATTGGTCGATAATCCATCGTTTTCATTGCTATTGTAACTCAGTTTTTCTTTCCCTCCTATTCCCTCACTGGATGTTGTTTTGGCAACAATGTGCATTCCCCTCGCTGGCTCTGATGTCTCAGGCTGTCTTGGAAAACTTCACATCAGATTTGACTTGGATTCCGGCTCCTCCCCTCGGTTTGCAGGCGAGACCAGGAGATGGACATGGCCGAGGAAAACCCCTATCCGTACGCCAAAGTACCTCTAGGGTGGATGCTGTGGATACCAAAAAAGATTGGTGACATGAGGTGTATTAAGAACGACCACAGATCTGTACGAATGACTTGATCCACTGCGAGGCACTGAGCTCAGGGCAGGAGATGGCAATTGAAAGCTTATGATGCTGAAGTCTGAGACTCCGTTAGCTTTTTTGTTCATTCGTCTTGTTTTGTTTGCTGTGGAACGTGTGCATGCACCAGAAAGAGAGAGAGAGAGAGAAATCACCCCCGCCGGGGGGGGGATGGCCACACCACAATCCCTTCTTCTCCATTCCCCTCCCAAGATTTTGGGCATGCACGCACAGGTGCACAGTGTGATTTTCAAGCTGCCAGGTCTGGGACTTGAACCTCACAGTCGGTCATGTGAGATCTGGCACCTTTAACGCCACGCCACCCGCTGACCTGGGTTAATTTATCTTTAGGATACTAACAACTGATCACTTTGAAGAATTGAGATAACATTTATTTATTTATTTATTTATTTGAGAGGTTTTTGCTATAGGGCACGTGTGCTTGCTAGAAAAGCAGAGACAGAGAGACAGAGAGACAGAGAGACAGAAAGCGAGAAATCACCCCCCAGGGGGGATGGCCACGCTGCAATCCCTTCTCCTCCTTTCTCCTCTCGGGATCTTGGGCACGCACGCACACGCGCCCAGCATGAGTTTAAGTCACCAGGTCTGGGACGCGAACTGCAATTGACTACATGGGAGTTCAGCGACATAGCCATTACGCTAACTGCTGGTCCCATGAGCTAGTTCTTTTTTTTTTTTTTTTCTTTTTTTTTGGAGAGTTTTTTTGCTATAGGGCGCGTGCGCTCGCCAGACAGACAGAGAGAAACATAGAGACAGAAAGCGAGAAATCACCCCCCAGGGGGGATGGTCACGCCGCAATCCCTTCTCCTCCATTCTCCTCTCGGGATCTTGGGCACGCACGCACACGCGCCCGGCGTGAGTTGTAAGCCACCGGGTTCGAGACGCGAACCGCGGTCGACTACGTGGGAGTCCAGCGACATAGCCATTACGCTAACTGCTGGTTCCCCCATGAGCTAGTTCTTGAAAGATAGGGAATATAGTTGTCCCTACGTCTGTATCCACAGAAGATTGGTTCTAGGACCCTCCTCGGATCTGAAAACCAGAGAGAAGGCTTACGCCCTGCACACGGCTAGCTAGAACGGCCAGGGTCGCAGGTGGACCGAGTGCCCTGTGCGTCCCTGGCCGGGAACCTACTCTGGTGCGGGCGTGCCTGGTCCCACAGGGGCAGCTGTGGGTGGTCAGCCCTGCCCAGGGCAGCACTCAGTCTTGAGTGAGTAAACGCCTGGCTTCCTCGCCCCTCCAGTGGGCTAGCTCTAAGATGTGTTCTGCAGAGTGGGGCTGGGCCCCATTCCTACAGTGGCCACTTGCTCACGAAGGCACCCTGGCCTGGCTTCCTTCCCTCTGCCGTCTCACTCACCCACATGCCGGCGGTGCTCCCTGGGGCAGCCCATACGCAACCTGTCTGCACTCAGCTCCTCATCTCAGGGTCTGCCGGGAGCCTGACCCCGACCCAGCCACGCGTGGGCGGAGTCCACTCCAGGAAGAGGTAACAGCACAAGTAAAGGGACAGAGGTGTGACAGGGGGTTCATGTGGGGGACAGAGAAGCCGAGGGCGACAGAAAGAAGGCTAGGATGAGCCAGAAGGGAGGACCAGAAGATTGTCAGTGCCTCACTAAGAAGTGGTTTGTCTTCTGGGAAGAAAGATGGTGAGATTAGAATGATTTTTTTTTTTTTAAGAAAGAATTTTGCTATAGAGGGCGCGTACTTGCTGGAGAGACAGAGAGAGACAGAGAGACAGAAAGCGAGAAATCGACCCCGGGGAGGATGGCCACGCCACAGTCCCTTCTCTTCCATTCTCCTCCCAGGATTTTGGGCACACACGCACATGCGCCCAGTGTGAGTTTCAAGCCTGGGACTCGAACTCCCTGGCAACCATGTAGGAGTCCAATGCCTCAACTACTACATCACCTTGGTTGGCCCCGGATCCTTTTATTTATTTATTTATTTTTTTTTTGAGAGTTTTTTTGCTATAGGGTGCCTGCACTCGCCAGAAAGAGAGAGACAGAGAGACAGAAAGCGAGAAATCACCCCCCAGGGGGGTGGCCATGCTGCAATCCCTTCTCCTCCATTCTCCTCTCGGGATCTTGGGCACGCAGGCACACGTGCCCAGTGTGAGTTTAAGCCACCGGGTCCGGGACTCGAACCGCAGTCGACTACATGGGAGTCCAGCGACATAGCCATTACGCTAACTGCTGGTCCCCCTGGATTCTTCTTAATTATTATTATTATTTTCAGTCCTTCGGATGGTTGGCGGTGGGCAGGGGCACGGTCTGGGGAGCCAGAAGAAAGACCTTCTTTTCCTCCAGGGCTCCATGCTCCACGCTCGGCAGGGCCCCTGAGCCACCGGCCATCTGCGGACTGCGCCACCTCCCTCACCTGCCAGGCCGAGCTGTTGCCGGGCCACGCAGCTGCTGGCGGTGGGCGGAGCTCGGGCTCCCTGCAGCCTGCGGTTACCAGGCCTGGGGCCGCTTCTAACCCCTAAAGCTGCGCGCGCGGAATTTTCCTTTCCGCCGCCGTGCCTGGCCACTCATCACGCGCCTGTCTGCACTCGGGGTGCGGGCTCACTGGAGACATCTTATTCAGGCGCCCGTTGATATTCCAGTCTCGTTGGCTGTGGGCAGTGGGGGAACCGGGAGCCGTTTGCCTAGGAGGCTGGGCAGGACCAGACGCGTTTCCTGCCGGCCTGGATACAGAGGCGTGGCGTTCTGGGGGGGCCGCTTTTCATACGCAGGCCTGTGTTCGGGTTTCTTTTCCTAATGTCTTTACTTTCCTTCCTCCTCCTCCTTCTCCTCCTCCTCCTCTTCCTTTTCCTCTTCCTTTTCTGTTCCTTCCTCCTGCCAGGCCTTGCAGCAGGCATTCAAAATTCAGAGATGCCTCAGGCAAAAATCCCTATCCTCAGAAAGATCCCAGTCTACTAGGAAAACAGAAAAGAACCCAATAATTTCACTGTATGCTAAGTACTGTGATCGAATATGATATGATCGAGTATATTCATGTATTATAAATATTTGTTGACTGAAGACAGAAAAAAAAATGAACGTCAGGACAAAAAAGGGGCAACCCAGGAGGGCTTCCTGGAGGCGACAGAGGGTTGCCTGCTAATTATCGTGCAGCAGGCTAAGCCCTTGGAGCTGGGATCCTCATGACAGCCCTGTGAGGGGAAGAGCTCAATGAACCAGTGAAGAAGAAGACCTCAGGGAGATGAGATAAATGATCTGAGTTCATGAAGTTGCGGACGGCACAATCAGGGTTTCCAAACAGCTCTGTCGAAGCCCTGTGGTAGTTCTGTTGTTCCAGGCTGCAAGGGAACAGCTTGGGGAGGGCTTGGAAGCCCAGCTTGGGGAGGGCTGGGGTGGACACAGGGGCTAATCTTCTTGGCCTGTCCTGTTCTTTAATTCCTTGCATTTTCCAAGCCCTCGTGACCACCTACAGAAAAAGCAAGTGGCCGGTGAGCGTGCGACTCTTCCTCTTGAAGTGGGGAAGCAGAGCTGGCGTATCAAGCCAACTGTAAGAAGGCTGTGTGACCTTGAGGAAGTGTCTTGCCCTCTCTGAGCCTCTGCTCGCCCATGTCCTTTCGTGGGAGCGTGATTCCTGCCGTTAGAACAGAGGTGAGATTCAAGGCAACACATGTGGCCATCGTTGGTCTTGATGGGTCCAAGGTGACTTTAGGATACCCAGGACAAGCTCGTGAGGGCGGAGGTTTGGCTGAATCATCAGCCGAGGGGACTTTTAGATAATTGGATGGGGGATGCCTTCCGTCTGCCAAGAAAGGAGGGTGCTGGCAGCCGGCCTGCCGATAGCCCGCTTCGGATGGACCAGATGCTGTTTCAGAGATGAGGAAAGACATCTTCCTGACACTGGCGGTGGGGGAGAAGATAAAAACCCGGAAATAGGGTCGCCGACTCGCTCCAATCAGGACCTGGGGCAGGCGAGCCAGCCAGGCGTCTCCAGCCCTGCAGCTCGCACCCCGGCAGGTCCTGCAGACACCCAGGGAGAAGGGCTGAGGGTGCAGACAGTGCCGTTGAGCTTCCGGGCAGAACCGTACTCATTAAGACGACAGTGGAAGGTGACCTTGGACTGGGACTCTGTCTTCGCAGATCCCTGGAGCTCAGAGCTGGCCCTGGCGCTAAGAAACCCTTCCCTGGGGAGAGACGTGCAGGGACTCCTGTGATGTGTGGGGTGGCGGGGAGAGAAATCTCTTTTTAATGTACAGCCACAGTAAGGGCAAGGGTAGGACTCTCTCATGTGTGTTTTGCAACTGACTCACAGGTTCTCCAACTTCTCCGGCAACTTTGCAGAAATGGTTCCTCCCTCATAGGGCTGCTGGCAGGATTAAATGAGAAAGCGAATGCCTCGTGTCTGTCACCCTGCTTAGTACATAAGCGGGTCTCCATAAAGGGGTCATCATTGCGACCTTGTGATGCTATTTCTCCAATAAAGAAGGCACTCCTTTATTTGATTTTTTTTAAAAAAATAATTATTTAGGACCAGCAGGTGGCATAATGGCTATGTCACTGAACTCCCATGTAGCCGACCGCGGTTCGAGTCCAAGACCCGGTGGCTTAAACTCACGCCAGGCGCGTGTGCGTGTGTGTCCAAGATCCCGAGAGGAGAATGGAGGAGAAGGGATTGCGGCTTGGCCATCCCCCGGGGGTGATTTCCTATCTCTCTGTCTCTCTCTGTCTTTCTGGTGAGCGCACGCACCCTATAGCAAAAAACAAAAAAAAAACAAAAACAAAAACAAAACAAAAAAAAACTCTCCAAAAAATAAATAGATAAAAACAATTATTTATTTAATTTTATTTATTCATTCAATGATTTTAATTTGACCAGAGAAAGACAGACACACAGAGAGAGGGAAAGTGAGAAAGTAAGCCTCCAGGTCTGGGACTCAAACCATAGTCGGTCATGTGGGAATGTCCAGCGCCTTAACCACCATGCCACCTGCTGGTCCCCAAAAGTACTTCTTTATTAAAAAAAAAAAAAATTAGTTTTTATAGAGCATGTGCATGCTGCAGTCCCTTCTCCATTCTTCTCTTGGGACTTTGGGCATGCATGCACATGTGCCCGGGGTGATTTTCAAGCTGTTGAGTCCAAGACTCAAACCACATGTGGCTGTGTGGGAGGCCAGCGCCTTAACCACTGCACCTTCTGTGGGTCCCATGGGCTCCTTTTGGGACCAGCAGTTGGCGTAATGGCTATATCTCTGGACTCCCATGTAGCCAACCACAGTTCAAGTCCCGGACCTGGTGTCTTAAACTCACACCAGGCGCGTGTGCGTGCGTGCCCAAGATCCCGAGCGGAGAATGGAGGAGAAGAGATTGCAGCGTGATCGTCCCCCCTGGGGGGTGATTTCTCGCTTTCTGTCTCTCTGTCTCTCTCTGTCTTTCTGGCAAATGCACGCGCCCTATAGTAAAAACCTCTCCAAAGGAAAAAAAAAAAATAACTTTTTGATTCAAATCCCAGCAGAGATATTGTACTTCAAACTAAAATCTTCACAAAGAATCTCGTAGGTTTCCCAACCTCTTCATTTTACATAAAATGAAACTGACTCAAAACTCCAGAATTTGCACAGCTTTCAGGCTATTAAGTAATGAAACAGGGTTTCAAAGATCTCTCTGCCTGTCTCCAGACAAGAACATGTTCGGGCCAGCCCTGCAGTACAGCAGGTAGGTGCTGTGTGCTGGGAGCTGGATCCTACACAGCTGAATGTAGTTCGAATCCCAGCGCTCGTGACTTGAAAAGCATGCTGGGCACATGTGTGTACATTCCCCAAACCCTGACAAGTCAGAGACGTGGAGGGAAAAGGACTGTGGCATGAGCTTGTTTTGTTGTAGGATTCTCTCTCTCTCTCTCTCTTGTGAGTTCACATGCCCTCTAGCAAAAACAAAACAAAACAAAACAAAAAGCCCCCAAATTATGGGGGCCAGCAGGTGGCATGGAGGTTAAGGCACTGGTCCCCGCATGGCCAGCTCAGCCGGTTGAGCCCTGGACCTGATGACTTTAGAACCATGCCGGGTGTGTGTGTGCGCATGCCTAAATCCAGAGAGGGGAGTGCAGGAGAAGGGGTTGCAGCATGGTCATCCCCTCTGGGGGTGATTTCTCACTCTTCTCTGTCTCTCTCTGCCAAGTGCATCATGTGCCCTATAGCAAAACGAAGAAAGCATATATATAAATACACACATATGTATATATGCACATATATGTTTTATTATCTTTCTTTCTTTAGAATAATTGATATCATGAATATGTACCTACTCTGTGCCAGACTCCATACTGTGCACCAGTCATATGTGACTTCATTTCATTTTCTGCAACAACGCTGCAAAGAATCACTAACCCCACTTTACAGGTAAATAAGCTGAGCCTTACTAAGGAAACTGCATGCCATTGCCTTGCTAGAAGTGGCTGAGGCAGGGGATAAACCCACACGCGTCTGACCCTAAAGATCTAATTGGCTCATCGTCTGCGAGTGGCTGGTAAAACACCAGCGAGTCGGGGGCTGCCTGCCGACCGTAGGCACTGCCGTGCATTCCCTGACAGCTTGTAAATATCTCTCTCGGCCACCCAGAAGCCACCTCTGCTGAACAGGAACAGTATCCGAATTAAAGGGAAGGGGTTCCTTTGGCAGGGGCTCGGTACAGAAAGCTCAGCTCTGTCTCTGGGATGGGATAAACGCTAAATTAAAAGGATGCTCTTTCACTCATCCTTGGTGTGTGCATGCTGCCGGAACACAACCTCTGATAAATCCTGAGTTTCCCAGGCAGGGGAAACCCACTCTGTGCTGC
Organism: Tupaia tana; assembly: GCA_026018925.1. Taxonomy (NCBI): domain Eukaryota; kingdom Metazoa; phylum Chordata; class Mammalia; order Scandentia; family Tupaiidae; genus Tupaia; species Tupaia tana. The sequence continues at coordinate 4,204,589 of JAKSZU010000022.1, read as the reverse complement.
TCGTGTGTGCATGACAGAGATGCGCCTCCATCGCCATGGCAACAGCCAATACACCCACATCCCACAAGAGGCCAGAGCTTCTCTGTGGGTTGCCGTGGTCCTAGCGGGTGGGAGGAGGAATGGGGTATGCCGAGGGGGAAGGGGGCCTCCTTGCGCAAGGCCAGCTTGTTCCTGATGCAGGAATGTTTATGTAGGAGCCTCGCAGCACAAAGCCTGTGTCTGCAGGACCTGGGGCAAACGGAGGTGCCTGGATGCTTACACGGAGAGTCCAGAGGGCGTGCTCTCTCTCCTAGGGCGTCTGATGCATGAATTTATCAGGCAAGCTGCAGATCGACGGTACCCTTCTTAGGTGCCCGCTAGTGTACCCGAACGGGGAAACTCACCATCTTTGCAGGAAGGTAGACCTGCCTCCCAGCTCTGCAACTTTTTATTTCCAAGAGCTTACATTAGTTGGTGTAACCTCGCTGGGTCTAAATTGCTTCAGTGGTAGAGAGGGGATACTTAACACCTCCCTTGTGGGGGATTAAATGAGATAATGAGCAGTTTCTGGCACGTGGACAGCATTGAATCTGTTCCAGTTACTGTTGAGTCCTCTGTGTGGTTGGCAAAAACGGAGACTCGGACCGCCTTAAGTCAAGGTGACTTGGGATTAGGGTTAATGTCACTCTTGCTTCTCCTAGGCACCCCTGTCCCCTGTCCTCCCACCTCTCTCTCTCTCTCTCTCTCTCTCTCTCCCCCTCTCTCTTTCTCTCCCTAAAGCCATCTATCGGCGTTCAGTGTTTGCTCCCCGATCTGGCCTCTCTATTCCCTAACTCAACCCGGTGACATCGGGTCCCCCAAGAGACTCCATCAGGAACCTCACAACACGAGGCCTTGGCTCAGCTCCTTTCCTTTATTTTCCAGGCCAGGAAATAGAAGCCTAGAGAGAAAAGGGAAGTGCCTTGATCAAGGTACCTAGGAAGGTGAAGCCGCGGCTGAAGCAGTTGTCGCGTTTATCTTAGGAGGTAAGCATCGATGCAAGAGGGCACTCACGCCTGCCTGAGTTCTCTTAGGTGTTTCATGGGATAAGCGTGTGTGGGGAGAGTCCTTTCTGCACGTTTGTGGTTCCCTGGAAGTGGGGAATATCATTAGCTAACCTTTGCACAGCGCTTTCCAGCGTATACAAGATACGCTTCTGTATTTGATCTTATTTAGTGCACCCCGGAGGCCCTCCAGGCAGTGGTGATCATGACCACCATTCTTTTACAGATGAGGAAACTGAGGCTGAAAGTGACTTGCTCAAAGTTATAGTCAACATGAAACAGATTTAGGAACTGAACTTCTATTTGCGAATTCTAGCAAACTGGGCCGGCTGACGTGATCACGTGGGGGGAATTTAGTGTCAGGGATGTGGCTGTCCTCTACTGGTCATGTCTATATCCAGGTAGAAGGGGAAGGCACCTATGGCATGGTAGCTAAGGCGCTGGACTCCCACACGGCCAACGGCGGTTCAAGTCCCAGACCTGGTGGCTTGCTTTCTCACCTTCCCTCTCCCTCTCTCTCTGGTCAAATTGAAAATAAGAATAAAGAAAATTAAATAAAATAATTTTTAAAAAGAAGGGGAAGGCATCAACAATATCAAGAAGGCCCCCACAAATGCAGATGACAAACTCACCATCGAATGCTCCAAAATAACGGGTAAATAAATGTTTGTCGCTTCGAAAGTTCTTCCCAGATTATCTGCTGAGAGACTTACAGCAAGCAGACGCTATCAGTCCCTTTTGTGTATGAGCCCGAGACGTCAAAAACTGCAAAGTCATTTAGGAAGGAAGCAGGACTAGGATCCACATATCGGAATCCCAAACTCTTTCTACTGGATTATCAGAAAAGTCAGAACGAGGGATCGGCAGTTAGCATAATGGCTATGTCGCAGGACTCCCATGTAGTCAACCGCGGTTCAAGTCCCGGACCCGGTGGCTTAAACTTGTGCCGGGTGTGTGTGTATGTGTGCCCAAGATCCCGAGAGGAGAATGGAGGAGAAGGGATCACGGCATGGCCATCCCCCCTGGGGGTGATTTCTCGCTTTCTGTCTCTCTATCTCTCTGGCGAGTGCATGTGCCCTATAGCAAAAACCTCTCCAAAAGAAAAAAAAAGTTGTACTGTGTTTTTCTGTTTTTACTATAACTTTTTGGACAGTCTGGTACTTCTCTTTAGAGCAGGTGAGTCTGCATGGGGTCCCTGATCCTGGCAAGTGAGCAGGAGCCAAGGAAACGCCCTTGTTTGGGAGAAAGCCCAGACTACAGGATCTTACCAAGTGGCTGGTGCAGCAGGGCGTCCTTTAAGGTACGTACTTGAGCTCTGCGCCTTCACACGCGCCTCAGTTATGCACCCAGTCTTCCTCCTCGTGCGTGTTCTCCGCTGCACTGTGCTGACGGGCAGAGAGAAAGCAGAGAGGTGATAAAGCATGTAAATCGGACCTTGATCTTTTTAAAGAATCATTTTATTTAATTTTATTTATTCATTCCTTTTTTTTTCTTTTATAAATTTTACCAGAGAGATATATACACACTCACACAGAAGGAAAGTGAGAATGCAAGCACCAGGTCCGGGACTCGAACCATGGGAGTGTCCAGCACCTTAACCACCACACCACCTGCTGGTCCCCACCCTGGTTCTTGATTTTAACAGGATTCCTTCATCTGCAGTTGCCAGTGGGGAGATACAGAGTCTGCAAGGAAGGACCTCAAAGAGCCTTAGGATTCTAGACAAGGCCTTTGAGATTCTGACAGCTGGCTTCATCGGTCACGAAACAATTAAGAAAGCTGGGCGAGATCTTCCTCTTGAAATGCCTTCCTTCCTCCAGGAAATGGGGGAAAGGCTGGTTGGTCTCAGGGGGAGATAGAGACAAAAAGACCTAACGATGGCAGAATTTTATGTTTTATAGACTGTCCTGAGTCCACATCTGGTTCTCTCTTCAATTCCAAGGAAAAGGTGGATGTCATATAGACCAGTAGTGATGCCTCCTGCCAGCATCCGGGACGTAGAGCCAAAGGTAAGGCTAAGGGAGAGAGATTCAGGATGGCTCGTTAAACCCAAACCCGTTTATAATAAAGTGTCTCTGCAGAGGCTTCTTAACAAGGACTCACAACCGCATGGAGGGTATCGGTTTGAGCAGATATGATTTACAGTTGTACCAACCAGTAAAACACCTCCGATCATACAGAATTGATTAATGACCACCCATGCCCGATTATAAGAAAACAGTCTGTTCTTTTTAAAGAATAATATTCTCTGTAAAGCCTACCAGAAAAATTGCATAATAGGTTAGTGGAATTTTTTAAAAATTATTTATTTGATATCTTTTTCTAGATTTTTTTGGAGAGAAAGATTTTGCTATAGGGCTTGTGCACTCGCTGGAGAGACAGAGAGAGACAGAGAGACCAAAAGTGAGAAATCACCCCTGGGGGGATGGCCACACCGCAATCCCTTCTCCTCCATTCTCCTCTCAGCATCTTGGGCATGCATGCACATGCACCTGGCATGAGTTTTTTATTCTATTTTTATTTTTTTTAATTTATTTTTTCTTTTTTTGGAGAGGTTTTTGCTATAGGGCGCGTGCGCTCGCCAGACAGACAGAGAGAGACAGAGAGATAGAAAGCAGGAAATCACCCCCCAGGGGGGATGGCCACGCCGCAATCCCTTCTCCTCCATTCTCCTCTCGGGATCTTGGGCACGCACGCACACGCGCCCGGCGTGAGTTTAAGCCGCCGGGTCCGGGACTCGAACCGCGGTCGACTTCGTGGGAGTCCAGCGACATAGTCATTACGCTAACTGCTGGTCCCCACCTGGCATGAGTTTTAAGCCACCAGGTCCAGGACTTGAACTGTAGTCAACTACGTGGGAGTCCAGTGACGTAACCACTACGCCATCTGTTGCTCCTTATTTATTTAATTTTATTATTTATGTTTTAATTTGACCAAAGAGAGACAGAGGGAAAGCCAGAACACAAGCTTCCAGGTCTGGGACTTGAACCACAGTTGGCCATGTGGCAGCCAGCGCCTTAACCACCATGCCACTTGCCAGCCCTTGGTTAGTAAAATATTTGATAACCACTTTTTAAGTTCATTCATTTATTGAGAGAGAGCGATCCTCAAGGGTCTCATCACACTGCCGTCTCCCAACCTAGCCCTGCAGCCGGCCCGGATCATTGGCGTACCAGCACTTCCAGTCAGCCCAGGAACCCGAGCCAGGTCTTTCCTATTGGCTCCAGCATCATTCAGCCGTGCCCTGCCACGCCTGTGTCCTGCAGTTGGGCTTCATCAACATTTTGACTCTCTCAGAGGCCTACATGGTTTCCGTGAAGGAATCTAAAGTAAAGCAGTTCCCAGGAACATCTGGATCCAGACCCCACCCCTGGGACACTTGCCACGTGTTTGATGTTACACCAGAGTTTGTAGATCACCCCGAGACTTCTCTCAGAAGGCAGAATCCCTCTCCCTGAGGTGCTTGCAGTCTAAAAAAGGGAAGCTGGAGGGGCCAACAGGTGGCGTGGTGGTTAAGGCGTTGGATTCCTACACGGCTGATCACAGTTTGAGTCCTGGACCTGGAGGCTTGAAATTCACGTCACGGGACCAGCAGTTGGCGTAATGGCTATGTTGCCGGACTCCCATGTAGTTGACCGCGGTTCGAGTCCCGAACCCGGTGGCTTAAACTCACGCCAGGTTCGTGTGTGTGTGTGTGTGTGTGTGTGCCCAAGATCCCGAGAGGAGAATGGAGGAGAAGGGATTGTGGTGTGGCCATCCCCCCTGGGGGGTGATTTCTCGCTTTCTGTCTCTCTGTCTCTGTCTTTCTCGCAAGTGCACGTGCCCTATAGCAAAAACCTCTCAAAAAAAAAAAAAAAACAAAGAAAGAGGAAGAGAAAGAAAGAAAGAAAGAAAGAAAGAAAGAAAGAAAGAAAGAAAGAAAGAGAAAGAAAGAAAGGAAGGAAGGAAGAAAGAGAAAGAAATTCACAGCAGGAGTGAGTGCGTGCATAGCCAAAATCCAAAGAGGAGAACAGAGGAGAAGGGACTGCGGCGTGGCCCTCCCTCCTGAAGGATGATGTCTCACTTTCCTTCTCTCTGTCTCTCCAATCAGCGCATGTACCCTATTGCAAAAACCTAAAAAGAGAAGAAAAAAGAGAAGCTGGGAAGACACTAACAACACGAACAGATACACAATCGGCCTCTGAGGGCCTTCCCACAGGCCTGGGAGGGCAAGCTGGCTGGGTGCCACAGGAAGGCTCAGGAATATCGTGACAAGCAACGAGGACGTGGATTTTGCCTGCAGGGCATGGATCTGTGCATCCGGATGGCCATCAGCCCAGCCCCCGGATGCTGCTCCTGCTGTGACCCGACCTTGGCTGGCTACTCCACTCTCTCCTGCCTGAGTTCCACGTCCCACTGTCTGCCCCACTCTCTGCTCACTCCCAGGCTGCTTTGCTACGGCTGTGTCTGTGTCTACGTGACTTTAAGCTGTCTTCCATAGGGAAGATCTTGAGTTCGGGGCTGGTCTGTGGTGGTTAAGGCGTGGTTTGAGGCCAAGATGTGGAGGCTTGGAAAATATGTCGGGTGTGTGTATGTGTGCCCAAAATCCAGAGAGGAGGATGGAGGAAAAGGGATTGTGATGTGGCCATTGTTCCTGGGGGGTGATTTCTCAGTTTATCTTTCTCTCTCTCTGTCTCGTTCTGGCAAGCACATGTGCATTATGGCAAATTCAAACAAACAAACAAACAAATCAAAAATGAGAGAGAGAAAAAAGAACTTAATTTTTTTTTTTTTTTTTTTTTGAGAGGTTTTCGCTATAGGGCGCGTGCGCTCGCCAGACAGACAGAGAGAGACATAGAGACAGAAAGCGAGAAATCACCCCCCAGGGGGGATGGTCACGCCGCAATCCCTTCTCCTCCATTCTCCTCTTGGGATCTTGGGCACGCACGCACACGCGCCCGGCGTGAGTTGTAAGCCACCGGGTCCGGGACGCGAACCGCGGTCGACTACGTGGGAGTCCAGCGACATAGCCATTACACTAACTGCTGGTTCCCTTAATTTTTTTTTTTTAGATTTTTTTTTTTTTTTTTGCCTTATGGTGCATGCACTCGCCAGAGAGAGAGAGAGAGAGAGAGAGAGAGAGAGAGAGAGGAAAAGTGAGGAATCACCTTCCACACACACCACACACACTGCAATCTCTTTTCCTCTATTCTCCTCCTGGGATCTTGGGCATTCACGCACATGGACCTGGTGTACTGTTCAAGCTACTGGGTGTGGGACTCGAACTGCAGTTGGTCATGTGGGGCTCTGGCTATGTGACTGCTACGCCATGGGCTGACCCCAAGAACTTGAGTTTTCTCCATCTTTGAATCTCTTTTATACTCTAGTTCCTAGCATAATGTCTCGCATGTACTAGACAATCAAAGCATGTTTATTAGTTGGTTAATTTAAACAACATTATACATGTATTATATAATGGTTATATACTAAGCTTAATGGTTAGGGAAAATTACTTAGTGAAATATATATATGTGTATATATACAATTTTCCAACAACCCTCTCTCATACACATCCACACACACACACACCCACACACACATAGAGAGAGAGACAGAGACAGAGAGAAATATCAGAGAGAGAGAGAAATATCCTAGTTGCCCCCAAAAAACTGAAGTGACACAGTGTCTGAAATTCCACCATTAGAAATTTATGACTGCAGAGGGGCCAGCAGGTGGCATGGAGGTTAAGGTGCTGGACTCCCACATGGCCAACAGTGGTTCAAGTCCCAAATCTGTTGGCTTGAAAATCATGTTGGGCGTGTGTGCGCATGTGCCCAAAACCCCAGGAGGAGAGTAGAGGAGAAGGGATTGTAATGTAGCCATTCCCTTGAGGGGTGGTTTCTCAATTTCCCTCTCACTGTCCGTCTCTCTCCAGCAAGTGCATACACCCCATTAAAAAAAAAAAATTTAGACCTTTGGAAAAGATTCTTTTGCTTCTCTAAAAGAAGGCTCCACAATACATTCATTTAGAGTCATTTCATTAACAGTGAGATCGTTTTATTCTTCAATAGATGCAAGAACCACATTGGGTAAGAGTACAGTTCAGGTCTCAAACAAGTGAGTCCTTCCTACGCTTGACATTGGAGCCCAAAGATGACTAAGTCATGATCCTCTCCTTGAAAGCTTACATTCTGGGACCAGCAGGTGGCATGGTGGTTAAAGGCGCTTGATTCCCACATTGTTGACTGCAGTTCGAGTCCTGGACCTGCCAACTTGCTTTCTCGCTTTCTCCTCTGTCTCTCTCTGGTCAAATTAAAAAATAATAATAAGTAGAATTAAGTAAATAAATATATATATTTTAAAAGCTTACATTTACTTACCAGACTATTTTATAATAATTTCTTTGGGTGCTATGACGAAGCCAAGCACAGGCTATGAAACACTTAGCCCGCCCTGGAGGATTGAGGGAAGGCTCCCTGGAGGAGTGGCTGGCTGGCGTACCTCCTTGCTCTCTGAGTGCTCTCTCACTCTCAACTGTAAGCACAGCTGAGGGCCTGTGCTTAGGGTCACCTCCTCTGAGGGACTTTTCCTCAGCCTCACAGGCAGAGTGATCCCCCGCTTCTTGGTGCTCCTGCACCACCATGCCCCGTGTCTCACAGCATTTCTCACGTCCTATTGTGGGCAGTCATTCCCACACTTGTCCACCTTCCCCCACGCCCTGCTCAGTCCCCCAGCTCACACAGATCTGGACTCTCCCCAGACCAGGGCCACTTCTCATTCACATCAGCCTGGGACAGGGTGGGCGGAGGGACCACTTTATTGTTACAGTGACGAAAGCCCTCCCCGGTTGCAGCAACTCAGAGCTGGATCTCGCATCTCCAGCCCCAAGCTTAGCATCACCTGGATATAGGAAGCAGGGACTGCCTAGAGTATTAGTGACAAGTCACTCACAGATTCCATTCAGCCCAGTACATACTTACTGAGAAATAGCTGAAATAAGAATAAAAGTTAGGCTGACCCATGGCGTAGAGGTTAAGGCGGCTGGATCCCACATGACTAACTGAGGGGTTCGAGTTCTGGACCCGGCTGCTTGAAGCACACCAGGTCCATGTGTGTGCATACCCCAGATCCTGAGAGGAGAATGGAAGAGAAGACACTGTGGGGTGGCCACGTGCCCGGGGATGATTTCTCACTTTCCCTTTTTCTATTTCTCTCTCGTCTCTCTCCACTGAGCACATGTGCCCTATAGAAAACTTAAAAAAAAAATAATAAGAATTGAGATACGGCTACTGCAACACCTACTGAGTGCCAGAGGCCGTACGTACCCGATCTCATGTACTCTGTTTAACAACTTGGAAAGTGTTTATTTCCCACTTTCATCAGCTGGGGAACAGAAGCTCGAAAGGATAATACACCCAAGGTCCCATGTCACCCAGGGTGGGCTGGCTGCATCCTGCTCCATAACGAATGGTATCTCAGGAGAGGTGACAACAGCGGGTCCTGGGGGGTCACACAAGATTTAGAGAGCGCACCTGAGAAGGCGGCACCGGAAGTCTTCCTGGAGGTCCAGGCAGTTCTGATCAGTGAATGAGCTGGAAAAAGCAAATAAACAGATCTGAAGAGAGATGCCCTTTTTGGTTCACTGTTGGATGCGCCAAAGCACAGAAGGAGGCAGACATGGGGGGTGGGGGAGCCTTAGATATCTCTCCTGGGGGTCTAGCATGGGAGGGGGGAGGGTCTCCTCTTTCTGGTCAAAGAAGTCCGCGCTGTCAGGTGGGTCACCGCTGACGTGCAGGTGCTGGGAACGCACCCCACACCTCCTTCTCAGACAGGGTGCAGCGGGTCTGCTTCTCCCCGTCCTTCGCAAAGCAGAGGAGACAGCCCTTTACTTCTGCGCTGTCGTCCGGTGTTCCCCCGCCTTGGGAAAGGGCAGCCGTGTCCTCCCAAAGCACTGCCTAAGGGGTATTTTTCGTCTCGCCTTGAAGCGTGTGTTGGTGGGGGCGGGTTATTCCATCTCTCTCATCTGGGTTTGGGGAGATGGCGCCGCTCTCCCCAGCTTTGGGAACGGGAGGTGGTTCTTTCTCAACACAGGGCGTGTGTGTGTGTGTGTGTGTGTGTGTGTACGCTCGAGTGAACAGATTGCTCCTTTTCCCTCCAGCCTCAGGGTCAGAAGGCTGACTCTTCTCTTCCCTCCAAAGGCAGTGGATGGTTTCCTTCGCTTCCATGTCAGCTGGGTCGCGACTCTTTGCACTCCAATCAAAAAGGTGTTGGACACTCCCGACTCTCTCTCTAGTCCTTTCGGGGCGCAGGAAGGGCTCTCCTGCATTCCACAAGCCGGATTCGGGTTGCAGGAGGCCGGGCTCGCTGGCAGCTCCCAGGCCGGAGCAGGAGCGGGTGGCTCCAGGGCCCCAGCGCAGGCGGCAGGCGGCAGGCGGGGGCGGGGCCGGCTCTGCGGCGCGGGGCGTGGTCAGAAGAAGCCCCGCCCAGGCCCCGCCCTCTCCCAGCGCCGAGCCCCGCTCCGCGCCACTCGCCCGGCCCAGTCCGCCGCGGCTGTCTGCTGGGCTCGCGCGCCGCGGACCGAACCCAGGCGACCCCGCCGCCGCCGCCGCCACCGTCGCCCGCTGTCCGCCGCTCGCCTTCCCTCCGCGCCGCCGGCCCCGCCGCCCCGCGCGCCTCAGCCCTCAAGCCAGATGATGAACTTCCTGCGGCGCCGGCTGTCGGACAGCAGCTTCATCGCCAACCTGCCCAATGGCTACATGACCGACCTGCAGCGGCCCGAGCCCCAGCAGCCGCCGCCGCCGGCCCCCGGCCCGGGCGCGGCCTCCGCCTCCGCCTCGTCGGCGCCCCCGGCCGCCTCTCCCGGCCCCGAGCGGAGGCCGCCGCCCGCCCAGGCGCCGGCGCCGCAGCCCGCGCCGCAGCCCGCGCCGGCGCCGTCGGTGGGCAGCAGCTTCTTCAGCTCGCTGTCCCAAGCCGTGAAGCAGACGGCCGCCTCGGCGGGCCTGGTGGACGCGCCCGCGCCCGCGCCCGCCGCCGCCAGGAAGGCCAAGGTGCTGCTGGTGGTGGACGAGCCGCACACCGACTGGTAGGTGCCGGCGGCGCGGGGCGCGGGCTCGGGCAGCTGCGGGCTGAGAGGTGGCCCCGGGCCGCCAGGGACCCCAGAAGACCAGTGAAGAGGAGGGTCCGCGCTGTCCCGCGGGGAGGAGATGGGGTGGGCGAGGTGATGGGCCCCAAAGGTGAATCCGGAGCTCCCCGAAGACAACACAAACACCTGCCTTGCGCCGCGGGGAAAGGGTCTTAAGGAAGTGTTCGTTTTGGGGGGAAGAGAAGGGGGTGCAGACTTGTCAGCTAAGACACATACAAGCTGAGGTTGAGCATGGTCCCAGATGGCCAGAAGGACTTATAAGGCCAATAGGAAAACGTTCCACTTCATCAGACACGCACAGAGTGAATTTGGAATGGGAATTGGTATGGGGGGGGTGGGGAGACGGTGATGGTATTTGACTTCAAGGTGCATCGGATCACGGATGGCAGAGCCCAGGTGTAGGCGGGCTTGTTCGGCTGGGCATGGGTTTCAGAATAATAAAATGATTGGATTTTGTGCAGCGGGGAGGGGGGTTGTGCGTTTCTTTCTTTTTTGATCTCTGTGTGTATGGGGGGCGTGATGGTGGCCTTTTCCAGCTGAAAGGTGAAGACCTAGGTAAAATATTCTAGATTATCAAAGAGCAGAAATAAAAAGGGACCTGCCGTAATGCAGTGACAACCAACTTCAATAATTTTGTTTCTTTTTTTCCCCCTGAGGGTTATGTGGCATTTTTCCAACTTAGAATGGTGAGGGCTGGGGGGAAAATGTTACCTCTAGTTGGTGTAAGCATGAATGAGGTCCGTTTAATTAAATTAATGAAGAGAGAGTATGTACAGCATATGTCAATACCTGTGTATATGCGGCAGGAAGTTGATGATGGAAGGTGGGATTGACCGTCGTGAGCTGGAAGATCCGAAGAGGCCAGGACATCGGGGTGCTTGTCCTTTAGGACTATGAAGCTATTTGTTTTGCTTTGCTTCTCAGAGAGGTTGAGGTTGGAGACTGGACCTGAAGGTTCCTCCCAAGAGGGAAGGCTCCGGGCCCCACAGAGCTGTTTATCTGCATTTCCTCTTCCGCCTGCTTCCCTGCTTTCCCGCTGTCATTCTCTGGCTGGGAGACCCTGAAGGAGGGAGGAGTGCTGGCCTGGGAGGGGTGGGGCTGAGATGCAGAGACAGAGACCCTCCCCTGCTGGCTGTTCCCGTGACCATTTGGAATACTCGTTTGGGTACCTTGTGCAGTTGGCCTTTTCTCTGGAACACCATACAGTAGGAAATCTAGAGGGACCTTTGCCAGGCACTGACAAAAGGCACACCCAAGAGAGAAACGGAAAATATAAGAGAATATGAGCGTGCCGTTGGCCTCCCCCCTCGGGATTTTTCCAACTCAGTGGAAATCAACAAGTGTTTATGAAGGAGGAAGGGTGAGAAGCTAAGGTTACTGTGCATCCAGGATATGCCAGACTCTGTACCCAACGCTATTACCATGCTATCCCACTGATTGTCACCCAGAACCGAGGCTTGGGAAAGATCGATAATGCGTAATCACAACCACACAGCCAGCAAAGGGTAGAACCAGGACTTCACCTCAGGCCCATTTGACTTCGCTGTTGCCATGCCACCATATTATATTGTCCCACTGGTAGTACGTTATTAGCAATGTTAATAACAAGTGCTTTCTAGGGACTGGGCAGTGTGGGGTCTTTTGGAGACCTCACACTCAAAATCCAGAGACAAAATGGATACATGAAACAGTTCACCGAAAGAGAATCTCGAACAATCCGTCGAGACTAGTATTTCAGGCACGGCAGGATTAGCGAGACCCCCGAGTTATTGGGAAAGCTTCTCAAAAGCTGCATCTCAAAGAGGAGGCCAGGAAAATGAGGGGAGGCATGAGAATGACAGCCAGCTTTGTGTTTCTGTGCAAGACGGACCCTCCTGCAGCTCGTCCGCATCTCCCCCTGTGGAAGGCGTTTGCTCGGTGCCCGCAGGTAGGCAGGTACTCATCTGTATGAGTGCGGCGAGGCTGCTGCAGATGGCTCTTTAGGATAAATGTTTCCTTGGCCCGAGCTGGGAAACTCTGGATGGTATCCTTTTCTAGAAAGACTGCCTAGCCTAAGCCAGGGAATTCGCCTTGCCCTAGAGACTAGACTTCTTTGGAAGGAGATAATGAAGCCACTTTCCTATGGGCCGACTCCCAGCTGTTTTCTGATTTTCTCTGAAGGAATAACATTGATTTATGAAAACTCATAAACCAGTTTGAGTCCAGTGCTTGACAGCAGCCCTCTGTGTGCTCATTAGCGATTCCTGGAATGGCAGAAGTCATCCTCTGGTAAATGTATCTCAATTTGTTAAAAACATCTCAGTTAAATATTGATGAGCAGTTTTCTTGCAAGGTCTCTGTGAGCTGAGGAGCAGGGGCCTGCTTATGACAAGCACAGTGATTTAACAAAGGTGCTTTTTGCTCCAAAAGCCGATTTTAGTACATTTGTCTCCCAGCTTAAGTGACCTAGGTAGTATTCAATGAGCAGGTGTCTTTATGCCTAATTTTATTTTCCCGGCGCTTGCATAGAAGAATGTAGTCTCCCAGTAGAATTTAGGAATATTGGTCTCACTGAATGACAAGATGCTAAAATAAAGAGGGTTTTAACAAGTGTTAAGATAATTAGAGATTTAAGAGAAGGGCTTAAAATAGGCAACCTCTTAGAGCATCCTTAATACACAGCAGATTCCTTTAAATTTCTATCCCTATAATTATGGGCAATGGAATTTGGAGACCGTCACACTGACCAGATTGATAGGAAAATTGGAGGGAGTTTCTTTTTCTTTTTCTTTTTTTTCCCTTGAAAAAAAAATTTTTTTTTTTTGAGAGGTTTTCGCTATAGGGCGCATGCGCTCGCCAGACAGACAGAGAGAGACATAGAGATAGAAAGCGAGAAATCACCCCCCAGGGGGGATGGCCACGCCGCAATCCCTTCTCCTCCATTCTCCTCTCGGGATCTTGGGCACGCATGCACATGCACCCGGCGTGAGTTTTAAGCCACCGGGTCCGGGACGTGAACCGCGGTCGACTACGTGGGAGTCCAGCGTCATAGCCATTACGCTAACTGCTGGTTCCCTCCCTTGAAATGTTTTCATTGGTTGTCTGAGATCTTTAGATTAATTGCACATTAAAGGATCATTGAAAAATATATTGGTGCCACTAAGACAGTGCAATCAAGCTCAACATATACCTTATTAATTGTTATTTAAAAATCATTTATCTAGTTTTATTGTTACTTTTATTATTTTAATTTGTTAGAGGCCATGCATGCTTACCCAAAAGAGACACATGCAGAGAGGGGGAATGTGAGAAAGCAAGCCACCAGATCTGGGACTTGAATTGTGGTCAGCCATGTGAAAATCCCGTGCCTCAGCCACCATACCACCTGCTGATCCCATTATTGTTATATTTTTTTTCTGTTTCTTTTTTTTGGAGAGGTTTTTGCTATAGGGCGCATGTGCTTGCCAAAAAGACAGAGAGAAACAGAGAAACGGAAAGCGAGAAATTGACCCCCTCAGGGGGGATGGCCATGCCGCACTCCCTTCTCTTCCATTCTCCTCTCGGGATCTTGGGCACACACGCACACACACTTGGCGTGAGTTTAAGCCACCAGGTCTGGGACTCGAACCGTGGTCGACTACATGGGAGTCCAGTGACATAGCCACTACGCCAACTGCTCGTCCCATTATTGTTATACTTTAATATTCTCAGGAAATATGTGCCTTCTTTCAATATACATACCTCAATTGGAAGTACGAGACTGCATTTTAGGCCTGGCCCTGCAGCACATGGTTAAGTACTGTGTAGAAGAAACCGGGTTCTACAGGCCAACTGGGGTTTGAATCCTGCCCCAGTGGCAATAGGCTGGGCATTTGCTTGTGAACCCATGACCCACGGAAGTAGAGGAAAAAAGACCATGGTGACCAGGCCTGGTAGTGGGTGCTTTCTCTCGCACATGAGTGCTCTCTGGTAAAAACAAACGGGACCAGCCTGGTAGCCTAGTGGTCGAGGGCGCTGTATCTTACATGGCCAACTGTGGTTTGAATCCTGGCCCCAGCCGCTCAGAAAACACGCTGGGCATGTACGTGTGCAGGGGTGCCCCAGATCACCACAGAGCGGATAAATGGAGGAGAAGGCCTTGCAGTGTGACCACACCCCATGGGCACGGAGCTTGTCTCTGCCCAGTGAGTGGCTGTACCTCTGGCTATTAAAGCAGACGAACAAAAGCCCTAGGCTCATGATGATGGTTAACAACAACAGTAAAAAGACATGTAGGGCCAGGTGGTGGTGCAGTGGTGACGCAACCGAACCCGCGTGGGAAAGGTCCTGGGTTCGAGTCCCAGGACCTCCTTGAGCATGCTGGTGTTCGTGTGTGCCTGCGATCAGGGTGCTTGTGATGAGTGGCAGTAGATCGGGCATGAAGACCCTGTTAGGGGTACGTTGCTCTCTGTCTCTCATGAAGAAAGAAACTTAAAGGGTGTGTGTATGTGTTTGTATGCATATTTGTGCATGCATGAGTGTGTATGTGGGTGTGCATATGTGGATGCATGTGTGCGAGTGCATGCATGTGTGTGCATATGTGTGGATGCGCATACATATGCACGTGCACATATGTTTACATGTATGTGGATGTGTGCATATACACATATGTGTGGCTGTGCATGCATGTGTGCATGTGCATGTATGTGCACGTGTGTGTGTGAGACTGGTGCAGCCAGCTCCACAGTGCAGTAATTCAGAGCTCTCCATAGAAGGCCAGAGCCCACGTGGCCAACCGCAGTTAGAATCTTGGTTTTGGTTGCTTGAAAAACACACTGGGCACATGCGCTGGTGTGCCCCAAATCCTGATGGGATGGAGAAATGCAGGAAAAAGGATAGTGGCACGAACACGCCCCATTGGGGGACTCTCTCTCTCTCTCTCTGGTAAGCATATATAACCTCTGGCAATTAAAAAAAAAATAAAAAAAGGAAAAGGCCCGATGAAAAGAACAGCTTGCACTGAATGTCGTCGTGCTTACATAAGGGACAGGCGTGCGTTAGTGTCTGGCGTTCCTCCTGTGTGTCACGTGCTCACTGGCGAAGGACGGTTTCTCTCAGCCTCTCTCCTGCCTCGTTCCAGCAATACTGACTCCAGGGATCCCGTGAGCTTCTCGTCCCGGTACGTCGTGGAGCTGATTTGAAGAGCGGTACAGCACGGGCACTCCTGGTTACCTACAGGCTGTGGGTGCAAGTCCGCAGCTGCTCACTGAGAACCTTCTGAGCTTAGGGTCCATTTGCGAAGAAAAATGAGACCTAGTATCTGCCTTCTAAGAGCCTACTGTCCAATGGGGTAGAGAAGGTTAATATGTTTAGAAAAAGCTTACTAAAAACACTGCTGATATTCCAAGTGTGGTCAACAGCATTGCATCGACTCGGAGGGTTTTCTCTCAGGTCTCACCTCACAGCTACTGAATCAGAAATTGCACTGGAACGAGATCTCCAGGTGATTCATCATCATGTGAAATTTGCGACTCACTGAACTAGAGGATTTGTGGTTAGAGTTAAAGGCGTGGCAATGCCGCCAACTGCAGTACCAGCATTTACTGTGTTGCTAACAGGAACACCTGAGGCCACATGGACTAGAGATAGCCAGGTGTAACGACTCTAATTCTGGTGGCTGGATAGCCCAAGGGCATCGCCACATGGCAGAAGGCAGACCCTGAGCAGAGCAGAGTGGCCTGTATCCGTGTGGCTTTTCCTCCGCTCTGGTCTCATTCTCTCTGCGTGTCTACCTGCCACAACTCAGGCATAGAGGCCCTGCCCTTACGATATCACACCATAGCCTTCCTTCTGGACACTGTGAAGGAGTTGTTTTCATTTCGCAGTACATCAACACAATCAAATTTGCCCAACACACAAATTTCTGGGGGACATCGGGTCACCACTCACTAAGACTCAATTCCAAGGCATGAAACTAAAAGGGACAAGTCATGGTCCAAACCATAATAAACTACTCTGTGGGGGCCAGCAGGTGGCGTAGTGGTTAGGACGTTGGACTCCCATATGGCACACTGTGGTTCAAGTCCTGATCTGGCGACTTGAAACTCATGCTAGGTGCGTGTGCATACATGGCCAAAATCCTGAGAAGAGAATGGAGGAGAAGGGATTGTGACGTGGCCATCGCCCCTGGGGGTGATTTCTCACTTCCTCTGTTTCTCTGGCAAGCACATGTGCCCTATAGCCAAAAAAACTCTCATAAAACAAAACAAAAAAAACTCTATCAGACGTTGTAATAAGCTCTTTACAAAACTAATTTATACTCTTTACAGTAGTGCAATGTAGCACTATAGAAACTAGAGTGGGGGACCAGCAGTTAGCGTAATGGCTATGTCGCTGGACTCCCACGTAGTCGACCGCGGTTCGAGTCCCGGACCCGGCGGCTTGAACTCACGCCGGGCGCGTGTGCGTGCGTGCCCAGGATCCCGAGAGGAGAATGGAGGAGAGGGGATTGCGGCGTGGCCATCCCCCCTGGGTGGTGATTTCCTGCTTTCTGTCTCTCTGTCTCTCTCTGTCTGTCTGGCGAGCGCACGCGCCCTATAGCAAAAACTTCTCCAAAAAAAGAAAAAAAAGAAAAAAAAAGAAACTAGAGTGGGAATGGAAGGCTTCCTGGAAGAAGTGGACTTGAACTAAGACTTGGAGAATTTGAATCTAAAGGAGAGGTGTGGCTCAGACCGTGGCTAGCAGAAGGAAAGAGACAAGGACTGATGCCTTATCTAAGCAACACTTGTTTCCACCCTTCTCTGGTCAGCCCTTGGGTATTTCATAAAGAACAAGGGGACTTGAGGCCAGCGGGTGGCGTGGTGGCTAAGGCGCTGGACACTCCCACGTGGCTGACCGTGGTTCGAGTCCTGAACCTGGTGGCTTGCTTTTTCACTTTCCTTCTTTCTCTCTCTGTGTGTCTCTCTCTGGCCAAATTAAAATAAATGAATGAATAAATAATCTTTTAAAAAAATGGGAAAAGTTTATTAAAAAAAAAAGGAATGGGGGACTGAGGGGCCGGACCTTGGTGTAGTAGAACACGCTGCTCCGTGATGCAGCTCCATGTGGGAAAGCTCTGGAGACATCCCTGTGTATGTTGAGCTGGTATGTAGCCATGATCTGGGGCTGGCCGAGGCGGAAACACGTTATGGTATTGGGACCCTGTCGGGGGTACTTTCTCTCTGTCTGTCTCATAGAAGAAAACTAAAAAAAAAGAAAAAAAAAAGAAATTTATAAATGAAAACCAGGAAGAATAGGGAAGTTCAAAATAAAGTAGTTTGGTAGGAATTGGCCGTAAGGAATATTCAGATTGGAACGTGGGGGAGAATTCACATGAGGGGCTTCTCTGCTAAATCTTCTATCTCCGTGTCTCATTTCTGACTAACAGATCCGCTGGTTCTGTAGAACTTCATTGTTCATAGTAGCAGCGGCCTGCACTTTAGAATCCGAGAGTAATTAGATGATCTAGAACGTGGGGAAATCTTGATCTGCAGAGGGGAGTGGTCTTGGTTAACATTTCTTAGCCAGAAATACAATCTAGATCCCACACCTCCCCACCAAGCTCTTTACCCCACTATACCGCAGTAGATCTATTTTATTTTTTAAATTGTCTTTCTACCTTTTATCTTCTTCCATCCTGATGCTCTCAAAGACTGGTGGGGACTTTGGATTTTATAATGATAGTGTTTACACTTGAAGGCACGCGAATGCTCATCGAACCCAGAGGAAGGGACTGACTTGCCCAAGGTCGAGGAAGAGGACAGTCGGGCAATGAAGACTAGAGCTTACACCTTCTCCTAACTCAAGTTTCTGTGTACTCTTAGGGCACTCTTTGAGGACATCCCTCTAATTTAATCCTTTTTCTCCTCACAACTATATTTGTGTCTTCTGCTTTTAAAGGCTCCTTGTGGAGTTAGTGCTTAAGGAAGAACCTTGTGAGTGCATCACAGGATAGCCACGCTAATTCCACTGTTTCTGAGTGTGTGTGTGTGTGTGTTCTTTTTAGCATAGATCATTCTAAAATGGTTGAAGGAGACTCTTGAAGACTTAGTCATCAAATCTAATAACTTGGGGGAGCAGCAGGTGGCATGGTGGCTAAGGCTCTGGACTCCCACATGGCTAACTGCAGTTTGAGTCCCAGACCTGGTGGTTTGAAAATCATGCCAGCCACATGTGCAAAGTCCTGAGAGGAGAACGAAGGAGAAAGGATTGCAGCCTGGTCATTCCCCTAGGGGGTGATTTCTCACTTTCCTTCTCTCTGTCTCTGTCTCTGTCTCTCTCTGTGTGTGGTGAGCGCACACACCCTGTGGCAAAACAAATCTTTTTTTTTTTTTTTTTTTTTTTTTTTTTTTTTGAGAAGTGTTTGCTATGGGGCATGTGTGCTCGCCCGAAAGACAGAGAGAGACAGAGAGACAGAAAGCGAGAAATCACCCTCCCAGGGGGGATGGCCATGCCACAATCCCTTCTCCTCCATTCTCCTCTTGGGATCTTGGGCATGTATGCACATGTGCCCGGCGTGAGGTTTAAGCCACTGGGTTCGGGACTCGAACCGCGGTCGACTATGTGGGAGTCCAGTGACATGGCCATTACGCCAACTGCTGGTCCCTGTGGCCAAACGAATTTTATAAAACAAAGCCAAGCAAGAATTCTTGGGCCAGCCCTGTAGCCTAGTGGTGAAGAGAGCCAGATCTTACATGGCTGACCGTGGTTTGGATCCTGGCCACAGTAACTTGAAAATGATGCTGAGCTTTTGTAGGGGATTCTCTCTCTCTCTCTCTTTCTCTCTCTCTCTCTTTTCTATGGTGAGCAAATGATCCCTCTATAAGTTAAAAGAAAAAAATCCTACAACCTTGTAAAGCAGGTAATGCCTGTGGTACATCAAGCTCACTCTTTCTGGAACCATTTTTTTACCCCAGTGTCCTTGTCTACCTAAGATTATTTACTGTCTGTCTGTCCCCAAGTTCAGATTTGTAGTAACATTAGCCTTTTAAATATCTTGCTAAGCAAAATGGAAGGGAGGCCTAAATTGGAAGCGTTGCAGAAGGACCTGTCTTCTCTGCAGAGGTGCAAACCCGTCTGAACTGGGAGACGGTTCAGCACGGCTGAGCGGATAACATAAGCCAGGTGTTTGGGGTTTAGGGTGTAAGGATGAGCCGAGCACAGGTTGTCTACTGGGATCTTCCAGCGGGGAGAGGAGGGGCATTTAGATGGGACTCTTACACAGCATGGTTATTAGTATGCACAGAGTCTATGAGAGCACAGAGACAAGAACATTGTGGTTACGAATATTCATTAAAAATGTGCCAACTTGTATTCTTCCTTTTTATTTTTTTTAGAGCAAGATTTTTGCTATAGGATGTATGAGCTCACCGGAGAGACAGAGGGCTACATAGAAACAGAGAGAGAGAAAACATCACCCGGGGATGAACACGTCGCAGTCTCTTCTCCTCCACTCTCCTTTTGGGCTTTAGGGCACGTCCATGCACACACTGGCATAAGTTTCAAGTTGCCAGGTCTGGGACTCGAACTGTGGTCGACTCTGTGGGAGTCCAGTGCCTTAACCACTATGCCACCATGTATTCTTAGGCAAACCCCTAGGTACCCTTGGGCTTTGAAGATCTAACGTCCGTCCAACGAGAGGACTGAAACAGACATTCTCTAAGATTGTTTCTAATGCTACATCATTTTCATGTAGCACTTTTTGTGCTATTTTTCTTCAAACACTGGTTCTATAATTTTTTTTTCCCTCTGTGCAGTCATGCCTGTATATCTTTGGAAGATACTTACTGGATGACTGAACATTTCCTTGAATGAAAAGGCCACTTCTGAGTGTTCTCCATTCAGCGTCTCCTCACGGTTCCTCTGCACTGTTGTATCCTGAGAAGAAGGCTGACCCCACTGTGTGGTTGTGTTTCTTCACCAGCAGTGGGAACGGGGGGGGGGGCGCGGGGTTGAGTTCCTCTAGCCCGGATGGACCCCAGAACGGCTGTGCACCCAG
Source organism: Tupaia tana (assembly GCA_026018925.1). Lineage (NCBI taxonomy): Eukaryota > Metazoa > Chordata > Mammalia > Scandentia > Tupaiidae > Tupaia > Tupaia tana. Next base: position 4,184,452 of record JAKSZU010000022.1, on the reverse strand, counting down.
GTTGGGTGGGCGAACAGCATTTTTTCATGTGTGCCATACTTTACAATTTACGCAATATTCTCATGCCCCTCCTCTTACGCCATCTTCCCGATGTTCCTGAGCATCGGTAGAATATCCCTTTCATGGAAGGACAGACTCAGAAAAGTAGTTGCTTGCCCAGGATCATACAGGTTTTAAGCCAAATGTCCAGATCTGAACACTGATGGACTGATCTGCAAAAATAGGCCACATTTTTCTTTCTTCGTTCCTTTCTTTCAGAGGTTTTTGCTATAGGGTGCGTGTGCTCACCAGAGAGACAGAGAAAGACAGAGAGACAGGAAGTGAGAAATCACCTCCGGGGGGATGGACATGCCACAGTCCCTTCTCTTCTGTTCTTTTCTTAGGATTTTGAGTATGCATGCACACATGCCTGGTGTGAATTTTAAGGTCTGAGACTTGAACAGCTGTCGACTACGTGGGAGTCCAGCAATATAACCATTGCACCATCTGCTGGTCCCCAAAGGCCACATTTTCTAGCAGATAAACTAGGTGACAGTGTTTTCCTTTCGAAGGCTTTCTTCTGGCCATCCAGGGGCGTGGTGATTGGGGTGACTGGATCCCACATGGCAGACTGCGTGTTTCAAGTTGTAGACCTAGCAGCTTGGAAGACATCCCAGACGTGTGCATGGATGTGTCTCAAATCCTGAGAGAAGAGTGGAGGAGAAGGGACTGTAGTGTGGCCATCCCCCCTGGAGGGTGTGTTCTCATTTTCTCGCTGTCTCACTCTTTCTCCAGTGAGTGCACATGCCCTCTAACATTTTTTTTTTTTTTTTGAGAGGTTTTTGCTATAGGGCACATGCGCTCGCCAGAAAAGACAGAGAGAGATAGAGAGACAGAAAGTGAGAAATCAGCCCCCAGGGGGGATGGCCACTCCACAGTCCCTTCTCCTCCATTCTCCTCTCGGGATCTTGGGCACGCACGCACATGCGCCCAGAATGAGTTTAAGTCACTGGGTCCAGGACTCGAACCACAGTTGACTACATAGGAGTCCAGCGACGTAGCCATTATGGTAACTGCTGGTTCCCCCAACTTTTTTTTAAAGGTTTTCTTTTCAAAAATATTTATACATGAGTCATTTAAATAATAAGCACTCTACTGCTTTGGAAATTACTCAGTTTATTAAAACTTGATGTATACAGCTTTTTCAGAATCACATCCTCTGCATAGAGTGAGGGCATGGCTAACTGCAGGGGTCTTAGCATGAAGATTTATGTCCTATTTTGTAGAATGTTCATTTATTCTGTGTTAGAGAGATGAAAGAGAGAGAGAGAAAGAGAGAGGAGAGCACACACCGGCACTTTCAGCAGGGCCCCCGTGCTGTGACTCCTCCGCCTCAGCCAGCCTGGATCAGTGGCATGTGTGTGCCTGGCCTTCTCAGGGAGGTCTCTGGATGTGAACTGGCGGCCTTCCCGCGTGGGGCTGCCTTGTAGGCATCCTGTCCCGCTGCTACGCTGCTGTCCGGCCCCAGGCTCTGTGTGCGTGTTTAATGGCGTACTTCCCACGTGTGCCCGTCTACATTTGTGAGACTTCCTGCATGCTCGTTGGGTGCCACGGTCACCCTGTCTTAGCTTCTCACATAGATGCAGTCCGGTGTAAAAGGCTACCGTGTCTCTTTAGAAAGCGGAGAAGATCATGCCGATGGGTTCTTGTTCTGCAGACCCTGCTGCGGCCCAGCAGGAAGAGGCGGCGTCGAGCAGGGCGAGTGACCTGTGGAGAGCATAAAATGAGCAGATACTACAGGTCCCAGGACTCTCAGGCGCCCCTGCAGCGTGACTAAGCGGAGGACCAAGTGTGCTCTCGTTTCATGACAGTGGGCGTGTCTGAAACTTTTGCCAGTTTATGTGAAATTATAAAGTACATTAAGATTATATCCAGGGACCAGCAAGTGGCATGGTGGTTAAGACGCTGGAAACTTCGACATGGCTGACCATGGTTCGAGTTCTCACTTTCTCTCTCTCTCTCTCTCTCTCTCATCAAATGAAAATAAATGAATGAATAATTTTTTTAAATTAAATAAATAAAATCATTTTTAAAAATTATATTCAATTACCCTACCCTTTCTCTTCTTTTCAGAAGCAGCAAATAATGTGAGCATTGAAGGTCAAAAGACCTAGGATGGCGATCTGGTTCCACCATTCCCTACGCGACATTATCCGAGTCACAGACTTTCTCTAAGCCTCCCCTGCCCCAGCCCTCATGGGCCATTCGACAGGTTTCCATTGGGGGCCTACTCTTAGGGAAGGTTATGATGTATCTTTCTGTGTTTTTCTATACAAAAAAGGTGTCACGACTTTCCCAATGTCCCAACGTGTGCTAAATAATGTTCCAGGTACTGGAATAACACAAGCAAAAATTCGTTTCCTTAATCTGTAAAATGGAGGTAACAATACGTATATCTCATAAGACCGTCGTGAGAATGAAATAAACCAAGGTTCTGGTTCTGTTGGGTCCTCAGAAAAGTCTGACATTGTAGTTTTCTGTTTTTCTATGCAAAATGCATCATGACTTTTCCAGCGACCCAGTAGATCATTCTGTTGCTAATAATAGAAAACATCCAAACGAGGTGACTTCAAAGAACAGAGGTTTATTTACTTACAGTTTGGAGGTTCAGAGCTGCATCTGGTGAGGGTCTTCTTGCTGGCAGATCACACGGCAGGACAGTGGAACAGGAGCATGAGCATCTGTGTCGTGTGCCTCTGTCTCATTTCCTCAGTCTTTATTTTCTCCTTGTAAGCCGTGAGGACTTGAGGCCCCGTGGCCTCGTGGTTAAGGGAGCCATACCCTGCATAGCCCACCATAGTTTGAATCCCAGCCTCATGCCTTGAAAAACATGCTGGGCGCTTTTGCGTGCATGCCCCAAATCCGAAATGGAGGAGAAGGGATCGAAGCATGACTGCACCCCACTGGGGGTGCTTTCTCCTTTCCCTCTCCCTCTCCCTGGCTCTCTGGTGAGTGCTTATGCCTGCTGCAAGTTTAAAAAAGAAGTCATCTACCCCAGCAATTAGGGGTGTCCTACCCTGATACCTAATCACGTCTCAAAGACCCACTGCTCCGCACCATGATGGGCTTACGTTTCCTCTTCATGGCCGCGCAGTACAATCAGGCTCCTTTGGCGGTCACAAACCACAGCAGTTCTGCAAAGCACGTCCTCGAAGGTGAAGAGCCACACCAGGTGTGTTGCCGCCTTCCCTGCTCCCAGCTGCAATGACCCAGACCATCTGGGTCCTCTTCTGTTGAGTTCTCCGAATTTTGTCGTACAGGTGATAGTTTTATTTTTGCACACTGCGGAGTGAAGCATCATCTCTCCCCAGTGAGGATGACTGGCTCAAAGACTATGTTTTTGTTTTTATTTTTTAGATTTTTGTGATAGGGTGCATGTATTTGCTGGAGAGAAACAGAGAAAGAGGGAAAGTGAGAAATCACCCTTCGGGGAGATGGCCACTCCACAGTCCCTTCTCCTCCATTCTCTTCTCAGGATTTTGGGCATGTACACGTATATGCCTGGCATGTTGTTCTTTTTTTTTGTTTTGTTTTTTGGAGAGGTTTTTTTTTTTTTTCGATATACATTTTTTTATGCACTTGCCAGAGAGACAGAGACAGAAAGTGAGAAATCACCCCCCCCCCCCCCCCTGCCCCCGGGAGAATGGCCATACTGCAATCCCCTCTCCTCCGTTCTCCTCTTGGGATTTTGGGCATGCAAGCACACGCGCCCAGCATGTTTCAAGCCGCCGGGTCCAGGACTTGAACCATGGTTGACTTCGTGGGAGTCCAGCAATGTAACCATTATGCCATCTACTGGTCCCCTGGCGTGTTTTTCAAATCACTTGTTCAGGGACTCAAATCACACGGTTGACCATGTAAGATTCAGTGCTTAACCTCCATGCCACCTGCTGGATCTCAAAGGCAGTATTATTGAAAGCTTTCTGTTGTATTCATTTTTTAATTGCTAGAGAGCGTGTGTGCCCCCCAGAGAGAGAGAACGAGAGGACAAAAGCGCCCTCTAGTGGGCTGTGGCCACACTGTAATCCTTACTCCTTTTCCCCATGCTCTCCGGATTTGGGGCGTGCACAGACACATGCCTGGCTGTTTTTTAAGCCACTGGTGCTAGGATTCTAACTGTTCTCAGCCATGTGGGATCCAGTTTTCTTAATCACTAGGGTGTGGGTCCATCTGTCTTTTATATTTTTTAAAAGACAATATAATTCAGTTAGTTGTATTCTTTTTTTATGAGAAAAACATGAACCATTTAATTCGGTATTAGCAATTATTCAATAGACACAGGACCACATTTTTATTTTATTTAATAAATTGAGTTCTGAAATTACTCGGTTTCTCTTGTGTCTAAGGAAAGGCAGCTACAGAGGGGAACGAAGGAAGAAAAAAATACACAGAATGACTTTAAAAGACGGTGATTATGTTACTGAACTCCCACATGACTGACTGCATTCCGAATCCCAGACCCAGTAGCTTCAAAATCACACCAGGGGCGTGTGCATGCATGTCCATAATCCCAGGAGGAGAATGGAGAAGGGATTGTGGTATGGACGTTCACCCAGGACTGATTTCTCACTTTCCCTCTCACAGTCTCTCTCTCTCTCTCTCTCTCTCTGAGGTGAGAGTACGTACCCTTTGGCAAAAACCTCTATTAAAAAAGGAAAAAAGATGGTGCCTAGGGCCAGTAAGTGGCATGGTAGTTAAGGTGCTGGATTCCACATGGCTAACTGCTATAGCAAATTAAACATAATAATAAAATTAAATAAATAAACAAAAATTTTGGAGAGGTTTTTGCTATAGGGCGTGTGCGCTTGCTAGAAAGACAGGGAGAGACAGAGAGACAGAAAGCGAGAAATCACCCCCCGGGGGGATGGCCACACCGCAATCCCTTCTCCTCCATTCTCCTCTCGGGATCTTGGGCATACATGCACACGTGCCCGGCGTGAGTTTAAGCCACCGGGTCCGGGACTTGAACTGCAGTCAACCACATGGGAGTCCAGCAACATAGCCATTACACCAACTGCTGGTCCCATAGATATTTTTTTAATTAAAATAAAAAGCACCCGTGTTCTTTCCCCTCTCCAATCCACCTTTCACATTGCTTTCAGAGTTTTTTTTTTTAATCTTCCTGAAGGCCTGTGCTCCCACCAGAGAGAGTTGGGGGTGGGGGAGGGAGAGGGAGAAGGAGAGGGAGAGAGAACCTCCCATAGGGCAAGGTCACACCACAACCCCTTCTCTTCCATTTCTCCCTCCTTTTGGGAATTTGGGCGTGTGCACACCCCCACCTCCCCACCCTCACACCTGGTGTGTTTCCCGAGTTACCAACCTAGGACTCAGTGCGGTCTGCCATGTGGGATGGGATCCGGCTGCTTTGACCACCATGCTGCAGGCTGGCCCCAGAGTCATTTTTTGTAAGGTTATTTATTTTCATGGGGGAGGGTTAGGAAGATAAACACCCTCAAAAGGGCCTCATGCCATGATGCCCCCACCCACAGCTTTTCAGCCAGCCAGGATCATGGGCTCACATACTTGTGCACCCAGCCTGTATAAGGCAGCCTGAGGGACTGGCAGGTGGCGTGGTGGTTAAGGGCACTGGACTCCGACATGGCCGACTGCGGTTCAAGTCTCAGACCTGGTGGCTTGCTTTCTCCCTTTCCCTCTCTCTCTCTCTGTCACTCTGTCTCTCTCTGGTCATATTAAAAGAAAGAAAGTTAAATAAAATAATTCTTTTAAAAAAATAAAAAATTAAATAAAAAGGGGGGCAGCCTGAGTGCCGATCCCTGGTCTTCCACGTGGCTTCCAGCCGAGCAGAGCGTTGTGGTGCCGTGGGGCCATCGTGGCCAGACATGAAAGTACCGAACTTTTAAACCAACGAAAGCATCCGTGGGTCTCGCGAAGGGAATCTCCTTCCTGACATTTGTCTCTCTCACTGCTGCTCGTTGTGCTGGTTCACACCCTGGCCCCGCTGACCTGGTCAGAGCCATTTCCTGTCCTCCCTCAGACCTCGCCTGCTCCACTCTGGGTGGCCCGCGCCTGGCGCCCGGGGCTTTCAGGGCCTGTCTGCGCTTGCGCGGTCGCTTCGGTCGGTGCCGCTGTTCTCTCTTGCCTTGCCTTTCCTTTTCTGTATCCATCCTCAGGGTGCGAGCACTGCCTGGCGTTTAAACCCCAGCCTTTCCTGTCTTCCCCACCACCTTGCTCCGAGCTTTATTCCTTCATGGCCGTCTCTTCTTATGTTCATTTTCTGCTGCTTGCTCCCTCTTTTCAGGTAGAGAAACAAGCGAAAACCACTGTTTGCTTTTTCTTTTTTTTAAGTAACAGCTTTATGGAGATACCGTTCACACCTATAAGCATACAGTTCAGGGGTCTTCAGTATCTTGTTTATTTTTGGATCAGCCAATTTAAAAGAGTAAATTGCTGGACTGGAAATTTATGAAAGCTTCCTTTATCCTGAAAGACTTTACCAAGAGGAAAATATTTCTACGTAAGACCACAAAATGTTACTATTATTACTTTTAAAAATAATGATTTAATTTTATTCATTATTATTACTGGTTTTTAATTTGCTGTAGGAAAGGTATGCTCACCAGAGAGAGAGAGACAGAGAGAGAAAGTGAGAAAGCAAGCCACCAGGTCCAGGACTTTTTTTCCTTAATGGAGACTTTTTTTTGGGGGGGCGGGGAGAGGTTTTTATAATAGGGCGCGTGCGCTCACCAGAAAGACAGAGAGAGACAGAGAGACAGAAAGCAAGAAATCACCCCCCAGGGGGATGGCCACGCCGCAATCCTTTCCCCTCCATTCTCCTCTCGGGATCTTGGGCATGTACGCACACACGCCCGGCGTGAGTTTTAAGCCACCGGGTCCGGGACGCAAACCGCAGTCAACCACATGGGAGTTCAGCGACATAGCCATTACGCTAACTGCTGCTCCCTTTAATGGAGATTTTTGCTTTAGGACGCATGTACTTGCCAGAGACACAGAGAGAGACAGAAAGACAGAAAATGAGAAATCACCACCCGGGGGGATGGCCACACCGCAATCCCTTCTCCTCCATTCTCCTCTCAGGTTTTTAGGCATACACATACATATTCCCCGTATGAGTTTCAAGTTGCTGAGTCTGGGACTTGAACCCTGGTTGGCCATGTGGGAGTCCAGCAACATAACCATTATGCCATCTGATGGTCCCAGGTCTGGGACTTGAATGGTGGTTGGCCATGTGGGAGTCCAGCACCTTAATCACCACACCACCTGCTGGCTCCCAAAATATTATTTTGAGCTAATAACTTAAACATATTAAAGTAATGAAACCTAGATCTTTCATTACATGTGATTTATTAGTGCTTACTTTGGGTTTTCTATACCATGTAAATCTTCACCTGCTGCGTCCGTCAGTCCCTGTGGCAACATTAATTAGGCCTGTGTGTTTCTTTGTGTGTCTGTGTGCAAGTAGTTTAGTTGTTTCTTGCTCCTCGCCTTCCTACTCTTTTATTTTGGAGAGTTTTTTTTTCTATAGGGCGCATGCGCTCACCAGAAAGACAGAGAGAGACAGAGAGACAGAAAGCGAGAAATCACCCCCCCAGGGGGATGGCCACATCACAATCCCTTCTCCTCCATTCTCCTCTCGGGATCTTGGGCACACACGCACACATGCCCAGCGTGAGTTTAAGCCACCAGGTCCGGGACTGGAACCGCGGTCGACTACATGGGAGTCTAGAGACACGCCAACTGTTGGCCCCCCCTACTCTTTTTTTAAAAAAAGAATTTTTAATATTTAATTTTACTTGCTATTATTATTTTTTAATTTGACTACAGAGAGAGAGAGAGAGAAAAGGAAAGTGAGAAATCACACTGCTGGGTCCGAGACTCGAGCTGTGACTGGTCATATGGGAGTCCAGTGCCTTAGCCACCACGCCACCTGTTGGCCCATCACCATCACTTTCCTGCTCTTGTAAAAGTTAAGGAGAAATCTCACTATTGTCTCTGCTTTCTTGTCCCATGTGGACCTTTCTCCAATGATATTGGCCCTTCTGACTTCTCCTTAACACGGACATTGTTCTTGTTAGGGAATCTAACTGGTAAGTTCAGAGGGAAGTGTCATTTTAAACCTTCACTGAGGTGTCCACCACTGCTTATCTGCCTTTGGGAATCAGAGCAATGGTCTGTGGAATAAAATTGAGAGCCAAGTTTGCAAGCCTGCGTTGGCCAACTCTTGGCTTTCAAGGAACTGTTCTTGAAAAGTTAATCTCACCTTCTTGCCATATCCAGAGAACTTCCCCCTCAGTTTGAAACTCTAGTTGAGGGACACTCATGTTGCTTGTTTTTTGCTCTTGAGTGAAAAAGTTCCTTTGGGCTTTTGCTTTGCCTGTATCCTTTTCAGATTTTGGTGTACCTTCCTCTGCATGGCCTTTGTGGGCTTCCATGTTCTTTCGACTGCACCCAGTACTGTGAGGATGGTTTAACGGGCTGATCTCTAAGGGCCCTTCAGAATGATCACAAACAACATGTTTGTTTTCTTGAAACCACTTTAACCTTTGTAAACAGTATAATAGTAAAAGAGTTTTGGAGAACCAAAAGAGCACTGTGATTGAAAAATGTTGAAAGAAAGCACTTAGCAGGTCTTTATGATCTGACCTGCTTTTCTCTTTCATCTTATCTTTCTTTTTTTCTTCTTTTTTATGACGTATTTTTATTATTATTTATACATTTAATTGCTACACATCATTTAGATTGTAAAAAGACTTTACCCAGCATGATCTACACCTCAGTCCAGCCCAGTTGAGAATATCATACATGTCCTCATCAACAAATAATAAACCATATCTGTGTCCCACAAATGTCTTACCTCTCTAATTTTTTCCCCAAACTTCCTTTCTTACACTCTTCACCTCCCACACTCTTTCTACTTTGTCTCTAGTGTCCATAGCAATTTTTAATGCTTTTATGTCCTCCAGTCTTTCAGTCTCTACCATAGAGTGCAGACATTCAGTATATGTTTAGTGGAGACATACAATGTCTCTCTTTCATAGCCTGACTTGCTTCACTCAGCAACAAATCTTCCATATTCATTCAATTTCTATCAAATTCCAGGGCCTTGTTTTTTTTTTTTTTTTTTTTTTTTTTTTTTTTTTTTTTTTTTTATGGCTGAGTAGTATTGCTTGGAGAATACGTGCCACACTTTTTCAATCCATTCATCTGTGGACATTTGGGTTGTTTCTATGCCTTAGCAATCATGAATAAGGCTGCAATGAATATAGCTGTGCAAGTGCTTTTCTGACTGAGTACTCTCCTATCCTTTGGGTAGATACCCAGGAATAGAATTGCTGGATCATATGGTAGCTCTATTTGAAGGTCTTTGAGGAACCTCCATATTGTTCTTCACAGTGGCTGGACCAATTCCCACCAGCAGTGTAGGAGTGTTTGTTTCCCTTTCACCACATCCCTCCCAGCACTTATCAGTTTTATTTATTTATTTATTTTTAATCTTTGCCGTTCTGACTGGGGTTAGGTAGTATTTCATTACGGTTTTGATCTGCCCTTCTTTTTTAAAGTTTTTTTTGGCCATAGGTCATGTGTACTCACAGAGAAAGGCAGCCACTCTGCAATCTTCTCCTCTGTTCTCGTCTCAGGATTTTGGGCACACACACACACACACCTGGTGTAATTTTCAAGACTCTGGGTCTGGGACTTGAACTGCGGTTGGCCATGTGGGAGTCCAGGGCCTTAACCATGACACCACCTGCTGGCCCCAGTCTTATGTTTCTTTGATCCCTCAACCACATAGCTATGACTGACTACTTAGAGTTAACTGAATGCACCAAGTGCCTGTCTTTATTTATGCTGCTACTGCCATCTGAAAGACTTTTCTCCTCCTGTGTCATTGCCTGGATAATCATGAATAATCTTCAAGACTCAGTGCAGTTGTTGACTCTTCTAGAATCAGACTAGACTTAGTCCTTCCTTAAATTCTTTTCAGTTACTTTAGAAACCACAATACACTTGCTTACTTCCATCTAAGGACAAAAGCACAATTTAACAATCTTAACTGGCTTTATTTGTAATTCTAGAATCGGACCGTACTTCATTCAATAAGCTAGAATAATTCTTCCAGTGAACTGAGTAGAAGAGATTGGTTTTATAGACAGACAGGGGCTAAAGAAAGCAGAAAACATGAGATCAAAAAGCAGATTGGTCATTTCGAAGTTACCGTCTTTGTAAGGTGAGGGCAGGGAGGCAGAATAATAAGAAAATAACTGATCAGTCAGTATCAGGTCATTTCAGGTTACCTCGTTTGTGTAAGGATTGAGACACTGGGGACGGCCCAGCCGTGGCAGCATGGACAGGGTAGATGCTGCTACTCAGCAGGCCGAAGCCACACGGGAAGCCTGGGTTTGAGTTCCAGCCCACCTTAAAAGCTATGTGTTGTGCTGTGCCCAGCTGCCCAGGAGGCTGAGGCTGGAGAACCCCCAGCTCACAGTGAGCAGCAGAGCCAGACCCTGTGTAAATGAGCCCACGTGGGGGCCTGAGCCTGTAGTCCCAGCCACCTGGGAGGCCCAGGCAGGGGGACTGTGACAGAAGAGACTCTGTCTAAATAAACAACAACAATACCTAGGGAACTTCACTGGCATGCCAATAGAAACCGGCCTTTTTGGAAAACTAGGCTGTTGTCAACTGATTTCTCAGAAGGTCAGCTAACAGCTGAGCTTTGACTTGGTGACATAGAGACATAAATGACTCTATTTTGATTTTTAGTCTGGTCTTTTGGGGCCTCGTGCAGGAGCTAAGTCCAAAATAATGGCCTCCTATAATTTATTTTTTAGATTTTTGCCATAGGGCATGTGCGTTCGCTGGAGAGAGAGAGAGACAGAGACGTGGAGAGCAGGAAAGTGAGAAATCACCTGCAGCGGGGATGGCCACACTGCAACCTCTTCTCCTCTATGGGCATGCACACATCTGGATCCAAAGTGTTTTTCAAGCTGCCAAGCCCCGGACTCAAACCACAATTAGCCATGTGGGAATCCAGAGCCTTAACCATCATGCCACCTGCTGGCCCATCCCTCCTGTCATTTTTATTTAACACCTCTCAGAACAATCAGTGCACTATATTAGAATCAGGTTTTATTTGTCTGCCTTCCCTCTCTCCCTACTTTCAGTAACACTGAGATCCTCTTGAGGGCAATGACTATACTTCTTATTTTGGTATCCCCAGCATTTGAGAAGACAAAGAAGGTTTCTGAGATTATTTGTCAGACCCATCAGTGACTTATGAAAAAATTATGAAAATACCAGAGCCGGCAGGTGGCATGGTGTTAAGGGCGCTGGACTCCGACATGGCCAACCGTGGTTCGAGTCCTGGACCTGGCGGCTTGCTTTCTCACATTTTCTTTCTCTGTCTCTCTCTCTCTCTTGTTCTGTCCCTCTCTGGTCAAATTTAAAATAATGAAATAAATACATGAAGTTAAATAAAATCATTCTTTAAAAAATTATGACAGTATCAACAATGTGCCTAAGCGGCTCTTCAGCTCCCTGTAAATATAAACCACAATGGCCACGTTCATCGGAGTAGTGAGCCAGAGTTGCTGTAGCTAAGGACCTTTTTATAAACTGTGAAGTGTGGTGAAAGCATTCATTAACTGCTACGAGCTTCCTGCATCCTCCCTTACAGGAGGCCGAGGCAGTGGCTGCTCCCCCGTGCTGCTAACCCACCCTTCTCTGACGTGGGGACACCCCGTGCTCCCTCGCTCCTCTGCGGACAGCCGCCAGCCCTGCCCCGACCCTCCTAGGCCAAGCACTGAGATATCTTTGTTGACTTGATCCTTTCTCAAGTGTTATTGTGTTTTCTTTTCTTTTTCCTGTCTAGGACTGCTTCTTCATTCCAATCCTCCCAAAGGCAATGATAACCCCGTTTTCTGTAGCTAGACCTTTTGTCGATTTCTCTGTTCAAGGGGCCTCATAACTTTATATGATAAAGCTGACCCAGGGATTGAACCAGCAGTCAGCCCTCTGGCCTGGAGAACTACAGTTTAGTTTGTTACTAGCCGCACCCCTGAACTCTCCACAATATCAAGCAACCCAGCCTTTACGAATCTCTTGATTCTATAAGGGCCTCTGAAGATAGATAATTTAGCAATGATGTCTAATTTTTAAAGTAGAAATTGGGGCTAAAGGAGTTAAATTGCCCGATTTAATCCTACGTGAAGAGGTTTGGGCTTTGTGAGAAGAAATCGAGGTCCCCTTTCTCTGTCGTGAACTTGAATCCCTAGGGGGCCCCAGTGTTAATAATAACGATAACACAGCGGAGAAAAGCATTTCTCTGAGACTTGGGGGAAGGCCTTTCTCTGTGGGATCTTGTGATGCACCTCCAGAGATACCCACGGATATGGTTTCCTCTTGGTTTTTCTCTCCCCTGATGAACGGTTGATGGTGAGAACTTAAGTTCTGCTGCGTCCTCGGTTCACTAGCGTTTTAACTGTCGGCTAAGAGGGCACCAGGGAAAGATGGAGGAACGGATCAGTCAGCATAAAGCTGCAGATGCCCGTGTGTTAGTCCCGGGAAGGCTGTGAACCAGGGTAATCCTCGGAATCAGGTAATTATAGAATACATGCATTCGGTTTGGAGAACTCATACAGAATCTCAATGAAGACCACGTTAGGGTAGCGTAGAGGAAAGAGCATCACGAACATTTCAAACATCTGGATCCAAGTCCCACTTTGCCAGCTGGCTTTCCATGTCGCCATAGGCAATTTAACGCTTTGAACCCCAATTTCTATTTCAAAAATTAGAGATATCGTGGGCCAGCAGGTGGAGTAGTGTTAAGGTGCTGGACTCCCACATGGTCACCTGTGGTTGCAGGCCTGGACCGGTGGCTTGAAAATCATTCTGGGTGTGTGTGTGCGTGCGTGCCCAAAATCCCGAGAGGAGAGTGGAGAAGGGACTGTGGCGTGGCCATCCCCCCTGAGCGGCTATTTCTCACTTTCTTTCTTTCTGTCTCTCTGGCTAGTGCACATATCCTATAGCAATTTTTTTTTTTTCTTTTGAGAGGTTTTTGCTATAGGGGGTGTGCGCTCGCCAGACAGACAAAGAGAGAGACAAAGAGACAGAAAGCGAGAAATCACCCCCCAGGGGGGATGATCACACTGCAATCCCTTCTCCATTCTCCTCTTGGGATCTTGGGCACGCACGCACACGCACCTGGTGTGAGTTTTAAGCCACCGGGTCCGGGACGCGAACCACGGTCGACTACGTGGGAGTCCAGCGACATAGCCATTACGCTAACTCCTGGTTCCCAAGCAAAAATTTTTTTAAAACCAATTAGAGATATATGCTAAGTTATTTCATTTAATTTAATGGGATTGCTTGATATTCAGAGGCACTGTCAGTAACAAACGGAACTATAGTTCTCAAGGCCACCCAGCTGACTGCTGGTTCAATCCCTGGGTCAGCTTGTTAGCACCCCAGGTGTGCATGTGTGCCCCCAAGATCCTGACGGGCTAGAGGGCCAGGAGAGGAGGGTTACGGCATGACAAGGCCCTGTTGAGGGTTGTCTCTCGTGCCCCTGTACTGTAAATATACTTTAAAAAAATTGTCCAGAGAAGGAATCACTGTGGACTAGAAAAGTCAGAAAATGTTTCACAGGAGGGGGAGATCTGAGCTGCGCTTTGAAGGATGAGTAGGATTTAGATTAGCGAGGGAAGGGAGAGGCGTTCCAGTTAAACTGGGTGAGAGAGCAAAGGTCTCTTCATAGCAGCGAGGGAGGCATGCGGGAAGCAGACTTAGGCCAGTTGGCATGAAGGCGTCAGGACTGAGAAAAGAGGGAGAGGAGCTTGGATGAGCAGCTGGGAGAGAGGAGAATGTGGAGTATACTGGGCACGTACAGGCAGGTTCCAAGTAATTTTTTTTTTGGAGGGGGAGAGGTTTTTGCTATTGGGCACATGCGCCCGCCAGAAAGAAAGAAAGAGACAGAGAGACAGAAAGCAAGCAATCACCCCTGGGGGAATGGCCATGCCACAGTTCCTTCTCCTCCATTCTCTTCTTGGGATCTTGGGCATGCACGCACATGCGCCTGGTGTGAGTTTAAGCCACTGGGTCCAGGACTTGAACCACAGTCGACTACATGAGAGTCCGGCAACATAGCCATTACGCCAACTGCTGGTCCTGATTCCAAGTAAATTTTATAAACAGATTTACTGGGTTTTGAAATAGTTTGCTCTTACTGTCTTTTTTTTTTTAATAATTATTTTATTTCACTTTATTTATTTATTTCTTTGGAGAGGTTTTTGCTATAGGGCGGGTGTGCTTGCCAGACAGAGAGAGACAGAGAGACAGAAAGGAGAAATCAGCCCCCAGGGGGGATGGCCACGCTGCAATCCCCTCTCCTCCATTCTCCTCTCAGGATCTTGGGCACACATGCATACGTGCCCCGCATGAGTCCAAGCCGCCGGGTCTTGGACCCGAACCACGGTCGACCACAGGGGAGTTCAGCGACATAGCCATTACGCTAACTGCTGATCCCGAACTTTATTTATTTATTTTAATTTGAACAGAGATGGGAGAGAGAGAGAGAGAGAGAGAGAGAGAGAGAGAGAGAGAAAGGAAAGCAAGAAAGCAAGCCACCAGGTCCAGGACTTGAACCACAGTTGGCCATGTGGGAGTCCCGTGCCCTTAGCCACCACGCCACCTGTCAGTTCTTGCTATTACTGTCTTAACCTTACACGTTTAAACCTGAGGAATCCAGCTCCAGAGTCCATGCCCCCACTGTCATGCTCTGTAACCACTAGATAGCAATACTTTAAATTTCTTCTTGCCACTAAAATAAACACTTTGATGTTTCTTTTCCTCAATGGCAAAAACGTATGTTAGTTTTTTTTTTTTTTTTTTTTTTTTTTTAATTGCCAGAAGGTGCATATGCTCACCAGAGAGAGAGAAAGAGGAAGAAAGGATCACGTCCGACCCCCACCCCCTGCAGTGGGGATGTGGTCCTGCCATAATCCCTTCTCCTCCATCTCCATTCCATCAGAATTTGGGGCATGCACACACATACCCAGTGTGTTTTTCAAGCTGCCAGGGCCAGGATTCTAACCACTGTCTGTCACATGGGGTCCAGCTCCCTAACTACCAGGCTATGGGGCCAGCCCCTTCAACAATTTCTTATTCTTGCTGAATTTCAGTTTCTTCATTCATAAAGAGAGATAATAGATATCTCAAAGGGTTCTTGTAAGACTCAGTAGAAGGGCCAGCAGGTGGTTTGGCGCTTAAGGCTCTGGACTCCCACATGGCTGACTATGGTTCGAGTCCTGGACCTGGTGGCTTAAAAATCACACTGGCTGCATGTGCGTGCATGCACAAGACCCCAGGAGGAGAGTGTAGAAGGGACTGCAGCGTGGCCATCCCCTCTGGAGGGTGATTTCTCACTTTCTTTCTTACTGTTTCTCTCTGTCTCTCTGGTGAGCACACTCACCTTATGGCAAAAACCTAAAAAAAAAAAAAAATAATCAATTGAAATTGACATGGAAATGCCTAACATCATGACTAGCACCTGAGAAATGTCCAACAAATGTTTTATCATGACAAGCAGATTTTCATAGCAGCTCTAAGACAGCTTACCACGTGGTATTTACAGGCACCATCAAGTCACGTGAGACAATTTGTGGACAGGTTTCTGTGACACTAAAAATAATTTTGAAAAGCAGAACAAACCTCGATGAATATTCCTTCATTTTGGTTGGAGTAGTTTATTGTACATGGTTTAGAAAATATTCATTACCAGTGTTTTGAAACAGTCTCTGGGGAAGATGATTCCGAGCTGGCTTATTTGCAGAAACTTCACATTTTGAGCACTGTCATATCC
Organism: Tupaia tana; assembly: GCA_026018925.1. Taxonomy (NCBI): domain Eukaryota; kingdom Metazoa; phylum Chordata; class Mammalia; order Scandentia; family Tupaiidae; genus Tupaia; species Tupaia tana. The sequence continues at coordinate 4,168,578 of JAKSZU010000022.1, read as the reverse complement.
ATGTCTTGTTTAATTCTCCATGCAAGAGAATCTGTGGTATAATAATTAATGTTCTCGTTTGGTACATGAAAGAATTAAGATCCAGGGAGGTTAAGATGATTCCCCGAGCTGGAGTAATCAGGAAGTGATAGTCAGATCTAGAATCTAGGTCTTTGACTTTGGATTCTGTGTGTGTGTGTGTGTGTGTGTGTGTGTGCGCGCGCGCGCGCGCGCGTGCGCACGTGTATTGGTTATTGTCATAGGGTATATGCACTCACCAGAGAGAGAGAGAGAGTGAGAGAGAAATCATCTTTAGTGGGGATGGCCATGCCACAATTTCTTCTCCTTAATTCTCCTCCTGGGATTTTGGGCACACACGCACATGTGCTCAGTGTGATTTTTCAAGCCAGAATTTGAACTGCAGTTGGCCAAGTGGGAGTCCAAAGCCTTAACCACCATACCACCTGGTGGTCCCTGTGTAAATTTCTTTGGGCTTCCTAGAATGAGTCTCAGATATCATGGAACTAGGTAGCCATTAGGTTGTTGGGAAGGTCATGTCGAATTTTTCTGTCTTTTTCTATGCAAAAATGTCAGGACTTTCCAGACAACCCAGTCACTAATCCAGTTGGAAACTTGTATTAAATGGGCAACGTGATCCATTCTTCCAGACATTTAACAGACTTCTTCGTTTCCCAAGGGCATTTAGCTTAATGCTTTCTGTTTGGTGCTAGTTTAGAATGCTCTCGGGAAGGTGGTGATGGGAAGCTGAGACTGGTTTAATCCAAGCCACATCAAGGCCTCATTCCTTTCTCTGAATCTCAGTTATCCTCACTCTTAAAAAATAAGTAATCTCACTTTCTTCGTGTGAGAATGTCTGTGCAAACATTTTGCAAACTATAACATTCATAACAGATTTCAATGTATGAAGGGTCTTTATAAAATTTATGGGAAATGCATTATTATGAAAAAAGTATGCAGGGATTAGCAGATGGCATAATAGTCATGTTGTTGGACTCCCATGTAGTTGACTGGTTTGAGTCCCGGGTCTGATGGCTTAAAACACCGGGTGTGTGTGTGTGGCCAAAATCCTGAGAGGAGAATGGAGGAGAAGGGATTGTGGTATGGCCATCCTCCCTGGAAGGTGATTTCTCACTTTCTTCTCTCTGTTTCTGGTGAACACATGCACCTATAGTAAAAATCTCTCTTTTAAAAAAAAGTATGCATAGATTTTTTGCACCAAAACAAATTTGTGTTCTAAATCCATTTTTTCCATGAACTTTCAGGAGTACCCTTATATATGGACTGAAGCTGTAGCAACAGGTGGGATTAAGAGTAGATTATGGGGACCAGCAGTTAGCATAATGGCTATGTCACTGGACTCCCATGTAGTCGACTGCAATTCGAGTCCTGGACCCTGTGGCTTAAACTCACGCCGGGCACTTGTGCATGTGTGCTCAGGATCCCGAGAGGAGAATGGAGGAGAAGGGACTGCGGCGTGGCCATCCCTCCTGGAGGGTGATTTTTCATTTTCTGTCTCTCTGTCTCTCTCTGTCTTTCTGGCGAGCGCACACACCCTATAGCAAAAAAACCTCTCCAAAAAAAAATATATATATAGATTATGGAGCAGGTAGCGCAGTGGTTACAATGCTCGACTCCCACATGGCCAACCATAGTTTGAGACCTGAATCTGGTGGCTTGAAAATCACACCAGGTGCATGTGTATGTGTGCCCAAAATCCCAGGAGGAGAATGGAGGAGAAGGGATTGTGGCATGGCCATCTCCCCTGGGTGCTGATTTCTCACTTTCCTTCTCACTGACACTTTAGTGAGTGCACACTCCCTATGGCAAAAAACTTAAAAAAAATAAAAAAGAGTAAATTATGGGGGCTGCTGGTGTGGTGGTTAGGGCTCTGCACTCTCACATGGCCAACCATGGTTCAAGTCCTAGACCTGGTGGCTTACAAATCATGCCAGGTGTGTGTGTGTGTGTGTGTGTGTGTGTGTGTGTGTGTGCATGCCCAAAACCACAGGAGAAGAATGGAAGAGAAGGAGTTACAGCGTGGCTATTCCCCCAGGAAGTGATTTCTCACTTTCCCTTTCTTTATCTCTCTGTGTGTTCTCTCTGGCCAGTGCTCTATGGCAAAAAACTAAAACAAACAAACAAAAAGAAATGGATTTCCTGACACAGAATTGAGACATGAGATCTTATTTTCCATTGTATGAAATAGTCTGGAAGGTTTATAGATGTTGACATGTGGAATTTGGGGGACATAGGTGGTTGGAGATGATGAGACCGCAAGCTTGAAATCTGCGGGTTCTTGGGAAATGGAGGTGGAGGGGTTGGTGGTGTCCCAATTTCCCAACCCTGGGTTTTCACCAGGCTGAGTTCATCTCCGCTCAACTCTGAGGAGTTCACGGTTATTGGCAATCCTCTTGCAGGCTTTTTGCATATTCATAGAAAGAGCTGCAAAGCAAAAACTTCTCTAATGCTAAGTCGTGAAATTGTGAATAGCCGCAGCAGTAAGATTAGGGGAAAAGGAGAGTCATTCTTTATTCCCACCTGCCCACATGAAAAGTCTACCCTGGGAAAGAATAAACCAGCAGTTGACTGGTTTATTGACATGGCCCGTGGGAAGGGATTGATTTTTCTGCACCCTGGAGTTGACTCATACAGTCAGGTTTGGCTGAAAAAATGCACTCATTGTAACCATGACCTTGGAAGGGAATCATAGCCTTCCTGACTCTGCCCAGTTTGCTATGTATGTTGACTCGGGCTGCAGCATCCCTTTTCATTGTCACCTAGACCTCGTGAGGGAAATTGCTGTCATTTCCTGTTTCGAGTTGGAAACCAAGGCTCAGAGAGAGGGTGATTTGCTTGAAGTGGCAGCCCTGAACTATTTGGGTAGGCCTGCATCTAAAACCTGCACCCCTTTTTCTGACTTTGTATTCTTTTCTTCTTATTCCTCCCTTTCTCTGTGCAAACTCCTTTCTGAGCTCTGCATTAGTTAATTGATGATGTTTTTGCATAACAGCACTAAGGACGGAGTCAAAAAATTGCTCAAGCTGGAAAGAGTCTGCATGGTTCGTGACAGGTGTTGCGTAGGTTGGTTGAAAAATAACTTAAAGATTGTCTCCTTTCCCTATGTGTTTTTGTTAATGCTTATAATACTTTTATGACTTAGAGTCCTTCTGGTGCTTCTGGTATATTTCAGACTGATTTTAAGTTGTCAGGAAGGGAGATTTTTTTTTTTTTTTTTTTTTTTTTTCACTCCAGAGCTCAATTCCTTTAAAGCTTCTTATTTTTAATTTTTTTTTTTTTTTTTGTATCTGGAAATTTTATTTCTTAGCCAGAGCTCATAGTGTCATCAGACTTAAAAAGACGGATGACACTAAAAAGACTGTTTGTTATCTGCCAATCTATTTATTTATTTTTGCCTTATTTTTTTCACGTAGTCCCTCTTCATCTCTCCTTACATTCCCCCCTTCCCTCACCCCTGCCAGTTGTATGGACGTTTCTGGGAAACAAAGCAAAGTGGGTTGTGGGGAAGGGAAAGCATATGAAGCGCTCGCTCCCCTGGCTCAGTTTCCTCCCCACATCTCGGGAGTTCCCTGCGGCCTCTGGCCACTTACGAGGACTCTGCTTTGCTTCAGATCCTTCAGGAACGAAGATCTGGTAGAACATAGAGCAGTAGCTTTGAAGGAGAAACAACTCCCAGAGATTTTTTTCCAGTGGGTAGATTTGTTTTTTCCTATAGTTAGAGCTTAGACACAGGCATACAGAGAACTCCCACATGGCCGACCCCAGTTTGAGTCCTGGACCTAGTAGCTTGCTTTCTCCCTTTCCACAACCCCCCCCCCCCCTTTAGTGAGCACACATGCCCTAGAGCAAGTTAAAAAAATTAATAAAATGAAATAAAACCGTTCTTTTTTTTTAAAAAAAAAAATAGGCACATAGAAATGAGTCATTGTTTCTTTTATTTTTTTGGAAATTAATTTTATTTACAAAGAAAGAGCGAGCGAGTACACTCCCCGTGGGCATAGTCATGCTGCAATCCCTTCTCCTCTCTCTCCCTCCTTTCGGGATTTGGGGCATGCACACACAAACACCCAGAAGATTTTTCAAGCCAATGGGTCCAGGACCTGAACTGTGTGGCCCAACGCATGGGGTCCAGCCACCTTAACCACCAGGCCATGGACTGGCTCATCTTAACTTTTATTGATCTTCCTTTCTTCGTAGGGCTATTTATTTTGAGTTTTTTCCATGTATTTCATTCATTCTTTCATGAATTACTCAACAAGAATCAATGCTGCAGTTCTGAGCACAAGAGACAGTGTCCTGTCTTCACAAACTATACAGCTTAGTGAGGGAGGCAGGCTAAACCACACTAGTGTGTGTTTTATTATTATGTCAACATGAATCTTTTTTTTTTTTTTTTTTGGAGAGGTTTTTGCTATAGGGTGCATGCGCTCGCCAGAGAGACAGAAAGCCAGAAATCACCCCCCGGGGGGATTGCCACACCGCAATCCCTTCTCCTCCATTCTCCTCTCGGGATCTTGGGCACGCACGCACATGTGCCTAGTGTAAGGTTAAGCCACCGGGTTAGGGAAGTGAACTGTGGTCAACTACATGGGAGTCCAGCAACATAGCCATTATGCTAACTGCTGGTCCCTCAATTATATTTCCATGAAAGAACTGTGTTCAGTTTTTCACTGTTGTTACATAGTACGGCCATAGGGATTCTCAAGTTTTAAGGGAGTAATTCTCAAGTTTCAGGGGAGTACCTACTTTATCAGAGATCACTGTGATACCAAAAATGCATAACTTTTGATAGCTAGTACTGTCTTGCACTATCAATAAAAGCATCTATAAAAGGCCTGTTTTCTAACTGCAGTCCATCAACCACTTTTTCCTTACTTTCCAAGACATGGTATTATCTTTTAAAATATTAATATAACAGAGGACCAGCAAGTGGCATGGTGGTTAAGGCACTGGACTTCCACATGGCCAACTGCGGTTTGAGTCTGGGACCTGGCAGCTTGCTTTCTCACTTTCCCTGTCTCTCTCTTTAGTCAGATTAATAATAATAATAATAATAATAGTAGTAATAAATAAAATTAAAATAATTCTTAAAAATTAATATAACAGAAGTGAAGCAGTATTTGACTTATCTTATTATTTCTTATTTTAGATTTTAGTCATAGGGTTAATGTGGTTGCCTGAGAGAGACGGGGGTGGGGGGGAGTGAGAAATACTCCACCCTCGACCCCCAGGGGGATGGCCATGCCACAATGCCTTCTCTTCCTTTTTTCTCTTGGAATTTTGGGCACATACGTACATGTGCCTGGAGTTTTTTAAGCTGTCTGGTCAGGGACTTGAATCCAAAGTGGGACATGTGCGATCTAGCACCTTAACCACCATGCCACCTGGCGGTTCCAGCGATTTTAACATGTTTATTTCCATGAGTAATGATAGGGTTAACTATGTCCCCCAATGTTTGTTTAAAAATATGTGAAAATGGGAACTGACAGTTAGCGTAATGGCTATGTTGCTGGATTCCCACGTAGTCGACCGTGGTTCACATCCCGGACCCAGTGACTTAAAACTCACGCTGGGCGCATGTGCGTGTGTGCCCAAGATCCCGAGAGGAGAATGGAGGAGAAGGGATTGCGGTGTGGCCATACCCCCTGGGGGGTGATTTCTCGCCTTCTGTCTCTCTGTCTCTCTCTGTCTGTCTGGTGAGCGCATGCACCCTATAGCGAAAAACGTCTCCAAAAAAAAAAAAAAAAGAAAAAAATATGTGAAAGCTAGCCCAACGCAGCAGTTAAGCCCTTTGCGTAGGGATCTGAATCTTACATGGCTGAGTTTGAATCGCGGTCCTGGCAGCTGGAAAACCAATCTGGGTCCATGGGCATGCATGTCTAAAAGTCTGACAGGATGAAGGAACAGAGGGAAAAGGATCGCCATGCAACCGTACCTTATTGGGAAGCGCTTTCTCTCTTTTTATCTGGCAATGAAAAAATATATATGTGAAACATCTGTTTTTGTCTTTTGGTAGTTTACCTGATGAATTTATTGGGTGGTTTGATTTCGAATGGACGTTCATTGTCAGTGAGGAGGAAAGGAGAGCAGTGGCTGGAATGCCTTCTTGGAATTTGCTCCCGCTTGGCAACACACATCTGTGATTATGGAGTAAAGAATATATATATAATATATAATATATATATATATATATATATATATATATACACACACACACACACACACACATATGTATACACACATATATATGTATATACACATATATTAATATGTTTTCCATATATTTTATGGAGTAAAAAAATATATATATTAAAAAATAAAAAATAAATATATATTATATATACATATATAATTATTATTATTATTTTAAGAAGACAGGGGCTCATTGTGCATTGCGTCACATCCTTCTGGCTCAGCCTCCCAGCTGGGATGTGCCACCTCGCCTGGCTCCATCACATAGTCTTGCCATGTTGCCCAGACCAGCCTCTATCTTGCAATCCTCCTGCCTCAGCTTCCCAAGTAGCTGGGACTACAGGCCTGTGCCACCATGCCCAGCCTTCAGGTTGCACTTAGAATCAAACCCAGGCCTCCTGCGTGGCCCCCTCCTGCAGAGTAGCATCACCTGCCAGCACAGTGCTGCAAGGGGGACCTCGAGACAAAGCGCAGAGAGTTTTACTTTATCCCACAGTCAGTAGAAAACGAAGTAAGTGGCTTGGTTAGTGCTTAGGAATGTTTTTCTGGAGACAGAGTAGGGAATGGAGAAGAGGAAGAAATTGTCAGCCCTGGAGACCAATTAGGAGATGTTTTGGTTGTCCATCCGTGGGACATTGGGAGCCCGATATGGAAGCGGAGCAGTGGAGAGGGACTGGATGCAAGGGTGTCGAGTGTGGGCTAAGGCTCGGGGAGTTCCAGGAACCTGTGACCCACCATCTGTCTGTTCTTTCTCACAGAGATTTTTTTCCTGTAGATGTTTTAAAAATGGAAGTATAGGGACCAGCAGTTAGCTGGTTAGTAATGGCTATGTCGCTGAACTCCCATGTAGCCGACAGCAGTTTGAGTTCCGAGCCAGCAGGTGGCGTGGTAGTTAAGGTGCTGGACTCCCACATGGTCACCTGAGGTCTGAGTCCTGGACCTGGTGGCTTCCTTTCTCACTTTCCTGCTCTCTCTCTTTGGTGAGCAAATTAAATAATCATAATCATAATAAAAAATTAATAAAAAATTGAAGCATAAAAACTGATACACATGAAAGTACACAATTAAGAAAGTACATAGCTTAGCGGGTTTTCACGAAGTATAGCCATGACCCATGTCAAGATATAAAACATTCCCAGGGGACCAGCAGTTATTGTAATGGCTATGTCGCTGAACTCTCATGTAGCCGACCGCAGTTCAAGTCCTGGACCCGGTGGCTTAAACTCACGCCAGGTGCATGTGCGTGCGTGCCCAAGATCCCGAGAGGAGAATGGAGGAGAAGGGATTGTGGCGTGGCCATCCCCCCGGGGGTTGAGTTCTCGCTTTCTATCTCTCTGTCTCTTGTTTGTCTTTCTGGCGAGTGTATGCGCCCTATGGCAAAAACCTCTCCAAAAAAACCCCAAAACATTCCCAGCACCTGCTAAGCTTCTCCAAGTCCCTCTTTCAGTCACTCCTCCTGCCCCAGCAGCTAACTGCTAGTTTGACTTCCTTTACCAGATATTAACTTTTGCCTGGTTTTGAGCTTCACGTAGATGGAATTATACAGTGGAAGCTCTTTGGCTTCCGGCTTGTTTTGTTCAATTCCTCTGTTTTCTTGTAAGTTGCATTAGTTCAGTCTTCTTCATTGTTGATTGGTATTTCATTACATGCATGCATCACAATTTATCCATCCTGCAGTTGTTAAGTTGTTCCTAGCTTGTGAGTAATGGTGCTATGAATAATTCTCACTCCTATCTTTCAGGACCATGAGCTCTTACTTCCGTTGGGTGTGTGGAATTCCCAGGAGTGGAATTTGCTGGGGTTACAGGGCATAGGGCTTGTGGCAGGTTTGGCTTTGGTAGATATAACCAGGCAGTTTTACCGACTGATCGTACTGGTTACAGTCCCTCTAGCAGCGAGGGAAAGTTCCTCCCTGTCACTGTTTCTTCATCAGCTCAGACTGCTATAACACAGACCTTAAGCAGGTGACTTACACAATAGGAATTATTTTCCTTACAGTTCTGGAGGTTGGAAGTCCACGATCAGGGTGCCATCAGGATTGGTTTGGGTAAGGGCTCTCTTTCTACCATAGCCTCCCAGGGTAGAGAGAGAGCTCTCAGGGTGCCATCAGGATTGGTTTGGGTAAGGGCTCTCTTTCTACCATAGCCTCCCAGGGTAGAGAGAGAGCTCTGGTTACTTCATCCTCTCATAGGGAACTAATTCCATCATAGGGGCTCATGACCTTATCTGAATGAATTACTTCTCATAGGCCCCACCTCCCAATCCCATCACAATTGGGATTAGGACTATTTTTCTAATACGGATTTGGGAGCTGCACAGTCAGTCCATAGCAATTTTTTTTTTTTTGGAGAGGTTTTTGCTATAGGGTGCATGCGCTCGCCAGACAGACAGAGAGAGACATAGAGACAGAAAGTGAGAAATCACCCCCCAGGGAGGATGGCCACACCACAATCCCTTCTCCTCCATTCTCCTTTCAGGATCTTGGGCACGCACGCACACGCGCCCGGCGTGAGTTTTAAGCCACCGGGTCTGGGTCCGGGATGCGAACCGCGGTCAACTACGTGGGAGTCCAGCGACATAGCCATTACGCTAACTGCTGGTTCCAGTCCATAGCAATTTGATGCTGTCAGTATTCTGAACTTCAAAGGCTTTTATGCTTTAGAAACTTGAGCAGAGAGGACTGTACCACTCCTAAAGGAAGAAAGGGACTAGTGGTTACCGAATGCCTGCTGTGTATTGGGTACCGCCTACGCGAGTTTGCTTACGTTGTCGTGTTTAATCAAGGTAATATTCACGTAGACTATGAGGGCAGTATAATTGTGTTGATTTTACAGGCCAGGAAACCAAAAGGGCAGCTTAGTCAGACGCTCAGAATTGCCATCCCGAATCCAACCTGAGTCCAATCTAATCACATCACAAAGAAACGGTCAATGAGGTGGCTTTGCTCTGTGTTTAGTTTTTATTATGGTGGACAGAGGGGGCTCTTCCTGATGACCCTGAGAGCCTATCACGTAAGCAGTCCCCTTCCGAGACACAGAGCTTAGGTGGCCCTGCACACGTAGCCTTGCAGCCAGACAGCTCGTCTCTCCCTGTGCCCATCTGCCTCCCCACGAATCTCCTGGCAGCCAGTCATTAAGACTGTGGCGAGGTGCATATTACACTGGCACATCTCCTGCTCCGGCTGGCAGGCTGACGGAAAAAGCTCTCACTGAATTGTTAAGAAGCCAAGCCTCTGCTTTCTTTCCCCTGTTTTCTTCATGTAGTTTTTTTGTTTTGTTTTCCTCTAAGAGTAGAAAGGCAGGAATGGCATGTGATAGAAAGAGCTAGAAGGCAGGAGACCTAGATCTTGGCTCTATTATTTTATTTTGTTATTTTATTATTATTACTATTATTACTATTATTGAGAAATTTTTGCTACAGGGCATGTGTGCTTGCTAGAGAGACAGAGAGAAAGCGAGAAATCACCCCCCGGGGTGATGGCCACATCACAGTCCCTTCTCCTCTATCTCCTCTCAGAATTTTGGGCACGTTGGGACCAGCAGTTAGCGTAATGGCTATGTCGCTGGAGTCCCATGTAGTCGACCGCGGTTCGCGTCCCGGACTGGGTGGCTTAAACTCATGCTGGGCGTGTGTGCATGCGTGCCCAAGATCCTGAGAGGAGAATGGAGAAGAAGGAATTGCGGCATGGCCATCCCCTCTGGGTGGTGATTTCTTGCTTTCTATCTCTCTGTCTGTCTGGCGAGCACACGCGCCCTATAGCAAAAACCTCTTAAAAAAAAAAAAGAATTTTGGGCATGCAACTACACATGCCTAGCATGTTTCAAGCCACTGAGTCTGGGGCTCGAACTGCAGTCAAATATGTGGGAGTCCAACACCTTAATCACTATGCCACCTGTTGGTTCCTGGCCCTCTCATTACCTTGTATTAATATAGGTAGTTCCTTTTTGTATTACCTTGAACATTATGGTTCTCATCTCTTGCCCAGTGCTCCTAATTTAAAAAGAGAAGGGTGTTGGGGGTCAGTAGTTCTAGGGGCCTCTCTCAGGGCCCACTATGGGATGAGCCAAGTGGGAAAAACTTTGCATCCTTTGCCTATGTATTATTACAACCAGAGTAGATCTGATTTGTTTATTGTATACATATTTTTTTCTTTGCCAGATGGAACATGTGCTTGCCAGAGAGAGATGATAGAGAGAGAAAGAGAGAGAGAGAAAGCACCTTCTAATGGGATGTGGTCATACCTCAATATCTTCTCCATTTTTCCATCCTGTCAGGATTTTTGGGGACACATGTGCCCGGCATGTTTTTCAATCTGCTGGGGCTGGGATTTGAACCATGGTTGGCCACGTGGGATCCACCTCCCTTAACCACTAGGCCTTGGGCTGGCCCTATTGTATATGTATTGAGCTGCATCTGAGAATGGAGTTAAAGCAAAGGATTATAGGACAGATAAATGCTTGGAATCCACTGTCCTAGATGATCTCTACCCACTTTCTGAAAGGCGATGAGTGGCACAACCGAAATGAACAGTTTTCACTGGCAACATTTCATTTTCTTTATCTGCACAGGGGTCTTCATGCTCCCCTTTGAACACCACGAGGGAATAGAGGAGGATACGGTTAACTTGCCTAGGATAGGCGGTTGGGGAGAGATGGACAACAGAGGAGCCATCTGAGTTGTTACAGGAAGAGTACTGGTTCACTTTCCGAGTAGGAGATCCGAGGAGTAAGACCTGGCGGGGAGAGGGACGAGGCAGGTCGGCGTGAAAGCACATTGCTGGGCCAGCTGGCGTGCTGGTTAAGGTGGCTGGTCCCACAGTGCGGACCACATGGTTCGGATCTTGGACCTGGTAGCTTGAGAAACACGCTGGGGGTGTGAGTGTGTGAGTGTGTGTGAGTGCGTGTGCCCAAAATCCTGAAAGGGGAGGAAGTGGAGGAGAAGGGATTGAGGTGTGACAGTCCCCCTGGGGGAGGGTGCTTTCTCATGTTGTCTCTCTCTCTCTTCCCCCAACCAGCAGACACACCCTCTGGCAAATTTAAAAAAAAAAAAAAAAAGAAAAGAAAAGGAAAAACCATTGCCATTTTGGAAACCCTATGTTTTTGGTGTGGAGGTTGTATGTGAAAAGGGCAAGAATGAGGAACGGAGGTTCGCTGAGTCACTTTGCCAAGGGACTTGAGCGTTACAGTGACGAGGACCAATGGAGAGTTGGAAACGTCACTGGGATTAGCACGGCCCAGGGAAGCTTGCGCTGCACTGGACTCAGGACCCAGATCCATGCAGCAGTTTGGGATGTTAATGAAGGCGATGGTGGTTCTTAGAAACTCAGAAGTGATTCTGATGAGAGCGAGCCTCGGCGACCAGGGGTCTGCACTCATTTCTTAATTGGCCCTGGGTATTGGGTATGTACGCAATGCTCATGGAAACCGAAGGGCAGGGGCGAGGGGGAGGCTGTGCCAAGGCAGCGCGTCTCACTCTGTAATAAGCCCAGGGGTGTCCTTGCCGCTCACACCCATCAGAGGTGACGGTAGCAAGACTGCAGTTTTACCACCTGTGTGAGACATTAGAGTTGGCCTCCCGCTCTGCCCCATAAAGGAGCTCCTCATTCTGTCTCCGGAAACATATGTTTATTTGCAATGCATTCCATTCGTGGTAATTGGAACAGTGTGCCTTTTTATTCTCCGGTGAAACACCTGTCTCCCTGCCTGGAGGACTTCATAGCTGATCTAATGAGCCTATGAATTAGATTAGGCTGGGAATCAGATTCCCAATTAAACACGTATGAAAGATGTCCTTCCCATAGCCCCCATTTATCACCTGTGATCTCGCGATGTCCCTGGATCCCATGAGATGCCTGTCCTGATTCCGAACAGATCGGAGTGCAGTGCCTGGTCAGGTGGGGCCAACGTCAGCTTCATCCATTTCACAGATTGAAAATTATTGGCCAAGCGCTTTACAAATGGTGTCGTATTCAATCCGTACACCCCAGTGAAGCTTGATCTCCATTTCTTATATGAGCAGATGGTTCAGTAACTGCCCCAAAGTTGCATACAGCTAGAAAGTGGCAAGTAAGGATTCAAGTTTTGTCTAAATTCAAGCCCCACATTGCTCCTATTGCATGACTCCAAGAGCAGAGTAATTGTGCTATTAAGGAGCAATTTAAGGGGCCAGCAGGTGGCATGGTGGTTAACCTGCTGGATTCTTTTTGATAGAAAGTGGATGAATATGGAAGATTCATTGCTGAGTGAAGCAAGTCAGGCTATGAAAGATGAACATTGTATGTGTACACTTAACGTAGGCCAGTTGTCCGTGCTCTGTAGTAGAGACTGAAAGACTGGAGGTCATAAAAACATTGAAAATAGTTGTGGACACTGGAGACAGTGTAGAAGAGGGTGGGGGAGGGGAAGAGTGTAGGGAAGGAAACTAGAAAGAAAAATAGTGAAGTAAGACATTCGTCGGACACAGAGACGGTTTATTACCTGTTGATGATCTGTATAGTATTCTCAACTGGACTGGTCTGAGGTGTATTTGATGTTGGGTAAATTCTTACTATAACCGAAGTGATGTATAGTGATTGAATGTATGAAATAATAATAATAATAATAATAATAATAATAAAAATAAAAGATGCTGGATTCTCACGTTTCCAACTGCAGTTAAAGTTCTGGATTTGGCAACTTTCTCACTCTCCTTTCTCTCTGGTGAGCACATGTGGCCTATAACAAATTAAAAATAATAAGATAGTAAATACAATTAAATAAATAATTCAAACATGTTTTAAAAAATAGCAATTTAATAGCTCAGTGGGGGAAAGTTTAGGGGAGACCTTGAGGCATCAGTGCCACAAAAGGGGTTTTGGAGAATCAACCCTTAAGCAGAAGAGTAACTGTCATGAAGTACACAGAGTTATAAGTGATTCTAGTACTTTCTTCATTTTGGAAATGAAATAGACTATGCTGTCATCAGTAGTGAGTTTAGATCATTTCAGGGTATGAGGCAGAGTAGGGTGCAGGAGGCTGATATGACATGCAGCTGGGATTTTTTAAAAAAATAATATACTGGGACCAGCAGTTAGCGTAATGGCTATGTTGCTGGACTCCCACGTAGTTGACCACGGTTCGAGTCCCAGATCTGGCGGCTTAAACTCACGCTGGGTGTGTGTGCATACGTGCCCAAGATCCCAAGAGGAGAATGGAGGAGAAGGGATTGTGGCGTGGCCATCCCTCCTGGGAGGTGATTTCTCGCTTTCTGTCTCTCTGTCTCTCTCTGTCTTTCTGGCGAGTACATGCACCCTATAGCAAAAGCCTCTCCAGAAAAAAAAAAAAAAAGATATACTTACTTGCATGCCATTAAGTTTACCCTTGAAAAGTGCAGGGGCCAGATGGACACAATTGGACACACATAGTCGAGTCCCAGGTGTCTGTCCTGAGTCTTCCCTGTACACTCAGACGTGTGCCCTTGATACAGACTGGGGCTGGGTACAGATTGGAGCATGGGGAACCCTGTTAGAGATGCCTGTCTCTCTGTCTCTCTCTCACGGAGAGTAAATGAATATACTTTCAAAAAGGGTTAACGTGCATAATTCATTAGTTTCAGAGTATTCACAAGGTTGTGTAATACTGCCCAATTCCAGAACATTCTCATGATCCCCCAAAGAAGCCACATACCCATTAGCAGACATTTCCCATTCTCCCTGCCCCAGCTCTGGCAACCACAAGTCTACTTTGTGATTCTGAGGATCTGCATGTTCTAGACACTTCACAGAAGCGGAATCATATAACACCTAACCTTCTGTGTCTGGCTTGAGCATAATGTTTTCAAGGTTCATCACATTGTAGACTCTATCAGTCATCATTTCTTTCTATAGAATTTTATTCCTTTTTACATAGTATTCCATAATGTAGGTATACCATATTTTATTTATCTTTCCATCAGTTGGTAGCCATTTGAGTTGTTTCTACTTCTGTGCCATTATGAATAATGCCGCTATGAACATTTGTGTACAAGTGGTTGTGTGAACATATGTTTTCAATTCTCTTAGGTATATATACATGCTGGGTCATGTAGTAACTCTGTATTTAACTTTCTAATGTACTGCCAGACTAATTTTTTTTTAAATTATTTTATTTAACTTTATTTATTTATTTATTCCAACTTGACGAGAGAGAAAGAGATAACGAAAGTGAGAAAGCAAGCCCCCAGGTCCAGGACTTGAACCGCTATTGGTCATGTGGGAGTCCAGCGCCCTTAACCACCACGCCAACTGCCAGCCCCAACTGACAGAGTCTTTTCTAAAGTGGTTGCACCATTTTATATTCCTTCCAGCAGTTCAGGATGGTTGTACTTCATTCACATCCTGATGACACTTGTTATTTTCTGTTCTTTTTTTTTTCTTTTATTATAGCTATCTGAGTATGTGTGAAATTGTACCTCATTGTAGTTTTGGTTTTAATTTCCTTAATGACAGATTATGTTAAGCATCTTTTCCTGTGCTTATTGACTATCTTGTATATCTTCTTGGAGAAATAGCTATTCAATTCCTTTTCTGATTTAAAAAAAAAAAATGAGAAGAGGGCACATGTGTATAGGGCTGTAGGGAGAGAAAGAGATATTTTTGACAGGGTCTTGCCATACTGGAGTTTTCCGGTTCCAGCCTCATAGTTAAGACTGTATGTACAAGGACCAGGCACAAAAACCTAGGCCTCCAGGCAGCTTCAGCCCCAGTACAGCCTCAGCACTACCAGTGCCACCCATGGCTGGGTCCTTTTCCCATTTTAACATGAAGCTAACTGCGTTGCTTTAATTGTGTCTTTCTGTTTTTGAGCTGTTAGAGTTCTTTGTATGTTCTAGATACAAATACTTTACCATGTACATGATTTGCAAATATTTTCTCCCATTCTGTGGATTGTCTTTTTACTTTTTTTTTTTTTTTTTTTTTGGAGAGGTTTTTCGCTATAGGGTGCGTGCGCTCGCCAGACAGACAGAGAGAGACATAGAGACAGAAAGCGAGAAATCACCCCCCAGGGGGGATGGTCACGCCGCAATCCCTTCTCCTCCATTCTCCTCTCGGGATCTTGGGCACACACGCACACGCGCCCGGCGTGAGTTGTAAGCCACCGGGTCCGCGACGCGAACCGCGGTCAACTACGTGGGAGTCCAGCGACATAGCCATTACACTAACTGCTGGTTCCCGTCTTTTTACTTTTGAAAGTGTTCTTCGAAGCACAAGTTTTTTATTTTGGTGAAGTTCGATTTATCTGTTTTTTTTTTTTTCTTTTGATGTTTGTGTTGTGTGTGTGTGTGTGTGTGTGTGTGTGTATCTTAGGAACCATTATTATTCTTAAATCACAAAGATTTAGATCTACATTTTCCTCTAAAAGCCTTACAGTGTTTTTTTGTTTTAAATTGTCAGAAGGTGTGTGTTCTTACCAGAGAGAGACAGAGAAAGAGAGAGACAGAGAGACAGAGAGAGAGAGAGAAAGCACTCCCCAGTAGGGTATGATCACACCTCAATCTGTTCTCCATTTCTCTATCTTGTCAGGATTTGGGGCAGAAATGCACATATACTCAGTGTGTTTTTCAAACTGCCAGGTCTGGCATTTGAATCGTGAGCAGCTGGCCATGTAGAATGCAGTTAACTTTTTTTTTTTTTAAGAGATTTTTGTTATAGGGTGCACATGCTCGCTGGAGAGACACACAAGAGAGAAAGTGAGAAATCACTCTCCAGGGGAGATGGCCACACTGCAGTCCTTTCTCCTCCATTCTCTTCTTAGGATTTTGGGCATGCATGTGCACACACGCGCCTACTGTGAATTTCAAGCCAATGGGTCCAGGACTCAAACCATGGTTGTCCACGTGGGACTCCAGTGCCTTTACCACTATGCCATCTGCTGACCCTGGGATCCAGTTCTCTTAACCATTAAGCAGTAAGGCCAAACCACATGGCTTACACTTTTATCTCTTACGTTTAGGTCTTTTTATTTTATTTTATTTTTATTCTTAGAGAGCAATTTTTGCTATAAGGTGTGTGCACTTACAGACAGACAGAGAGACAGAAAGCGAGACATTCCCTCCCCAGGGGGGTGGTGGCTACATTGCAGTCCCTTTTCCTCCATTCTCCTTTTGGGATTTTAGACATATCTACACATGTGCCTGGCATGAGTTTTAAGCTGCTGGATTTGGGACTCGAACCATGGTTGACTACATGGGAGTCCAACGATGTAACCATTATGCCATCTGCTAGTTTCTACATTTAGGACTTTAATCCATTGTGCCTTAATTTTTGTATGGTGTGAGGTAGGGGTACAATTTCATTCTTTAGCTTACAGGTTACTATTTTTCTTAGCAACATTTGTTGAAAATACTTTTTTTTTTCATTTATTTTGTTCCTGTTAAATTTCTTTCAGAAATATTTTATAGTTTTCACTATACAAGTCTTACACTTCTTTTAAAAATTTGAGTACCAATTTAAATTTTTTCAATACTGTAGTAAAAGAAGTTGTTCTTTTAATTTTATTTTTGGATTATTCGTTGCTAATATATAAAAATAAAACTGATTTTTGTGTATTGATAGTTTATTCTTCAACATTGCTTCTTCTTTTTTTTTTTTTGGAGAGGTTTTTTGCTATAGGGCGCATGTGCTCGCCAGGAAGGCAGAGAGAGAGACAGAGAGACAGGAAGCGAGAAATCACTCCCCAGGGGGGATAGCCATGCTGCAGTCCCTTCTCCATTCTCCTCTTGGGATCTTGGGCATGCACGCACACGCGCCCGGCATGAGTTTAAGCCACCGGGTCCAGGACTTGAACCGTGGCTGACTACATGGGAGTCCAGTGACAGCCATTGTGCTAACTGCTGGTCCCTTCTTTTTTTTTTTTTTTTTTTTTTTTTTTGAGAGAGATTTTTGCCATAGGATGAGTGTGCTCACCGTAGAGACAGAGAGACAGAAAGTGAGAAATCACCCCCAAGAGGGGATGGCCATGCCATAATCCCTTCTCTGTTTCCTTCTTGGGATCTTGGGTATGCACACACACTGGCGTGAGTTTTAAGCTTCCAGGTCTGGGACTTGAATTGTAGTCAACTATGTGGGATCTCAGCAATGTAACCATTATACCATCTGCTGGTCCCAAATTATACATTGCTGAACTTGTCTATTAGCTTTAATATATGTGAGTATGCCTTTAAATTTTATATGTACAAGAGCACGTCATCTGCAAATAATTTTACTTCTTCCTTTCTATTGGGTCGTTGGAAAAATCATGGCATATTATTCTGTTTTTCTATGCAAAAAATGTGTTGACTTTTCTAATGACTCAATAACTTTAATTCCTTTTATTTTTTTCTCTTTCCTAATTGTTCTGGCTACAACCTCCAGTACAATGTTGTATAGAGGGAGAAAGAGTGAATGTTTTATTCCTGATCTTTGGGGAAAACTTTCCGTCTTTCATCGTTAGTATAATGTTAATTGTGTGTGTGGGTGTGTGTGTGTGTTTGTAGATTCACTTTAGTGGGTTGAGAAAGTTACCCTTGATTCCTAAGTTACTTAATATTTTTATGATGAAAGGTGTTGGGTTTTGTGAAATGATTTTTCAGTGTCTTTTGAGATGATAATGTGGCTTTTGTCTTTTATTCTGTTAATATAGTGTAATACACTGATGTTCATATGTTGAATCAAACTTGTATTCCTGGGGCAAACTTCATTTAGTCCTGATATATAATCCTTTTGATCTATTGCTAGATTTGGTTCGCTAGCATTTTATTTGTAGCTGGAGCTTTTTGCAAAGTGTGTTTAGCAAATTTTCTGACATTACACAGAGGGAAATGAAAGATGCCTCATATTATTTCACCACCTGCTATTTGCATCCTCCATACTAAAGGCCCTACATGTGCTCTTATTTATTTATTTATTTATTTATTTATTTATTTATTTATTTATTTATTTTAAGGTTTTTGCCATAGGGCATGTGTGCTCCCTGGAGAGAGAGAGAGACACAGAGAGAAAGAGAGTGAGAAATCACCCTCCAGGGAGGCTAGCCATGCCACAGTCTCTTCTCTATTCTTCTTTTGGGATTTTGGGCATGCACACACATGGATCCAGCATGAGGTTTCAAGCTACTGGATCTGGGACTTGAACCACAATCAACCATGTGGGAGCCCAGCGCCTTAACCATTACGCATCTTATGAGATTTTTTTCTTTTGGTTTTTTAGCACTTATCCTCTCCTATAGGGCTTGATGGTACAAAAAAGAATGCAGTAAAGCAGTGAGATTTCGAAGGTGTGTCGTGAGTTATTTCTGCTAAAGCTAGCTCTATGTATGCAGTAATGGAACTGGTCCTGTCATGGGTATGATTATAGACCAGACATCTTTTATAAGGTCAGAGGTTGAGGATAGAGAACAAGAAACTTGAGTTTTTCTTAGTTCTGTAGCCACACTTTTTTTAAAAAAAAAATTATTTATTTTTAATTTTATTTATTCATTTATTTTAATTTGATGAGAGAGAGAGAGAGAGAAAGAGAGAAAGGAAGCCACCAGGTCCGAGACCTGAACCATGGTCAGCCATGTGAGAGTGTCCAGCGCTTCAACCACGCCACCTGCTGGTCCCTGTAGCCACACTTTTTTGACATCAGACAACATTGGACCTTAATCCCTAGATCAGATCCACTCGAAGACGTATTTCTGGCCTTTAGATACTTGGTCTAGAATGAATGACCAGCCAGCGGTACAGTGAGGTTCTGGGCTGCTAGCAATGGCCCCATGAGCCAAGTGCTCATCAGTGTTGAAGGAGCCCGAAATACTCTGTGCATACTTGCCACTAATAGAGCAGAGAGTGATTCAGTGAAGCGTGCTTGTGTGAGGGACAAGGAGATGATCTGGGAGATTCGCGTCTGTGCTCGAGGAGGAGAGACTGCGTGGACACTCAGTGCTTGGGTGATCAAGAACTGGGATGTGGTGGGGATCTCACTCCCCGTGACTGGAACTTGATGGGAGATGGGCTGGCAGGTGTGTCGTTTCAGACAGAAAGGACAGTGAAAGTGGATTTTGGAGTGGGAAAAACAGGCCTTTAGATGTGCGAGTTAATCTAGTTCTGATGAATGAGAGAAAGAATGGTGAACACGAAATTCATTCTGCGTATTGATTATTTCTAACGGAAGCCAGGGTGAGGCAAGGGGGAATGGGAGAGAGCGTTGGTGGTGCTGTCCGCTTGTCTTCCTTCCTTCCTTCCTTCCTTCCTTCCTTCCTTCCTTCCTTCCTTCCTTCCTTCCTTTCTTTCCTTCCTTCCTTTTTAAAGATTTTTGCATAGTGTGTGTGTGTGTGTGTGTGTGTGTGTGTGTGCACGCTCGCTCACTGGAGAGAGACAGTGAGAGGAAAAATGAGAAATCACACCTCAGGGGAGATGGCCACGCCACAGTCCCTCTCCTCCATTCTCCTCCTGGGATTTTGAGCACACATGCACACACGCCTGGCATGAGTTTCAAGCCACCAGATCTGGAACTTGAACCCCGGTTGGCCATGTGGCACTGTAGCACCTTAACCACTCTGCCACCTGCTGGCCCCCGGTTATATTTCTTAAAGTGAGCGGTAGGTCCATGAGTGTTCTTTTTATTACTAGGCTTTATAACTTTCATATACATCATGCTTAAAAAATATAGCCAACATTTCATTCAATGAAGAAGGGGATAAAAGAAAGAAGGAAAGCTGGCGGGACCACGGGAGATGAAGTCTCAGCGAGGAACGAATGTGTCAGAGGTAGAAAAGCCAGGCACCCCTGCTTCAGTGGGTTGTGTTACAGTCATGCTGCCTGTCTGGAGCTGTTAGGGGAACATGTGCGTCTCTATTCTCTTCTCGAACCTGTAACAGAGAGGCAGTTTCTTAGAGCTGGAACTTGGGGAGAGGAGAGAAAGATGAAGCTTTGGAACAGATTTTGTTTCCACATCTCAGAGGAGAAGGGGTGGGCGTGGGAGTGGGGGCTCATGTGTACAGACATCACGCTTGGCAGACAGCTCCCTGGGAGCAGATGGAATGAGGGTTTCATCGCCTGACAGACTGACTCAGCCCTGCCTCCCTGCAGCCAGCCACTACTGGGCAGGACTTGAATCTCTGTCAAAAGCTGCAGGATCATCACATCCCTCCTGCCACCCGGGCAGTGGGGAACTCTAACCTTCCCTGGACTCCGCAGACCAGGTGTTCCCTACAGGCGTGGAGGTGTTTGACCCCAGTTCTCAGGAATGGGGGTTTTGGTAAAATGGGCATTACTCAGGTTGAAGTATTTAAGCAAAGCCATTAAGACTCCCGGGATCCATGTGGCTCTAAAGAGGGTTTCTACATTGGATTAGAGCTTGGCTAGGCCTCCTCCAAGCAGCTTCTCTGCCCTGAGATGATGACACACGCAGAGAAGGAAGCTTCTGTACAGTCCAGCGATTGGCTTCGTCAAGTCAGCCCAGGAAAAACACCTTGGGGAAGACTTAGAATCATTGTCTAAGAAGTAAGCAGCTTTCCAGAAACGGCAGATCTCGGTTGCCAGTCACGATTTTAGCAACTGGAGACGATGAGCACGCTTTGGATGAGAGCCACAGCCTTTCGGTCCGCGTCCCTGCCTCGAGTCTCTCCCCTGCCAATCCGGGTTATAAACGCCGCCAGGCTTTTTCCTCCAGACCCTGCTCTCACTGACGCGTCCCCATTCAGATACCACGAATAGCCTCTGTTCTGCACCGAGTCTCACACACCGTCCAGCTGTGATGTGTTCTCTCTGGCCTCGCGTCTCATCTTCTTCCCCTGCACCCACCATCTGTTCCTGGCAGGCTGGTCTTCCTCTCCCCACAAGACAGCGTATGCATTTCCACTCGAATTCCTTGCTCGAAACGTCCTTCCTTCTCTTGCGAAACCCTGCCCTGCCTGCAAGACTTTGCTCAGTCCCTCTAGCTAACTCTGATCACTGTGTTCTCGGCTCTACCTGACAAACGTAGTAATTTCCAAACAATGTAGTGGTAAGTGGCTTGACAGTTTCTATTTGTGTATTAGTGTGACCGTTAGCCTTTGGAAGTCATGGAACACATTTCCTTCTCTCCTTTTCTTTCTTTCTTTCTTTCTTTGAGAGATTTTTGCTATAGGGTGTGTGTACTCACAGGAGAGACAGAGTCAGAAAGTGAGAAATCACCCCCCAGGGAGATGGCCATGCTGAAATCCCTTCTCTTCCATTCTTCTCTCAGGATTTTGGATACTCACATGCATGTGCCTGGCATGAGTTTTGAGCCACCGGGTCCAGGACTTGAACCATGATCGACGTGGGAGCCCAGCCATGTACCATCATGCTATCAGCTGGTCCCATGTTTCCTTCTCTTATCTTCCCATGATACTTAAGATGGTGCCTGGCATGTATTAGTACATTTGGTTAAGCAGTTAAACATTACAAAGTTTATAAATAATAACTAGTATTTGTATATTATTAATTCTTTATTTTAAATTCTTTTTATTATTATTCATACATTAAATCGCTATACATCATTTAGATTGTGAACAGACTTTACCCAGCATGATATACACCTCAGTTCAGCCCAGTTGAGACCACCATACACATCACATTTACTATCTTTTAAAATTATCCCCCAAGTTTTGTGATAGTCCTGTTTAAAGATGAAGAAATTGAAATTTTTTTTCCCCTATAGGGTACATGCATTTTCCTGAGAGAGATGGAAAGAAAGAGGGAGAGAGAAAGTGAAAAATCACCTTTCAGAGGGAATGCCACAATCTTTTGTTCTCCATTCTCCTCTCAGGATTTTGGATACATACCTGGTATGATTTTTAAGCCACCGGTCTGGGACTTGAACCACACTTAGCCATGTGGGAATGCAGTGCCTTAACCATCATGCCACCTACTGGCCCAATAAAAGAGTTGAAATAATTTTTCCAAGGTCTCACAGTACTTAAAGGGCTGGAGCCCAAGTTTTGGGTCTCTTGGAAATGCCAGTTTGACTTGGATTTTCTTAAAATTCCAGTTTTCCTTAAGGCTAGTGGGTCGAATAGTGCCCTCCCACTTGCCCCCACAATGTATGTCCACCCAGGACCTCAGCGTGTGACCTTATTTGGAAATAGGGCCTTTGCATATGTAATTGGCTCAGGATCTGGAGGTAAAATCATCCTAGATTTAAGTGGGGCCCTAAATCCAGTGTCCTTATAAGAAGAAGTAAGGACACAGAGAAACAGAGGGGGACGGCCGTGTGGTGATGGTGGCAGAGTCCTGTGCAGCCGTAAGCTGGGGCATGGCGAGGATTCCCGAGAGCCACCGTGAACTGGGAGAAGCAAGGGACAGGGCCCATCGTCTTTGGCACCAGCCACCGGGTTCGTGGGATGGAGAGGGTTTGATGACAATGTAAGGGTATTGCATTTATGGTGCCCTTTGATTTATTGTTATTACCTTGTGATAATAAGGACTGGTACTGGTCTGTAGCCGGGAGATCGGAACCCCAACCCTACAGTCTTAGGAAGTAATGGAGCCCTGCCAGTACCCTGGTCTCAGGCTTCTAGCCCCCGAAACTGTGAGAATAAATTTCCCTTTTTTGTTTGTTTTTGTTATAGGCACATGTGTTTAACAGAGACAGAGACAGAGAGTGGGAAAGAGAGTGAGAGAGAGAGAGGGAGAGTGAGAAATCACTCCCAAGGACAGAAGGCCATGCCACGATCCCTTCTCCTCCATTCTCCTCTTGGGATTTTAGGTGCACACACACACACACACACGCCCCCAGTGTTTTTTCCGGTCACTGGTTCTAGGACTCGAACTGTTCAGTCAGCCATGTGAGATCCAGCTGCCTTAACCACCACACTCTCTGCTGGCCCCAATTTCACTTTTTAAATAAGAGGTTTTTGCCTTAGGGAGCATGCACTCTCTGGGGAGAGAGACAGAGACAGAAACAGTGAGAAGGGAAAGTGAGAAATCGTCCCTCAAGGGGGATGGCCACTCTGCAATCCCTTCTCCTCTATTCTCCTCCTGGGATCTTAGACACGTACATATACACACCCTGCATGACTTGCGAGTCACCAGGTCCAGGACTCAAACCATGGCCAGCCATGTGGGAATCCAGTGACATAACCGCTATGCCATCTGCTGGTCTCCAATTTCACTTGTTTTAAGCCACCAAGGTTATGGTAATTTGTTATGACAGCCTTACAACACCAATCTAGAAGGAAAGAAAAATGAACACTTTCTAAAAGGTCTCCTATCTATTAGGCATGTTCTAGGCACTTCGATGAGTTATTTCCTCTCCCAGCAACTGTGGGTGTTGAGGGGCTTCTTGTCCATATTTTAGACATCAGAAAAACAAGGCTCAGAAAGATCAGATGGAAAGCTCATGTCTTAGGAGCACTCTCTCACTCCGTTTTCAGCCATGTACTCTCTCCTTCTGTCGATGCCTGAGGGATTCCTTACGTGGCCTCCAGAGTGACTGAGCGCTGAGCTGTGACATGTCTCTCCCAGACTGTCTAAAGATGCAGTTAGTCAAAGGAGGGCCAGCAGTCTCCCGTGACCTTTCCTCTGGGGCCGTGTCCCAGCACCTGTCTCCCCAACTCCTTCACCTATTCGTCACCTCCCTCACAGGCCCACCTCCGTCAGGAAACTTCCCTCGCGTCCTCTTGCCCTCATATTCTCTCCGTCTCTGTGTCTGTTTCTCTCTCTTGCCTGGAACTCCCCAGCAGCTTACCAGCATCCACTTTATTGCCCTTCCTGCCACCTCCCTTATATGAGTTTTGCCTCGTCTAATTTGCCCAGGAATATTGGTGGCTTCCTGACAATGGAGATCTGGTTTTGCTTATTTTATTTTTTAAAGGTTTTTGCCATAGGACACATGTGCTGGCCTGTGAAAGGGACAGTGAGAGGGGAAAGTGACAAATTCCCCCCCTGGGGGGATGACCAAGCTGCCATCCCTTCTCCTTCATTCTCCTCTTGGGATTTTGGACACACACGGACTTGTGCCTGGTGTTGTTTCTGGTCCAGGACTTGAACCACAGTCGGCCATGTGGGAGTCCAGTGCCCTAATCACTATACCACCTGCTGGCCCCTTGTCTTCTTTATTTTTATTAGCTTCCATATTATCAACCAAGAATCCTTCCTTATCACATCTGTTAATTAATCGATAATTTCTATTTTCCCCTTTTCTGTCTTCCCCACTTCCCAAGCCCTTCCCAAGCCTCCCTTTGGAAAGCTAAGTTCATGTCTGGTTTCCTCCTGTCTTCCTTCTTAGTGGTATCCTTGTCCCCGCGGTGTGTCCCATACCGTCTCTGGGCCTCTGACTGTCACTACGACGGTTGTGACATGACTGCCACACTCCTGTGTGAGAGACCCGTCACTACTCCTTCACAGTGAGTCTTCGCTGTGGTACTGCCCCCCCAGACCACAGACTCCCCAAGCAAGTGTTTTTTTTTTTTTTTTGCCCCTCTTTCTATCTATGAGAATGGATAGAACTTTTCTTACTAGGGCTCCCCAGATGCTTAGCTTTTTGTTTCCAAGCATTAAGTGTTGGTTGAGTGAATTTCTTTTTGTTTAAGATTTTTTGCCATAGGACGCATGTGCTTGCCAGCAAGAGAGAGAGACAGAGAGGGAGAGAGGGAAAGTGAGAAATGACCCCCCCATGGGAGTGGGAACACCATAATCCCCTCTCCTCCATTCTCATCTCAGGATTTTGGGCATGCACAGACACCCTCACGGCATGATGTTTAAACCACTGGGTTGGGGACTTGAACTGCGATTTGTCATGTGGGAGTCCAGTGCCTTAACCTCCAGATCACCCACTGGCTTGGGCCCAAGTGAGTAAGTTAAAGGCGCTGTTCTTTCTAGGATTCTCTGTTTTTCTAGGAAAGCTGATAGCTCAGTAGGCCTTCCACATCTGGTGGAATTTGATGGCAGAATTAAAAACTAAATCATCGAGTCATGAGGTAGAGTTCTGGGTCAGGAGCTTTTTGATTCGTCTGATGCTCACCCTCCTGGGTTTCCCTCTGTTCTGCAGGACTGGTCCCACCAGGTGGGGCTGAGTAGAGAGCGTGAGGTCGAGCGCACCTTGAATAGTGATGCCGAAGCTCACCATGGAGCGGGGTTATTTCCTGGACAGTTTCGCGAAATATCTTTTCATAAAAATAACTTGTAAGAGGCAAAGCAATACATTTTAAGCTTCAGATAATTCAAGGTGTAGAGCTGATTTAGATCCCCTTGTAAACTTTGATCCTACCCTACTTAGTGCGAAAGAGAGAACACTGAGTGAGGGTCCCAGTGCAGGTGCCGGGCCCAGATCCCACTCCAGCCGGTCGTATCGTTGCAGTGGACTTTGGCTGCTTTGTCTCTCAGTGTCCAGTTCCCCTTCTTTTCTTTTCTTTATTTAATTAATTTAGTTTTAGAGAGATGTTTTTTGCTATAGGGCACGTGTGCTTGCCAGAGAGACATAGAGAGACAGAGACAGAAAGCGAGGAATCCCGAGGGGGGTTGGCCACATCGCAATCCCTTCTCCTCCATTCTCCTCTCGGGATCTTGGGCACCCACACGCATGCGCCCAGCGTGAGTTTTAAGCCACCGGGTCGGGGACTCAAACTGCGGTCGGCTATGTGGGAGTCCAGTGATATAACCATTACGCCATCTGCTGGTCTCAAGTTCCTCTTTTAGTACCAGGGTTCAGAAGCCACCTCCTCCCAGAACTCAGTTTTGTGCTTTAGTCAGATCCCATTTCATCCCTGGCTCCAGGGAAGGCATACGATCCATGCCTTGCTAACGGGAGTATTGTGTTCTGAGCACAAAGATTGACTTGGGTGGATACCAATTGTAGTTTGGATCTGTGATTTCTTTTTTATAATTATTTTATTTATTTATTTAGGAGAGGTTTTCGCTATAGGGCATGTGTGCTTGCCAGAAATACAGAGAAAGACAGAGAGACAGAAAGCGAGAAATCACCCCCCAGGGGGGATGGCCACGCCACAATCCCTTCTCCTCCATTCTCCTCTCGGGATCTTGGGCACGCACATGCGCCCGGCGTGAGTTTAAGCCACCCGGTCTGGGACTTGAACTGCAGTCAAGTACATGGGAGTCCAGCAACATAGCCATTACACTAACTGCTGGTCCTGCAAAGTCGTTTAAAAAAAAAAAGTAAAGGATTACAGAGATATAACTGTAAACTTAATAACCATCTAAAATTATTTTGCTTCTGGTCAAATAATTCTGGGCATCTGTTTTCCATTTGTTTGGAGAAAAGAACTAGGATAATGGACTTGAGATATCGGGAGTCTGATGAAGATATTCGATTAAACATTAAGACCCATGCACGCAGGAGTACTTTGATCCCGGCTCCTGGTCATTCAGCTTCATGTCGTAGACGTGTCTGTGGCACTGAGAGTCCGTGGGGGGCAGCTGGCATCCCTTTTAACCGTGCGTTTGTGTGGGAGCGCGTCCTGTGTGGACCAGGGCACGTCCTGCTATTGGGGAGTAGGGGGGACCCTCTCTTTTTGTCTCTCTCTCTCTGGTATAGGTCTCCCTATTATTCCTGCTCTATGGGCTTCGGCTTACAGAATTCACTGAAAGCGAGGCTAAGACCGATAGGGCAGGGAGCCACTGAGGGCTCCCCTGACCTGGGCGCTGTGCCCTCCCTTCACACAGTTAGTCCTCACAGTTACCCCATGAGATAGGGACCGTGCTCGTTTCTACTTTATAAATGAGGAAGCTGACGATCGCAGAGGCTACGGGGTGTGCCCAAGGCCATGGAGCTAAGAAGTGCAAGAGCCAGAATCATTCACAATCGGATCGTGTGTCTTATAGACGGTCCAGTCTAGAGGTCCCGGTCTTGGCCTCTCGGGGTATCTGCTGACAGTCATGTGGAGTCGGTGTCCCTTCACGGGACCACCACCAGGGGGCCTTGTGTACGTGTGGTGTGTCACGTAAATGAGCTAGAGGGGGTTTACTATATTTAGTACTTTAGAGTTTCTTACTTTTTTTTTTCCCCCCTCCAGAGATTGCTTAATGACTGAGATGTGATTATAATAGATGAGAACTGTCAGGCTTTTATCTTAAGATTTTTTTCCCCATGCAGTAAAGGGAGTGGATATAAGGTAAACTACATGATTTCATTTGTCTTTTTTTGGGGGGGAGAGGTTTTTGCTGTAGGGCACGTGCACTCACCAGAAAGACAGAGAGAGACAGAGAGACAGAAAGCAAGAAATCACCCCCCGGGGGGATGGCCATGCCACAATCCCTTCTCCTCCATTCTCCTCTCGGGATCCTGGGCACACCCTCACACGCACCTGGTATGAGTTTAAGCCACCAGGTCCAGGACTCGAACCTTGGTCAACTACATGGGAGTCCAGTGACATAGCCATTACGCCAACCACTCGTCCCTCATTTGTCTTTTACTGTAAGCAGGAATTTTATTTGTAAAATGAGTTTAAACAAGGTGCTAAGAATGTATGAGGAGGGGGCTGGCCGGTGGCATGATGGTTAAGGCCCTGGACTCCCACATGGTTCATGTCCCAGACCTGGTGGCTTGTTTTCTCACTTCCCTCTCTTTCTGTCTCTGTCTCTCTCTGGTAAGCATACATGCCCTATGTCAAATTAAAAAAATAAATAAAATTAAGTAAATAATTCTTTTTTAAAAAAGGAATGAATGAGGAGAAATTTATTTCAGTTTTTTATTTTTTAGAGATTTTTGCCTTAGGGTGAGTGTGGTCTCCAGAGAAACAGAGACAGTGAAAGGGAAAATGAAAAATCACCCCCTCCCTCCAGAGAGAATGGCCACCATAATCCCTTCTCCTCCATTCTCCTTCTGAGATTTTGGGTCCACACTCACACGCACCAGCATGATTTTCAAGCCACCGAGTCCGGGATTTGAACTGTGGTTGATCGTGTGGAGTCCAGCGATGTAACCATTATGGCATCTGCTGGCCCCTCATTTTAGCCTTTTTATGGGTTAAATAAGTCCTATTGTTCTTCAATTTAAATAGGTGATTTTTTTTTTTTTTTCATCCTCGGGTAGTCCATTGCTTAAAGTGACCGTCACCACTGTTCCTGTCACCAACAATCATTTGGGTCAAGCTTGGTACTTCACAAAGTACTTTCACTTACGTCAGAGCCCCCAGCTGAGTTCATCCTCCCATCCTTCATGGTCCCACAGCCCTCGGCACACACCGAGCTCCGTCCCCAACCCCTCCCCGCTGCGGTCTCCCAGACAGCCTTCATGCGGAGCGGACTCGTGGCTCTGTGGAGTTGGAATACTGCCACGTTGCGTGGCGCCAGCTCAGGAATGCCTTCCAGAAGCTCAGGAGAGAATGATATAGAATTCAGACGTGGTGGAGTTAAGAGAAGAGTAAAATCAGCTATGTTTAGAAATAAAAGTCCAGCTTGAATTTATAGCATAGCTTAATGGGGGAGCAGGGGCCTCGGAGTCAGCAGACCTGGGTTTGAATTGCTTCCCCCCGTTTACCAGACGTTCACTTATTCTGAGAGCAGCCTGCCCTCGTCCTTTATGGTGTTCATCCCAACTGTGACACAATAATTATTTGTTTAATGATCATGCTTCTACTAGGGTATCAGTCCAGAAACAGACTGTCGGTATTGCTCATAGTTACCGTCTCTGTCCCTCACACAGCAACTGATACTGTTTAGGTGCTCAGTAAATATTAGTTGGATAAATAAATGATTGACTGTCTGGTAAAGTGGATGTGTAGAATTGAAATCACGTGGACCGAATTTGAGGGGCTGGGAAAGGTTTCCTTAAAGATATTACAGTTTTCTTTTTTTAAGAGAGTGTTTTTGGTATAGGGTGTGTCTGCTCATTGGTGAGACAGAGCGAGACAGAGAGACAGAAAGCAAGAGATCACCCCTTATGGGTATGGCCACGCTGCAGTCCCTTTTCCTCCAGTCTCCTCTCGGGATTTGGAGCACGCAAACACATGCGCCCAGTGTGAGTTTTAAGTTGCCAGGTCTGGGAATCAAACTCCGGGCAACTACATGGGAGTCCAATGACACAACCATTTTGCTGTCTGCTGGTTCCAAAGATATGACATTTAAAATTGAGACCCAAAGGATGTATAGAATTTGGCCTGACAAATAAGGAGAACAGTGCTCCAGAAGAGAGAATATGGATTTTCTGAAAGAAAAAGAACACAGTTCCTTTTTTTTTTTTTTTTTTTTTTTTTGAGAGGTTTTCGCTATAGGGCACGTGCGCTCGCCAGACAGAGACAGAGAGACAGAAAGCGAGAAATCACCCCCCAGGGGGGATGGCCACGCCGCAATCCCTTCTTCTCCATCCTCCTCTCGGGATCTTGGGCACGCACGCACACACGCCCGGCGTGAGTTTAAGCCACTGGATCTGGGACTTGAACCGCAGTCGACTACATGGGAGTCCAGCGACATAGCCATTATGCTAACTGCTGGTCCCCCCATTAGGCTTTTGTAGAAGCCCAGCTGAGAGGTGGTGATGGCTTGGACAGAGATGGTGAAAACAGAGGTGGAGGGATGTGGAATAATTTAAGAAATCATTATTAGATCAGATTATCAGGACTTGGTGACTGAGTAGATGGGAGATGCAGGAGAGGAAAGACTCGTGTATGTCTTGTGGATTTCTCTCCCCCCGACCCCAGGGGAGGTAACATGAACTTTGTTTTATTTATTTATTTTTTAAAGTAATTTTCTTTTTTTATCATTTATTTCTTTTTACATTTTTTCCCACAAACATTTACTTTACATATCAAAAAAATTTTGCTCATACTTCATAGTTCTTGACAGTTAATAAAAACTTTCAAAATGTCAAAAAACTGACATTTTTAAAGATAACGTTCGAAATATTTGTTACAATTTTGTTTGTGACTCTATAACAGAGACAGTATGACTTTAAACATATTTGAGAAAATATTTACATATCAACTACTCAAACTGTTGAAAAGCAAATGCCCAGCTCACAAGTCACACATAAACCTTCTCAATTCAGCCCTGCCTACCAAGTATTCTGCGATAGACCAACAGCTAGCAAAGATCAGTCTCTTTTTCTTCTTTCAAAGTCTTTCTCAAGGTAGTCCTCTGGTTGTGGCTGCTCTTTTGCAATCTCTACTGATTACAATGCTGGGCTGGAAAAGTCCAGGTTATTTTATGGCGCAAATTATTTCATGTAGCTTCTTTAATCCTCTTTGCCAGGCAGAACTATTATGGTGCCAGGCCATCTTTCCAAGAGCTTCTGTTGGCTTTCTTGAGATCTATCTTAGTTCCATAGTTTTCTGATTAATTTTCAGATACGACATTCCAGTTAAAGCCCTGTCCAATAACGAGTATTTCCAATTTCTGATTCAAGGCAACAGGTATTATTGAACTTACACAGATAACCCTTTTGCCACAAAATAAGACTACTTCCAAATATTTTCAAATTCAAGAGGGGCCAGGAAGGAAGAAAATATGTTTCCATTTAAAGAAATGAGCAAGAAGAAAAAATATTTTAACAAATTGCTGAACCTATCAACAGCTCAAAAAATAAAAGCAAAATCCTTAAATTGGGAAAACAAAGCATACTAAAAAAAATTTAGTAATGTTTTACTCAAAAGTCTTAAAATTCTATTTCACCAGTTCAGTCTTATGTTCAATCTCTCTTCTGTTGAATTTGCAGTGTTACTGTGGTCCGATCTTTCCGACTAAACCCTAGAAGTTTACGTTCAGCATTATTATTGATATTTCTTGTCCCTAGCATTAAGTTGGTCATTTTCTTGGTTGTTTTTTATGCTCTTATTTCTATATTTGTGTCTTTAGTTTTCCTGGTAGAGCACTCCTCTCAGAACTTCTTGAACGGTGGGTCCAGTATTGGCAAATTCTTTCAGGTTTTGTTGATCTGAGAATGTTTTTTATCCTTTCTTTCCATATGAAGGATAATCTTGCCAGGTATAATATTCTTGGTTGAAATTATTTTTCACTTAACACTTTGAATATATTTTCCCATTCTTTTCTTGCTCGCATTGTATCTGATGAGAGGTCTGATGCTAGTCTGATGGGGTAACCTTTAAAAGTAAACTGACATTTCTCTCTTGCCAGTTTTAGTATCTTGTCTTTGTCTGTAGATTTGGCCAGTCTGGCTATGATGTGTCTTGGAGAAGATCTTCTTGGGTTGATCGTATTAGGGGTCCTTTGTATTTCTTGGGTCTGGATATTTAAATGCTACTCTAGATTTGGAAAGTTTTCTTCCAGGATTTCATGGAATAGACTATCAGTGCCCTGATTAGTTTCTTCACCTTCTAGGATACTGATTATCCAGATGTTTGGGCACTTAATAGTATCTAGTATTTCTCGTATAGTATTCTCATTTTTGGGGGGTTATTTTCTCAGTTGTTTTATTTTTTTCTAGATCAGAGGTTTTGCCTTTAACATCTGAGATTCGATCTCCTGCATGGACTAATCTGCTTTTAATACTTTAGAGGGAGGTTTTGATTTCCTGAATTGCAGCCTTCATCTCTAAGAGCTCCATTTGATTATTTTTTTTTATGATATGTATTTCTTCTTTCAGATCGTGAAGGACTTCCTCACCACCTAGAACTCGTTGTCTCTTTTCTCCTGCCTCTTCTGGAGTTCACTGTCTCTCAGCTTTGCATCTCGTTTAGTTTTGTCACTGCGAATATTCTGAATTCTCTGTAGGACATTTCCGTGAGTCCCACTGCACTGTCTGTGGATGGTGAAGGATTGTTCTTTCCCCTTTAGGGGAGAAGCATTTTCTTGGTTTCTCATATTTCTTGTGCCTCTGCAGTAGTTTCTGGTCATTCTGTGACAAAAATCTCTCCTCGGCTGTGCTTTGTAATGTGATAGCCACAGAAAGATTATGAGTTCAGATTTATAAAAAGAAGTTTCTTCCTTAAAGCAGGAGGTTGAATAAGCGTGGAGGACTTCAATGACGCTAAAAGTATTCAGATGCTTGGCTCCTGTGCACCTAGGCTTATCTAGACACTCAGTGTGTGGAGAGTGAAGAACAGAGTGGGAAAGTAAGGTTAAAAAAATGCAAAAGAAAAGAAAATAAGCTAGACAAAAATGACCAAAAAAGAGAACAAAACAATTTTTTTGAAGGTAAAAAATGAAAACTGCATGACACGCTAGCTGCGCGAACTTGCCAGGAGACACCTCAGCTTTACAATGTTTTCTGAAATTGGGAAGAGAAAGAAAAGACCTGAGGTGAGCAGAAGTGGTTTCAAAATTTAAAAAGAAAAAGATAAAAAATTTAAAGGGAGAGAGACAGACAGAGACAGAGAGAGGACAGAAGTCGCCCTACCTTGTCTGAATATTTTGGGAGTCTAGAAGATGGAGTTTAGAGCATAGCTTCCCTGAACACGCCAGGACACATCTCAGCTTTAAAATGGTTTCTTGTTTGAGTATTTTGGGAGTCTAGCAATATGTCATGTGGATTTCTGACCACACAGCTGGATGGGGAG
This sequence comes from Tupaia tana, assembly GCA_026018925.1. NCBI lineage: Eukaryota > Metazoa > Chordata > Mammalia > Scandentia > Tupaiidae > Tupaia > Tupaia tana. The sequence continues at coordinate 4,135,960 of JAKSZU010000022.1, read as the reverse complement.
GGACCATCTGCCAAGGGCAGGACACTGCAGGTGCAGCAGGGACAGATTCTGGGGAAGAAAAGTGGCGTTCAAAGTGCTTGTGAGATGTCCCAGCAGAAGGTGACTGTGGGCACTTCGGTACACGGAGAGCATATCGTACTCCATGGCTGTTCCACGTTGGGGCAGAAAGAATCACCTTATTCTTTTTTGGGGGACTGAATGAGATGGCATTGTGTATACTAAGCTACTAATTATATGCTACAGTTAATTCAAGGGAAAGGGGGAATGATACGGGATGAGAACAGTCATGGATACCGTGAGCTTCCTTTACGAGAGGGAGGAAGTGAGGCCTAGCTCCCCGGTGGCGTGGTCTTAGAGAAGAGGAGGACCACTTGACGTATCCCTTTAACAGAAGGGATGGAGGAGAACACGGGTGAAGACGCAGAAGGCCGTGTAGACTGGATGGTGGGAAGCTGGGGATGTATCCATCTGGTGACTTCTATTTTCTCCACTAAGTAGGAGGCGAGGTCATCTACTGAGAAGGAAGGGTGATATCGGAAGGGAATGAAGATCTGAAATTGTCATTGTTTTTGACCAAACACATCATTTATTGAGAGTCGAAGGCCTTGTGGAGGTACCTCATTGTGTCATTTATTAATTAATTTTTTCCTGGAGTTCCTCAGCAGCTTGGGGACACAGAGGGTGGATACTTGAGCTCATCGAAGGTTTTTGAGATTTGTATCCAAGGGAGAGAAGAAAGGGAAAGGAAATCTAGGTTACTGAAGCATTGGACGACGGAAGCCAGTTTTAGCAGAGAGGCAAGGGCGGACAGTCATTCTCAGACGTTAGTGTATGTCAGAATCATCTGGAAGGCTTGTTAAAACAGACGTGGCTTCCTCTTGTGATACAGGGAAGACGTTCTGAGGCTTCCTCCTTTGGTTACTGTAGGTGTTAAGGGGCAGCCTGTGAATGCTCTATTTATTGGGTCGTCAGGAAAGTCATGATGCATTTATGCATAGAAAACCAGAAAAATACGTCATGACTTTCCCAACGACCCAATAATTTGATGAAAGCTGTTAATATGCCTTTTGGCTCTAAACCACTTATGTTCGAGGTGGTTCAATAAAGTAGCGAATAACTCTAGATACAAGAGTAATTTAGTTTCCTGGGTACCTGACGTGAGACCCTGACCAAGTTACCTCCTTGGCATACCCAGTCCTTGCGTCTGACTCACGGGCAAAGTGCCCATGACTCCGCTCAGGTGGATTAAGCATTTTCTGTAGCCAGAGTAAAAGAATTAGCCACTCTGTGTCTTTTTAAACATAGTCCATGTTTGCTGCATTTTACTTTACTCAGGGGATACTGTGAGATTTCATTGAAAAACAAAAACAAAAACTATGGAACTCTTTGAATTCTCGTGAGATTGTTTTCCTCACCACATGTCTTCATTTTAGTTGTAGAAACCAGTGATTTATTTATTTACTTATTTATTTTTCAAGAGATTTTTGCTATAGGGCATGTACATTCGCCAGAAAGACAGACACAGACAGAAAGTGAGGAATCACCTCCCCAGAGGGGATGGCCACTCAGCAATGCCTCTCCTCCACTCTCCTCTCGGGATCTTGGGCACACACCTACACGCCCAGTGTGAGTTTTAAGCCACCGGGTCTGGGACTCGAACCATGGTCGACTACATGGGAGTCCAGTGATGTAACCATTACGCCATCTGCTGGTCCCCAGTGATTTAATTTTATAATAATCGTTGGGACCAGCAGTTAGCGTAACTAATAAATTAATTAATTAAATATATATATATATACACACACACACACATACATATATATATATGTAGTATAATCGTCAAGAGCTAGCACGTTTGGAGCACTTACTGTATGTCAGGAATTGTGCCAGGTACCTAGTGAATAAGACAGCGCACTGAGTGCTGACTTGTAAATGATTTCAGCATTACATGATTTAATCCTCTTCGCTCTCTGGGGAAGGTACACACTGTGTGCTCCCATCTCAAATACACGTGACGTGAGACTCGGGAACGGTAAGTAATACATCCGGGTCATGCAGCTAGTAAGTGATGGCTGGGGCTCAAATCTCAGCTTGTCCCGTTGCAGAACCCTGGCCGTAGCACTGTACTGGAACTGCAGCTGCAAACCCATAGCGTCTGCCTTAGCTTTTTCTCCCAGCTGGTTTACGAATTGTGTGATCTCATGCAGACGTACACCCTGAGAACCTGTGTGTCAGTCTTCTGAGTGCTTGTACAATGGGATTGTCAGGGTTTTGTGAATATGCCGGTGTGACATGGTGACACTAGAGGCACTCGAGGTTCAGGAATAGCACAGACCTATTTTTGTCACTTATTGAACATTTAGGGTATGCTGGGACGTTGCACTAGGTTTTTGGTAAGATAGTCTGAATGCTCACAGATTCAGCATAAGTTTGGGAAAGTTAACTTGGGGCTCAAAAGAGAAGCAGAGAGAAAGCCAGCAGGTGGAAGAGTGGTTAAGACACTGGATTCCCACATGGCTGACCACAGTTCGAGTCCTGTACCTGGAGGCTTAAAAATCATGCTGGGCATGTGTGCACGCATGACCCAAATCCCAGGAGGAGAGTGGAGGAGAAGGGATTGCGACTGGCCGTCCTTCCAGGGGGTGATTTCTCATTTTCCCTCTCACTGTCTCTCTTCAGTGAGCGCATGTGCCCTATGGCAAAAGCTTTCAAAAGAAAGAGAGAGACAGAAGCAGAATTTATAAGAACATTTGATTAAAAGTTAAGTTACTAGCAGACGGCATAATGGCTACGTTGCTGGACTTCCACATAGTCAACCATGGTTCGAGTCCCAGAATTGGTGGCTTAAACTCATGCCAGGCACTTGTGTGTGCGTGCCCAAGATCCCGAGAGGAGAATGGAGGAGAAGGGATTGCGGCATGGCCATCCCCCTGGGGGGATGATTTCTCGCTTTCTGTCTCTCTGTCTCTCTCTGTCTCTCTGGCAAGCGCACGTGCCCTATAGCAAAAACCTCTCAAAAAAAAAAAATAAAAGTTAAGTGTCTAAGAGACCTGGGTTCTAGCCTAGTAGCAGAGTGTACGTTCACTGCTATAATCTGGCCAGTACGTGTTGAGTGAAAGCCATAGTGCGGGGCTCGTTCTGATTTGAAGTCTTAAGATGTCCTCTGCTGGAACTTTCTTCTCTTGTCCGTTCACATATCCACTGGGTGATGCACTATGTTTGTGTCACATCTGAGCCTGCAAGGTCCCTAGGTTTGGAAACATGCTTCTATCCAGGGGAGTGGAAAATCCGAAACCAGTCGCCGGCAGAATCAGGACCCTGGGGAGCTCCAGGCGGGCAGTAGACCTGCCAAGGAGCCGTCCTCAGCTGCAGGATGGCAGCTCTCTGCGGGAGTCCTAGGATGATGGGGCTTCTCGGAGCAGATCCTTAAATTACCTTCTTCATTTAGTGTGGATGCCCTGCCTGGGATGGCTCCAGGTTGGAATGATTTCATGCGTTCATAGACTTGGAAAGCTCTTTGGGATTATGTCATTTAACGTCTTCATTTAAATGTAGAGAAAACCCCTGAAGTAGAATAGCCCGAGGGTCAGTACTGGACCAGCAGGTGGTGTGGTGGTTAACGTACTGGAGTCTCAGACTGGTGACCTGAAAATGACGCAGGTGAGAGTGTGTGCGTGCCCAAAATTCTGAGAGGAGAATGGAGGCAAAAGGATTATACCCTGGGGGTGATCTCTCACTTTTTCTCTTTGTCTCTGTCTGGGGAGTGCATGTGCCCTATGGCAAAAACCTAAAAATAAAAATAAAAATGAACAGGTCAGTACCTTGCCAAAGGAATTGATGCCAGTCATTAGAAAAGTCTAGGCCAGATTTCAGGTCTGCTGACTGGCAGGCCAGTGCTTAGTGTCTGGCAACAGACCGACCTGTCTTTGATTCTTTAATTGTCCTCTCAAAAAAAGACAGTTCAGGGACCAGCAGATAGCGTAGTGGTTATGTCACTGGACTCCCTTGTAATTAATCATAGTTCAAATCCTGGACCAGGTGGCTTAAACTCACACCGGGTGCGTGTGTGTGCGTGCTCAGGATCCCAAGAGGAGAGTGGAGGAGAAGGGATTGCGGCATGGCCATCCCCCCCGGGGGGTGATTCCTAGCTTTCTGTCTCTCTGTCTTTCCGGTGAGCAGACATGCTCTATAGCAAAAATCTCTCTTAAAAAAAAAAAAAAGACAGTTCAGATTATGGAGATATAAAAAGGTAATAAATCCTGCGTAATATCTTTAGCAAAAAGAAATGCAGTTTTCCGGGTGAACAGGGTTTTCAGATGACCTCTAAGACAAGGGGAAGTGGTGATGTGTCAAGATTTTTTTTTTTTTTAAGTTTGCTATAGGGTACATGTGCCGGGGCGTGGGGGTGGAGGAAGCATCCCCCAGGGGGACAGCCATGTTATTGCAGTCCCTTCTCCATTCTCCTCTCAGGATTCCGGTCACACAAGCATATGCACCTGGGTGTTTACCAAGCTACCAAGTCCGGAACTTGAATTGTGCAGTGGCCCATGTGGGATCCAACCATCTCAACCACCACGCCACCTACTGGCCTCAGTGTCAGGGTTTCTTTTTTTTTTAAATTTATTTCTTAGGCCTGCCGCATAGCATAGAGGTTTAATGCTGTTCTGAGTGAGCTGATCCCACATGGCCTACCACAATTTGAGTCTGAGTTCCGGCAGCCTGAAAAACATGCCAGACACGTACCCAGGATCCTGATGGGATGGACAAATGGAGGGAAAAAAGGATTGGGGCACGACCATGGCCCATTGAGGGGTGCTTCCCCTGACCCCATTTTTCTCTCTCATATGCATGCACATCTCCTCTGACCAAAAGGAGTTTCTTTTCCCCAACAAGTGAGAGATAGAGAGACAGAGACACTCAGAGAGAGAGAGAGGCACCCCAGCAGGGGGTCGATGCTGTGACCCACTCTAAGCCTCAGCCAGCCTCCGTCATGGGCATGCGTGTGCCTGGCTTGTTCCTGGGGCGCTTCAGACCTGAACTGAGGACCATCCGCGTGGATCAGCCTCACAGAGCGCCACGTTGTGCTGCCCCACCCTCCCGCAGCGGAAAATGTGCTTTATTATTGAGACCTAAGCGGCCGGTGTTCGGTGAGAGAGGAGGGGCTGCGCGATGCTCCCTGGAAGGGCCACGGCGACTGGTCATTTCTCCTCCAGAGCTGTCAGTCTTCTCACTTTCGGTAGTGATGGTCTGTTCCTCAATTTCTGCACCCCTTTTTCTTGTAAAGAATTATTTACTTAATTTTACTTATTATTATTATTGTTATTTTTAATTTGCTCTAGGGCACGTGCACTCACCAGAGAGATAGGAAAAGCGGGGGAGAGTGAGACAGCAAGCCGCCAGGTCCTGGACACGAACCGTGGTCGGACATGTGAGAGTTCAGCACCCTAACCACCGTGTCACCTGCTGGCTCCCCTAATCAATTTTCTTAGGGAGGGCCAACGGATGACATACGGGTTACGTCGCTGGACTCTTCCATGGCCGACCATGGTTTGAGTCCTGGAGCCGATGGCTTGAAAATTACACTGGGCGCATGCCCCAGATCCGCGGAGGAGAATAGAGAAGGGATTGTGGCGTGGCCATCCTCCCCGGGGGTAATTTCTCACTTTCCCTCTCATTGTCTCTCTGTCTGTCTCTCTCTCTCTCTTTGTTGAGTGCCAAGCCCTAAGGCAAAAACCTCTTACATAAACACATTTTCTTAGTGTAAATGAATCGGAACCCACAATCTTACAGAGCCTGTGGTCCACCCTCTTCGTTTTATGGAGTATTTTTAGTGCAGAGCTACTCTTCACCTGTCAAGTGGCTCTTGGGTGGCTGAGACTGAACACTTAGGCTTGTCCCTGCCTAGCCACTTGAAAATGGCTTACGAAGCTCTCCCCGGACCAGAGGGAATATTCCTTAAGTGGGCCAGTTGCAAAGAATACCCTCTGGAGCACACCCCGTAACAGCACGTGCTTCTGCCTCGTGTGCGCTGAGTGGCAGGAGCCCCGCCTCTGAGGCAGAGGCTTTCTCGCCTTCATTCAGCTTCTCCAAGAAGGAAGCTTTTCAGAAGCTGGAAATCTGATTACATCCACGCTGGCGTTCCCATGTGGGTGACTGCCTCTGAACTGGCTCTCTGCTACTTTCCTCTTCCATTCTGTTTCTTGATTTTAGACTTTTAAATGATCATGAGTCAACAAATGTTTTCCGTTTTCGAGTGAGTTGACACATCCGTATTTAATCCTCACACCAATCGCATGGGACGTGCAGTACCCACGTTGTAGTATTTGGATCCGGCAGTCATTAGGTGCTGGTTCCGTGCTAGGCGTCGCGCTAGACTCTTACATAGGTATGTCACTTTAAGATCTCACGGAATCTCTGTAAGGCAATAGAGGTTGAAAGAGGTTAAATAAGGAACTTGTGTTCGATTCTTTTTTTAAAACCTACCACCTGATTAGAACTGCATTTAGCACTCAGGAGAAGGAAAAGACATAGTTGTTCTTGTGAATTCAGGGTGTGTCGAGGGAGTCAGGATTTGTAAAGAGGGTAGAATTTAATCAAGTGTTAAGATGCAATTCTGCCTTCTACTTCCAAGGGGAAAAATGAACTTGATTGTTGGAACAGGGTAAGAAGAATAGAATTTGAGTGGGCCTGAGAAATGAATACAATTTGTGGGAGAGAGAGTAAAACCTAAACTGAAGGATCTGGAGCCATTGTAGGTCCCTAATCTATGGGGAACATGCTGAAGAGTTAGGGTAGGATCCGAACCACGGTTGGCCATGTGGTTTCCAGCACTGTCGTTCAGCATGAGACTGCAACAGCTTGACTGGACCACAATCTCAAAACTCTTAGCACTGCCCCTCCGGGTGAGCCTTCAAGCTGGAGGTTAGGGGTTTTGAATTCACATCCTACTTACTTTTTTTTGACCCAGAAATGCTGCTTTGAACTGGCCGCTGGTTTCCATGCCCCGTCTGAAAGGGAACCTTTCTGTTTTTCAGCATACTTCCACATACGCTCTCAGCATACTTCCACATACGCTCTCAGCATACTTCCACATACGTTCTCAGCATACTTCCACATACGTTCGTTTTTCCTTCACAGCAACTGCACTTCAAGAGGCATGGTGGGTGTTCTTCTCATTAGATAAATGAAGTGGCAGAGACAAGTAAATTATTATTTTTTTTTTTAGTGAGTTTTTTTGCTATAGGGCATGTAAGCTTTCTGGAGAGACAGGGAGACAGAGAATGAGAAATCACCCCCTGGGGGGATGGCCACGCCGCAATCCCCTCTCCTCCATTCTCCTCTCGGGATCTTGGGCACGCACGCACACGTGCCTGGTGTGAGTTTTAAGTCGCCAGGTTGGGGACTCAAATATGGTCAGACTTATGGGAGTCCAGCAACGTAACCATTGTGCCATCTGCTGGTCTTACCCCAAAGTAAATTATTATTTTTTAAAGTTTTTGCCATAGAGCATGTGTGCTTGCTGGAGAGACACAGAGACAGTGAGCGAGAACGTGCAAAATCACCCCCCAAGGGGGATGGCCACGCAGTGCAATCTCTTTCCTCCATTTTCCTCCTGGGGTTTTGGGCACATACGCATATGCACCTGGCATGAGTTTCAAGCTGTCAGGTCCGAGACTCACACTGCAGCCAATCATGCAGTAGTCCAGCACGGTTGCTTTTTGTTTTTGTTTTTGCTTTTTTACAAACTTAAAAATAGTATTTATTTTGTTTATTATTTTTTTTTAAAGTTTGCTGTTGGGCACTTATTCTTGCTACAGCAGGACAGAAAGAGAGAAAGTGAGAAAGCAAGCTACCAGATCAGGGACTCAAACCATGGTCGGCCATGTGAGAGCTCAGCACCTTAACCATCTCGCCACCTGCTAGTCTTAACAAAGGTAAATTAAATAGCTCTTCTGAGATCGTATTTTGAATTTTTCTTTTCTTTTCTTTTGAGACTTTTTTTTTATAGGGCATGTGTGCTCACTGGAGAGACAGGGAGAGACAGAGAAACAGAAAGTGAGAAATCCCCCCCTCTCCCTGCCCAGGGGAGATGGCCACGCTGAAATCTCTTCTCCATTCTCCTCTTGGGAGTTTTGACCATGCACACACACATGCTTGGCATGAGTTTAAGCCTCCGGGTCTGGGACTTGAACTGCAGTCGACCACGTGGAAGTCTAGCAGCATAACCGTCATGCCATCTGCTGGTCCCCATACATTGAATGTGATTTGGATTGCACCTTCCTTCTTTCTTAGTAGTCGTCAGTGTAAACGTAACTCTCACTTTCCCTCTGACATAGTCCTTCAGACTTAATTATTCCACCATTTGTACTTCTACCAGTGTTTATATTATAATTATGCAGTCATCGCTTTCTGCAGAGCTAGGTGACATACTATACTATGATTACACTGTTTCCCTTATACACGCGCTTCCCAAAGTTAGTAGCATTCTCATGTTTTCTACTTGAATAATTTCTGTAAACCTCAAAATTTTTCATACTGTTTTTTTTTTTTTTATTTTTATTTTTATGGAGAGGGCACATGTGCTCGCCAGAAAGACAGAGAAAGATAGAGAGACAAAAAGCAAGAAATCACCCCCCAGGGGGGATGGCAACGCCGCAATCCCTTCTCCTCCATTCTCCTCTCGGGATCTTGGGCACGCACGCACACGCGCCTGGCATGAGTTTAAGCCACCGGGTTGAGGACTTGAAGCACAGTCGACTACATGGGAGTCCAGCGACATAGCCATTACGCTAACTGCTGGTCCCTCATACTGTTTCTTTAGAACACACTGTACACCTGTGACTTGGTCCAAGTTTCCTAGATCAGAGAAGTGAAACAAGCCGTAAATGCTAGTCCTTTATCTGGAGATGCAATCCCAGGGCAGTGAGAGGGGTGGTGGGTGGAGGTAGGGCAGGAAGAATGAGAAGCAAACGCAAGGTGATGCGTTATTGCACCTGCCACGGCTTCACTGCGAGCTGTGAAAAGATCACGGTGCCCGCATGGCAGGTGCACGTACTCACCACTCAGGGCATTTCCACACGGGAGGTACCCAGGACTGTCGCCACTGCGCCTCGTAAAGAGGGAGAGAGACTTTATCTGTTCACTCTCGCCTATATTCTGTCTCCCATTGGTTAACATTTGCCCCTGAAGAATAATCCCCCTCCCCACACTTCCTGGTTGCACCATCAGACGTGTCTTTGGCAATTCTGGGAGAAGCAAGATTCTACCAGCAGTGGGGCACTTCATTTAACAAGGAAGTTGGGGCCAGCAGGTGGCACGGTGGTTAAGGCTCTGGACTCCCACCTGGCCAACTGCAGTTGTAGTCCTGGACCCTGCAGCTTGAAACTCATGCCAGGCATGTGTGTGTGTGTGTGTGTGTGCATGCACATGTGTGTGTGCAAGCATGTGCGCTCAAAATCCCAGGAGGAGAATGGAGGAGAAGGGATGGCTATACCACCTGTGGGGGGATTTCCCCCTTTCCCTTTCACTGTCTCTCCCACGAGTGCATGAGCCCTATGGCGAGAATCTTAAGTAAAGGAGAAGGAGGGAGGAAGTTGTGGCCAGAGCCAGGGACTCAGAACATATGGCTGGTTGACTTCAGGAAGTGGAACCATATGAGAACACACTGTCACTGTCAATGGCTCCTAAAGACAGAGTGAGTAAAGGCAGGAGACCCACGGAGGAACGATACTGCGCCTCATACAGGCAGTTACTTAGCGTATCTGAAAGGCTGCCAAGGCCCCCTTCCCATCTCCCTCCCAGAGCCCTCTGTTCTGTTTCAATCTGGACGATTTGCTCTCTAGGCCTGTTGCATCCTGGGGCTTTATTTTTTTATTATTAAAAATTTCTTTTATAATTAAGCTACTCTCCTGGGAGTGGCCACTGCTTAATGGACTCTGCTTTTCTATTCTTTGCTTTACTTTACTCTTTTGTTCTACAGGAGCATATCCTTTAGGAGTTTCCCAAGAAAGGGTGCCAAAGAAATGAATCTTGTGTGAGATCGCGGGTTCAAAGTCATTAGTAATCTACACATAGGCTGACAGGTTAGTAGAGTATAGAATTCTTAAAAATTTAGGGATCAGCAGGTGGCGTGGTGGTTAAGGCACTGGACACTCCCACATGGCTGACCATGGTTCAATTCCTGGACCTGGCGACTTGCTTTCTCACTTTTCTCTCTCTCTCTCTCTCTCTCTCTCTCTCTCTCTCTCTATATATATATATATATATATATATATATATATATATATATACACATACATATATATATATGTTTCTCTCTCTCTCTCTCTCTCTCTCTCTCTCTCTATATATATATATATATATGTTTGTCTCTCTGGTCAAATTAAAATAGATGAATAAATAATTCAAATAAAATAATTCTTAGAAAAGAAAATTTTTTTTGAGAGGTTTTTGCTATAGGGCACGTGCACTCGCCAGACAGACAGAGACAGACAGAGAGACAGAAAGCGAGAAATCACCCCCCCAGGGGGATGGCCACGCTGCACTCCCTTCTCCTCTGTTCTCCTCTCGGAATCTTGGGCATGCATGCACATGCGCCCGGCATGAGTTTAAGCCACTGGGTCTGGGACTTGAACCGCGGTCGACTACGTGGGAGTCCAGCAACATAGCCATTATGCTAACTGCTGGTCCCTAGGAAAAAAAAATTTAAAAATTTAGAAAATTGGGCCAACAGGTGGCATGGAGGTTAAGGTGCTGGATCTCACATGGCTGGCTTTGCTGTTTGGGTCCTAGACCTGGTAGCTTGAGAATCACACCGAGTGTGTGTGCGAGTGTGGGTTCAAAATCCTTAGAGGAGCCGGAGAAGGGATTGCAGCATGGCCATACCCCTAAGGGATGCTTTCTCACTTTCTATCTCTCTCTCTCTTTCTCTAGTGAGAGTACATGCCCTATAGCAAAAAAAAAAAAAAAAAAAAAAAAAAAAAAAAAAAAAATTAAAAATTAGGAATATGTCACTTCTTTCATCTGGCATCCTATATTTCTGTTGCAAAATCTAATATAGTATTCCAAGAAAACAGAAAGTAAATGCGTAGGAGATCCGAACACCAAAAGTAAGTCTTTTAGACATAAAGATTTTTATACTTACCAATTAAAAATACAGCTGATGCTTGTGTGACATCAGTTTGAAATACATATGCACATTTACATGTGGATTTTTTTTTCAATAAATACATTGGAGAATATAGTACAGTACTATAAATTAGTTTCTCTTTCCTGTGGCTTTCTTAATGCCATTTTCTTTGCTCTAGCTTACTTTATGTGAGAATACGGTATATAGCACATAGAACATACCAGGAATGTGTTAATAGTCTGTGTTATCTGTAAGGCATCCGGTCAACTGGAGGCTGCTAGTTAAGTTTTTGGAAAATCAAAAGTTACATGTGGATTTTCAAAGGTGCAGGGAGTTGGCACCTGTAATGCCCACATGGTTCAAGGGTCAACTTTACATATTTTCTCAAGTATTTATGGAATAGACCTAAAAATAAATAGGAATAAGTCATAGAGAACATATCAGTAAATTTCAACTGATATTATAAGAAGGATCTTTGGCCATCCTGTTGCCTAGTGGTTAAGTCATCTGGATCCCTCCTGGCCAATGTCATGGTTCAAGACCCGGTCCTGGTGGCTTGAGAAACATGCTAGGTATGTGTATGTATGTGTGTACCCCAAATCCCGAAAGGTGGGATATATGGAGGAGATGGGATTACAGTGTGATCATTCCCCATGGGGGTCCTTTCTTGCCCCCCACCCTGTCCAGAGAGCATACTCTGGCAAATTAAAAAAAATAATAAAAGAATGATCTTTGATTATAGCACAATGAAATTAGAAGTGACTGCAAAAAGATAAATTTTTTAAATTCCTCGTGTATTTTGAAAAATTTAAAACACATTGCCAAATAATTAATGCAAATTTAAAATACCTAGTATTAAATGATAATGAGAACACTATAGCAATATTTAAGGGATGCAGCTAGAGATGTCTGAAGAAAACATACTTTAAAAGCACAGGTTAAATTAGGAAGCTTTAAAACGAATGAGCTAAATGTCCATTTTATGAAGTTACACAGTGAAGAAAATAAACACAAAGGAAAAAATACCCATAAAAACCAACTGGGTTTTCATCGACACAGAAAAGGCCTGCAGAAAAGGCCTGCTGGGATTTAGTGATTGCATCGACTGCATGGATCCATTTCGGGAGAAATGATGTCTCTGCAACTGTGCATCTTCAAGTTCATGTGCATGTTGTATCCCACCATTTATTTGATGTTTCTTTAACTTCTCTCAATCTCGTCTTGTGGTTTTTCAGTGTGGAAGTCGCTCACGTATTCCATTGCCCTTATCCTTGGGTGTGTGGTTATTCTTTTCATGCTATTATCAATGGTATTGTTCTTTGAATTTCATTTTCTATTTATTGGTTGCTGGCACACAGAAATAAAGTTAATTTTTGCATAGCAATGATAAAATTAGAGTATTAGCATTTTGCAACTCCCAGTGAATGAATGCATCTAGGCGCTGAACATCAACAGCTGTTAGCATCACAAAAAGACAGAGGCGCAGATATTACGAGCTCCATAAAAGAACATAAAGGGATCTAACAGAGGTCTGATCAAGCCTCTGGATCCAGCTGCCAATTTGGAGGAAAAACAAAGGACTGAGAGCAAGAGAGGGTGGGAAGGGGGAGAGGGAGAGAGAGAGAGAGAGAGAGAGAGAGAGAGAGAGACACTCTTAACGGGGTCTTCACTATGTGGTATACCCTCATCTCAGTCAGCCCAGATCTTAGGCATGCTCAGTGGCATATAGAGGGAGACCTCAGGGTCAAACCTAATACATCCCGCGTGGATCCATTACAGAGTTTAACATTATCCCTGGGCCACTGATCGCAGCCCCGGCAAATTTTTTTCTTAACCTTCATGGGGTGTACATGGATGTTTACCCTATAACAGCTCACCGAAGTCATTAAGCAATACATTTTTTAGGTGTGACTTTCAGTATCTTTGTTTTATTTAACATAAAGTTAAAGAAAAAGATGTATTGGGACCAGCAGTTAGCGTAATGGCTATGTCGCTGGACTCCCACGTAGTCGACCGCGGTTCGTGTCCCGGACCCGGCGGCTTAAACTCACGCCGGGCGCGTGTGCGTGCGTGCCCAAGATCCCGAGAGGAGAATGGAGGAGAAGGGATTGCGGCGTGGCCATCCCCCCTGGGGGGTGATTTCCTGCTTTCTGTCTCTCTGTCTCTCTCTGTCTGTCTGGCGAGCGCACGCGCCCTATAGCAAAAAAAAAAACTCTCCAAAAAAAAAAAAAAAAAAAAAAAAAGAAAAAGATGTATTATAGGATCTGAGCTAATAAGCAAGAGGATTAGTGGGGAAAGGTGAAAATAAGGGAACTTAGTTTGTTTTTTGTTTTTTTAAGAGAGGTTTTAGCTATAGGGTGCGTGTGCTCACCAGAAAGAAAGAGAGAGACAGAGAGATGGAAAGCGAGAAATCACCCCCCCACGAGGGATGGCCACGCCACAATCCCTTCTCCTCCATTCTCTTCTCAGGATCTTGGGCACGTACGCACATGCGCCTAGTGTAAGTTTTAGCCACCAGGTCCGGGACTCAAACCTTGGTTGACTACATGGGAGTTCAGAGACATAGCCATTATGCCATCTTCTGGTCCCGATATTTTTACACATTTTTTTTTTGACTACTGTATACTATTTGGTTGTCAGAAAAGTCATGATACATTCTTGCATAGAAAACCAGAAAAACTACGTCATGACTTTTCTAACCCAGTATATACTAGGCTCTGCGTTAGGACATCTGACAGAGGTTAGCTTGATATTCAAAACTCATTATCCCTATTTTACAGAGTCTCATAGAGGTTAAATAACTTGGTCATGGTAATGAGCGGCAGAGCAGAAATTCAAACTCAACACCTGGCCTTGCTCCAAAACAGACTCTCTCCTTCCCTCACTGACTGATGTTGGCAAGGGCAAGCGTGGGCAGTATACCAATTTCTGTCTATACCAAGTCTCTGTCGTGTTATCCCTCAGTGAGTCACCCATCCAAAAAGTTGTGTACATGAAAAATCCCATGGAAATGGATGTATTAAATTCTCACCCGCCTACCAGCCCCAGCCTAACTAACCTAACTAGATAAGTTCTGGTCGTATTCTTTTTTTCTAACAGAAGAAAACAATAGTTCTAAGGAAGCAACATCAGAGATGAAAACATAGTGACGTCTTTAAATCTGTTTTGTTTTTAAAGAATTATTTAATTTAATATACTATTATTATTATTTTACAATTTATCGTAGGGCACTTGTGCTCACCAGAGTGAGATGGAGAGAGAGACAAAGAGGGACAGCGATTGGGACCAGCAGGTGGCATGGTGGTTAAGGTGCTGGACACTCCCACATGGCTGACCATGGTTCAAGTCCTGGACCTGGTGGCTTGCTTTCTCATTTCTCCACTTTCTCTCTCTCTGTCTCTCTCTGTCTCTCTCAGTCAAATTAAAAATAAATGAATGAATAAATAAAATTTTAAAAAAAAAAAAAAAAAAAAAAAAGAGGGACAGCGAGGAAGCAAGCTGCCAGGTCTGAGACTCAAACTGTGGGTTGGCCATGTGTGAGTCCGTTGCCTTAACCACCATGCCACCTGCTGGCCTCTAAATCTGGTGTTTCCAGGGGAATTGTTTTTTGTGGTAAACATGAGCAAAAGATATTTGAAATGAGTTTCAGGTATAGTCCAGCAGCTGAGCAGTTCCAGAACAATCTTAAACATCCGGAAAGATAGGCTGCAGAAAGAGATTTTGTTTTCAGTCCTTTCTGTGGTTTTGACTTTATCCCAGAACATCGTATGAACTTGGAGTAGGCGTGCTGTAGCTGGACTACAATCCCAAACTGCTATTTCTTTGGTTGTAGCTTGATTTTAGGAGTCGGGCTTCCTATTTAATCATTTTAACTTTGACGTGTTTATTTTCCCTATCATTTTATCTAGTCAGATAACTTTGTACTCTTATTTTGTAGGGAACCAACCTCCTCACGCATTGCTGGCTTTCTGCTTCTCCACTCCCTTCGCATGCCTTTACTATAAGAATAACATGAAAAAAAATAGAGTGGAAACACTTAAAATACACATGTAAATTGAGCTGGTTTTATAATTTTAAATAAGTATTAAAACTAAAAAATATTTATATAAATAGACTTAAAACATATTATTTATTTTGAAAATTTTAGAGTATAGTATTTCAGAATGTGATCTTCTGATTACCTGTATGAAAAACACCTAGCATGCTTAATTTACATATTTATATTTTTTGGATTTTTATTTATTTATTTATTTATTTATTGTGATTTTTTCAAGCTGCTGGGTCTGGGACTCCAACCATAGTTACCCATGTGGGAGTCCAGCACCTTAACCACCATGCCACCTGCTGGCCCCAAGGGTACTTATTTTAAAAGCATATTCTAGAAAAAAGGAAAAAAAGAAACAAATGCTATAGGTCCCACTCTAACCTTTCTGAATTAGAATCTCTAGATTTTAAAATAAGCACATCTGCCTAGAATTTGATCTTTATCCTTTTAAAATTTCCCTCTTTATTTCTTCACTTTTTAGAATTTGTAACCTACAATGTTTATGAGGACATTATAGATATTAACAGGCCATCTGGAGATTGATTTCATAAGCCACTTGCATGTTTTTGAAACAATAGATTTCTGATGTAAGTTAGAGATCTTGACAGTTCAGCATAGACACTTTTTCTTTCCCACAGATTAATGATAGCAATGATTTCTGGATGATTCCCAGCTGCATCATCAAAGGCATTAAGTTAAGCTATGCTATGTGTGCATGCAGGACTGAAACAGGAATCAACTCACAATTGTTTTTTTCCACAATCAGTTATTCCAGTCCTTAACCTTTGCCTGTTTGTGTGGTGTGAGATAACAGTCATTTATTTCTTTTCCTCACATGTGATTGTCCCATCTCTGGAGCAAACTGTCCCTTCCCAGAGCTAGACAATTTGTCACTACGATTTGCACTTGTTCTAGCGTCAGTCCTTCTGATAACAGTTAATCGTTAGCATGTCAAAGTGATAGCACTTGAGCCCCACACCCCCACCAATTTGGACCAAATACTTAGTATTTTGCCAAGAGATGGATCCCATCCCTGAGATGTAGCTAAACTTACCTTACCTCCCTGGTTACATGCATCTCAAGTAATCTGCAAGTGTCTTCATAAAGTTCATGGAAAACGCTTATTATGCACATACTAAAACAATATGAGAAATTTTCTTTCTTTTTTTTTTTTTTTGGAGAGGTTTTTGCTATAGGGCGCGTGCGCTCGCCGAAAAGACAGAGAGAGACATAGAGACAGAAAGCGAGAAATCACCCCCCAGGGGGGATGGCCACGCCACAATCCCTTCTCCTCCGTTCTCCTCTTGGGATCTTGGGCACGCACGCACACACGCCTGGCGTGAGTTTTTAAACCACTGGGTCCGGGACGCGAACCGTGGTCGACTACATGGGAGTCCAGCGACATAGCCATGACGCTAACTGCTGGTCCCAAGAAATTTTCATACAAGAATAAACTCACACTTTAACTTCGCTTTCCTACAGACTTCTGAAGTACCCCTGTATGTTTCCAAAGTGATTTTTCAAGATACTGATTGGTTAAACCATAAAGGTGAAAATGCAATCAAAAGATATCTACCCAAATAATTAAAGGGTTCGGGAGTCATTGCTTCTATCTTTATATGAGAAGACGCTGAACAAAGTGAAGGTCCTTAACTTTTCTTGGACTCATTAGAGAACTAAGATTGCTGAGCAAGCTGCTACCCTGAAATAGGGAAAGCCAGGTGATTCCAGGAAGTCACAACTGAGAACTGCTTCCTTGGAGGAGTAGCTGCTAGAGCCACGAACTGGTAGGACACTTAAATGATTGTTTTGATGAATTATTAAATTATTATATTATTATTAAATGAATTATGGAGGCTGAATATGAACTCGCTTAAGTGAGAAACTCATGGGGCTGCAGAATGAAGAATAACTTCACTTTTTTTTTTTTTGAGGAGTTTTTGCTATAGGGTGTGTGCGCTCACCAGAAAGATGGAAAGAGACTGAGAGACAGAAAGCAAGAAATCACCCCCAAGGGGGGGGGGGTGTGTGTGGCCATGCCGCAATCCCTTCTCCTCCATTCTCCTCTCAGGATCTTGGGCACACATGCACACGCGCCCGGCATGAGTTTAAGCCACCAGGTCTGGGACTCGAACTGGACCGGTCAACTACATGGGAGTCCAGCGACATAGCCATTATACCAACTGCTGGTCCCACAACTTCACATTTTCATGGTTTATACTTCCAGGAGACCCACCTGGTTCTCACAATGAAGAGCTAAGAAAGATCCATCTTGATTCTGACTGAAAGAGGGGAAGAGTAACCATTGTGAAATATACCCTAACTTTTTTTTTTTTTATTGGAGAGGTTTTTGCTATAGGGCATGTGCACTCACCAGAAAGACAGAGACAGACAGACAGAAAGTGAGAAATCACCCCCCCGCCCCAGGGGGGAAGACCATGCCGCAATCCCTTCTCCTCCATTCTCCTCTCGGGATCTTGGGCACACGCGTGCACACGCGCCCAGCATGAGTTTAAGCCACCAGGTCCAGGGCTCGAACCGCAGTCTACTACACGGGAGTCCAGCGACAGCCATTACACCAACTGCTGGTCCCAATACCTAACATTTTTAATAAAGACCTGCTTTTCTGGGTCAAAGACTTTACCAGAGCCTTTCCAACTAGTGGAAGAGCATTTCTTAGACTCCAACTCTCTCTATTCTTACTGTTTAACCTACCGGGATTTGGAGGATAAACAGAAATACTTGTGAAGGTCACAGGCCAAGACAGGTCCTTGGAAAGACTGAGATTTAATGATGAGATTGTAGAATGAATCCTTCCCCCACAGTATCTTATCTCCACACCAGTAGGGCTCCAGTGTAATTACTGGGTTGGAGCTGAAAGAGTTATGACACACAGACTATCCGGGGAGCTCTCAAGGAGGCCCAAAGACAACGGGAGAGACACAGATAGGGACACTAGAGGAATCTAAAGCTTCGGGCACCTACTGCTCCAGAAATATTTAACACAGCCAAATCCTGAGCCAGATGAACATAAAATCTCAACTGAAAAGACCTGTTTACTCCAGTTCCGAATCAAAATATATATCTGGCTTGTAACAAAAAATCACAGTTTATGCTTAAAGGAATAAAAACATAGTCTGAAGTGTTTCCAAAGCAAGCTTTAGAATCAGACTCAGATACGACACAGGTTTTGGAATTATTAGGTTTTGGAAATTTAAAATAAGCTTGATTACTATATTCAAGGCTGTAATGGAAAAAATAGATTATATGAAAGAACAGATGGATAATGTAAGCAGAAAGATGGAAGCTGTAGGAAAGAATGGAAAGGAAATGCTAGAAGTGAAAAACTGTAACAAATGGAGAATGTCTTTGAGCTATTCAGTAACCTGGATACAGCCAAGAAAGGAATCAGTGAGCTTGAAGGTATGTCAGTGGAAACATGTCAGGCAGAAATGCAAAAATAAGAAAAGAGTTTAAAATAACACCAACAAAACTTCTAAGAATTGTGGGGCATTCTCAACAGATATGTCTTGTGTAATTAGAATATTACGAAGTGAATAGAAAGAGAACAGTAGAAATATTTGAAAAAGAGATTTTTGAAAGCCATTAATTGATACTGGAAAAAGCCTTTGACAAAATGCAACCTCCGTTAATGATTAACACTTTCAGCAAACTAGAAAGAGAGGAAAATTTCTTCATCTTGGCATAGAACGTCTTACAAAAAACCTACAAATAACAACATTCTTAATGGTGAGAAACCATGCTCTCCCCATAATGTTGGGAATAAGGCAAAATGTCGCTTTTGCTGTTTTTATTAAACATCATACTGGATGACCTAGCTAGTGCAATAAGACAAGAAAAAGAAATAAAAGCTGCATATATTTTGGAGGAAGAAATAGAACTGTCGGTATTCACAGAAGACATGATTGTCTATGTAGAAAATTGCTAAGAATTTACATACATACACCCCTCTTGGAACTAATAAGTGAGCAGAAAAAGGTGGTAGGATACAAGGTTACTATACAAAAGTCCATTGTTTTCCTATATACCAGCAATGAGTAATTGGAAATTGAAGTTTTAAAAAATGCTACTATTGATTTCACTGCCCATGGTGTCTCAAATTCATTATTAAAGAACTGAGAAGTTAATCTTCTAAAATTTCAAAAAGATCAATTAATTCCCCACTTCCCATCCCAGCTCCTGCAACACACATTCCCAGCACACCAGGGTTTTTGGGATACAATCCATACAGTCATCTTACCTATAACAACTTCAGGCTGGGAGGGAACCTGGGCACCAACAGCCAAGTCACAGCGTCCTCTGGTATCGCGATTCCCAAACCCCCAAAGCCACCAGATAAGCCGCTGATGCCCTACATGAGGTACAGCAGAGAGGTCTGGGACCAAGTAAAGGCTTCCAACCCTGACCTCATACTGTGGGAGATTGGCAAGATTATTGGTCGCGTGTGGCAAGATCTCACTGATGAAGAGAAACAAGAATATTTAAAAGCATATGAAGCAGAAAAGACAGTACAATGAATCTCTGAAGGCCTATCACAATTCCCCCGTCTACCTTGCTTATGTAAATGCAAAAGGTCATGCAGAAGCTACTTTAGAGGAAGAAAGTCAACAGAAACAGAAAGGAGAACCTTACTTGAACATCCAGCCTGCTCAAAATCCAGATTACGACAATGGCTTTTCTATGAAGCATACAGCTACCACCTGCTTCCAGAGGAACCACCACCACATCGGTGAGATCCTTAATGATTGAGTGGCTGACTGCAGTTTGAATCCTGGGCCTTGAGGCTTGAAACTCATGCTGGGCGCATGTGCCCAAAATCCTAAGAGGAGAATGGAGGAGAAGGGATTATGGCATGGCCATCCCCCCTGGGAGTGGGTGTGATTTCTCACTTTCTGTCTCTCTGTCTTTCTCTGTCTGGTACATGTACCCTATAGGTACTTCTCACTTTCCCTCTCTGTCTATAGCATAAGTCTTTTTAAAAATGCTACCATTGGGAACCAGCAGTTAGTGTAATGTCTATGTCCCTGGACTCCCACGTAGTCGACCGCAGTTTGCGTCCCGGACCTGGTGGCTTAAAACTCACGCCGGGCGCGTGTGCGTGCGTGCGTGCCCAAAATCCCGAGAGGAGAATGGAGGAGAAGGGATTGCGGTGTGACCATCCCCCCTGGGGGGTGATTTCTCGCTTTCTGTCTCTACGTCTCTGTCCATCTGGCGAGCGCACGCGCCCTATAGCGAAAACCTCTCCAAAAAAAAAAAAATGCTACCATTTACAATAGCACCATACATAAAAAAATACTTAGGCATAAATCTAACAAAATATGTGCAAATCTATAAACAGAAAACTACAAAATTAATGAAAAAAATCTTAATAAATAGAGAGAGAGTCTTTGTTCATGGATTGGAAGGTCACTTCTTCCCAACTTGATCTGTATATTCAGTGTAATCCTAATCAAAATCCCAGCAAGCTTTTTTTTTTTTTTTTTTTTTTTTTTAGTGATCAACAATGTGATTCTAAAGTTTATCTGGAAAGGTGAAAGTTCTAGAATAGCCAACACAATATCAAGGAAGAACAAGGTTGAAGGATGCACACAACCTCATTTCAAGATTTCTTGTAAAATTGCAGTAATCAAGGCAGTGTGGTATTGGTAAAGAAATAGACTGATGGAACATAATTAGAACTTTGTAGAGAAGCTAATGGTTGTTTAGGACAGGAGGTAGGCAATAGGAATGGGGCGTTAGGGGACAACTGCTCATGAGTACTTGGTTTCTGTTTTGGGTAACAAAATGTCTGGAATGACATAGCAGTGAATATACAAAACCCAAATGAATTGTACACCCACTTTAGAAGGATGAATAGTATGTGAATATTATGGAATGTGATAAACACTGAGGAAAGCTGAATAAAGTATGCATGTTAGTTCAATATTGGTTTATAAGTTGTAACAAATGTACATACTAATGTAAGCTGTTAAAAGGGGAGGCTGGAGTTACGGCTAGGGGACCTTCATGTGCTACCTTTATGGCTTTTCAGCACATTTAAAACTATCCCACAAAATTAAAGTTTAGTTTTAAAAAACAGAAAGCAAGGACCAGCAGATTTGAGGTGGTTAAGGCACTGGACTCCCACAAGGCTGACTGTGGTTCAAGTACTGGACCAGTAGCTTGAAAATCATGCTAGAGGCGTGTGCATGTATGCCCCAAATCCTAGAGGATAATTGAAGAAAAGAGATGGTGATGTGGCCATCCCTCTGGGGGTGATTTCTCACTTTCCCTCTCTGTCTCTGTCTCCCCAGTGAGTGCACATGCCCTGTGGTAAAAAATCTTTAAAAAACAAAAAACAAGCAAACCCTGACAGCAGCTTTTTTTTCCTTTAAATTCTGATACATCACTTTTAGAACTCTGTCTTTTTTTTTTAAAACTTTATTTATTATTATTATTTTCCAGTTGGATCAGAGAGAGAGAGAGAGAGGGAAAGAGAGAAAGTGAGAAAGTGAGCCACCAGTTCCAGGACTTGAGCCACGGTCGGCCATGTGGGAGTCCAGCGCCTTTAACCACCATACCACCTGTCAGCCCCCAAAGCAGCCATTTTAACATCAGAGGTGAAAACAAAATCTAACTTATGAAAACAGAGATCACTGGAGCCGGTTGTTTCAGAAAAGACTCAGGGTGGGGAAAAGTCTAATCAAACTGCAAGGTGTCCATTGAACACGTTCACCGGAACTTTTGGAGGCATCCGTGGAAAATCTAGCCGACTGTTAAGCAAATTGGGTATCGTATCTGCATAGCTACTGGATTCTGCCCAAATACTCCCCACCCTCCATCCCGACAACACCTGTGTGCTTATATCAGTGTTGGTAGCACGTACGGTATGAAAATAAATACGCTGGCGTCCCAGCATCACAGAGGGTGGTGTGGCAGCTACACTCAGAACGTAGAGCAGTTCTGCCGTAGAACCTCTTCACAGGCTTTGTTAAATTATCTCATCTGAGGGGAGAAAAGACAGATGCAGATTTTACCAAGGGAGAAGAAACGGAACACATTCGTGTTGAGATTTTAAGTGAAGTTATAGATAAAAGGGGGAGGTCATTCCTCTGGCTGCTTCAAGTCTAGTTGGTTGGTAGACCTCTCCTTGTGAAATCCCTTTCATCCTCCAAGGCTAAAGTCTTCTATGAAACCCGTTTCCCTGTAGTCCACATTACGTCCCTTTGTTGAGCTCCCTTAATAAGTATTCTCGACATCACCATATTCTTATATAAGAGACTGTCAGAAGACTGTATTTATTGGGACCAGCAGATGGTGTAATGACATCACTGGACTCCCATGCAGTTGACTGTGGTTTGAGTCCCGGACCTGGTGGCTTAAAATTCATGCCAGGAGTGTGTGTGTGCGTGCCCAAGATCCCGAGAGGAGAATGGAGGAGAAGGGATTGCGGCGTGGCCATCCCCTCTGAGGGGTGATTTCTCGCTTTCTGTCTCTGTGGTGAGCACACATACCCAAATATCGCTCTTAAAAAATATAAAAAAGATTGTATTTATTGATAATTTTGGATATTCATGTATCATGCTTCCTTTTCCTCTATGGGAAAGATTTTTTTCTCAGTTCTTCCTTTTTAAGTTTCCGGGGAATGTGTGTGCTTGTCAGAGAGAAAGAGAGAGCGGGAGAGGGGGAACCTCCCTCCCCCATGGGGCATGGTGCAATCCCTTCTTCTCCATTTTTCCAGCCTGTTGGGATTTGGGGCATGCACACACGTGCCCCCAGAGTGAGTCTCAAGCCTCCAGGTCCAGGACTTGAACTATAGTCGACTATGTGGGAGTCCAGTGCCTTAACCACTGCATCACCTGCTGGGCCCTCTAATTGTGTTTTAACTGAACACTTCCCAGGCCCTTGCTCCTGTTTATGGAGTCATTGTTTTTGAGATTTGCAAGTTGAGATGAGACTAAAAGATGGGAGGGTACTATTCACATCCCCCTGAGCAACGCAGACTTCTCTGTTGCAGGTATTAGGATCTGTTTGGGCATATCCTGGGACTTTCTTTAGGACTTTGGCAAATAAATGACTGTCATTTGTGCCCAAATTATTGGTGTTTTATTTGGCCTACTTATCAACTGTTGCTATAACCTCTGTAGTGTTCATTGATCCAGTAATATAGCACATCAGGCAGCTTGGAAATCATGCCAGACTCGTGTGCGTGTGTGCCCAAAATCCCAGAGGAGAATTGAGGAAAAGGGAGTGTGGCTTTTTTTTTTTTTTTTTTTTTTTTTTTTTGGAGAGGTTTTCGCTATAGGGCGCGTGCGCTCGCCAGACAGACAGAGAGAGACATAGAGACAGAAAGCGAGAAATCACCCCCCAGGGGGGATGGTCACGCCGCAATCCCTTCTCCTCCATTCTCCTCTCGGGATCTTGGGCACGCACGCACACGCGCCCGGCGTGAGTTGTAAGCCACCGGGTCCGAGACGCGAACCGCGGTCGACTACGTGGGAGTCCAGCGACATAGCCATTACGCTAACTGCTGGTTCCCAAGGGAGTGTGGCCTTTTCACGGAGGAGGTTGCAAAAGTTAAAAAGATCGGTATCATCAGGGCAGGATCAAGGAAATGAAAGAGAATGGAATTCAAATTCTTTTTTTTTTTTTTTTTTTTTTTTGAGAGGTTTTTGCTATAGGGTGTGTGTGCTCACCAGAAAGACAGAGAGAGACAGAGAGATAGAAAGCGAGAAATCACCCCCCAGGGGGAGATGGTCACGCCGCAATCCCTTCTCCTCCATTCTCCTCTCACATGCCTGGCGTGAGTTTAAGCCACTGGGTCCGGGACTTGAACCGCGATCGGCTACATGGGAATCCAGCGACATAGCCATTACACTAACTGCTGGTCCCATGGAATTGGAATTCTAAGCTCAGTTCTGCTTCTCCTTCTGAGGCTTTTATTTTTTTGTTGTTTTGTCTTTTAGACAATAAAAGTAGCGTGTGTGTGTTTGAGTGTATGTATGTGTGTATGTTTGTTTAACCCGATCTCAACATTATTGGTTCCAATAACTTAAAACAGGATTTCTGATCTTTGGTCCTCAGGGAAGTCACTGCATCTCTAAGGTCTTTAGATTGTTCATCGTCACACTGAGAGTGTTGGACAAGCCAATTGCTTCAGTCCTTTCCACAGCTCACGTTGGAGAGCTTGTGCGACTTAAGTATTAGATTGAAGAGGATAGGCTTTTCTTGGTACTCCTAATGTGTGATAAAATTGTCAAGAATTACAGCTTGAGCTACAGAACCAAGAGAAGCAATATTTTCTCCCAGACAATTCTGCAGTGATGGCCTCTTCTTTAGGCCTTCAAGCATTATCAGCAATATTACCTCCCCAGTAGATTCACTTCATGGGCTCTGAAGCTCTAAATCAGCAAGGTTTAGCTATTTATTTTAGTTTTCGCTATAGGGTGCATGCGCTCCCAGAGATAGAAGGAGAGTGAGAGAGAGAGAAAGTGAGAAAACACCCCCTGGGGAGATGGCCACGCCGCAATCCCTTCTCCTCCATTATCCTCTTGGGATTTGGGGCATGCATGCACATGCACCCGGTGTGATTCTCAAGCCAGTGGGCCTGGGATTTGAACTGTGAAGCTGGTCATGTGAGATCCAGCTGCCTTAACCTCCATGCCACCTGCTGGCCCCAGCAAAGCGTACGTGAGTCACACAGATGCAACTAAAGATCTGATTGCAGTTGGTGCTGATGGTGTTCAGAAGCTTCACGGAGATTCAGTGGGCATGTCCTCAGCTCCTTAAGTAGCTGTATGCTGCTACTGACGGTGCCTCCCTGAGCTGATAGTGGGGGGTTCCAAGTAGCGTCAATTTCCCCTTCTCTACAAATAATTCTCATCTCCAGATTGCAAGCTCCAGACTCCCTTATCTTAAATAACCCCTCCCCCACACACACAGGAAAACACTTCCTTGACTTCACTACTCTGTAGCTACCACCCAGTTTCCTTGTTCCTTTCCTGGAAAAGCTTGTCAACTCTCTCTGTCTTCAATCTCTTTACCTCTCAAGCACTTTTTTTAAAAAAGAGATTTTTGCTATAAGGGTGTGCACTTGCTGGAGAAAGAGAGAGAGAGAGAGAGAGAGAGAGAGAGAGGGAGAGGGAGAGGGAGAGGGAGAGGGAGAGGGAGAGGGAGAGGGAGAGGGAGAGGGAGAGGGAGAGAGAGAGAAGGTGAAAAATCCCCCCCTGGGGGATGGTCATGCCATGATCCCTTCTCCTCTACTCCTCTTGGGATTTCTGGCACGCACATGTGCCCAGCATGAGTTTCAAGCCTCCAGGTCCAGAACAACCGCTGTGGACCATATGGGTTCGAGTCCAGTGATGTAACCATTACACCATCTGCTGGTCCCCTCAAGCATTCTTCAGTTTGAGGTTGGAAGTGATTTTCCTCAGAATGTTGAAGGCATTGCTCTGTTATCTTCTTGCTGCTCATATTATTCTTGGGAAGTTCGAAGTCGCTTTGATTTCTTCACCTCTTATTTTTAATTTTTAAAATTTTATTTAATCACTGTACATCTTTTTTTTTCTTTTTTGGAGAGGTTTTTGCTATAGGGCACGTGCACTTGCCAGAAAGACAGAGAGAGAGAGAGACAGAGAGACATAAAGTGAGAAATCACCCCCCAGGGGGGATGGCCACGCCGCAATCCCTTCTCCTCCATTCTCCTCTTGGGATCTTGGGCACGCACGCACACAAGCCTGGCGTGAGTTTAAGCCACCGGGTCCAGGACTCGAACCGTGGTCGACTACATGGGAGTCCAGCACATAGCCATTACACTAACTGCTGGTCCCAATCACTGTACATCTTTACAATGTACACAATGGTTTTTCCCAGCATGAATATGGTGCGTATCAGTCAAGTCAAAGATATAACCACATACATTATCATCAGCAGATAACTTTCCATTTTCATGTCTGTGAAATGTTTTTTTTTTCCTTCCCCTGACCTCCTTTTTCCCACCCACCCCCCATCCTGTCTCCAGTGCCTACAACCGCCCTCCATGCTGTTTTACCTTCCAGGCTCTCAGTTTCTGCCATAGATTGCAGACATTTGGTATATACTGAGCAGGGGCATACAATGCCTCTCTTTCATAGTCTGGCTTGCTTCACTTAGCATTAAATCTTCCATTTATGGGGCCAGCAGGTGGCAAAGTGATTAAGATGCTGGACTCTCACATGATCGACCACTGTTTGAGTCCTGGACCTAAAAATCACGCTGGGCACGTGTGGGCACATGCCTCAAATTGCAATGTGGCAATCCCTCCTGGGGGGGGGGGCAATTTCTCACTTTCTCTCTCTCCTTCAGTGAGTGCATGCACCCTATGGCAAACTGAAAAAAAAAAAAATTCTTGCGTATTTGTTCATTTTGTGTCAAATGTCTAGGTCTCTGGGTTTTTTTTGTGGCTGAGTAGTATTTCATGGTGTATATGTGCCACATATTTTCAATCCATTCCTCTGTTCTTGGGTTGATTCTGTGTCTTAGCGATTGGGAGTAATGCTGCAGGAAACATGGATGTCCAAGTATTTTTCTGACTGTTTTCCTATCCTTTGGGTGGATTTCTTCTTTCTTGAATGCCTTCTGTTTCTGCCCTCTTCCCTGAAAGTGCTTAAAATGTTCTCTTTGGCTTGCTGTTCTGATTTTTAAGGATCAATCTTGATGGAAGTCTGTTTTCATCTGTTTGGCTCTCTGAAGCCTTTTCAGTCTAGAGAATAAGGCCTTCAATTGTGGGACTTTTTTTTTCATTGTTTGAATTCTTTTGTTGTTGATTTCTAATCCATATATTTCTCTTTTCCTCTCTTTTCTGGAACTATTACTGTTTGGATGTTGAACCTTCTGGACTGATCAGCTAGTTTTATTCTTTCTTTTTCTCTCTTTAGGTTTCCATCTCTATTTTCTCTGCATTTTTTGGAAGATCACCTCACCCTTTCTTGCAAGCCTTCCTCTTGAGTTTTCTTCCTGTTACATGCTTTTTCTCTCTCTTCTTTCTAAAGAATTATTTATTTAACTTTATTTATTCATTCATTTATTTTTAATTTGACCGGAGACACACGCACACACACACGGAGAGAGAGAGAGAGAGAGAGAGAGAGAGAGAGAGAGAGAGAGAGAGAGAAAGTGAGAAAGCAAGCCTCCAAGTCTAGGACTTGAACTGTGGTCGGCCATGTGGTAGTGTCCAACACCTTAACCACCATGCCACCCGCTGGTCCCAATAATTTTTTTCTCTTAAAATTTTCATTCAAAGTGTACCGTCCAGTGGTTTTTAGTATACCCACAGAATTGTCCAACCAACACACAATTGATTTGAGGACATTTTTCTCACCCCAAAATAAAGCCTTTCCCCTTTAGCAGTCGTATCCCCACTTCCCTCCACCTCCTCAGCCCCAGGCAACCACTGCTCTGCTTTCTGTCTCTGCAGAGTTGCCTGTTCTGGGCACTCGACCCCTGTGGGGTTCTACAGCACGTGGTCTCCTCCCTGACTTCTTGATCTTAGCACAGTGTTTCATGATTCGTCCGTGTTGTGGTACCTCATTCTGTCCTTCCTGCTCAATGACATCCCATTGTATGGCGACCCCACCTTGTTTACCCATTCATCAGCTCATGGACATGAATGAATGAATGAATGGATGGATGGATGGATGGGTGCCTTTACAGCTCTCATTTCTGTACATAGCCCTGATTTTTCCAGTTACTTTTTTCCCTATTCATGGGTTTAGTCTCTGTGTTTTATTTTATAATGTCTACAAAAACATTATTCCTAACTGTCATCTCAGGTGTTAAGGTGGGGCCCTAAAAGTAGATTGAAAAAGTAGTGTGTTGGGCCAGCAGGTGGCGGGGTGGTTAGGGCACCAGACTCGCACATGGCCAGACACAGTTCGTGTCCCAAGCCTGGTGGCTTGCTTTTTACTTTCTCTCTCTCTTTCTTTGTTAATTGCATGTGTGCTATAGAAAATTAGAAAATAATAATAAATAAATAAAATTAATTTTTTTTAAAAAAGAAAGTTATGTGTGTTCAATGTCAGTGATCCAGTAGACCTTATAAGTATGTCACTATTTTAATTTTTCTTTTTTTTTTTTCTTATTTGCTAGAAGGTATGTGTGCCGGCCAGAGAAACAGAAACAGAGGGAAAAGTCTCCCTCCAATGGGGTGTGATCGCATCACGATCCCTTTACCTCCATTTCTCCATCCTGACAGGATTTTAGGTATGCATGTTCCCTCTCAGTGTTTCCTAAGCTCCTGGGGCTGGGATTCGAACCTCGCAGTCAGGCACATGGGATCTGGCTCCCCTAACCACCAGGCCAGAGGCCTGGCTCTCAGTTTTTTCTTGAACAGCTCCGAGGCTCCCTCATTCTTCACGGGGGGGTGGGGGGGGTGGGAGGAGAGAATCATGGCTGCCAGCGTTCTGGAATTTCAGTGTGGCCTGGGCTGTGTTTTTTTCCCCCCAACAGTTAGAAAATAAACTTTCCCTTAGTCCCGCCTGTTTTCAAAAGTACCCCTATCTTCAAATGCAGTCAGTGGATGGTTGGCAAAAAAAACCCAAACCTGCTTTTAACCCTTTCAGAGAATGAACTCTCGTAGGAATTAAGGGGAGGAGCAGGGGCATGGGTCACCCTATCAAGTATAGCAGCGGAGAGGACTTAGAGGCCTAACTGCTCCCTGTTCTAAGTTTATCTTATGTCTGTCACGAGAGAGCGAGAGAGCAAGAGAGAATGGGAAAAAGAGAGGGGGTCTCATCAGGCCACAGTCCCTCCCCCAGGCCTCTGAGCCGGCCATGCTCACTGGCAGGCACTTCATGTCCAGCTTGTTTCAGGTGGGTCTGGGACCGAGCTCTGATCAGCCACGTGGCTCCAGCATTGAGGGTGGCCTGTAACCACCAGATACTGTTTTTTTCATTAATTAATTAATTTTTTTTTGAGAGGTTTTTGCTATGGGGCGCATGCGCTCACCAGAAAGACAGAGAGAGACAGAGAGACAAAGCAAGAAATCACCCCCCAGGGAGGATGGCCTTGCCACAATCCCTTCTCCTCCATTCTCCTCTTGGGATCTTGGGCACGCATGCATATGTGCCTGGCGTGAGGTCGAGCCGCTGGGTCCGGGACTCAAACCGCGCGGTCGACTACATGGGAGTCCAGTGACATTAGCCATTACGCTAACTGCTGGTCCCCTACCAGATACTCTTATACTCAGTCAACCTGCGAGTCTCTACCTGTAACAGGAGTCTACTTCCGAAGACTCTGGGGGTGGAGCTCTCCAGTATAAACCAGGCTATTTCTCTTGTTTCTCCACTGCCGTTTTCGGATTCAGTTCTCGCAAATCTGCTGTCCTTCTTTCATTTTCCAGTATCCACAATTTTGTGGCTGTCATACCTTCTTCTATTTTCTTTGCTCTTGTGGCTTCTACCTTAAGAAGAAAACCAAAATAAAGCCATCTTTTATATTTAGTATAGTTCCAATCATTCTGGAGGTAGCAGAATTAAGTATTTATGTTCATTCTGTCATCTTTAACCAAAAGACAGAAGCATTAAACAACACTCTTGTTATTGATTTGTGATTTAGTGCATTGGAGCCCAGGATTGAGTCTTTGAAATGTGTTGAGACTTGCTTTATCACTGTAGAAGGATAGATTTTTATGAATGTTTCACATGTGTTTAAGAAGACTCTTCTTTAATTGTTGGTTTCTCAGTCATTTGCTGGCTCAAGCTTGCTCATTATTACATAAATATCAGGTACTTGCTAATTTTCTTCTAAGAAGAAATCTATCAATTATCTAGAGAGGTTTGTTGAAATCTACGGCTTCAATTATAGATTTGTCATTTTCTCCTTGCAAGTCTGTCAACATTTGCTTCATATATTTGGAAACTGTGAATTAGGGCCATACATGTTTCTAAGTATAACAGCAATATCTTCTTGCTAGATTACTCCTATTAATTATATATAATGGACCTCCTCCTTTCTCCATCAATGCTTTTTTTTTTTTTTTTTTAAGAGAGTTTTTTTCTATAGGATGTGTGTACTCACCAAAGAAAGAGACAGAAAGCAAGGAATCACCCCCCTAGAGGAGATGGCCACACCACAAACCATTTTCCTCCATTCCCTTCTGGGGATTTTGGGCATGTACGCACACATGCCCAGCTTGACTTTAAAGCCCTCTGATCCCGGACTTGAACTGCAGTCCACAAGGTGAGAGTCCAGCAACATAATGTGAGAGTCCATTACGCCATCTGCTGGTCCCTCTCCACCGATGCTTTTTTTGTCTAAGTTTCATTTGATCTCTTACATAGTTTTGTCTGATATTTAATCTGATATATTTTTCCCTCTCTTAGCCTTCAGCCTTTTTTTTTTTTTAAAAAAAAAGAATTATTCATTTTATTTTGTTATTGTCCAAAATCTTGGGAAGAGAATGGAGGAGAAGGGGTTGCAGTGCGACCATTTTCCCTGGGGGCTGACTTCTCACTTTCCCTCTCTCTGTCTCTCTCCAGTGAGTGCACGCATTCTCTGGCAAAAATCTAAAAAAAAAAAAAAAAAAAAAAAATAGTAATAATAAAAAAAGTTCTCCAGCTGTACTTTTTTTATTCAGGATGAGACCATGAAAAAGTCTAATATTTCGGGATTGGATACAAGAAGGGCAGGAAGCAGAAAGGCCGGCCAGTGAGGTGGGAAGAAAGGTGCTATCCTGATGCTGGACAGCTAAACCCCTCCCCAGGAACTGAGGGCCCTGCCCTTCTCGTCCTTCCCGGCTCCTCTCCCAGCTGTGGGCCGCAAAGCTTCTCTCTTCAGAGCACTTGTCAATATCAGTAATTATTTATTTATATACTTGTTCATTCTTTTTTTTTTTAACTATAGGTACACGCACTAATGTGTGTGTGTGTGTGTGTGTGTGTGTGTGTGTGTGTGTGTGAGAGAGAGAGAGAGAGAGAGAGAGAGGAATCACCCCCTGGGGAGGCTGGCCATGCCACAATTCCTTCTCCTCCATTCTGCTCTTGCTCTGAGTACGAACCCGGCATGTTTTTCGAGCTGCTGGGCCCAGGAGCATGCAGTTGACCATGTGGGATCCAGATGCCTTAACTTTCACACCATCTGTTGGCACCACGTACTTATTCATTCTTTTTCTTTCCCTTCTTTTTTTTTTTTTTTTTTTTTTTTTTTTTTTGTGCAGAGGTTTTTTTTTGCTATAGGGCGCATGCACTCACCAAACAGACAGAGAGAGACAGAGAGATAGAAAGCGAGAAATCAGCCCCCAGGGGGATAGCCATGCCACAATCCCTTCTCCTCCATTCTCCTCTCGGGATCTTGGGCACGCACGCACACGCGCCCAGTGTGTTTTAAGCCACCGGGTCCGGGACGCGAACTGCGGTCGACTAAGTGGGAGTTCAGTGACATAGCCATTACGCTAACTGCTGGTCTCGTCTTTCCCTTCTTGAATGTAAACCTCAAGAGGGCTCCTCTAGTGCTTAGAATAGTGTTTAGGATATAGACCAACTATGTAAAAGTAATACCTCAAGTGGTGTTTATTGAATGAATGAGGAGAGAGGTGCAGGGATTTGAAAACCCATGACTCATGTGGGAACATGAGCAGTTCCACAGGATGGAATGTAATTAGTGTGTGTTTGAAGGATGCCAGGTAGTTGGGCTAGACAAGGCTGAGAATTGCTTACTACCCAGAGTCCTTAGCTTTAAAACTCAGACTAGTAAGAAAGTTATAAAGTTAAATTAATGATGTAAATAATTTGCCTGTAAATATGCTTACATTTTCTTATTCCTGTGCACTTTTTTTTTGGAGAGGTTTTCGCTATAGGGCGCGTGCGCTCGCCAGACAGACAGAGAGAGACATAGAGACAGAAAGCGAGAAATCACCCCCCGGGGGGATGGTCACGCCGCAATCCCTTCTCCTCCATTCTCCTCTCGGGATCCTGGGCATGCACGCACACGCGCCCGGCATGAGTTCTAAGCCACCGGGTCCGGGACGCGAACTGTGGTCGACTACGTGGGAGTCCAGCGACATAGCCATTATGCTAACTGCTGGTTCCCATTGGAGAGGTTTTTTTGCTATAGGGCGCGTGTGCTCGCCAGACAGACAAAGAGAGACAGAGAGACAGAAAGCGAGAAATCACCCCCTAGGGGGGATGGTCACGCCACAATCCATTCTCCTCCATCCTCCTCTCGGGATCTTGGGCACACACGCACACGCGCCCGGCGTGAGTTTTAAGCCACTGAGTCCAGGACGCGAACCGTGGTCGACTACATGGGAGTCCAGCGACATAGCCATTACGCTAACTGCTGGTCCCGACTCCTGTGCACTTTTGCGCCACTACAATGACTTTGAATTTTGCAGAAAAATGTATATAAATCTTACTCTCAAGATGTAATGTTTTGGGAACCAGCAGTGCCTGCCGTGGAAGACACTGGGATGTCCCTCCACCTCGTAATGCTTTCCTTTTTCTGAGGACTCTCTCTTCACACCCCTCTAGCCAGGCGAGAGCAGCGGTGGGCACTGGAACCATGCCAGGCTAACCCCTGGAAACCTGAAATTGGCCCACAAGATGCTATTTTATGGGGCAGAGGAAGAGCCAGAACTGAGAGAGAAGCTTGATTCGTGACGACTGCGGTTCTGATTCCAGTTCCTCAGGTGGCACAGCTCTCAGCCCTCCGAGCGAGCCCTGTCCCATGACAGTCCATTCTCTGGTGTTGTCCCTTTTTATCAGGAGAACTTGAAGATGCTACTCTCCTTCCCATGCTTACTAATTAAAAAAAAACCTAGTTATTCATATTATCTATCTCATGAGAGAGATACAGAGAAAGAGAGAGAGAGAGAGGCACCCCTACAGGGGTTGGCACAGTCCACCTGCAGCCTCAGTCTGCCCAGACCGCCTAGCACGCACACCTAGCCTGCACACCCAGCACACACACCTTGCACGCACACCCAGCTGCACACCCTGCACGCACACCAAGTATGCACACCCAGCATGCACACCCTGTACGCACACCTGGCACACACACCCTGCATGCACACCCTACACACACACCCTGCACACACACCTAGCACACACACCCTGCGTGCACAGAAAGGTCTTGGAACACAAACTCAGAATCCTCCATGTCTGTCCAGTTTTGTTACCACTGTGCCATTGCCTGGCCCTGGCTTTACTAATGTTAAATTAATGCTATTTGTGGCATGGTGGTTAAGGTGCTGGACTCCCATGTGGCCAACCTTGGTTCAATTCCCAGACCTGGTGGCTTATTTTCTCACTCTCTTTCTCTCTGGTGTGTGCATATGCGTTATAGCAAATTAAGAAATAATAATAATAAATAAATAATTATTTTCAAATTCAGTGATATTGGGACCAGCAGATGGCATAATGGTTCCATTGCTGGACTCCCACATAGTTGACTGCAGTGCAAGTCCTGGACCCGGCGACTTAAAAACTCATGTCAACTTAAAACTCACACCAGGCACAGGTGTGTGCATGCCCAAAATCTGGAGAGGAGAATGGAGGAGAAGGGATTTCTGCATGGCCATCCCTCTGGGGGGTAATTTATCGTTTTCTGTTTGTTTCTGTCTCTCTGGTGAGTGCACACACTCTGTAGGGAGAAAAAGAAAAGAAAAGAAAAAAAAAAAAGAAAAGAAGAAAACCTCTAATAGAAGGGGAAAAAATGAATGATATCATTTTTCCATTCTCACAGCAGTGAGAAGATGAGATCATGCCTTCTCCATTGCTAAGCCAGGACACTGAGGCCTAGACTGATGAAGGGGCCTGCCGGGTTCTTAGAGAGACGACGGATGAGCTCAGGTGCAAACCCAGGTCAGAGTCTAGCCCATGCTTTTCTATGCCTCATTAGAGACCTAAATTAGCTGAAGGAGTCCCAGAGGTGGTTTCCACACCAGAGAGCTTCATCTTCTCTAAAGACGGAGAACGGAGATCACAGAAGGCTTTTACCTAAAATGCCTATAAAATATAATGAGAAATCTGTTTTTTCTCTTTGGAGGAAAATTACTTTGGGTACATTGATAGGAAATATGCTTTTTAATACCGTACCCAGGTTATAACAGAAGGGTGCCTTGCTATTATAGAAGAGTGAAATAAATTGCAGCTTTCTCTTGGTTTCTTTTCTTTTCTGCTTTGCTATTTCCTCTAGTATTAAACAATTAAATCTTTGGGTCAGCCAGTGGCATAATGGTTAAGTTGTTGGACTCCCATATAGTTGACCACAGTTCAAGTCCTGGACCCAATGGCTTGAAAATCACATCAGGCATGTGTGTGTGTGTGCATGCCCACAATCCCAGAAGGAGAATGGAGAAGGGATAGCAGTGTGGCCATCCTCCGGGGGGTGTTTTCTCACTTGCCCTCTCTCTCTGTCTTTCTCTGGTGAGTGCACGGATCCTATGGCAAAAACAAAACAAATCTTCTAGATCACTACTTGGAACATATATTCTTTTTCTTTTTCTTTTTTTTTTTTGGAGAGGTTTTTGCTATAGGGCGCGTGCGCTCGCCAGACAGACAGAGAGAGACAGAGAGACAGAAAGCGAGAAATCACCCCCCGGGGGGATGGCCACGCCGCAATCCCTTCTCCTCCATTCTCCTCTCAGGATCTTGGGCACGCACGCACACGCGCCCGGCGTGAGTTTAAGCCGCCAGGTCCAGGACTCGAACCGCGGTTGACTACGTGGGAGTCCAGCGACATAGCCATTACACTAACTGCTGGTCCCGAAACATATATTCTTGAAAATATATTCTAGTCTGCCTATTTTCTTTCTTTAATCACGCTACAACCCATGCACCCATATGAGAGAGAGAGACCCTCCACAGGTCTGGGTGAGCTGTGCTGCTTTTCCTCCAGTTTTCCAGTCTGCCAGATCCTGGGCATGTGCCCATGTCTTTCAGGCAGGCTGGACCAGGGATTCAAACCACAGTCGACATTCTAATTTTTTAGAATTATTTACTGAATTTTATTCATTATTATTATTGTTGTTGTTATTGAATTTGCTATAGGGTATGTGCACTCAACCAGAGAGAGAGGGAAAGTGAGAAATCAAGCTGCTAGGTCTGGGACTCGAACTGCAGCAAGCCATGTGGGAGTCTGGCATCTTAACCACCATGCTACCTGCTGCCCCTGGGATCTAGCGTCTCTTGACACATGTTCTTGCTGAGCCACAGCACTGGCTTCAGTCCTGTTTGTCCTGATAGCAAATGTCCTATTTACTAAAATTACCAAGGCAATATTTGTCCCCTGTATTTGGCCGGCGATTCAAAGAGATAATTTCCATTTCTGAAATCTCTATAAGAGTATATAAATGTTTTTTAATAGTATTCCTTCATTCAAAAAGGCAAATACAATGCCTGTTATATGCAACACTAGTCCACATATGAGGTTTATTATTATTTTTTAATTTTCTTAAGGGTGTGTGTGCTCACCAGAGTTGGAGAGAGAGACAGACAGGGAGAGAAGGTGAGAAAGCACCTGCTCGGGGGCGGGGTGAGGGTGGCCACAATGCAATCCCTTCTCCTCGGTTCTCCTCTGGGATTTTGGGCACACATGCACACACACCCACCCAGCATGAGTTTAAGCCACCAGGCCCAGGACTCGAACTGCAATTGACTACATGTTAGTCCAGCAATGTAACTGTTATGCCACTTGCTAGTCTTGTAGTAGATCAAATTAACCATGAGTTTGATGCTGACCCCCTGGAGATTGATTCACTCCTGGGAAAATTCATATAAGAGTAACTCTAAGCTACATCATACCTTACACTCGATAGATTTTTAAAAGGCTGTTTGCTGTTGCAAGTATGGTTAAAGAAAGTTTTTCACTTTTAAAAACGTGAAGGCCAATAGTTTAGAAAATTTCATTAAGGAGTATGAAGAAAGTAAATCGCATCATCTGTTCACGTATTTTTACTGATGAGACAAATCTTATCACATCTGGATAGAGCTTTTTTTTAGACAATAAAAAGCAAAGCTTAGTTAAAGGTACTCGGCACTGTCAGCCTGATACAGTGTTTGGCAAAACGTGTGAAAAATGCTCATTGAAAAAAAATTCCCATTGAATAAACAAGTGAAAAGATGCCATGTTTTTTCTTGCCAGAGGGCACATGTATTTGCCATAGAGAGAGGAACAGAAAGAGACAGACAGAGAGAAGGAGACAGAGAAAATACACTCAATTCTGTTGCGATTTTGGGCACACACGCTTGACCTGTTTTTCAAAGTGTTGGGGTCAGGATTTGAACCATAGTTGGCCATGTGGAATCTGGCTCCCTTAATTAGTAGCCTACAGGGCCAGCCCCTGCTTTTTATTTATATATACACAATTGTCTTTTCTAATATAATGCTCTAAGTATGTTCATAAATCAAGTTACAAAAAGAGCTTCTTAAAAGAAGAATATTAATATGTAATGTTATTTCCTGTTGGTTTCTGAAAGAGTGAGCCATTGTTCTAGATATTCTTCATTTCTACAATAAAAGAATGTAGCTGAAAGAGAATTTGCCTTTTGGGGCATTTCTTACTTCAGTGCGCTTTATTGTTCATTTTAGAGATTTGAGCTTTTAGTTCCTTCTTGTAATTTACTTTTTTCTGTTTGTTTGTTACCAGTGTAAATCATGAAAGTTCTGAATCCTTGAAAAGGCAATTCAGATAGCAGTCAGTCCTCTGCAACAGCCCAGAGAATGTTCTGTACATTTCTGGGGTTCAGCAGGTTCTGTGAGTGAACTGATCATTTCTTTCTTTCTTTTTTTTTGCTATAGGGCGCATATGCTCGCCAGAAAGACAGAGAGACAGGAAGAAAGAAATCACACCCCAGGGAGGATGGCCACGCTGCAATCCTTTCTCCTGCATTCTCGAGCACGTGCCCGGCGTGAGTTTAAGCCCCCAGGTCCGGGACTTGAACCACAGTCGACTACATGGGAGTCCAGTGACATAGCCATTATGCCAACTGCTGGTCCCTGAACTGATGATTTCTAACAGTGCTTGAAAATTAGACTCAGAATCCCAGAAGATTTTTCTGAGCATATCTTGCGTTTTTCTCAATCCATCCTTCTGCCGTCACCTTTGCCTGCCCAATTCCCAGCTTTTCCCAGTCTAAACGGGTTGCTTTGTAACGTTCCCCCCGCCCCTACTTCTTTATGTTCTACTCTTTCTTCAAGGCTCAACCCAAGTATCCAAGGTGTTGAGGAAGTCTGATCTTTCCATCTACCTAGCAGAATTGCCGCGTCATCCCCATTTTATCCTGTATGCTGCCAGCACCCTCCAAGTGGAAAATGAGCAAAGCGAGGAAGTGGAGAAATCTTCAGAGGCTATGTAAGGGTTCACGGGTTGGCGTAGAGAGAGGAGAATGCTGGGACAATCCCTTATCCAGAACCGTCTCTCCCGGTTCACATCATTCAGAAATCGTATCGGTGGAATCTCTGTAGGTAGCTTTAATTAAAACCTCTCATTGATCAGGAGTTTATCTCTGCCCCTTGAGTTAATGCGTGGGATCCCGTTGAATGTTCTTTACAATGTTGAGGCAAAAACTGCTTCCCTGGAGCCTCTAACTATTTCTAATTCTCCTCATTACATCTTTTGGTGTCATTCAGATGGCTGCATTTTGCTCTGGGGAGCCTTTCAAAATGTTAGTTTTATTCTCTTTTCGTTCATGGGCATTCTCTTGTACCATGTAAACACCCCTGGGAATTGTAATCCATGAAATGTATGTGCAGATTACTTCATCAAGTTCTGTTCTCCTGGATAGTGGGTTAGAGAACCTGCAAGGACAATTACACCCAGCAATCTTTGTCCTTGGAAAAATTTATTTTATTTTTTAGAGAGTTTTTTTTGCTATAAGGTGTGTGCACTCGCTAGAGAGACAGAGAAAGACAGAGAGACAGAAAGCGACAAATCACCCCCAGGGAGGATGGCCACGCCACAATCCCTTCTCCTCCATTCTCCTCTCAGAATCTTGGGCACGCACATGCACCCAGTGTGAGTTTAAGCCACCAGGTCTGGAGCTCGAACTGTGGTCGACTATGTGGGAGTCCAGCAATGTAACCTTTACGCCATGTTCTGGTCCCTGTCCTTCAAAACTTAAGGGGAGATAAAATTTTTCTCAGACAAACAAAAGTCGAGGGTATTTATTCCCTTGAGACCTGCCTTATACGAATTGCTAAAGGGAGTGTTCAAAGCTGAAGGAAAAATCACTAAGTAGTAACATGAAGCTACATGAAAGTATAAAAGTCACTGCTAAAATTAAGCACACAGATGCTGTGTTTTGAATATGTCTTGCTGAAGTTCATGGTTGGAATTTGGTTGTATTGCAAAGGTAGGAAGGGGTGAAAACCTGTTCTGACTATGGTGTTGAAAGGTAGGGTGAGGAGTCTCTGTGACTGATTTCTGGTGACTTTATTTGAGGAAGAGAGACCAGACTGGACACATGGACACCCAGACACACTTTTGCTCTGTCTCGCCATGCGATGCCTGCACCACCTCAGGACTCTGCAGAGTCCCCCCCCACCACCAAGACCCTCCAGCAGAGGTGGCCCCTTGACCTTGGACCTCCAAAACTGTGAGCTAAATAAACCTGTGTTCTTTATAAATTACCCAGTGTAGTGTTTGGTTGTTAGTGACAGAAAAACTAGCTAAAATAACCGTCAAATTAGGAATTCTCTAATACCATAATAGTGGTGTGAAAATCGATTCTATCTTTAGTATGATGGTTAAAAGACAAAACTAAAAGGAACTATAGCTGTAATAATTTATTAAGGGATACAAATTATTAAAAGATGTAAAATGTGAAACTGAAAACATAAAAGGGAAGTCGAGTGAAAGTGTAGAGTTTGTGGTAAGTGATCAAAATTAAGTGGTTATTGCCCGTTAGAAGCTTAAGATGTTTTTTGTAAATGTCATGGTAACCACAAAGCAAAAACTAAGTAGATACTGGAAATATACAAAGAAAGGATTCAAAGCTTACCGCTACAGAAAGCTTACCGCTATAGAAAATCATCGAATCACGAAACAAGACAGGAAGAGAGGAGCAAGGAATTTGTAAATCAAAACAGTTAACAAAATGGTTTTTGTAAGTCCTTACCTATCAGTAATTACTTTGAATATAAATATATTCAATTCTCTAAGCAAAAGACATCAAATTGCTGAATGAGTAAAAAATAAGACCCAACTTTATGTTGCCCAACTCTACAAGAGACTCACTTCAATTTTGTTAGTTTTTGTTTGTTTGTTTGTCAGAGAGGGCTTGTGCTCACTAGTGACAGAGACAGAAAGAGAGAGGGAGGGCAAATAGCACCCTCCACAGTGGGGCACGGACATACTAGAATCCCCTCTCCTCCTCTTCAGTTCTATTGTGTCCTTGGGCATGTGTACACATGTACTTGGGCATGTACTTGGCGTGCCCTCCAAGCCACTGGGGCTGGGACTTGAACCACAGTTGACCATCTGGGATCCAGGCCCCACAATCTAGGGAGATCTAGATCAATCCTTATTTTTTTTTTTCTTTTTAAAGTTTATTTAGTTTGTTCCTGATAGAGAATTGTATAAGAAAAAGAAAGACAGAGAAAGAGAGAAACAGCCCCAGCAGAGTCTCCTCATACTGCAATCCCCTTTCCCCAACTCTCCAGTTCATTGGGATCC
Organism: Tupaia tana; assembly: GCA_026018925.1. Taxonomy (NCBI): domain Eukaryota; kingdom Metazoa; phylum Chordata; class Mammalia; order Scandentia; family Tupaiidae; genus Tupaia; species Tupaia tana. The sequence goes on along the minus strand of JAKSZU010000022.1, from coordinate 4,096,138 downwards.
TGGGCACGTGCATACGGGCATAGTTTGTTTTTAGGCCTGACAAGGGATTCAAACCCATGACTAATTATGTGGTTCTTAGCACTGCAGTTCAGTTTGCTACTGACTGTGTCACCCGGCTGGGTCAGTCATTCTTCTTTAAGAACATGTGTAGATGGACTGAAAGTGAAGGGGTGAAAAAGAAACTTGATGCAAATAGAAGCCAAAAGAGAGCCATAGTAGCTATACTTACATCAGACAAAAGAGCCTTTAATTCAAAACTGTAAAATGAGACAAATAAGGTCATTATATAATGATAAAGGGGCCAATTTATCAAGAAGATATAACAATTGTATATGCATTCAGCTTTGGAGCACTGAAATATATCAGGCTAATATTAAAAGATCTGAAGGGATAGACTGACACCATAACAGTAGGGGATGAACCCACTTTCATCAATGAAGAGATCGTCTAGACTGAAAATCAATAAGAAAAGGTCAGACTTAAACTACACTTTAGATCAACTGGATCTAACAGATGTACACAAAATATTACACTGAACAGTCTTCTCAAGTGTGCACAAGTTGTTCTTCAGGATAAATCATACATTAGGTCAGAAAAAGTCTTCACAAATTTAAGAAGGTTGAAATCATATTGAATATCTTTTCCAATCATGACGATATGAAACTTTTAGTTACTAACAGAGGGAATCTTGGAAAATACACAGATATGTGGATATTAAATGATATGCCTTTAAACAACCAATAGATCAAAGAAAAAATAAAAAGGGAAAATGAGAGCATAGCATACAAAATCTTATGAGATACAGAAAAAGTAATACTGATAGGGATCTATATAGTAACAAATGCCTACATAAAAAAGATCTCAAATAAACAACTTAATGTTACACTTCAAGAAACTAGAAAAAAAATGAGACCAGCAGTTGGCATAATGGCTATGTCGCTGGACTCCATTGTAGTTGACCATGGTTCAAGTCCTGGACCTGATAGCTTAAACTCACGCTGGGCATGCGTGTGTGTGTGCTCAAGATCCTGAAAAGAGAATGGAGGAGAAGGGATTGTGGCATGGCCATCTTCCCTGGGGGGTGATTTCTCGCTTTCTGTCTGTCTCTCTCTCTCTCTCTCTCTGTCTTTCTGGTGAGTGCACGTGCCCGATAGCAAAAACCTCTCCAAAAATAAAAAAAAGAGAGAGAGAGAGAAGAAAAGAAAAAAAAGAAACTAGGAAAAAAAGAAGAACAAAGTACTTCAAACTTAGAAAGGAGATAAGAAAGATGGAGCAGAGTGACTAGAAAGTGGTGTGGTGGTTAGGCACTGGACTTCCACATAATCAACTATGGTTCAAGCCCCAGACCCAGTTGCTTAAAAGCTACTCCAGGCAAGACTAGAAGACAAGTTTAAAAGATTATGAAACTAAAAGTTTATTTTTAAATTTTTTTTTTATTTAGATATTTTGTCATAGGGCATGTGTGCAGAGGCAGAGAGAGAGAGGGGGAAAGTGAGAAATCATCCCCTGGGGGGATGGCCATGCCACCAGTTCTGAGACTCAAACTATGCAATTGGTCATCTGGTGTCCAGTGTCTTAACCACCGTGCCACCTTCTGGTTTTAAAAGGGTTTTGTTTATTTTTTAGATAAACAAAACTGACAAACTTTATTTAGACATCTAACGCAAAAAGAGAGAAGACTCTAAGTAAAAGATGAAACAGTAGATATCCCAGAAATACAAAGGCACATGAGACTATTATTAGCAACTATATACAAGAAACTGAGTAATCTAGAAGAAATGAAAAATTCTTAGAAACATACAATTTACCAAGACTGACTCAGGAAGAAACAGGAAATCCTAACAGACCAATAATGAGTAAGAAAATCGAGCCAATATAAAAAAAAAAAATCCCCACAATGAAAAGTCCAGAACCTGAAAATTTCACTGCTGAATTCTGCTAAGCATTTAAAGAATACCAATCCTTCTCAAACTCTTTCAAAATTGAAGAGGAAGGAGTACTTCCAAACTCATTTTATGAAGTGGTATTACCCTAACACCAAAGTCAGATAAGGACACTACAAGGAAAGAAACTACAGAATAGTATCCCTGATGAACCATAGATGCAAAAATCCACAACAACATACTAGCAAACCAAATTCAACAGCACATTAAAATGAACATTCACCATGATTAAGTGTAATTTATTCCTGTGATGCAAAGATGCTTCAAAATATGTAAATCAAGAAATATGATTCACCATATTTTTAAAAAGGAAGGACAAAAAGCACATGATTATTTCAAAAGATGTGGGGGAAACACTTGACAAAATTCAAAATTATTTTAGGATACAATATAAGCTCTCAACAAATTAGGTGTAGAAAGAATGTACTAACATAATAAAGGTCATATATGAAAAGCCCATAGTTAACATTATACTCAACAATGAAAGGTTGAAAGCTTTTTCTCCAAGATTAGAAACAAGTAAATGATGCCCATTCTTGCTGTTTCTGTGCACTGTAGTACCAGAAGTCCTGGCCAAAGCAATTAGGCAAGAAATAGAAATGGAAATTGTCCAAATAGAAAAGGAAGAAGAAATTGCCCTTGCTCATGACATGACCTTATGTATTAATATTAAAAAAACAAAGACATCGCCAAAAAACTTAGAACTGATAAATCCAGTAAAATTGTAGGATACAAAATCAATATACAAAAATTAGTGTTTCTTTATGCTAACAGCAAATCCTCTGAAAAAGAAACTAAGAAAGTAATCTCATTTACAATAACCAAAAAATAAGCTGATAAAATACTTAGGAGTAAATTTAACCAATCAGGTGAATGGCTATGTACTCCCTAGTTCAAATTATTTTATAAATCTATTGTAATAAAATGCCATGGTACTGGATTAAAAACAGATGTGTGACCAATGGAATAGAGTAGAAAACCCAGAAATGAACCTATGCAATTATGGTCAAATGATTTCCAGCAAAGGTGCCAAGGAGACATAATGAGAAAGAGACAGTCTCTTCAATAAATGGTGATGGAAAAACTGGATATCCAGATTTAAAAAAAAAGAAAGAAAAGAAAAGAAAAAGAAATTGGACTCTTATATCACACTATATACAAAAATCAACTCAAAATGGATTAAAAACTCAAATGTAAGACTTGGAACTATGAATTACTAGAAGAAAACATGGAGGGAAAACTCAATGATATTGGTCTGAGCAATGATTTATTGAATAACACTCCAAAAGTGCAGGGGAAGATAATTAAATGGGATTGCAACAAATTAAAAAGCTTCTACACAGCCAAGGAGACAATTAAGAGAGTGAAGAGACAACCTATAGAATGGGAGAAAGTATTTGTAAGCTATACAACTGATAAGGGGTAATATCCCAAATATATAAGGAACTGAAACAACTCAACAACTAGAAATCAACTCAGTTTTAAAATGGGCAAAAGACTCTGAACAGACATTTTTCAAAAAAAGACATACAGATAGATGATCACTAAAATTTGACAAAGAAAAATGTTCAACAAATCTAATCATTAGGGAAATTATAATTAAAACCACATTGAGATATCATCTCATACCTATTAGAATGGCTATTATCAAAAATGATGAAAGATAGTAAGTGTTAGCCAGACTGTGGAGAAAACTTGGGTACATTGTTGATGGAAATGTAAATAGTACAGCCATTTTGTAAAAGCAGTTAAGGGGACCAGCAGTTAGCGTAATGGCTATGTCGCTGGACTCCCACGTAGTCGACCGCGGTTCGAGTCCCGGACCCGGCGGCTTAAACTCACGCCGGGCGCGTGTGCGTGCGTGCCCAAGATCCCGAGAGGAGAATGAAGGAGAAGGGATTGCGGCGTGGCCATCCCCCCTGGGGGGTGATTTCCTGCTTTCTATCTCTCTGTCTCTCTCTGTCTGTCTGGCAAGCGCACGCGCCCTATAGCAAAAAACCTCTCCAAAAAAAGAAAAAAAGAAAAAAAAAAAAGCAGTTAAGGAGGTTTCTCAAAAAGTAAAAATAGATGGGACCAGCAAATGGCATAATGGTTACATTGCCGGACTCTCACATAGTCAAACATGGTTTGAGTCCTGGACCTGGCGACTTAAAACCCATGCTGGGACCATGTGTGTGCATGCCCAAGATCCTGAGCAGAGAATGGAGGAGAAGAGATTGTGCCGTGGCCATCCTTTGTGGGGGAGGGTGATTTCTCACTTTCGGTCTCTGTTTCTCTGGTGAGAACACGCACCCTATAGCAAAAATCTCTCTTAAAAAATAATAAATAAAATTATCATACAATCAAGCAATCCCACTTCTGAGTATACATCCAAAAGAATTAAAATCATTTTTTTTTTTTGAGAGAGAGAATTTTGGCTGTCAGGCGTGTGTGCTCATCAGAGATACAGAGGGCATTGACATCACTCCCCAGGGTAGATGGCCAAGCTGCAATCTCTTCTCCTTCATTCTCCTCTTGGGATTTTGGGCATGTATACACACATGCTGGTATGAGTTTCAAGTTGCCAAGTCTGGGACTTGAATCATAGTCGGCCGTATGGGAGTCCAGCAATGTAACTATTATGCCATCTGCTGATCCCTAAAATCATTATTTCAAAGAGATACCTGCACATCCATGTCATTTTATGATAATTCACAATAGCCAAGATAGGGACACAATGTAAGTGTCTGTCAACAGATGACTGGATAAAGAATAGGTGGAATTTGGGGCTGGTTCCAGGGTGCAGCAGTAATGCACTGGTCAAAGGAAGCCAGATCCCCCTGGCAACCATGGTTTGAATCCCCGGCTGGGTCTGCCTGAAACATGCCCGGGCTGGAGGACTGGAAGTGAATCGCAGCATGACCAGACCCCATGGAGAGTGCTCATCTCTTTCTCTCTCTGTCTCTCTCTCTCTCTCTTGCTCTCTTCCTTTCATGTGCATGCACATATATTTTATCATGAATAAAGAAAAAGAAAATGTGGAATGTGGACACAGTACTCTACAGACTTAAAAAAGAAGGAAATTTTGTAATTTGTGACAACATGTATGAACCTGAAGGATATTATACTAATGAAGTAAGCCAGACACAGAAAGGCAAATATTGTGTTATTTCACTTATATGTGGAATCTAAAAAAAATTCATACTCATGGAAGGAGAGGTTAGAATGATGGTTTCTTAGAGGCCGGGAGTGGAATGGAGTGAGGAAGGGAGATGTTTGTCAAAGGATACAACATTTCAGTTAGGAGGAATACATTTTAGTGATTTATTGCACAGCTTGGTGACTATAATTAACAATGTTCATTTGGGGCCAGCAGATGGCATGCATGGTGATTAAGATGCCGGACTCTCACATGGCTGACTATGGATCGAGTCCCAGACCTGGCATCATGAAAGTCGCTCCGGGCTGGGAACCAGCAGTTAGCGTAATGGCTATGTCACTGGATTCCCACGTAGTTGACCACAGTTCGTGTCCCGGACCCGGTGGCTTAAAACTCACGCCAGGCGCATGTGCGTGCGTGCCCAAGATCCCGAGAGGAGAATGGAGGAGAAGGGATTGTGGCATGACCATCCCCCCTGGGGGGTGATTTCTCGCTTTCTGTCTCTATGTCTCTCTCTGTCTGTCTGGTGAGTCCACGCGCCCTATAGCGAAAAACCTCTCTAAAAAAAAAAAAAGTCGCTCCGGGCATGTGTGTTTGCATGCCCAAAGTCTCAGAAAGAGAGTGGAGGAGAAGAGATTCATGTGACCATCTCCTGCCTGGGGTGGGGAAGTGATTTTTAACCTTCTCTCTCTCTCTCTCTCTCTCTCTCTCTCTCACATGTGCCCTATGGCAAAAAACAAACAAGAAAACACAAGAAGCTTAAAAAAAAAGTACATTTCAAAATTACTGAAAGAGTAGATTTGGAAAGATTCTTATCACACACAAAAAAAGAAAAAACAAGTAGGTGAAGTGATAGGTATATTAACCAGTTTCATTTAAGCTTTCTACAATGTGTATTATATATATATATATATATATATATATATATATATATATATATCACATCACATTGTATCCTCCAGATATATGCAAGGAGACTTCTAAAATTTTATGGCAAATGGAATTAAAGTGCAAGTTTCTTTTGGTGCCAAAAAAATTTAAATCCAGGCATACAGAGTGTTTTGATAATGTACATTTTCTATGACCTTTTTAAGATTCAATGCAAATTATTATTTGTTAGTTAAAAAACTTTTCTTAGTGCCCTCTCTAGAGCCTAGTGAATAAGGAGCCAGGTCCTATGTGGCTGACCACGGTCTGAGTCCCGTCCCTGCGAGCAGCTTTGAAAAACATGGCAGGTGGATATGTGTGTGTATTCTAAGACCCTGACAGGATGGAAGCTCTTAAATCCAGCTCAGGATTTCCCCCCTTCCCTCCAGTAACCTTTAGGTAACAAGCAACTTCTAGGACATCTCGTTTTCCTTTTTACAGTCTCTACCATGCCCCAGTTATTTTCCCCTGAGTCCTGCTAGACCCTAAATACTCTTAGTCCCCTTACAGGTGTCTATAGCATAATTACCCAGAACTGTTACAAAAGTAACTATTCCTTCTACATTCTTCTAAAAAATTTTTCTTTTCCTCATGCATGAGAGGCTACATGCACTCACCAGAGAAAGACAGAGACAAAGAGAGAGGAAGAAAACACCACCCAATGCAGTGCAATCGTGTCACAATGCCTTTTCTGTTTCTCTACCTGAAACATTTGGAAGATGGGAGAAGGGACTGTTGAGCCAGAGTTGGAGATGCCTTTGGAATAATCTCTTAGGTTTCTTAATAAATAGCAAAGAACCATTGGAACTCTGAGACTAGCTCTCTAATATTTTTCCTTTTTTTCCCCACTTTCATTACTACTCTCATTAGGGGTTCTCTATGACTCTTCTTCTCCATGGTCTGTTAGCCATTCTAATGGCCTTTCCTCTCCTGGCTGTTCCTTTGAACTTTAAACTTATTACTTCCCTTCTTTGGGCCACTGTGTCCTCATTAGCAAAATAGCATCAGAGCAGCTTTTAAGTTTCTTCCCAGCTCTAATGTTCTACGATGCCATTGTCCAGAATATCTGCTAAATGATGGAGCGAATGATCTATTACCTTTCTGTGACATAAAAGCCAAATTGGTTTATTGAACAAGTTCTGTTGAATAAAACCATTTTCATTTAAGCCCTAGACTTATAGAGATTAACTGGTGGTTTCTGTGGGTTTCTAATCAAAGGACACATTGGATGTAGGAATAGTGATGTCTGTCACTCTTAGCTGCAACTGGAAAATGTAAGCTCGGAAAAGGTGATTAATATCAGCAGACACACTGCGACAAGGGTGATGTTATTTTGAAAGTACAACCCAGCATCCGAGTTATTTTCGTTTCGTGTGGGTCACTCTGAGGTTTGTTGCCTTCCCTGGGAAGGTAGGTAGATAGTTTAATGATGGTTCTGCCATCATTAAAGGACATTTGGTCTTAATGGTTCACATTTTCCTTTGTCCCATTGGGAGCTTCAGCTGTACCAAGGAACCTTAGAGCAAACATCCTTCAATGTAGGGGAAAAATAAGCACCTTCTGCTGAAATCAGGTTGCTTTCATCACCAACTCTGAGCATGCAATTCTGCTTTCCACGTCAGTGTCTTTTTTTCCTTCGTGTCCTGCTGTTCTTTACTGATGCCCTTAATACGTACCCTAACTGTCCTAATAGTTCCTTTTGAAAAGCCCACTCATGACCCTCTCCCGACCGCCCTTCCTCCTTTCTCTGAAAGTTTATTATTAGAAGTCTGCCATTCACTTTACTGCTTAGCTCTCTACTGTCTTCAGACATTGTCTCACTGTTTTCTGTGTGTTCATTTTGTCCTCTTAAATAGATTGTTTGCTTCTTGAGGGCAAGGAGTCATGTTTATTCACTTCTGTAATCCTAATACTACTGGTCTGGCCCCAGAAATAGTATAGAGAAAAGAATGTAAAGGCTTTTTTTTTTTCCTAAATTCATACCGTTCAGTAGGCACTGTAATATGCAGCTTAAATAAATCTGGACGTTTTTGACATACTTAGGATAACTGGTGCCCTTTGGTGGAAGGAGCAGAGTAAGATGGCAAAGTTCTGAAGAGCTTCAGTAGTGCCAGAAAAGCTGACTGAGAAAGGACCGCCAGGTAAGGTGGACAGCCAGAAAAATGGAGTATCAGTAAAAGCAAAGAAAGAAAAACATTTCAAGGAAGAATTCTCTACACATTCTTCATTCTCACCTTTCATTTACTCTTCAACTTGTTACAGTCCGGCTTCTGTGCCTTCCCCTCTATTTGTACTGAGATGACTCTGACTGACTTACTTTTATGGGAGGGAGCATGTGTGTGCACATACAGGGTGGGGGGGGAGCACCCTCTGCAGGGTCTCCTCTGTTTACAATCCCCTTTTCCCAGCCCTCTAGTTCCTCAGAATAATAGTTTCCTGTGTATATGCCTGGTGTATTTTTAGGACGACCAGGGGATCAAAACCTGAGGTCAGCCATATGGCTTCCAACATTGCACGGCACTTGTGTTACTTCTGTGTCCTGAAATGGCTCTTTTTTTTTTCCCCTTTCTTTTTTAAAAGAGATGTTTGCTATAGGGTGCATGTGCTCACTGGAGAGAGAGAGAAAGAGAGAGAAATCATCCCCCAATGGGGATGGCCATGCCACAGTCCCTTCTCCTCCATCCTCCATTCTCCTCTTGGGAATTTGGGCACACACACACACATGCACCCAGCATCAGTTTCAAGCCTCTGGATTTAGGACCTTTCCATGGTTGACCATGTGGGAGTCTAGCGCCTTAACCACCATGCCTTTTGCTGGCCCCAAAATGGCTCTTTTTAAAGGATCATCATTAGGACCAGCAGTTAGTATAATGGCTATGTCACTGGAGTCCTTTATAGTCAGCCGCAGTTTGAGTCCTGGACCTGGTGGCTTAAACTCACACCAGGCGCGTGTGCGTGTGTGCCCAAGATCCCGAAAGGAGAACGGAGGAGAAGGGATTGTGGCATGGCCATCCCCACTTGGGGGTGATTTATTGCTTTCTATCTCTCTGTCTCTCTCTCTCTCTTTCTGGTGAGTGCACGTTTCCTATAGCAAAAATCTTTCCAAAAATAATAATTAAATAAAAATTAAAATAAAAAAATAAAGGATTATCATCCCCAGTTGGACGTATTTGCTGGACATTTCACTGCCCTCATTAAACTTGTCCTCTGAACTGTATTCAGCACAGCTGGCAGCTCCTTCCTTCTTTCTCCTATCGCAGTGGCTCTTTCCTGAACCCTTTCCCATTATTTGACTTCTACTTCATCTTTAAACACTGGGATTCCTCGGGGATCAGAATGGAGTCCTTACCTCTTCTTTCTCTCTAAATTATCTTCTTAGTCGATTTCAACTATTGCCATAGATTCCATGCCATCTTGACCTGTGATGTCCCAATATTATCTCCAGTTGAGACCTGTCCTTTGAGTTTTGGTTGTCTGCATGACATCATTACTTAGAGCTCTCAAAAAAGTGAACAAAATAGAACTCTTGAACTTTTGCTCTTTTAATCCTATCTCTTCCCCAGTACTTTTTCCCATCTTAATAAGTAGTATCATCATCCATTCAGTCATGCTATAGTTTTTGGTGTCACCTTTGACTTCCTTTCTCCTGTTCGTGACGTCTAATCTAACACCAAGTCAGATCTGTTACACCTTCAGAATTCATCTCAAACCGTCCCATTTCTCTCTAGTCCAGGTCATCATCAATTTTCTCTTAGACTCTTGAAGTAGCTTTCTATCTATTCTGCTTTCAGTTTTGCCTTCCTGTAAGTCTTTCTCCATACAGCAGATAAAGAGAACTCTCAAAAATATAAATTTGATAGGGTATGGATGAGTTAATGAGGAAATTAAGCATTTTCATAGTACAGGATAGATTCTTGTTGGCTTCTTCAGAATCCTACAGAAGGTCAGGGGGTGGCTTGGAAGAGAACCCAGGTGTCCTGAGAACAAGTCCAGAGCTCCAAAAGGACATTCTCACTAATCTTATTCCAAGTGACATTTTCTCAAAGTTAAATAAAAAGTAAACACATGGCTTTTCTGTTATTCTGTTAGTTATAAGACTTCTGGTACTAGATTGTATTACAAAATTCATTTGTGATCATCAGCTTCTGCTTATGTTTATGTCTTTAATCAGCTATTTTAAATATGTTCAAGGAACTGAAGAAAACTGCCTAAAGAACTAAGGGAAAGTATAAGAATGTTTTCTCAAATATACAGTATCAATAAAGTATAATGTGTGTATGTGTAAGAAATTATACATACTGTGGTGGTGCAGATGGTAGAATGCTGCTGTTCAGAATCTGAGCCATATGGGAAGGCCCTGGGTTTGAATCCAGGGTCATCTTGAACACACCGAGTATGTCCAAGGGTGTGCTGGCTAGAAGATTATGGGAGTAGGGACAGGTGAGCTATTGTGGCATGGTGAGACTCTTGGCAAGGGTACTTATTTTTCCCCCCTATCAAGAAACTAAAAAGAACAGAAATTCTGCTGAAATGAAAAATTCACTAGAGGGGCTCAACAGCAGAATGAAGCAGGCAAAAAAGGGGAAAAAAAAAAGGAATACTGTAGAGTACTATCAAGTGTACCAATGTAAACATCATAGAAGTCCCGGAAGGAGAGAGAAAAAGGAACATAAAGAATATTGGAAGAAATAATGACAAAACTCCCCAGATTTGATGAAATACATGAATTTACATACTCAAGAAGCTTAACAAAGTCCACCTGGGATAAATCTTTGAGTTTAGACACATCATAATCCAACTGTCAAAAGCCAGACACAAAGGCAGTTTTGAATATGGCAAAAAGAGAAGTGGCTCATCATGTACAAGAGCATCTCAAAAAGATTAACGGCTGATTACTCATCAGAAACCATGGAGGCCAAGGGCAATGAATGACACATTCAAAATGCTGGAAGGAAAAGACTGTCAGCCAAGAATTCTTTAACAATATTTTACTTCAAAAATAAATTAAGATATTCCTAGGTATACAAAAGAATCTGAACTAAACCCCAAATTATACAGCCATCTGATCTTTGTAAAAATAAAAATTACAAAAGAAAAGAAAAAAGTGAAATAATAGGCTGGCCCCATGGCTAACTGCAGTTCAAATTCCAGCTGTGGCCACATGAAAAACATGCTGGGCATGCATGTGTGCGTACTCAAAGTCCCAAAAGGATTGTTGTGTGACCACATCCCATTGAAGGTATTTGCTTCCTCCCTCTCTCTCTTTCTCTTTTTCTCTCTCTGGCAAGTACCACCCCCTCTGGTAATTAAAAGGAAAAACTAAAATATGTATGAAAGATATTTTTAAGGAAATATAATTTGAAATTTCCAGACAGATTTAAGAAAGAGAGAACCAAATAGAACTCTTAGAAATAAAAATTAATATCACGGGGCTGTTTGATGGTGCAGTAGTAAAATACTGCTTTGCAAGACTGACCCATGTGGGAAGGTTACTAATTCATGCCCAGAGACCTTCCTGAGCATGCTGGGTATTCGTGTGCTTGTGGTTACAGCTAGCTGAAGCTGTGGGTGGAGTGCAGCATCAAGACTCTATTGGGAGTGCTCATGGAATAAATAAATAAACTTTGAAAAGACTATCATTCAAAAAAGAAATGCAGTAGATTAGATTGAACGGCTGATTAGATTTAGCTGCAGAAAGAATTCGTGAATTAGATTATCAGTCTAAAGAAATTACCCAGAATACAGCACGCATAGAGACAGTAGATGAAAAATATGAAAGTGAAGTTACATCATATGGAAAATAGAATTAAATAGGTCTGAAAGACATCTAAAAACTTATTGTCCCAGAAATGAGGAAATGAGAGAGGCATTATCCAGAATGATACTGGTAATAAATTGAGCTACTAAAATTGATCTACAGGGGGAACACAAAACAGGATTTAAAAACAAAAGCCCCAAACATCACCTCACTGTTCATTGTAATGAAACCATAACAACAAAGAGAACGTTTTAAAAACAACCAGAGGCACAGCTGCAGTAGTGTGCTCTGGATGCTGCTGCTTGGCAGACCAAGGCTACGTGTGGGGCGTGGTAGGGGACGTAGATTCCTGGCCCACTCTGAAAAGCCACACACAGTAGTGCATATTGCAGTCCTACTAGGAAGTTGAAGTGAGATGATTGCAACACAGCAAGACCCAATCTTTTTTTTTGAGAGATTTTTGCTCTAGGGCACGTTCATTCACCAGAGAGACAGAAAGTGAGAAATCGCCCCTCAGGGAGGATGACCACACTGTAATCCCTTCTCCATTCTCTTTTCGGGATCTTGGGCATGTACATGTGCCCGGCGTGAGTTTTAAGTCACTGGGTCCGGGACTCGAATCATGAACTGTGTGGGAGTCCAGCAATGTAACCATTACGCCATCTGCTGGTCCCAGAAAGACCCAATCTTTTTTTTTTTTTTTTTTTTTTTTGAGAGGTTTTTGCTATAAGGTGCGTGCACTCGCCAGACAGAGAGACAGAGAGATAGAAAGCAAAAAATCACCCCCAGGGGGATGGCCACGTCGCAATACTTTTTCTTCCATTCTCCTCTCAGGATCTTGGGCACGCACGCGCATGTGCCCGGTGTGAGTTTTAAGCCACTGGGTCCGGGGCGCGAACTCTGGTCGACTACATGGGAGTCCAGCGACATAGCCATTACACTAATTTCATTTCTTCTTTCTTTGGGACATGTAGTAGAACTGCATTTTCCTGTTCTTTGAAGTTCTTTGGTCAATGAAATGGGAATAAAAATCACACGTCACTTCCTAGAGGACATGTATTGATTTGTGATTTCTTTTTTTCTTTCTAAGCTACTATGGAAGCATATCTTAAGACTAGGTCTTTAAAAGTCTGGGTCCCTGGGTGACTGAGAACCCTATACAACTTGTGGAGAAAACCTAGCCTATTCTGACTGATATAGTCAGGAATTTTATTTATTATTATTATTTTTTAGGTTTTTGTCATAGTGCATGTGTACTCACTAGACACACACACACACATACACACACACACACACATACACACACACAGAGAGAGAGAGAGAGAGAGAGAGGAAGAGAGAGAGAGAGAGAGGGAAAGTGAGAAATCACCCCTCAGGTAAAAAGCCATGCCCCAATCCCTTCTCCTCCACTCTCTTTCTGGGATTTTGGGCAACATGCATATGCACCTGGTGTGATTTTCAAGCTGCTGGATCTGAAACTTGAACCGCGATCTACCATGTGGGAGTCCAGTGCTTAACCACCACCCCACCTGCTTGTCTCTGTAATGGACTTCTAAGTAGTGATAATAGGAGCCAGAAGAACTGAAATGATATTTCCAAAGGGCTAAGAGAAAATAACTGACAGCCTGAAATTGTGTACTGATAATGAACACTTCCGTAGAACTTGTGATGTGCCTGATTCAGTTCTGTGGGTGTTACCTTTGTTCCTCAGTTACCCCTCACACCCACCCTCTAAGGGAGATACCGCTGTTGTCCTCACTTTACACAGGAGAAAGCTGTGGGCTAGAGAAGTGATGTGAATTTCCTAAGGTCCACATTTAGTCCCTGGCAGAACAGTGATGCACACCCTGGCAGTTTTCCCCAGGGCACTACCGTAATACTATTGTATTTTTCAAGAATGAAGATGAAATAAAATTTACCATTTAGCAGAGCTTTCGAATGCCCTTGACTTGTTGGCAATGGGAATTATGGTATCAATAAACTGCAAACTTGATCAAAGCCAGCAATATCATTTCAAGAATGACCACTGAAAGAAAAAAAAAAAAGCATGTATAAAACTTTCAAATCAGTGCAGGGAAAAATTAGACTCAGAAAATGAGCAAATCCAAAAAAAGAAAAGCTCAGGGAAAGAGGAAGAAAAGAGGTACATAGCAAATTAAAAGCACAGTTGGGCCAGTCAGTGACCAGACCCCACATGACTGACTGTGAGGTTCAAGTCTTGGACCTGGTAACCTGAAAAACACAGTGGATTCATGCCCAAGAGGAGAATGGAGGAGAAGGGATTGTGGAGTGGTCATTCCACCTGGCAGTGCTATCTCATTCATTCTCTCTCTCTCTTTCTCTTTCTTTCCAGTAAGCACATACACCCTATAGCAAATTAAAAAAAAAAAAAAAAAAAAAAAAGTAAGAGAAACACATTCAAATTCAAACATAACAGTAATGCCTATAAATGTGAATGGGCAAAATTTGCCATTAAAAAGGAGAGACTGTCAAATTGCATTTTAAAATAATCAAACTATATAATTTTTATAAGAAATGTGCCCACCGTAAAAGGTATGAAAGTGAAAATATCAAAAAAAGATTTTCCAGGCAAACACTAAACATAAAAGCATTAGGGTAGCAGCTACACCTCAGTAAAGCTTAGGAAAAAATCGAAGAGTACTAGAGTAGCCATCTTAATGTCTGATAAAATTTATTTTTAGGCTAAAGATTTAACTCAGATGATTCAAAACTTTTTTGCCAGAGGGTGTGTTTTAGCCAGGCACAGAGAGACAGAGAGGAAGATGGAGGGGGAGAAAACATCCCCCAATAGGGTGCGATCATGTTATGTTGCAATCTCCTCACCTCCGATTCTCCATCCCCTTGAGATATGGGCACCCACGGACACACACCTGGTGTGTTTTTCAAGCCACCACTGGCTGAGATTTGAACCATGGTCTGTCACATGGAGTCTGGTTCCCTTAGCCATTATATTTTGGGACGATCCCTTAGACAATGAAATGATTCTAAAATAGCATCAAAATACATAAAGCAAAATGAAGAGATCTATAGGGAGAAATTCACAAATGCCATCTATTTGTTAGGCGATTGGTTTTAATACATCTTTCTAATTATTTGAAGGTCAGCATCAAAAACTAGTAAAGATGAGCCAGCAGCTGGTGTGGACTTCAAGGTGGCTGGATCCTACATGGCCCACAGCCCACTGTGGTTTGAATCCAGACCCAGCAGCTTGAAGAACATGCTGGGCACATGTGTGTGCACCCAAAATCCTGAGAAGAGAATGGAGGAGAAGGGATTGTGGTGTGGCCATCCCCCTTAGTGAGGAGTGAAAAATCACCCCTCACTCCTGCCCCCTGGGAGTGCATGCCCCCCTATAGCAAACAAACAAACAAAAGTTAGTAAAAAAATACAGAACATCTAAACAACAGAATTAACATGTAAGATCTAGGGGCAGGTGGCATAGTGGTTAAGATGCTGGACTCCCACATGGCTGACCGTGGTTCAACTCCCAGACCAGGAGGCTTGAAACAGGCCGAGTTTGTATGCAAGCATGCCAAAAATCTGGAGAAGAAAAGGGATTGCAGCGTGGCCATCCCCTGAGGGGTGATTTCTTTCTTTCTCTCTGTCTCTCTGTTGAGTGCATGTGCCCTATAGCAAAAATCTCTCTTAAAAAAATAATAAATAACATACACGATCTAGCGGGCACCTACTCAGATCCTATACTCAACAATTAGAGAGCATTTATCCTTTATAAGCTCGTGTGTAACATGTTTTAAACAAAATAACTTGAAACAGCCAAGAAGGAAGATGTTGGTGATATAGAAAAGCATTAACTTGATTCTCCTTTTAAATCTTCTCTTGATCTGTAGCATTACTAAGTGAGCACAATCCGCGTAATCACTGTTTCTGAAGCCTTGATCATCCCTTTGAAACCCATCCATTTTCTCCATTTGCAGACCCTGCTGTGAATCGGGAGGGAAACGCTTGTGCCTTTGACAACATAATTGAGTTGTATGAGCAATCTGATTTCAGCTATTCATCAGGTTTAAATTAGGAGAATGCCAGCTCATGCCGGGGCCGCAGTGCTAGGCAAGGAGAACAGAGAGGCAGGCCCTTCCCTCAGCATTCCTTCCCTTGGGGTGGAGATCTCTGCATATGGAAAAGCCAGGCGAAATCATCTGTGGCCTTTTCAAATATCCCTCACCTCCACCTAGCCAGAAGGAACCTCCGCCTCCTCCGTGGCACTGCAGCCTTTCTTGGCACGATGTGGCATGTAATATCTAACCAGTGTTTGAATGACAGCCTAGAAGGGCTTGGGGGAAAGGGATCTGTGCCCTCTGGGGCTTCTTGTCCTAGGTAGCCCCAGGAAGGAAAGAAAACCTGACGCCACAAGACAGCATTGGCTCCTAGGCAACTCGGTGCTTTGTAGGAAGGAAAGCGTCAGAGGCTTCCAGTGAGACAGGCCTTAACACTCTCAGAGCCTTTAGCTGCAGAATTCGCATAGCCTCACGCCAAGGTTTTCTCTCTTAAGATTTCTGTCCCGGGGCCAGCAGATGGCGTAATGGCTACGTCGCTGGACTCCCATGTAGTCGACCGCAGTTCGAGTCCCGGACGCGTGTGCGTGCGTGCCCAAGATCCCAAGAGGAGAATGGAGGAGAAGGGATTATGGCGTGGCCATTCCCCCAGGGGGTGATTTCTTGCTTTCTGTCTCTCTGCTTCTCTCTGTCTCTCTGGCCAGCGCATGTGCCCTATAGCAAAAACGTCTCTTAAAAAAAAAAAAAAAGATGTTGGACTTATATGGCTGACTGCAGTTGGAGTCCCAGACCTGGCTGCTTGCTTTCTCATTTTCTCTCTCTCTTTCTCTCTCATTAAGCACACAAGCCCTCTAGCAAATTAAAAAATAATTATGATGATAAATAAAATAAATAACTTAAAAATTATTTAGTTTCATTTGTTATTATTATTTTTTAATTAGAGACAAAGGGAAAGTGAGAAAGCAAGCTGCCAGGTCTGGGACTCAAACTGTGGTCAGCCATATGGAAGTCCAGTGCCCCAACCACCACACCACCGCTGGCCCCAAAATAAATAATTTTTTTAAAGAAAGTATTTATTTACATTCACTCACTATACATCATTACAGTATACAAAATGACATTTTCCATCCAGAATACACTGTATATTGGCTCAATCAAGGATATTGCCATTTGTGTTATTGTCAACAAATAATTTTCTGTTTTTTATTTTTTATATATTTTGCTTCTTTACTCCCTACTCTTTGATTCCCTATTTCTCACCTCTGCCATATCCCACCCTTAGATACACTGTCTCTAGTATCTACAGTTGCTTTCCGTACCCTGCCCCCTTTTTCATGTTTCATTGATTCACTAAAGATCTTAATTAATCTAAATCCTTTCACTAGCAAGCACAGCTGATACATACATATCCATGAACACATGTCTGACTTTACGTATAAACCTCAGTGGGTCGAATAAACATACTCTGAGTACACCTAGCTGGGGCTATATAGCTTACCGCAGTCATTAAATAGCTAGTTTTAATGCATTTTTTGATTTCAAGAAAAACAGTTTTAGTTTTAATAGCTCAAAATCAAAAAATGTTAAGAGACATTTGCTTAAGACTTAAAGCCAGGTGAAAGTTTAGGATTCAGTTTAGGAATCAAATAGTAGGTAGATGAACCTACCAGCAATTTAAGAGAAGACAAAAATCCTTAAATCTGGACCACAAAGCATAGAAGAAAAACAGTAATGTTTTAGTGAAAAGTTGTAAAAAATTCTAAAACTAAAAAGATTTCATCCCAGGGGCTGGCAAGTGGTGAGGTGGTTGAGGTGCAGGACTCCCACATGGTCGACTGCAGTTTGAGTCCTGGACCCGGAGGCTTGCTTTCTCTCTCTCTTTTTCATCAAATTGAATAATAATTTAAAAAGAAATAAAATTAAGTAAATAATTCTTAATAAAAAAAAAAAAAAAGAGGATTTCCATCCCAGGGGCCAGCAGTGGCATGGTGGTTAGGGTGCTAGACTCCTACATGGTGAACCACGGTTTGAGTCCTGGACCTGGCAGCTTGAAAATCATGCTGGTGCGTGTGCGTGTGTGCCCAAAATCCCAGGAGAACAATGGAGGGGAAGGGATTGCAGCGTGGCCATACCCCCTGAGGAGCGATTTCTCACTTTCCCTCTCATTGTCTCTCTGTCTCTCTTCAGCAAGCACATACACTGTAGGCAAAAACCTAAAAAAGGAAAAGAAAATAAAGATTTTCTTACCATAAACATATCAATTAAAAAGTTTTTTTTAAAGATTTCAAGAAAACGCTTGGACTCAGTCTATAGGGAAGATTTCCTATAGAATGAGGAATAGTTGGCTTGAAGAGAGGCCACGTGTGTCCCGAGCCCCGTGCTGCCTGTTAGTAGATGCTGTAAACTCCTACAGTTGCTATAGTTCAGCACTGGAAGGGATCTGTTGTATTTGTTTTCTGTTGCGGCTTAACAGCACCTCTTTCTTAGCCCCCAGTTCTGTAAGTCAGTGGTCCAATGTAGTGTGGATTCTCTGCTTAGAGTCTCACAAGGTCAAAATCAGGGTATTGGTTGGGCTGAGTTCTATTTTTATTTTTTTTTTTTTTTTTAATTTGGAGAGGTTTTTGCTATAGGGCGCATGCGCTTGCAAGAAAGACAGAGAGAGACAGAGAGACAGAAAGCGAGAAATCACCCCCCAGGGGGGATGGCCACGCAGCAGTCCCTTTTCCATTCTCCTCTCGGGATCTTGGGCACGCACGCACATGCGCCCAGCGTGCGCGTGAGTTTAAGCCACCGGGACTGGAACTCGAACCACGGTTTATTACATGGGAGTCCAGCGACATAGCCATTACGCCAACGGCTGGTTCTGGGCTGAGTTCTTGTGCATGTAAACGGTTAGGGATATTCCGAACTCACTCTTGCAGGCAGACCTCAGTTCCTTGTGGTTGTAGGGATGAGATCTCCATTTCCTTATAGCGGTCACCCAGGGCCACGCTCAGCTCCTTGAGGCTGCCTGCCTGCCTTGCCCTTCTCAATGTCTCTCGCTACTGTTTTATCAGTGGTTCAGCTCTTCTGACACATTATTTCACATGACCAAGTGCCTGGTCGGTTGATTCCAGATAGCCGGTTTCTGACTACAGGGAAAACCACTTGAAGGGAGGCATAGAGAGAGGAGCCATTTCCTCCTAGCATCCAGATGGCCGCCAACAATAGCTTCCAAGATCAGTTTGTCTTTGAAATTGAAAGTCTATTATCCTGGGACTGCCTAATGCTAATGTTTTCCTTCCTGCTCGAGTAGCTCTCTAAGCTGTAGTTGGCTGTGATGGGTGTTGTTGTTACACTCTAATAACATTTGCTCAGCTCTTACTGATGAACTGCTCGAAAAATAGATTAGAAAAATAGATTAGCCCTCCTTACCCCATTGGAGAGCTTGTTGGTGTGATGACGTCATCGAATCAGGCGGGGTAATGTCATTGTCCGCTTAAGTCAGTTGCTAATGGTTACCCAGAGAGGTCACTCCCATTCGAGATGACTCATGTGCAGGCGTCTGGAATACAGTGCTGTGTTTTAAACACCATATAAGAAAAAATAATATTACTCGTTCATTATCTCTCTCTTTTTTTTTTTTTTTTTTTTTTGAGAGGTTTTTGCTATAGGGCACATGCACTTGTCAGAAAGACAGAGACAGAGAGACAAAGCGAGAAATCACTCCCCAGGCCGGATGACCACACCACAATCCCTTCTCCTCCATTCTCTTCTCGGGATCTTGGGCATGCACGCACACACGCCTGGTGTGAGTTTAAGCCACCGGGTCCGGGACTCGAACCACAGTCAACTACGTGGGAGTCCAGTGACATAGACATTACGCCAACTGCTGGTCCCTAGAGTCCCTCTTTTAAGTAAAGGCCTTAATAAAAATACACACACACACACACACACACACACACACACACTCCCCTTTTCTCCATCCTGGCAGATGGTGGCATTCAGTAAACATTAGTTATTATTGTCGTCGTCGTCATCATCCGTGTTACTATTAGCTTCTATCTAGGTCCCCTTCAGGTTCTTAGAGAACCCTACCTGAATTTATAGAGAACTAGCAATTCCTAAGGAGTCCAACTAGATGACTTAGGGAAGACTTTTTTTCTGTCTTCTTTTTTTTTTAAGAGAAATTTTTGCTCTAGAGTGCGTGCGCTCACTGGAGCGACAGAGAGAGAGAGAGAGAGAGAGAGAGAAACAGAAAGTGAGAAATCACCCCTTGTCGGGGGATGGCCATGCTGCAGTCCTCCATTGTCCTCTTGGGATTTTGGGCAAGCACGCACACGTGCCCGGCGTGAGTGTTAAGCCATCTGGTTCAGGACTTGAACCATGGTCAACTACATGAGAGTCCAGCAACGTAACCATTACACCATCTGCTGGTCCCTCTTTTTTTTTTTTTTTTTTTTAAGCTTTTGCTAGAAGATGTATGTGCTTGCTGGAGAGGGAGAGAGAGAGAAAGAGAAAATTAAGTGAGAAAACACCCCCATGGAAGGTCACACCGCAATCTCTTCTCCATCTCTTCCTTTGAGATTGTGGGCATGCACACACATGTACCCAGTGAGTGTGTTTCTCAAGGTAAGGGATCCAGGACTCAAACTATGTAGGAGGTCATATGAGATCCAGCCACCTTAACCACCATGCCATTGGCTGGCCCAGGTCTTCATCTTTTAGCAGGTCCTTGTTCTCAGACTTTCCTCTTCCTTACTTATTTATGTATTCGTTTAAATTTTGCTTTGCTATAGGATATGTGCAATCTCCAAAGAGAGATGGGAGTGGGGCAAAGTGAGAAATCACTCCCCAGGGGAGAAAGACACACTGCAGTCCCTCCTCCATGCTCCTCTTGAGATTTTGAGCATGCATGGAAATGCATGAAGCATATTTTTCAAGCTGCCTCGTCTGGGACTCAAACTGTGCAGTCAGCTATATGGAATCCCGCCGCCTTAACCATCATGACACCAGCTGGCTCACTTCTCCTTCTTTTAATGGGACTTCTGACGCAGAATCTTTGTGTTTGCCTTTTGTGTCAGTGTATTGCTCACTACCATACTACCAAGTGGTTCTGGCTAGGGGGCTGTGTTTTTTTGTTTTGTTTTTGTTTTTGTTTTTTTCTAGAGGTTTTTCCCTTAGGGCATGTGCATTCACTGGAGAGAGACAGAGACAGAGACAGTGAGAGGGAAAGTGAGAAATCACTCCTCCTCTCCATTCTCTTCCCTGGATTGTAGGCACGCACGCACGCACACGGGCCTGGAGTGATTCCCAAGCCACAGGGTCTGAGACTTGAACCGCGGGAGTCCCGTGATGTAACTGCTATGCCATCTGCTGACCACAGTGGGCCGTTTTTAACAGAAGAGAGATCTGGAACTCCTTGGCCATCGGTTTACTGCATCAGACCACTATCTACCTCTGGGGATGTTAATTACCATTTCATGCTGAAGAATTAGAACATCCTTGGCCAATGTACCGTGCTGTCATTTTGGGATCCTCACATATTAGGTGGCAGGAGAAGGAATCCTGGTGCCCGTAAAGTGGATGGAATCCGGGTCATGGCGTCGCTGCGGTGTCAGGCTTGTTTCCGGGACGACAACTCTGAGAAACGATGTAGGCTCTTGGGAGAAGCTCCTAGATGAGACTCTGGACCATTGCGGGGACAGTGTCCTGCCATCTCTGATGGAGGGAAGAGCAATGTGTAATGCCGAAAACTGTGAGGGAGAGGTATGTTAAGGCGGGGTGCTGGTCAGAGGTGCCTGG
The DNA here is from genome assembly GCA_026018925.1 of Tupaia tana. NCBI lineage: Eukaryota > Metazoa > Chordata > Mammalia > Scandentia > Tupaiidae > Tupaia > Tupaia tana. The sequence goes on along the minus strand of JAKSZU010000022.1, from coordinate 4,074,553 downwards.
GGTACAGAGGAGAGGGCCAACTCCGGCGTGAGACCTGAAAGCCCAGGCCCTGTGTGCAAGGGTGTACGTGCTGCAGGCTGCCCGTCTGCCGTCCTCCGCCCTGTCGTTCCCCGTTCGGGATCACCCCTTTCCCCTTCGAGGGCATTCCTGGCAACCTGACAGTCAGATGAATAATTCATTTCATGCCTTTCTCCAGCCTTAACTGCTCCTGTCAGCTCACGTATGACATGGGCGGCTTAGTCTGGCTTTAGCTCAGTCCACTCTCTGGGGGCCCGTCCTGTGCTCAGACAGCCCGCAGCCATAAAGGACGCAGACACAGGCTGTGCTTTGACCTCGTTGCCGTGAAGTTACAAGGCTGTCAGCCCATCAGCGTGTTAGCCGGGCCAGCTCGGTGGTGCGGTGATGGCGCGCTCTTCAAGCAATGCTGGATCCATACGGAAGGCCGTGGGTTTGGTTCCCCTCGCAACCTGTTCACACTGGGTGCACACCCTTGATCCTGGCTGACTGGGGTGGGGTGGGGTGGGGATGGTGAAAACAGCCTGACACCCTGGTGAGACTGCCTCTCTCTCTCTCTCTCTCTCTCTCTCTCTCTGTGTGTGTGTGTGTGTTTCTCACTCTCACGAAACAAATAGACTTTAAAAAAAATATACGTATGGGGCCAGCTCTGAGGCCTGGTGGTCGAGGCAGCCCGATCACCCATGGCTGATGTTGTGATTCGAAACCTGGTCACGTTGGCTTCAAAAACACACAAGGTGCAAGTATACGCATGCCCCAGATCCTGCCGGGGTGGAGAAGTGAAGGGACTGCAGAGTGACCACACCTCATCAGGGGGGTTTTCTCTGTTTCTCTGGCAAGTGCCCTCTGGCAAAAATGTTGAAAAAGCATGTGTGTTAAGGATCTTTCACCTATGTGTAGTATTTGGCCGTTTGCAAAATATAGCATGTAATTCTCTCGCCATGACCACAGTGACCCCTACAGTCCTTGTAGATGGGGGCTGCGAAGCCGAAAGGGGAGAGAATGTCCAGCCGTGGTCACGGCACGCCACTAGCGAATAGCAGACGAAAGCACAAGTCCATTATCCCTCTCATTACACTGCGCTTCCGTGGGTGACACATCCAGGTAGTGGATGGGAGGTACTTGTGGGAAGCATTCCGAGCCCTCAGGGCCAGCCCCGGACTGCAGTGGCTAAGGGCTATGCATTGACCAGGCCTCACATGGCTGACCGTGGTTTGAATCCCAGCTCCAGTGGCTCTAAAACACACTTAGGCCCATGCGTGTGCATGCTCAAAATCCTGACTGGGGAAATGGAGGAAAAGAGATTGCAGTGTGACCATGCCCCATGGGAGAATGTTTCCCCCTCCCCACCCTCCGTCTTTCTCCTTCACATACACACACGATAAAAATCATTTCTGAGTTCCTGGGTGTACAGAGAAGAATGGTCGTCATGGGCTGTAATAACCAGGGAAGGCTGTGGAGCAGATAAAATTAGAGTTGGGCCTTAAATGAAGGGAGGAACCGCCAAGGAGATAGTTAGTGTGTGTCCTGAGGGACGGGGTTTTCTTGTGCAGAGGGCTTTGTGCATGCTCTAGGAATGAACAAGGCCCACACTGACATCCTGGTTCTGTGCATTGAGGGATTCATGCAGTATTTTTTCCCACCTAAGTGTTCTTAAGGAGAGGAGAGTACGTTCGTAACTCAGTGGCTACTGGCCTTAACTTGAAATAATTGGAAGTCTCACGTTTTACTTTTGAAGTACATATCAACCTTACATTCTAATCCATGACATTTGTCATTTTTTTTTTGTTTTTTTGGAGAGGTTTTTGCTATAGGGCGCGTGCGCTCGCCGGAAAGACAGAGAGAGACAGAGAGACAGAAAGTGAGAAATCACCCTCCAGGGGGGATGGCCACGCCACAATCCCTTCTCCTTCATTCTCCTCTCAGGATTTTGGGCAAGCACGCACATGCACCCGGCGTGAGTTTAAGCCACCGGGTCCGGGACTTGAACCATGGTCGACTACATGGGAGTTCAGCGACATAGCCATTACACCAACTGCTGGTCCCAATAAACATGAATTTTTGTGTACATATGTATCAGATGAAATATTCCAGGGTCCAGGAGTCCCTTTTTAATCCTTTATTCATTCTGTGTGTGTGTGTGTGTGTGTGTGTGTGTGTGTGTGTGTGTATTTATTAGGGTACATGTGCTCACTAGAGAGAGATCAGCCCCCCTCCCCCAGGGGGAGTGGCCATGGTGCACTCCTTTCTCCTACATTCTCTTCTTGGAATTTTGGACATGCACACACAAGCGCTTGGTATGATTCTCAAGCTGCTAGGTTCAGGGCTCAAACCACAAAATTGGCCATGTGAGAGTCCGATGTCTTAACCACCATGCCACCTGCTGGCCCCTCATTCTGTATTTATTTATTTATTTATTTATTTATTTTTGAGAGAGATTTTTGCTATAGGGCATGTGCACTCACTGGAGAGACAGAGATGACAGAGAGAGAGAAAGCAAGAAATCACTCCCAGGGGCGATGACCACGCTCCAGTCCCTTCTCTTGAGATTTAGGGCACAGACACACCTGGTGTGAGATTCAACCACCGGGTCCAAGACTCAAACCTTGGTCAACTAGGTGGGAGTCCAGTGACATAACCATCACCCTACCTGCTGGCCCCTCATTGTGTATTTTTGATAACACATTCTAAGGTTCTTTTTAAACAACACGTTCCTCAGAAAAAGGTTTTCAAAGGATCCAGAGTTCTGATTTACACAGGAATTTAAATCCCCAGAGGCTCTGGCTGACCGATTTTCATTTTTATCTCCCTTAATTTCACACTAGGATGAGAGACTTTGTTCTGGGCGTCCTATCTCACCCCCTAGAATATAACTTTTTTTCTCCCGGCACTCAGAGCACCATGTAGCACATAGTAGGTGTTCTGTGAACTTCTGATAAATTGGGTCATTGTCGGCTTCCGCAGAGCAGTGTGCCCTCGTCCATCTCTGTACGCCCATCTCCAAGCGTGTCGTCGGGATTCAACCGTTCCGTAAAGGAATTAATTGAGTTGAGATCGCTATTTTGCTTTTAGGTGAGCGCCTGTCCTTTCAGCTGAACATTTCTCAGCCAAGCGTGTCAGAGCCTCAGTGAGTCAGAGTCAGGATCGGAGGGTTAATGATAGCCCAGAAAAGAGACTGAGCTTCTTAGCTGATTCATGGAGCCACATGTCAGCTCTTTGCGGGGAGGTGGCCTAGATAAATCAAAGACTGGCAAGAAGGAACCCACAGCCTTCAGACAGCAAGAATTGTGGCCTTGCCAAAAACTTCCTAAGTAAAGGAATGAAACACTCCTCCTTCGTTTTCTGGACTTGAAACTAGGGATTTCTGTGCGGGTGCTGTATTTTAGATGGCCAACCTGGAAAGTGGGGGGTATGATCAGAGGAAGGCCGAGAGGAGGGGAATGCATGGAGGACGGTTGGAAGAGGGAATGAGAATAAGGTAGCTGGGAATGCAGAGGGAGAAGAAGACAACCTTCTAGAATGGTGGCTGTGGCCTCATCATAGCTTTGGAACCGGCCACAGGTCTGGTGGCGAATGAACCTTTTGCTGGAGAACTGCTTTCTCGGAGTGGCCAGAGGATCTGCCATCTTGGGCTTTTGACTTTGAAAGTTCTCGTTCTCACAACCCTTTTCTAGTCTCTTGGGGACCTTGGGATCCAAAGTGAGCCTTGCCTTTTTCATGGAGAAAGAGAGGAAGAGGTCTTAAATAACAAGGAAGATTCTTGAAGGAGTTGCTGACATTGTAGACATTCCGGTTCCCTGTATGTGGATTACAAATGCCGTGAGCTCTAGAATCTAGGGCATTTTTTCTTGAATGGAATTTAACCTCTGTTGGACCCGCCGTCGGTGAACAGTTCCTGAGTTGGGGGGCGAGGATTAAAGAAAGACAAGAAGACAGGATAGAAACAGAGGACTGCCAGTCAATACTGGGCAGCCCCAAATGTACTTTATTGCTAGTATTTATACACACTCCAGAGACTTCTGTGATGTAAGGTTTTAAGTCCTTACTGAATTTATCAGGTGGTTGTAACAATACCTTGGAACATTCGGTTCAAAACAATCCCAAGACATTCTGCTCATCACAATCCAGCCACCCAAGGCCATGTCCAGATAAAAACCCTGGTCTTACTCTGATGGTCAGGTCCTGCACATTCCTCACGTCTCGTCTTTGGCTCCCCACAAACCTCATAGGGAAGCAAAGGTCATTGCAGTGTCAATGTCACCCAAGAATTTCCTGTGACTAGACTGGGGGCAGCTGCATAAAATCAGTGTAGTTATAACTCCGTGAGCTTTTCCCTGCCTTCACGGCTGCGCACAAAGGCTCATGTAAGATGTGCCACCACTGTGATTTCTCCTTGCTCACAAAAATCTTAAAAATGAGCAATCAGGCTGGCCCTATAGCTCAGTGGTTAGGGGAGCCAGCTCTCACAGGGATGACTGCAGTTCGAATTTCAGCCTCAGCTATTTCAAAAACAGGCTGGACGTGTAGCTCTGTGTGCCCAAAATCCTGACGTGGAGAAATGAAGGAAAAGGGATTGCAACTTGGCCAACCCCCCACTGAGGAAATGCTCTCTCTCTCTCACAATAAAAATTCTTTTTAAGTCTCCAAAAAGTTCGTGGAAAATGTGTATTATGAAAACATTAGCAGATGGTGTAATGGTTACATCACTGGACTCCCACATGACTGACGGCAGTTCAAGTCCTGGATCCAGTGGCTTCAAACACACCAGGTGTGTGTGCATATGTGCCCCAGATCCCGAGAGGACAGTGGAGAAGGAATTGCAGTGTGGCCAACCCCCCTCCCCCCCCCCCCGCCTTCCCCCAGGAGTTGATTTCTCGCTTTCTGTCTCTCTGGCGAGCACAAGCACCCTCTAGCAAAAACCTCTCTAAAACATAAAGAGAAAACACTAGGCAGTCAAAGTTCTTTTGCAGAAATAAAATGAACGCATGCTTTAATTCCATTTTTCCGTGAATGTCTGGAAGTTCTCTTGTACAGGATCACTGAATCCGGTTTGTATTCCTAGAGAAAACTGTGATGCAGTTTCTTCCAGTAATGTTCCCTGTCATTCCGCCTGTACTCACTGAGCGACAACTTTGTTAGGTGTTTCCGATTCCATTGTGAGACAGATTTGGCTCCTAATTATACCTTCCCAAGATACAGTCCTTCAGAAAAGAAATATCTGATCCTGCTTAAATCTACACCATCTCAACATCTACGAAGAACTGCTGGGAATTAGTCCAGACCCACTGCTCTCGAGTTTGTTCCACGGAGTGCTGGGCCGCGGAAAATCTCATCCCTGTTCACAAAGGCCCCAGGAGAGCGCGATGCCCGTGGCGTTTGCCCTCCCAGCTGACTCCCAAGTACCTCCTCCCAGCTCGGAGGGAGTAGCGCCAGCAGCTCTTATCTGACCTGTACAGTTCTGCCTGGAGGTTGCAGTGAGACTCGTTTGGTTTTCAATTCTCTCCTTTGTGTCTGTGTGTTTTGCCTTTTGCCCTTCTGGGAAAAGACAGAACTTCCTGCCCTGAAGTTAGTGGCATGGTACCCAGTCCGCCTTCCAGGAGGGAGCTGGCACGCGGGCATTCCCACGGCTCCCAGTCTCCACTCTCTGTGCCAGCCTCCCTGCCACGCTTTACGCTCTCGATCCCGAGTGCCTGCTCCACGGGGGGTGTTAGACGGCTTGGTGGTTGCAGAGAGAACCAGGACACGCAGTGGCACCGTGAGAACTTAGTCTGCTGAGGGAGTGGGATAGACACAGTGACCTCTACATGAAACACAAGAGCAGGCAGTGTGGACCGTGGTGTTTGTGCAGTGCGTGGAGCCTGCAGGAATGAGAGCGCAGTGACCCCACCGTCCAAGGCTCTTATGTTTGTGTTCACGAGCAGAGGAGCCTCTTTCACCTCAGTTTGCTCATCTGTCTAATGGTCTCGCCTAACTCTCAAGGCTACGGTGAGGGCCAAGGGAGATGTTATGTGAGAAAATTTGGAAAACACCAGAGTACAAACACAAATGGAAAGATACCACCCTATTTTTTAAATAATAATTTATTTAATGTTATTTATTTATTTATTATCATCTTTTTATAGAGAGAGATTTTTGCTATAGAGTATGTGCACTCACCGGAGAGACAGAGAGAAAGAAAGTGGGAAATTGCCCGCCCCCGCCCCCCCAAAGGATAACCATACTGCAATCCCTTCTTTTCCATTCTCCTCTTGGATTTTGGGCATGCATGCATATACACACAGGTTGTTTCAAGCCACCAGGTCCGGGACTTGAACCATGTTTGGCCATGTGAGAGCCCAGTGCCTTAAGAACCATGCCACCTGCTGGCCCCATTATTATTATTATTTTAATTTGCTATAGGGCATGCACACTCAGCAGAGAGACAGACAGAGAAAGAGAGGGAAAGTGGGAAGGCAAGTCACCAGGTCTAGGACTCGAACTGCAGCCAGTCACATGGGAGGCTAGTGTCTTAACCTCACCCTATTTTATAGATAAGGAGACAGGTGTCGAGTGATGAAAAGGCATGCTGAAAGTCTCCGCTGCTGCTGCTGAAGCAGTCATTTGGAGCTGAGGCATAAGAGAGGATGACTTTCCTTTTTTCTCTTCCTGGTAGATCTGTCTGCTACAGGACTGCTCCATAGCCCGTATGCAGTTGGTCCCACGTAAATGCTATTGTGGTCATGTGTGAGGAAGTTTAGGGGTCCAAATTTTATCCTAAGGACATTGGGAAGAGGGGTATGCTGTCACCTGATTCACTGGGACTGTCAAAAAGTTTACATAACACTGTCCAAAAACATCCCATGTAAAAGTGAAATGATAAACTTCTAGTAGCTATAGTAAAAAGAAAAAAAAAAAGCCAAAAGAAATGGATGAAATTAATAATATATTTCAATAACATATTTTATTTAATATTCTGTGTTCAAAATATCCTAATAAGTAATCAGTAGGAGGCAAAACAATTTTTTTTAGACTTTTTTGCCACAGGGTGTATGCACTTGCCAGAGAGAGAGAGACAGTGAGTGGGAAAGTGAGAACTCATCCCCCAGGGTATTTGGCCTTGCCACAATTCCTTCTCCTCCATTCTCTCTTGGGATCTTGGGATCTTGGGATCTTTTCTTCCTGGGATCTTGGGCATGCATACACACATGCCTGGCATGATTTTCAAGCCACTGAGTCCAGGACTTGAACTGTGGTCAACTACATGGGAGTCTAGCAACATAAACACTATACCATCTGGTGGCCTCCAAAACAATTTTTAAAAAGAGTTTTTGCTATAGAGTGCATGTGCTTGCTGGAGGAAGACAGACAGAAAGAGGGAGAGGGAAAGAGGAAATCTTCCCTAGAGGAGATGGCCATGCTGCAATCCTTTCTCCTCCATTCTCTCTTGGGATTTTGGGCACACATGTACACATACCTGGCATGATTTTCAAGCCACTTTGGTCTGGTACACAAATCAAATGGTGCAGTCAGCCATGTGAGTTCTAGGCACTTTAACTCCATGCCACCTATTGGCTCGATATTAGGCAAATTATTCATGAAGTAGTTTTTATTCTTTTTGATACGAAATCTTCAGAATTGGGCAAGTATTTCCCCCACGAATCATCTCATTTGTACTCACCACTTGTCAGGCGCACGGCGGCCGCATGTGGCCAGTGGCCACTGTCCTGGCATGCTCAGCCTCTCACAGTCTCTGTTTTCCCACCTTTAAGTTCTGACTTTCTAACCCTCATTCTTGTCCTCACATTTTCATGTAAGAGATCTACCTATGTCCCCTTGCTTAGTGCCAAGAGAAGCAGGCTTCCTAGAGAAGGGACAGATATCCTTCCTTGGTCAGGTAAGAAACAATAAAGAAATCTTTTCTTATAGCTATAGCTACTATTCTAAATTAGCAAGCATGCCTTGGACTCTGTGAACATTCCCCTCGTCTGAACGGAGCTATCACTTTATTTATGTGTCTGTCTCTTCCACTAAATATGGTGCTCTTTGAGGGCAAAGATAGCGTTTTATTCATTTCTGCAGTCCTAGCCACCTAATGCAGTTTTTGGCCTCTCGCCTAAATTTGATAAATGTTTAACAATGGAACGAAAATGAATGTGCTTTTCCTAGATGCCTGGCCAGCTCTTTTCCCCCCTTCGACAGTGACTTTTCTCTCTGGCAACAGTGTTTGCCTGTGCTATGTGTGGCACATCCAGTCAGTGTCTGTCGTTCAGATTTTAATGATGTGCCTGACACAGTATATAACCAGCGTTTTAGACATATTTCTCAGTTCTTTTCAGAAGCCCTTTCTTCAGTTATCTCTCAAGTTGTCAGATTTTTACCCATGCCCTATCTGGAGACTTCAATCCTTAACTGCCTACTTTTTTTTTTTTTTTAATTTAAAAGTAATTTATTCATGGGACCAGTAGTTGGTGTAATGGCTATGTCGCTTGACTCCCATGCAGTCAACCATGGTTCGAGTCCCAGACCCGGTGGCTTAAACTCATGTCGGGTGCGTGTGTGTGCATGCCCAAGGTCCCAAGAGGAGAATGGAGGAGAAGGTATTGTGGCATGGCCATCCCCCTTGGGGGGTGATTTCTCGCCTTCTTTCTGTCTCTCTCTGTCTTTCTGGCAAGCACACGTGGCCTATAGCAAAAACCTCTCAAAAAATAATGATTTATTCTTGATAATATGTACATGTGCATGAGAGAGAGAGTCACCCTGTTGAGGTGGTTTGTCATGCTGTGATCTCCTTCCTCTACCCCTAGAACTTCATCACATTCACACTCAGCATGTTTTGGTCAGCCAGGCCAGGGATCTGGACCCTTGTTAGCCATGTGGCTTCTAGCACCGCTGTCAGTAAACTAAACACTGTACCCCTAGGCTGGGCCCTTAGCTGCCCACTGCAGTGCTTTTCCCAGACTCATTTCCTCTCTTCTCTCCTTCATTCCTGCCATACCTTCCCTTCACCTCACGTTTCTTAGGCAGTCAGTCCTAATTGCCCTCAAGGTGGGAACTCCCTAATTATCATGAAGCCACGAAGTCTTAGATCACTGAAGTGAGAAAGTATCTTAGAGAGTAAGTCTAGGGGTTCTACTTTATTTGTTTTAGAAAATTTTTAAAAATTATTTAATTTTATTTGTTATTATTATTTATTTATTTTTAATTTGACCAAAGAGACAGAGAGAAAGAGAACGGGAAAGTGAGAAAGCAAGCTGCCAGGTCCGGGACTTGAACTGTGGTTGGCCATGTGGGAGTCCAGCACTTAACCACCATGCCATCTGCCAGCCCCTTTTTAGATATTTTTTGCCATAGGGCCCGTGCACTTCCAGATAGAGAGGAAAAGTGAGACATCAGTCCTCCAGGGGGGGGGGAGGGGAAGGCCATACCATAGTCCCTTCTCCTCTGTTGAGACTTTTTCGTATATATGCACATGGGCCTGGTGTGGTTTTAGGCTGCCAAGTCTGCGACTCAAACCACAGAGTTGACCATGTGGGATCCAGTGCCTTAATCACCATGCCACCTGCTGGCCCATGGATTTCACATCTTTTTAAACTGAGTTTTTCTCACATATAACTTTAGGCAGAACCTTACATATATAACTAGTAAAAGGCTGGCCTTGTAGCTCAGTGGTTAAGTACTGTGCACTGGGAGGGAGACCCCACATGGCCGGCCACAGCGTGAGTCCTAGCTCTGGCCTCGCTGGTGACCACACTGGGCATGTATGCATTGCTCCCAGATTCCTGACAGGGAGGAGAAATGGAAGGGAGAGAATGGCAGCATGGCCGTACCCCACTGGGGGTGCTTCTCCCCTCTCGTTTCCCCTTCTCTCTCTGCCTCTTTGGTGTGTGCACATGCTCTCTGGCAATGAAAAAAAAAAAAACCACAACTGGGAAAAATGCAACTGCTTGCCTGGAGAGGACTCGAAGGTTCCTGGGTCCTCTGAGGCTCCACAGAACATGGTTGAGAACCACTAGTCTAACTCGACCCCCCCATAGTACAAAGGGGGACTCTGAGAGCTGGAGAGGTGACACAGCTCCTGCGATGTGTACTGCAGGCTGGTGGCAGGCTCTGGACTGCGACCCAGGCTTCCTTTCCAGGTCAACGCTCCTGTAACCGCAAGTTCTTGCTTAGAGCGTTGTTCCGGGGGGAGACGTGGTAACAATGAGCCTTTCATCCTGGCCCCCTGGATGAGCTCTGCCAGGGTCCTCTCCTTCCCCCCAGTTGGTCGGGTTGGCCCCTCTTGTTATTGTTTTTCTGCGGGACCCAGGCTGGGGCTTGCCTTCGCCTTTGTTCTGTTCCCAGTTTTCATGGTGCCAAGAAGGAGAGGGAGAGAAGCGGATTCAGACAGGTCATGGTGGCAGATGTTTCCTGTCCCCTGGCCAGTCTGGCTGTGCCTTTCAGAGGAAGCCGAGTGCCATGGCCAGGTGTGCTTCTCAGGGCCTTCCAAGCCCTCGGAGGTGGTAGGTGTTTATCACCGTAATTTCCTCACCAGCGTCTGTTTTCCACAGGCTTCTAGCCACTACCCGAAGGAATGCACCGGTCTCGGCCCTGGGAGCCATCCATCACTCCAAGCTCTCCACAGCTGGGCACGCCCTGGCCCTGCACTCACATTCCCAGGGTGTCCTGGGAGAGCCTGCGCGTCCTCCTGTCCTCCTGGACCTTGTGCGGCTCCCCCTCCTCCTCCTCTTCCTCCTCCTTGCCCCACTCCTCTTTCCAGATGAAGAGTAAACGCCATCTTCTCCCAGAAGCCTTTCTCGGTTGCTGGCATCGCGCAGTCCCTGTCGTGTGACTGTTGTCGCCTCCTCTCCCAGAATCCCATCTCGTATGATGGGATGTCACCCCTCAGTGCCATGCCTTTTCTCCTGATGTCGGTTTGCAGACCCCCGTCCTAACCTTCAGCTAACTCCTACGTAAGCTCAGCAGGGGCCCAGGCATCGCCTCCTCTGGGCGGTCTCCTCTAACCCCTCCAGGGTGGTTAGGTCCCTCTCATATAGAGTACGCCTGCTTTTTCCTTTTCTCACTTTTGGTGTTTGCAGTAGGGTGTGTGCACTCTCCGAAGAGAGACAGACAGAGACCGAGAGAGAGATAGTGAGAAATCACTTTGACCATGCTGCAATCCCTTCTCTTCCATTCTCCTCTCAGGGTTTTGGGCGTACATGCACAAACTTCTGGGTCTAGGACTTGAACCATGCACGGCCATGTGGGAGCCCAGCGCCTTAACCACACATCACCTGCTGGCCCCCGGGAGCTGTCTTCTTCTCACTCTATTTCACTGATTACTGTTATTACCTGTTTCCACCTGAGTCCACCCCAGACGATGTTCCTTGGGAGGTCATTAGTGCAGATTCTTCCTGTTTCTAGCATCCGGCCACATCCGGCCACGGTAGAGTCTGCAGAGGTAGTTTGGAATGAATGAATAAATACCTTTCCTGCTGTTCTGTTTTGAGCTACAGTCTATATTTCTCTCTTTTTCTCTCTCTTCCTTCCTTCCTTCCTTCCTTCCTTCCTTCCTTCCTTCCTTCCTTCCTTCCTTCCCCTTCCTTCCTTCCTTCCTTCCTTCCTTCCTTCCTTCCTTCCTTCCTTCCTTCCTTCCTTCCTTCCTTTCTTTCTTTTCCTTCCTTCCTTCCTTCCTTCCTTCCTTCCTTCCTTCCTTCCTTCCTTCCTTCCTTTCTTCCTTCCTTCCTTTCTCTCTCTCTCTCTCTTCCTTCCTTCCTTCCTTCCTTCCTTCCTTCCTTCCTTCCTTCCTTCCTTCCTTTCTTCCTTCCTTCCTTTCTCTCTCTCTCTCTCTTCCTTCCTTCCTTCCTTCCTTCCTTCCTTCCTTCCTTCCTTCCTTCCTTCCTTCCTTCCCCTTCCTTCCTTCCTTCCTTCCTTCCTTCCTTCCTTCCTTCCTTCCTTCCTTCCTTTCTTTCTTTTCCTTCCTTCCTTCCTTCCTTCCTTCCTTCCTTCCTCTCTCTCTCTCTCTCTCTCTCTCTCTCTCTCTCTCTCTCTCTTTCTTTCTTCTTCTTTTTTTTTTTAGAGGTTTATGCTATAATAACACGTGCGCTCACCAGAAAGAGAGACAGAGAGACAGAAAGCGAGAAATCATTCCCTGGGGGTATGGCCACACCGCAATCCCTTCTCATCCATTCTCCTCTCGGGATCTTGGGCACGCATGCACACATGCTGGGCATGAGTTTAAACCACTGGATCCAGGACTTAAACCGCAGTCAACTACATGGGAGTCAAGCTACACAGCCATTACACCAACTGCTGGTCCCAGTCTGCATTTCTTGTAGTTGTGTGTCTACTCCTAGACTACAGGTGAGGACAGGGAAGGGAACCACGTCTTTCTCATCTTTCTGTCTCCCATAAGGCCTCATTCATAGTACATGCATCAGCCCGGGTTCTCTAGAGAGACAGAGACCAAGAGAAGTTGACAGATAAATAGATATAGGCATATAATTACAGTTATTATTATTATTATTATTATTCAGGGGTTTGCCGTAGGTCTCATGTGCTTGCCAGAGAGAGACAGAGACAGAGAGAGAGGGAAAGTGAGAAATCACCCCCCACCCAGGGGGATGACCACGTCTCAATCCCTTCTATTCATTCCCTTTCTGGGATTTTGGGCATACACACACACACCTGGCATGTTTCTCCAGCTGCTGGGTCCAGAATGCCAACCACAAAGTCAGATCCAACCACAGTGGATCCAGTACCTCTTCCACCGTGCCATCTGCTGACCCAGTATAGACTGACTTTAAGGAACTGGCTCACACGATCGTGAGAGCCAGCAAGTGCAAAGTCTTCAGGCAGGCCGTAGGCAGGGAACCTGGCAAGAGGTCTGCGGGAGAGGCCAGCAGGCTGTGCTGTGCCCAGGGCCCAGCAGGGTCTCAGCGTTACTACCTGGAGGCAGAATTCCTTCTTCTCCAGGAAAGCTTAGTCTTGCTGTTAAGGCTGTCCACTGGTTAGACTTTTCAGGGTAACCTCCTTTCCTTCAAGTCAACTGGTTGTATATATTAATCACTTTTACCAAACACCTTCATGGCAACAGCTAGACTCGTGTTTGATCAAACAAGAGGGGGCCTTAGACTAGCCAAGCCGACACACAAAACCATCACAGTAATAAACGTTTGCTGGATTGAGTTGAAGTATGATTGCATTTATTTATTAGGTCATCGGGAAAGGCATGATGTATTTTTCTGTCTTTCTATGCAAAACTGTGTCATGACTTTCCCGACAACCCAGTATTTATATTGTATTTTCCAGAGGGCGTGTGTGCTTGTCAGAGAGAGGAGGAGAAACAGAGAGTGAGAAAGAGAGGAGAAGGCTCTCCCCCACCCCCAAGGGGCATGGTCATTCTGCAATCCCCTTTCCCCCGTGTTCCACCTTGTTGGGATCTGGGGCATGCACACACATGTGCCTGGCATGTTTTCATGCCATCGGGTCTGGGACTTGAATTACACAGTTGGTTATGTGGGATCCTGCCTTAATGCTCGTGCCACCAGCTGGCCCAATTCATACATTTTTGAAATGTTATTACCTTAACTCTAAAAAGTAAAGGAATTTTAACTTTAATTAATTTTCTTTTGTTTGGTTGGTTTTAGTTTTACTATAGAGTGTATGTGCTTGCCGGAGAGAGAGAAAGTGAGACATCACTCCACACTGCAATCCCTTCTCCTCTCGGGATTTTGGGCACACATGTGCACGTGTGCGTGCGCGCGCGCGCACACACACACACACACACACACACACACACACAGCATGATTTTCAAGCTGCTGGGTCTCGGACTTGAACTGCGAAGTCAGCCATGTGGGATCCAGCCACCTTAACCTCCATGCCACCTGCCAGCCTGGAATTTTTATTTTTAATTTTACTAAATACATTTAGTACCAATCGGCCATGGGTGGTGTTAAGTGCCTTCACATTGTTGTGCAGACAGTCTGCGGGTCTCTTTTCTTCTTGCAAAGCTGAGTCTCTGCACTCACTAAACAGTTCCCCATTGAATATCAAGAATGCTAAAGAGGCATTTTATTGTGTGAAGTGTGATCAAATAAAGAAAGGAATCTTTATAGCAGATATGTCTTAGCTAAAAAGAAACTGAAGGATTTAATCTCAAGATTGAGAAGTTATTTAATCCCTGATTAAGGAAAGGTTTTAAAATTTTTTCTCTTGAAAGCTGCTGTAGGAAGAAAAAGGAGACTAACATTATGAAGGCTGATTATTAGTGAGAAAGATACCAAATTGTGTCTTACGGTGTAGATAGTCTTCGCTATCTGGCATAAATATCTATTTATTTAAAATTTTATTTCTTTTTTCCGTAAGTGAGAGAGAAAGAAGAAGAGAGACTCAGAGAGACAGGCAGCCCCCAACAGGGCCTTCACGCCATGCTCAACCCCCAGCCTCACCCAGCCTCGGATCACGCACGGGTGCCCAGTGTGGTTAGGGAAGCCTGTAGATACGAACTCAGAACCTTCCTGTGTGGACGGCCTCACAGAGCCTTTCATCGCCACTGCACCACCGTCTGCCCCCAGTATCCTTTTTTGTTTTTTAATTGCCAGAAGGTGTGTGTGTCCACCAGAAAAAGAGAAACAGAGAGAGAAAGTGGGAGGAAGCACCCTCCCATGGAGTGTGGTCCCTTCGTATCCCTTCTCCATTTCTCCATCCTGTTGGAATGTGGGACATTCATGCACACGCTTCTGGCGTGTTTTTCAAGCCTCTGGGGACAGGATTTGAACCGTGGTGGGACGTGTGGGATCTGGCTCCATTCATCACTAGGCCACAGGCCTGGACCCTTCGTATCTATTTTTAAAGCTGTATTTTAGTTCAAATGTCATACTTCCAGGGCCAGCAAGTGGTGTAGTGGTTACATCACTGAACTCTCACATGGCCAACCACGGTTTGAGTCCCGGATGTGGTGGCTTGAGACAGACTCACACCAGGCACGTGTGCATGTGCACCTAAGATCCTGGGAGGAGAATGGAGGAGAAGGGATTGCAGCATGGCTATACCCCCTGGATTATACCCCCTGGACGGGTAATTTCTCACTTTCCTTCTCACTGTCTGTGTGTAAGTCTCTCTTTGGTGAGTACACATGCCCTAAGGCAAAAACCTATACCAAAAAAAGTCATACTTCCTTAGAAGCCTGAGGTTTTAAAATAGTAATAGAAATTGTTATGTTCAATCATTTTTTACAACAAAATGTTATTTAATCTAAAAAGTCGACTGTAATGGAAAAGCACACAGAAGAATGAATATTTTTGAAGATTGTGAGTGAATTTGGAGCCTTTTAAATAGATACTCTTTAAATATTCTTCTTGAGTAATACCATCTCTTAGAAGTAGTGTGATGTAGGACCAGTAGTTAGCGTAATGGCTATGTCGCTGGACTCCCATGTAGTTGACCGTGGTTCGAGTCCCAGACCCAGTGGCTTAAATTCACACCAGGTGCGTGTGCGTGCATGCCCAAGATCCCGAGAGGAGAATGGAGGAGAAGGAATTGCAGTGTGGCCATTCCCCCGGGGGCGGGGGGGTGGTGATTTCTCGCTTCCTGTCTCTCTGTCCCTCTCTGTCTTTCTGGTGAGCGCACGCGCCCTATAGCAAAAACCTCTCCAAAAAAAAAGAAGTAGTGTGACGTGGTTAATCAGATCTGCTGTGGATCAGTTTGCCTGGTTTCAGATCTCGAATTCACCACTCAGAAGTTGTGTGACCTTGAGCAAGCTATGGAATCACTCTGTTTTAGCTTCTCTGTAAAACTGGGAGATACTGCTGCCTTATACTGTTGATATGGGGACTAATCGAAGGTGTGGAAATGTTTCGCATAGTAACTATAATTTATTAAGTACTTAATAAATGTAAATGATTATTACTTTTATAATGAATAATGCTTGTGCTTGTATTTAGGGATAAATCATCTACTCCTGTTGACACTAATTTATTTATTATCAATTTATTTATTTTGCCGGAGGGCGCATGTGCTCATTATGGGGGGGAGGGGGAGAAAGCACGCCCCTAGTGGGTATTAGTCGTGCTGCAATCCCTTCTCCTCCATTTCTCCAGCCTCTTGGGATTTGGGGTACAAATGCATGTTTCTGGTGTGTTTTTCAAGCCACGTGGGCTGAGATTTAAACCATATGGTCAGCCATGTGGGATCTGGCTGCCTTAATAACCACTAGGCCATGGGGCTGGCCCCACTAATTTGCGTTTATTCTTCGTGTTAGAACTAGGTGAGGTCTTTTCCTCCTCGGCTTACTGTCCAGGGCCTTGCAGACAGCTGGACAAATAATAGGTACTTAATCTAATGAATGTATGTCAAAAAAGTAATTGAATGAAAATTGTAATTTTTTATTTTAGTTTAGTTTAGTTTAGTTTTTGCTGTAGTGTTCATGTACTTACTGGGGGCAGAGAGAGAGAAAGAGAAAGAGAGAGAGTATCCAGTCTCCTCTCAGGATTTTGGGCATGCACTCATATGCACCTGGCATGATTTTCAAGCCTCCAGGTCCAGGACTCGAACTGCAGCTAGCCATGTGGGATCCAGCACCTTAACCTCCATTATACCCGTTGGCCCCAAGTGTGGTAATATTTTTTAATGCTTGTTAATATATTTCATTATAACAGCACTGAATAATAGAAACGTTTTCAAACGAAGGTACCCAAACACTGGGTTTCTAGGCTAATTTGGATTTGTTCAAAAACTACTCCTTAGGGCTTGGCGAATGCCAGAGGTATTTCAGTGGATCGTTAGGAGTGGCTGAAAGGATAGGTTCACCGAGAAGAAAGGCAGAGCCGCACACTGTCTCCCTGTGCATTTCTGTACTGAGATAGGAGCTTCCTTACCGAGCTTCCAACACTGGCTTCACTTAGTGTAACACACAGAGTGTTAGACGGGGCCTGGCCACAGTGGTGCAGCAGGCTGGGCACTGCTTTGTGATGCTGAAGCCATATGGGGAGACTCAGGGTTTGAGTCCTGGGTCCACCTGATCCTACCCGGGGTGCTCCCAGACAGGCTCGTGATCCAGGCTGGTTGAAGACTAGGGGTGAGGGGCAGTGGGTTACAGCATGGTGAGACCCTACTGTGGTAACGCCTGTCATCCGTCTCATGAAAGAAAGATTTAAAGAAACCTAAGAAAAGAGTGAGGGGTGGGAGGAGGGCCAGGTGGTGGAGCCGCGGGACATGGGAAAGGTCTTGGGTTTGTTCCCCGGGGACCTCCCTGAGCATGCCAGGAACACGCGTGTGTGCCTGCGACCCGGGCTGGCTGAGATGGGGGGACCGTGGTGTGGAGACCCTCTTGGGAGCGTCTCTCTGTCTCTGTTTCTCTCCCTTTAATGTAAGAAGTAAGTGAATAAACTTAGAGAAGGAAGGAAGGAGTAAGAGCCGTGGGAGGAACAGGCACTGGACTGAGAGCCCCTCAGCACTCCCAGGGGCCTTGCACAGCACGACCTGGAGCTGCTTTCTTCTTCCTTCAGGTGCTGTGTTTACAGAAGCGGGAAGATAGCATCTAAGGCCCATTCCTCCGCTCAGAACTCGTGTGGCTCCGCGTTGCCAAACTCGGGCGTATCTGGGACCAGGTGGCAGGACTCTCCCGAGACCGTGCCAGCTCTCCTCCCAGCCTGCCAAAATTCAGCCCTCAGTGCCTGTTCTGGTGTCTAATCTCTCACCCGGAGTGGGTGCCAGTTGGAAAACGTCGGAATGGAATGCACCACCTGGGTTCGGATTTGGAAACCCAGTGTGCTGTTGCCCTGAGGTGCGGGTCGCTTCTGCTGAGCCGCGGCGGGGAGCAGGTTGCTCATCACACCCGCCAGGGCCCTTTGCACTGGGGCCAGGAAAAGAGGATCACTCTCCTTTCTGGTGCGAGCAGAATGTGGGGAGAGCTTTCCATCTCTATGGATCAAGGCAGTATCACAAACAGAATCTGGGACCAGCAGGTGGTGTAATGGCTACGTCGCCGGACTCCCATGTAGACGACTGCTGTTTGAGTCCCAGACACAGTGGCTTAAACTTACACAGGGCATGTGTGCGTGCATGTCCAAGATCCCAGGAGGCAAATGGAGGAGGATTGCTGCATGGCCACCCCCCCTGAGGGGTGATTTCTCACTTTCTGTCTCTCTGTCTGTCTCTTTCTGGAGAGCACACGAGCCTTATAGCAAAAACCTCTCTCCCTCCCCCCACCCCCCAAAAAAAAGAATCAGTGCAGCAGAAAGCAATACAAAGAAATGAAATCCCTGGGCCAGCAGGTGGCACGGAGATTAAGGCACTGGATTCCAGGCTGACTACATGGTTCGAGTCCCAGACCCGGTAGCTTGAAAATCATGCCAGGTGCATGTGCGTGCCTTCTCCAAATCCCTACAGATGAATGGAAGAGAAGGGACTGTGATGTGGCCATTCCCCTTGGGGGTGATTTCTCACTTTCTCTCTTGCTCTGTCTCTGAAAAAATAAAAAAGCAAGGAAAAAGAAATGCAATTCCTTACGCTTCTCTACTGCTCAGCCGTTTACCGTCTTTTTCCTACTTGAGTCTCAGCACTTGGAAAGTCAGTCCCCCTTTCTAGGTTCCATCCTATCATCCAGGGATCCCTGCCTATCGACTTCCAAGCTTCTGCGATTTGGGGGAGAGTTCCCTTCCTTTTTCTAGGGAGGCAGCATGGTGGAATGGGAAGGGAATCTAGTCGTCCCCTAAGTATTATTTCATCTGGAACTCGTCAAATATTTTCTCTCGCTGGGCTTCTGTTTCCTCGTAAGTAAACTAGTAAAAGGCCTCGAAGGAACACTTACCCTCTCCGAGGGCCAAGGGGAGGCCGTGTTGTTGATTTCTCATAGGAGGAAGAGAGCAAGTACACAAACGCTCCGGTAACTGCTGTGTCCTGTGGATTTTCCATCAAAAGGGGGAAGAAAGGGACGAACCGTGTGAGGCCATGGTGTGCTGGATGCTCTGCATGCTCAGTCATTCGTGAGCAGACACGAGTGCACCCACCCCTGCGCCCGGCGTCATGGCAGCGCTGGTGTGGGATCGATACCGCGGCTCCTCACCAGCAAGGGCTGTCCTCTCAGGGAACTTCCATTTTGGTTGGGGAGTTGAAAATAAGAACCAAGAGTCAAGAAAATGTTGAAATAGAGGTCACGTGCCTGAAGATGACAGAGACCAACGAGATGGAGGGACTGTCTTAGTTCAGCCAGTCGGGGAATACCTCCTGGGGAAGGGGGCTGAGCTGAGACCCGGATAGCCATGGGCCGCAGGAGGCTCAGCTGCAGCGGTGTATGCTGGGACATGCTCCTCCTGCAGGCTGAGGCCAGTGGGAGCCTGGGTTGGACTCCTGGTCCACCCTAAAAAGCCAGGCCCAGCCCAGTGGTGCCTGCCTGGAGCCCCAGCTGCTCGGGAGGCTGAGGCAAGAGGACAGGGACACAGCAAGATTCAATGCAGGGAAAAAAAAAGGGACATGCATAGATCTAGGGGGAGGATGTAACCAGCAGCTAGTCCCAAAGTCCAAAAGAGGGGCCAGCAGTTAGCATAATGGCTATGTCACTGAACTCCCATGTAGTTGACCACGGTTCGAGTCCCGGACCCAGTGGCTTAAACTCACACCAGGCGCGTGTGCGTGCATGCCCAAGATCCCAAGAGGAGAATGGAGGAGAAGGGATTGCGGTGTGGCCATCCCACCTGGGGGGTGATTTCTCGCTTTCTGTCTCTCTGTCTCTCTCTTTCTGGTGAGCGCACATGCCCTATAGCAAACAAACAAACAAACAAACAAACAAACAAAAAACCTCCCCAAAGTCCAAAAGAGACTGGTAAGCTTGCCATGTTTGAGGACTATTCTAAAGGCAGAGTCATGTAATCCTAACCCACATTAGAAACAGGTATTATTGGGACCAGCAGATGGCATAATGGACACGTTACTGGACTCCCACATAGTTGACCGTGGTTCAAGTCCCGTACTCAGCAGCTTGAAACTCATGTGGATGTGTGCACGTGTGTGCCCAAGATCCTGAGAGAAGATGGAGGAGAAGGGATTGTGGCATGGCCATCCTCCCTGGGGGGTGATTTCTCACTTTTGGTTTCTCTCTCTCTATGTCTCCGGTGAACACACATGCCCTATAGCAAAAATCTCTCTTAAAAAAAAAAAAAAAGGAAAAGAAATAGGTGTTATCTTTATCTGGCAGATGAAAGTACAAGGAGATAAAGATAGTACCCTCAGATAGTAAACAGAGGATCTGAGACTTACGCCCAGGTTCTGTTTAAGCCAGTCTATGGTATTTTGTTACAGTAGCCTGAGTGTGTCTGTGTACAAACACTCACATATAAACACACACACATCACGAGTCAGAGAAGACTAGCGTCCCAGCTTAGTCAGGCAGGGAGAGTGGTATCCCCTTACTTCGTGTTTTTGTTATTCAGGCCTTAAAAGGATTAGATGAGGCCCAGCCTCTGGTGCTGCTGGTAGTGTACCGGACTGTGGAGCTGGAAGCCACATGCCACCCATGGTTCAAGTCCCGGCCGCAGTCAGCCTGAAAGCATACCAGGTGCGTACCTGTGTGCCCAGGATCCCAACGGGCTGGGACTGCAGGAAGGGGTTACGAGCCCAGTATAGGGTATTCTCTCCGTCTGTCTCTGTATCTTGTGCATACACACATTATTCTGAATTTTTTAAAAAAAGGATTTGATGGGGACCAGCAGTTGACATAATGGCTATGTCGCTGGACCCATGTAGTTGACCGTGGTTCGATTCCTGGGCCCGGTGGCTTAAACTCACACCGGGCATGTGTACGTGTGTGCCCAATATCCCGAGAGGAGAATGGAGGAGAAGGGATTGCGGCGTGGCCATCCCCCCTGGGGGTGATTTCTTGCTTTCTCTCTCTCTGTCTCTCTCTGTCTTTCTGGCAAGCGCATGTGCCCTATAGCAAAAACCTCTCCAAAAAAAAAATTAAAAAAGGAATTTGATGATGTCCAATCACGTTGGGAAGGGCCATCTGCTTTGCTTTTTACTATTGATAATTCAAACATTAGGGTTATGAGAAACAGCTACGGAGACCACCCACAACTCATGTCTAGCCAAATATCTGGGAACCCCCGGCCCAGTCACGTTAACACGTGAAATGAATACCACAGGTGTGCAGCAAACAAGGCAGTGGTGTGTGAGGCCGGGTTCCTGGGGAGCAGGAAGGAAGCATCAGACACAGGGAGCCCCCTCGGGGGTGTCTGACACAGAAGGGAGCGGGAGACACACGTTAGTGGAAAGGTGCTCACGGTACGAGGCTGCGTCTGTTTGCTGTGACAGGTCCACCCGCTTCAGTCTGGGCTTTCAGCAGGAGAAACAACGACAGCCGGAGGGGAGGGCAGGAAAGATTTCAACGCGGAGGCAGAGCAGGGCGGGTCATTTCACAGTGGGTTGAACAACTGTCCACGCTCTGCAGCGGGAGCTGAAAGACGAGTGTATACAGATGCAGGGAACATGGTGACGGATACCTGAGACAATGTGGGAAGAGGCCGGGGGAGGGGGAGAGCAAGAGGAAGGGAGCCAAGGAGAAAAAGAGAGCGGCCAGACACGCGTGGGACGCAGAAATGGAGGAGGAGCTGTTCGTGATAACGCGGATGGTCTCTTCAACTGGCCTGGTGTGAAGCGTCTTCGTGTTGGGTAAACTCACTTTCCAAGTGGTAGTGATGTGTAGACTGAATGTATAACAGAAATGGAGAGGACAGTTAAACAAGCGGAGCTGGGACCCGCGCTGCACGGGGGCTGGAGGACGGAGGACGGGCTGCGGTGGGCGCAGTGCAGGGTGTTCACTGCACGAGGACCCCGGCCCAGGGGACGGCAGGACTGGAATGCAGCCCACATTCCGCTCGCCAGGGAAGGGCCCTGTGCAGAAGCCCGTCCAGTGCAGGGACCTAGAAAAGGGGAACCCTTTTTCTTTCCTTTTTTTTTTCTTTTGGAGAGGTTTTTGCTATAGGGCACGTGCGCTCACCAGAAAGACAGAGAGAGACAGAGAGACAGAAAGCGAGAAATCACCCCCCAGGGAGGATGGCCACTCCACAATCCCTTCTCCTCCATTCTCCTCTCGGGATCTTGGGCACGCACGCACATGTGCTCCGCATGAGTTTAAGCCACCGGGTCCGGGACTCAAACCGCGGTCGACTACGTGGGAGTCCAGCAACATAGCCGTTATGCCATCTGCTGGTCCTGGGGAGCCCTTTTTCTAATTGACACAGAAACTCTGCAGAAGACTTGCAGGAGGGAAATCGGGGGGAGTTTGAAATAGAAGGGTGCGGCCAGAACATGAAGGATGTTTCCTTCTGTGGAGGCTCCTGCAAAGGACGGGCCCATGGGCAGTAGTGCCGTTCGTGGGCGTGATCTGTGACCCTGCACCAGAGATAAACCCAACGCCATGTCCGTGCTAGGAGCCCTGCTCATCCGGCATAGAATAATTCCCATCTTTTGGAAATGTTATTTTCTCCAACGCAAACTTTATAACTGACCCACTTTGCTCCAATATCAAATCAGCTTGATTTAATTTCGTAAGTCAGTCATGGAAAGAGAATCTGTCCCCTGACTCCAGAGCCTTCTGTTCCGCAGCTCCTCTATAATTACAGACAAGTGCATCCAATCTTCCCATCACGTGTTCTCCTGAGATGTGGGATTCTTTTTTTTTTTCTTTCTGTATTTGATAATCTTGTTATCCTGTGATACTGCATCATTTAATTATTCCCCAAAATAGAGATCTTCAGAAAATCTGCTCTGAAAAAGTGATTTGCTGTTCCCAACTGAAGTCACAGCTGGGGTGATTACTCAGAAATTAGTTATTTTCAGAGCTTGGGAATTACTGTTTTTTTCTTTTTTTTTTTAAGAGAAATTTTTGCTATAGTGTGGGTATGCTTACTGGAGAGATAGAGAGAGGCAGAGAGACAGAAAGTGAGAAATCACCCCCCCAGGGAGGATGGCTGTGCTGCAATCCCTTCTCCTCCATTCTCCTATTGGGATCTTGGGCACGCACGCACATGCACTTGGTATGAGTTTTAAGCTGTGGGTCAGGGACTCGAACTGCGGTCTACTATGTGGGAGTCCATCAATGTAACCATTATGCCATCTTCTGGTCCTTTTTTTTTTTTTTTCTGTAAGGGGTCTCCTTTGCCTCCTAAGGCCACTGAAGCTTTCTCACAGACCCCCTAAGGGGACTTCACAGGCTCCGGGGAGGGGCTAAATGGGTATCCTCAGAAGTCTTCAAGCCCAGGACTCTGTATCTCCAATCTCTAGCTGTTTTCAATTCCATAACAATATAACCATTTCCTGGGGCCATCAGTTAGTGTAATGGCTATGTGGCTGGACTCCCATGTAGTCAACCACGGTTCGAGTCCCAGACCCGGTGGCTTAAACTCACACTGGGCACGTGTGTGTGTGTGTGTGTGTGCCCAAGATTCCGAGAGGAGAATAGAGGAGAAGGGATTGTGGCGTGGCCATCCCCTCTGGGGGGTGATTTCTCGCTTTCTGTCTCTGTCTCTCTCTGTGTCTCTGTTGAGCACACGGGCCCTATAGCAAAAAACCTCTCCAAAAAAAAATTAAAAAGTAACAATATAACCATTTCCTGAGCATCAACTAGTGTCAAACAATAGAACCAGTATTTGGAACACAGTAAGTAGAACACAGTCCCTATTTAAGGAAGTTTAAAATGTCTAAGCTTGGTCATCAGAAGAGCAGGAATGCTGGGTTACCTCTTCGCCATATTTAACTGCCACTCTAACCAGGCGGTGCAGTCCGAGCCTCCCGTGAGCCCGTACGAGGCAGGAACTATTGTGAGGATGATCGGGTTGTCTGAGATGACAGGTGCTGGAGTAAGTCAGTGTTCTCGCTCTCCCTCCACACCGGGCGTTGCCTTTGGAGTTCTACCTTCACATCGTTTCAGCCTTCCTAAAATCCGAGCCTCTGCCTCGTTCCGGGCCATGTCTGCATACATAGCATCCTCTGCGCTTAGAGGAGTGAGCCGACCGTAGATGCTGTAGCACACGTAGGGAAGTACTACTCTTACAAAGGGGAGATCAGGGCCAGCAGGTGGCATGGGGGTTAGAGCGCTGGATTCCACGTGGCCGACTCCATGGTTCAAGTCCTGGACCTGGTGACTTGAAAATGCTGGGCGCGAATTCTCCAAAATCCTGAGAGAATGGAGGAGAAGGGATTGTGGCATGGTCATCCCTCCTGGGGGGTGATTTTTCATTCCCTCTCTCTCTCTCTGTCTCTATCCGGTGAGCGCGTGTGACCTATAGCAAAGTAAAGAAGAAGGAGGAGAAGATCAGAGTGTAATGGGCATGGTGGCTCGGGAGGCTGGCTCCCAGATGACTGAGTGTTTCGGTTTGAGTCCCATTCCCGGTGGCTTGAAAATCATGCTGGTATGTGTACATGTGTGCCCTAAATCCCTAGAGGAGACTGGAAGAGAAGGGATCGTGGTGCGGCCATCCATACCCCCCTCCTCCCCAGGGTGACTTTATACTTTCTCTTTCTTTCTCTCCAGCAAGTGCATGCACTCTATGGCAAAAACTTAAAAAAAAAAAAAAAAAAAAAAAAAAAAAAAAAAAAAAAAAAAAAGAGTAGGTCAGAGAGTGAATTTCTTTATGTTGAGTTTCCGATGACAGCTCTTTTCCACCTTTCCCTCTCTCAATCATTATGTTTCTTGCCTGCGACAGCTTACAGGACTGTCTTAAGGAAACAATGTTCTGTCATTCCAGGTTCCTTTATGGGTTTGTCAGTAAGCATGCCAGCTCTTCATACTCTGATAAGATTATTTCCCCTGAACGTGTTTTCTTACACTTAGTCACATTAAAACTCCCCTGCCACTTTTCTGCCCACGTCCACATCGTCTTTGAGTTTATCCCTGATCGGCTTGGCGTTTTAATCCCTGGAAGCGCTGGAAGCCATCTGCGTGCTTGGCAATTTCCCCACGCGCTCTCTTCCGGATCGCGTATGCGACGCTGCACAGCTTGCCCTCTGCCTAAGCAGGGCCTCCGTCGGAGAGCGCCGGATTCAAGACCTTAATCGCTGCATTAATAACATCAAGGACCGGCCACAGCGCATTGCCTTTATCCAGAAAGTGCTCGCGTCTTCCTGTCCCTTGTTTCTCATTCCTACACACCTTCTCCCACACGGCCATGTCTTCGTGTATCGAAGGAAATGCGATAACCAGCCCAGCTTCGAGGTCCAAGCTCTTTCCCGATGTGAGGCTGTACCCGATGGCACTAGGCTTCACTTATGCCTCTGATCCAGAATGTCTGCCTAGGAGTCCAATCCATGTCCCTTCATTCCGTCCTATTTTGAACGTCACTGGCATTTCCCAGCCTCCTAAGTTCCCGAGACTAATCCATCAAGTGATCGACTTGGGAATGCTACTAGCTTGCCAGAGACCAGTGAAGTCTCCAGTGCTGCCAATGGCGTAGTGGTTATGTCACTGAGCTCCCACATGGCTGACCATTGTTCAAGTCCTGGACCCGGTGGCTAGAAAATCACTCCAGGTGCCTGTGCGTGCGTGCCCAAGATTTCAGGAGGAGAAGGGATTGTGGCATGGCTACCCCCCTTGGGAGATGAGTTCTCACTTTCCCTCTCACTGTCTCTCTTTCTCTCCGGTGAGCTTGCACGGCCTATGGTGAAAACCTCTTTAAAACAACGGTGCTGAATTCTGGTCACTGCACAGGCTTCCCGAATGATCCCGGGCCAGTTTCATGCCCTCCCGCCTCCTCCCTGTTCCAGACCAAGTAGAACCTCTCGGATCTCAGACACATCTGAGATCCACCTTTCTGCTTAGAAATCTCTGAGTATATGTTTGTATGACTGGGGACGTTGGGAAAACGTGAATGCATACTCAGTGAAGATAAATAAAGATCATTGTGGTCCTAGCTGTGGGGACAGTACAGCCCTGCATGCTGGAGGCCACAGGGCTCTGATTTTGTGTCCCAAATCTGTCTGGACGCTGGGTGTGCCCCTGAGCACACCGGTGGTCCTGACTGGCTTCAGGGCTGGGCTGGGGTCACAGCATGACGAACCTGCCAAGGGAGCCCCTTTCTCTCCCATGAAAAAGAAATAAACTTTTGAACAATTGTTCATTTGGTTTGGTGAAATAATGGCCTGGGTCTTATTAAAGTCACCCTAGAACAAGCAAAGGCATCAAGACAGAGGTTCCCCGGGACTGTGGGGAGCGAGGGGGGGCAGTGACTGCCTCATGGCTCTGAGTCTCTGTGGGGATGACGAACACGTTTGGGAAATAGATAGTGACAGTTGCAAAGCTCTGTGAATGTCCTTAATGTGCACTTGAAAATGGTTAAAACAGCAAATTTTGTAATGTGTATTTTGCCACACAATAAAAAGTACAAATAATGGGACCAGCATTTAGTGCAATGGCTATGTCACTGAACTCCCATGTAGTCAACCGTGGTTTGAGTCCCGGACCCGGTGGCTTAAACTCACGCCGGGCGCGTGTGCGTGCGTGCCCAAGATCCTGAGAGGAGAACGGAGGAGAAGGGATTGCAGCATGGCCATCCCCCCTGGGAGTGATTTCTCGCTTTCTGTCTCTCTGTCTCTCTTTCTGGCGAGCACATGCACCCTATAGCAAAAACCTCTCCAAAAAAAAAAAAAAAAAAAAAGTACAAATAAGTCATTTAATTGTGAGTTAGAGATGATACTGCAGTATTTACCAGGAGGGCTGGTTCTGCGGTCCAGGGGTTAAGGAAGTGGGTTCCCATGTGGCCACCTGTGGCTGGAATCTGGACCCTACGGCTTGAGAAACACACTGAGCACACGTGTGTTCACGCCCCACCTCCTGACAGGATGGAGAAATGGAGGAGAAGAAATGGCACTGTGACCACGTGCCACGGGGAGGCACTCTCTCCCTCTTCCTCTCTCTGGTGAGCAGACACGCCCTCTGACAATTAAGAAATAAAAAAGAACAAAGTTTACATGAGAAATGACTTGATGTTTGGGATTTATTTAAAAAATACTCAAACCAGGACCAGCAGATGGCATAATGGTTATATCACTGGACTCCCACATAGTTGACCACAGTTCAAGTCCCGGACCTGGCAACTTAAAATTCACACTGGATGAGTGTGCGTGCGTGCCCAAACTCCTGAGAGGAAAATGGAGGAGAAAGGATTGCAGCGTGGCCATCTCCCCTGGGGGGGTGATTTCTCGCTTTCTGTCTCTCTGTCTCTCTGGCGAGTGCATGCACAATATATCAAAAATATCTCAAAAAATAAAATTCACACTGAGTGTGTGTACATGTGTGCCCCAAATCCCAAGAGAATCATGGAGGAGAAGGGACTGCAGCCTGGCCACCCCCCCATGGGATGACTTCTCTGGCGAGTGTACATGCCCTATAGCAAAAATCTCTCTTAAAAAACAAAACAAAAACTCAAACCATAGTCCCAACAACAAAATCAGTGACTGATAGATGACAAATGGATTGGCAAAATGCTGACAGTTATTGAGGATACAATTTTAAATTTTTTTTTTTTTAATTTTTGCCATAGGGCATGTGCTCACTAGAGTAAGACAGAGGCAGTGTGAGGGAAAGTGAGAAAACACCCTCCAGGGAAAATGGCCATGCTGCAGTCCCTTCTCTTCTGGTCTCCTGGGATTTGGGGCATGAATGCACTTACAACCAGAATTATTTTCAAGCTCCAGGTCCAGGACTCAAACCAGGGTCGGCCATGTGGGAGTCCAGCACCATAACCACCACACTGCCTGCTGCCCTCCAAATTTTAATGTTTTAAAACATCTTGGGAACCAGCAGTTAGCATAATGGCTATGTCGCTGGACTCTCACATAGTCGACCGCGGTTCGCGTCCCGGACCCGGTGGCTTAAAACTCACACTGGGCGCGTGTGCGTGCGTGCCCAAGATCCCGAGAGGAGAATGGAGGAGAAGGGATTGTGGCGTGACCATCTCCCCTGGGGGGTGATTTCTCGCTTTCTGTCTCTAATGTCTCTCTCTGTCTGTCTGGCGAGCGCACGCGCCCTATAGCGAAAAATCTCTCAAAAAAAAAAAAAAAAAAAAAAACTTCAGAGGCTAGTCATTAAGTCCCAGCTGCGAGGCCTGACAGTCGAAGCCCTGTGCGATGTGCCTTTTCCCTACCTTAAGAGCCTCAGCTGTCACTGCTCGGCCTACAGTGAGCCGCACCCCTGCGTGCCCCTCAGTGCTCGCTCAAACCTCTGGGCCTCTGCCCTCCCCTTTCAATTGTGCTCTCCCCGTCTCTAGCGTGTACTCACGGGAGAAACAGAGACAGGGGGGAGAGGAAGTTAGAAAGCCCTCTTCAGGAGGGATGGCCACGCTGCAGTCCTTTGTTCTCCATTCCTCTTGGGATTCTGGGCGCACACACACATGTCCCTGGCGTGTTTTTCAAGCCACCAAGTCTGGGACTTGAACTGTGCAGTTGGTCCTGTTGGGTCCAGCCACCTTGACCACCAGGCCCCTGGCTGGCCTGGTCGGCTTCCTCCTGAGGTGCCCCTGTTTGTTCTTTAAGACTAGCTCAGCCTCCGCGGAGGCATCTGGACTTCCCAAGCAGGCAGAATTGCCCCCTCCTCCTATGCATAGGAGGCCCCTTTTCTAGATGTGTTTTCTCTCTTTGATGTTGACAATGTGTTTTGGTATTTCCAGAACCTTCCACTGGGTGCACAGTCCATTTTTGTCAGATTCACTGACCAACCGGTGGTTTATCAGGTTGCAAAAAGCCAGCTGTCCAACTTGGGGTGTGTGTGGCTGCGTGGGCCTGGAAGAGACCCTTCTTCCTTGGTCATGTTTTTCAGAAGCGCAGAGAAGGACCCAGAGCGACATCCGGAGCCAGCGGTGTCCACGGTAACCCCGCAGGTCCCGCTGGAGCCTGAGCTGGGACTCCAGTTCCCTGCAGTACACGTCTGGCCAGTGGGTGGCAGCAAACTCTCGCCAACCAAGCCCGGCAGACTGGCTTTTACCCTGCCTGTGTTCCATGGGAAACAGGCATCCCCAATATTTCTGATTTATTTTTCAACTTCTCGAAGCCTCGAGACCCTCGACGAAAAGGACGAGGTTTGAGTTAAGTCAGTGAGGGCCAGAAAACAAGCACCGTAGTAGAGGTCAGTGTCTAGACCCTGCGCCAGGATTTGATTTACTGGCTGTTGGACTGTTTTCTAGTCTCTAAGAACGTCTCCCCCTTCCTAACCGCCTCCTGCAGGCTGCAGGTGCGTCGTCAGCGCTGTCGCCTGCTAGCCTGAGGTTTGATCTCCGTGTCGACTTCAGTGGCCCACGGGTATTCACACTAGAGGCTGTTTCCAGGTCCTTTAGCTCCCGTGGGGGGGAGACCGAGACCAGATGTTCGTGTGAGGACAAGTCAGGAGGAAAGAGCCCGGCATCCCAGGACTTGCACATGTGGGAAGAGACGACCAGGCCTGCAGAAGCAGGCTCCGCCCACCCTGTCCTGGGGGCTCCTCTTCGGTGTTGGCCTCCTGAGTTGGTCCAGCCTGCACTACCACTCCTCACTTGCCAGTCCTGATGGTGTACCTGCCAAGGACACAGCTCTGGGTAGGATTTGGAAATGGGTAGATACCACGATTGTCTTTGTACAGGTCAAAGTTCAGAGCAGATCATCAAACAGCAGGATGTGATCAATACTTCAAATCGGTAATGTTGTAGAAAACCCAGGACTCACACATGGGATGGTTCTTATTCTAAAGCACTATTGCGTACTCCAGTGGTCTGAGGGTGGAGGTGGGGAAGAGAGTCGGGTTGTTAGACAACCAGCTCTGAAAAGTGGTATCAGATGGTCGGACCAGCCGTTGGCGTAATGGCTATGTCGCTGGACTCCCATGTAGTCGACCGCATGCCGGGCGCGTGTGCGTGCGTGCCCAAGATCCCGAGAGGAGAATGGAGGAGAAGGGATTGCGGCGTGGCCATCCCCCCTGGGGGGTGATTTCTCACTTTCTGTCTCTCTGTCTCTGTCTTCCTGGCAAGCACATACTCCCTATAGCAAAAACCTCTCAAAAATAATAAATAAATAAAAGATAAAAAAAATAAATAAATAAAAAGTGGTATCAGACGGTGAGCTCAGAACCAATCTGAGCAGACAGTAAATGTGATCAAAATTCAGGAGAGGAACAGCCGTGTTGCCTGTAGCAATAGTAAAACAGAATAACTGCTGAATTTTTCTAATAGGACTTTCTTTTTTTTTTTTTTTTTTTTTTTTAGAGGGAAAGTTAGAAAAGACTCCCTAGGGGATGCCACATCCCTTCTTCTCCAGTCTCCTTTCAGGACTTTGAGCATGCACGCACATGAACTTGCCATGGGTTTTCAAGTAACTGGGCTTGGGATTTGAACTGCACAGTCGGCCATGTAGGATCCAGCCACCTTAACCTCCACTCCATCAGCTGGCTCCAATAGAGCTTCATTTCTGCATAGCATTTCAGAGTTTCCAAAACACTCATATCATCCAGTTGTATTAAGTCACAACAACCTGTGGGCCAGACAGTATTAAACGAAGTAAAATCCGTGAAGCACAGTGGAGTTTAGTGCATAGCATGTATTCGTTATTATTATTATTAACAACGTTACTACCCCTATTTTA
This sequence comes from Tupaia tana, assembly GCA_026018925.1. NCBI lineage: Eukaryota > Metazoa > Chordata > Mammalia > Scandentia > Tupaiidae > Tupaia > Tupaia tana. The sequence continues at coordinate 4,043,985 of JAKSZU010000022.1, read as the reverse complement.
TACCTAATGAAACCAAAGCTCACAGAGACAGTTACTTGCACAAAGTCGCACAGCCAGCTGGTAGTAGCCAGAATTCAGCTCCCCGGTCCTGTTCTAGAGTTCTAGAACTGTTAATCCACATGTGAAAGAGGGGCTGCTTAATCTGGGCCTGTTTCGATTGGGCCGAGTTCTGAGGGGCCTCTGCAGAGGAGTCTGGAATGACGGCCTCAGCCTCCATAGGAGGCAGGTGGGAGGGGGTTGATGGCGCTCTTCACCTCCTTGAGGAACGAGAGTTAAATCTAGAAGCTTCTACTCATTATAGCAATAAGGAGCGATGGTTTATTACCTGGTCCATCCAGGAAGCTCCAAGCCGTTAAACTCACACGGTCCTCAGCTGCTAGGCTTGTTAAGAAAGTGTTACAATGGAGGGAAATGAACAACGCAGGCACCGTGGGTATTTTTAGTCTGCTTCAAGGCTGTATACCTTGGTTCTGTTCAGGACTGAACACAAGGGGATGAGTCTGGGTTTATCTGCCAGGACTGTCGATCAGAAACCTCCCACTGGGCACCTTCTCTGTTCTCATCTTCTGTAGGGACTTGAGGAAAACCCAGAAGGAGAAAGTCCCTTCCCCAACTTTTCAGACACTGGGGAGAGTGGTGTATCTTTCCTTGGGTGGGGGCAGTTTGGCAATACCAGTAAAAACTATAAGTGCTGTCCTTTGCACCAGAAATGCTGTGATAAATGACTTATCTTATGGCTATCATTTTGACTGCAAACCATGGTAGCGCTGTTTGTAATAGCAAAGAGAAACAAGAAACTAGAAATCTAAATGCTTCCCAATAAATACTGGTTAAATTACTGGATGCTCTTCAAATGGAATTTTATGCCAACTATTCAAAAGAAAGGTGTTCATCAGTATGTGCTGAAAACATCACTAAGACACATTTTTTTATGTGCAAAAATAAAAACAAGGTGTAAACACAAGTTTATGGAGAGCAGCAGATGGCGTAGTGGTTATGTGGCAGGACTTCCACATGGCTGACTGAGGTTCACGTCCCGGACCTGGTAACTTGAAACTCATGCTGGGTGAGTGTGTGTGTGTGTGTGTGTGTGTGTGCATGCCCAAAATCCCAAGAAAAGAATGGAGAAGGGACTGTGCGTGGCCTTAACCCTGGGGGATGTCTCTCTTTCTTTCTCTCTCTCTCTCTCACTGTCTTTCCAGCGAGTGCACGCACCCTATAGCAGAAACCTCTCTTAAACAACAACAACAAAAAAAGCAAGTTTATGTAGCATGATGCTGCATGTATATGTTTGAAGCACATAGGTATCCATAGGTACGTGTTTGAAGCATACATGTACCTGTGTGTATGCGTCTGGAGCACATACATGTTCATGTGTATGTGTTTGGAGTATGCATGTATGCAGGTATAGCCACACAGTCTCGCCCACTGGAAGGGTATGCTTGCAGCTGATAATGGGGAGTACGTGTGATAAGAGGAAAGGGAAAAGAGAAAATTTCATTTTCCACTTTGTCCTTTTATGGACTTTTGAAGATAGAGTGATTGCTTTGACCATCTGATGTACTGGCTTTTGAAAAATTATTTGATCTATTCTTCTATTTATTTTAATTTGACCAGGCACACACACACACACACACACACACACACACAGAGAGAGAGAGAGAGAGAGAGAAAGAGGGAAAGTGAGAAAGCAAGCTACCAGATCCGGGACTCGAACCATAGTCGGCCATGTGGGAGTGTCCAGTGCTTAACTAAGCACCATGCCACCTGCTGGTCCCATGATGTACTAGCTTTTAAACATGGAAGCTGCTTGCCTGAGACCACACAGCCAGGAAAGGGCCCAGTGAGGATGGATACCTGCGTAGATTGTGGTCCTAGCTCATGACAAAGCACTATGCAGGTGGCCAGTTCTGTAGAGATTCCAAATCTGGGGGCCCCCTGCTCGACGGATGGATGTAGGCACGACAGAAAGTTGGTGTGAAGATGTAAAGGCCTGAAAATAATGTTTCCTTTTTTCTTTTCTTTCTTTTTTTTTTTTAATTAAAAATCTGAATTGTGCCCTCTACTGCGGTTGTTTGAATAAAAGTTTTATTTATTGCCAAACCCGGAGCCCGCCCTGTGGACTCCAGTGCACTGCCTCCTACCAGTGTTCTCATAGTGTCAGGACCTACTGGGTCGTCAGGAAAGTCCTGACACATTTTTGCATAGAAAAACATAAAAAAAATACGGCATGACTTTCCTAACAACCTAATAGTTCTCTCATGTGCTAGCAAGTTACGAAAACGTTCGTGAATACCTGGAACCGAAATGTCCCAAGGCCAGGAGCTGTGCGAACGTGTTTTCTCCAGGAGAGGGCTCCAGGCCACATCGGCCCGCACCCCCCCACACCCCCGAGCTCCTTTCTATAGGATGGCGGCTCTGCCGGGGGTGGGGGTGGGGTCAGTGACCTGGGACCCGGAAACACACTCAGAGCTCCAGCAGGACCAGTGACCTTAAGGAAAAGGCATTAGCTCGCTGGTGAGGTGTGGGTGGAGGAGAGGCAGGCAAACACTCTCATTAGCCAAGTTGGTCAACGGGCAGGTGCAGGAAGTGGCAGCTACATTCAGCCAGAATCTATAAATAGACTTCAATATCAGTGTTGAACACCCACAAAATAAATGAGTGAATTTAGAAACCTGGCAGCGTGTGGGCACCTAGCTGTTAGCTCGTAGCTGTAGACTTAACTCCTATGAATTTTTGTTTCTTGTTTTTTTGTTTGTTTGATTTTCTTTTTCTTTTTGTTTGTTTGTTTTTAATATTGCTATAGGGCGCATGGGCTAGTCAGAGAGAGAGAGGGAGAGAAAGTGAGAAAGTACTCCCCCAGGGAGATGGCCACACTGCAATCCCTTCTCCTCCATTCTCCTCTCAGGATTTTGGGCATCCACACACACATACACCTGGCATTTTTGTTTTGTTTTGCTTTAAGGGAGAGATTTTTGGAACCAGCAGGTGTCATAGTGGTTAGGGCGCTGGACTCCCACAAGGCCAACCTTGGTTTGAGTCCTGGACCTGGCGACTTGATACTTGCACTGGGTGCGTGTGCATGTGTGCCCAAAATCCCAAGAGGAGAATGAAGGAGAAGGGATTGTGGCGTGGCCATCCCCCGGGGAGGGAGTGGTTTCTCACTTTCTGTCTCTCTGGAGAGCGCATGCACCTTATAGCAAAAATATCTCAAAAAAAAAAAAAAAAAAAGGGAATTTTGCTATAAGGGTACATGCACTTGCTGGAAAGACAGACAGAAAGTGAGAAATCACCCCCATGGGGGATGGCCACACCACAATCCCATCTCCATCCTCCTCTCGGGATTTTGGGCACACATGTGCATACACCTGATGTGAATTTCAAGCCACTGGTCCAGGACTTGAATCACTGTGGGCCACATGGGAGTCCAGTGACATAACCACTATGACATCTGCTGCCCCCCTGGCATGGTTTTTTTAAGCCACCAGGTCTGGGACTCAAACTGCCCAGTCAACCATGTGGGATTCAGCTAGCTGCCTTAAGCACCAGGCCACCAACTGGCCCTGAACTCTGCTGTGATTGGTTCGTGCTGTTTAACTGTCTGGGTTCCACGGTCCCCATCAGTGAAATGGACATGGACAGCACCTACCTCTCCCGGATCCTCCACAGAGCTGTGAGGAGCAGCTGAGGCCTGCAACGTGCTTTGAGAACGCAAGACAGCATACGGAACGAAAGGTCCCTTTAGTGTCCCTGAGGTTTGGCTCACAGAAGGGGAGCTATTTTAAGACAGGAAGATAGGAGGAAGCATCAAAAAAGCATTGCTGATAACGAGGGAGATAGACTTCACCAACGGAAGAAAGGGACTTCGTGAGTCATTTACCTCCAGTTCCTCGTTTTTATAGCCATGGCACAGACCCACCGCAGAGCTGTGACGGCGCCCTGCCTGGACCCTAGCAGTTAAACCCGTGAATGAGGAGGAGTGACCAGGACAGCAGACGCCACGAGCCCTCCACCCAAGGGGCTGCAGAGCTGCAAAGGCCGAGCAGGGTGCAGGAAGACAGCTGATGTGACGCTCACAGGGAACTGGGGCAGAGGTGGGGGGGGGGGGGCTCAGCAATCCGGCTCCAGGAGAGCTGAGGGTCTCAGAGGAGCCATTCGGGGGTGGCCAGGGACTTGGAGAGGACAAATGACAACTTCCTAGAACGGGCTGTTCCAGAACCTATAGAGAAAAGGAAATAGCTGGCCTCGTCCCGGGGAGCTGCCAGGAACCAGGGTCGGAAGGATCCGCAGCGAGACTACTGCTCGCAACATCAGGCCCTTTTTGGAGTGGAAGAAGGAAAACAAAAACAAAAACAAAAACAAAACAATGCGGCACACAGGGCAAGCCCATTTTTGTAGGAGTGTAGAGAAGATGGGAACTCCGAATCGGCAGAGGGAGACTGGGCCCTGCTGCGTAAAGGCCTTGGGTCAGTCCTGCAGGTGGAGAGTGAAGCCCGGCCCTGTCACTAACGCACTGTAGGACCTTGAATACAGCATTTCCCTCCAAACCTTGCTTTTCTTACCTCTAAGGTCTTTGTCTGTGTCTCATAAATTATTGTGAGGATTAAATGAGATGCTCTTTCTTAAGGTTTTTTGTTTTTGTTTGCCATAGGGTATGTGCACACACTGGAGAGAGAGACAGAGACTGAGAGAGAAAGTGAGAAATCACCCCCATGAGAGACGGCTACACTGCAATCCCTTCTCCTCCAGTCTTCTGAGGATTTTTGGGGTACGCATGCACATGTACCCAGCATGAGTTTCAAGCTACTGGGTCTAGGACTCGAGTTGTGGTTGGCCATATGCCCCAACCACCATGCTACCTGTTGGCCCCTCTTGGTTGTTTTTATTTTTTTAATTAAAAAAATTTTTTTTAGAGATTTTTGCTATAGGCTATATGTGCTAGCCAGAGAGACAGAAAGCAAGAAATCATCCCCCCAGGGAGGATGGCCATGCCAATCCCTTCTCCTCCATTCTCTTCTTTAGATTTTGGGCATGCATGCACATACCCAGCATGAGTTTCAAGCCACTGGGTCCAGGACTCGAACCGCAGTCAGCCATAGGGAATCTAGTGCCCCAACTACCACATCACCTGCTGATCCCTGCTGGCTATATGTTTAAACTACTAATTGCGGGACCAGCAGTTAGCATAATGGCTATGTTGCTGGACTCCCACATAGTCGACTGCAGTTAGAGTCCCGGACCCGGTGGCTTAAACTCACACCAGGCACGTGTGCATGCGTGCCCAAGATCCCAAGAGGAGAATGGAGGAGAAGGGATTGCGGCATGGCCATCCCCCCCTGGGGGGTGATTTCTCACTTCTATCTCTCTGTCTTTCTCTGTCTGGCGAGCGCATGTGCCCTGTAGCAAAAACCTCTCAAAAAAAATAATAAATAAAAATAAAAATAAAAAAATAAATAAAGTAATTGAAAATGAAACTACTAATTGCCTCTGATCCTTTTTATGTGGGTATATAATGGTGATAATAGCAGTCAGCTTGTTTAAAAGCTAGAACTCCAAAGGTAGACCCCAACTAGAAAAGCAATGCAATGCAGACTCAGAAAGGGTGAGCTTGACATGACCACGTCTTTACCAAGGCTGACACCGGGGGATTCCTGCTTCCGGACCTGTTGTTCTGTGGCCAGGAGGCCAGGGATGCTATGATGACATCACAACGCCTGAGAGTGAAAGGCTGCTTTTGGTTATTTTACAGATGGGTAGGCTGAGGGTTAAAGAGAGAAGAAGGCTGCCTGAGGTCTCATGGGGATCTGAGAGCAGCGTGAGAGTCGGAACCAGGTCTCCTGACTGTCCTGCTGGGCTGTGCTCGCCCCCCGTTCTCCTCTGTGAGATATTAAATGTCTGACTTTGAACACTTGTACAAAACTAATCGTGTATTTTTTTTTTTTCTCTCCAGGGCCAAGTGCTTTCGGGGCAAAAAAGTTCTTGGAGATTATGATATCAAGGTGGAACAGGTAATCAGCCCCAGGCCCAGCGCTGTACCCGCGCCGCTCCCTCTCCACTCGGCCTCCCAGGGCAAACCGTCTAGACCTGCTGAGTGCAGGACCGGGTCTGCCACGGCTCTGGGCTGCCCATCTCCTCCCTCTTGCTCTTCCCTGCTCTTCCCTCTGGGAGGCGCGGTCCTGAAGGCCCCATCTCTTCATTTCCCCAACTTCTTTCCATGGTTCTGGTGTCCACCGACAGGCCAGCGCTGTGGCCCTTGGGAACGTCTGTCGTGCACGGTTCCCAGGCTGAGGACAAGCTTAGAAGGAGGTCTTTCTCAGACACTGGCTGTGCCTCCATATCTTCGGGGGCAAGGTCTTCCTGGGTAGGCACATGCCTGCCACTCAGAGCACTGCCTCCGCCATGTCCGCCTGGGCCCAGGCTGCCCGGAGGGACCTCGGGAAAGAACACCCATTTGGTTTAATACGAGAAAGTCCTGAAAGCCCATTTTTACCTTCCTTTGTCTCTTGTTTCATAATAGATGATTCGGTCCATTTGGGAGAGTCCAACTTAAATAATGCATGAATTTTCTGTATAAATAATTGAAGTTACTCAACATTCATTATACAGTGTGCTGTGATTTACAGAGTACTTTTTTTTTTTTTTTTTAAATTTTAGGGTTTTGCCATAGGGCACATGTCAGAGAGACACAGAGAGAGAGGGAAAGTGAAAAATCTCCTCCTGGGGGGGATGGCCACACTGTAATCCCTTCTCCTTTGTTGTCCTTTTGGAATTTGGGGCATGCATGCACACATGTCTGGCGTGATTTTCAAGCCTCCAGGTGCAGGACTCAAACCGTAGTTGGCCGTGGGGGAGTCCAGCATCTTAACCACCATGCCGCCTGCTGGCCTCTCCAGAGTACTTTCTTACATATTACTACATTCCGTTCTTAACAGCTTGTTAGAGAGTCATGGTTGGTTAAAAATCACTCCCATTTTGTAGGCTGGGGAAACTGGAACCCAGAGTGGACAAGTAACTTATTTCATTTTTTTTTTTTTTGAGAGAGATTTTTGTTATAGTGCACATGTGCTCACCAGAGAGACAGAGAGACAGGAAGCGAGAAATCCCCCCACCCCTGCCACCGAGGGGATGGCCATACCACAATCCCTTCTCCAGTCTCCTCTTGGGATTTTGGGCATGCTTGCACAGTGCCCTGCGTGAGTTTCAAGCCACCAGATCCGGGACTCAAACCATGGCCAACCATGTGGGAGTCCAGTGCCGCAGTCACTACATCACCTGCTGGTCCCCTGCTTAACATCTTATGCAGCTAGTCAGGGGTAGAGCAGAACTGCAGCCTGGGTGCCAAAACTAAAACCTGCATTTCTAATGAAACCGACAGAGGGATGCTTGTCAGACTCACATTCGTGCTCTGCAGAGCAGTAGCTCAGAGAGTGCTGGGCCGGGAGTCGGGTGCCCTGAGTTTTGTCCTCTCTGCCATCAACAAGTTGTGTTTGTCTGAAAAAGTCACGTAGTTGCCCTGGGGCTCGGTTTCCTCCCTTGGTGGGTGAGGATGATGATGCCTCCCACCTGCCTGGGGGTCGCTGTGAGGATGAGATGAACTCATGTGTGAAAGGCTTTGACAAGTGGGGACAGACGCGTGGCAGTGGGCTGGGGACAGATGCATGGCAGTGGGTTGGGGACAGACACGTGGCGGTGGGCTGGGGACGGACGTGAGGCGGTGGGCTGGGGACGGACGCGTGGCGGTGGGCTGGGGACGGACGCGTGGCGGTGGGCTGGGGACGGACGCGAGGCGGTGGGCTGGGGACGGACGCGTGGCGGTGGGCTGGGGACGGACGTGTGGCGGTGGGCTGGGGACGGACGCGAGGCGGTGGGCTGGGGATGGACGCGTGGCGGTGGGCTGGGGACGATGCGTGGCAGTGAGCTGGGGGCGACGCGTGGCGGTGGGCTGCTGTGCTCTGCAGCGTGGCCAGGACTGGGCACGTCAGGACTAGGACTGATTCCCCCTTGTTATTTTCCAGGCCGAATTTTCAGAGCTCAACCTGGTGGCCCACGCAGATGGGACTTACGCTGTGGATATGCAGGTGCTCCGGAATGGCACGAAGGTCGTGCGGTAAGGGCCTTTCTTTCTTTTTATTTTTAGAGAGAGATTTTTGCTAGAAGGCACTTGTGCTTGCTGGAAAGACAGATATACCGAGAGAGAAAGTGAGAAACCACTCCTCGGGGGAATAGCCACGCCACAGTGCCTCCTCCTCCATTTTCTTCCCAGGATTTTGGACACGCACACACATGCACCTGGTGTGAGTTTCAAGCCACCAGGTCCGGGACTTGAACTGCAGTTGACCTTATGAGAGTCCAGTGACCTAACTGCTATGCCACCTGGTGGCCCCAAGGGCCTTTCTGTTCCCAGAGTCACTGTCACTGTCTCCAGGGTGACCACCTCTGGCCTGACGAGGTGGTTTGGAGCTCATTGTTGGAGGGAGAGCCGTGCTGCGTGTGTGTGCACAACGTCGTGCGTGTCGAGCTGAGGGCTGGAGAAGGCGGCTCCTACTGCCGCAGGGCTCTTGGTCCACTGGTGGAGAAAGCACCTTAGCTTCACGGACTCAAGCTCCCAGGGTAACGACTTCTTCTAGGACTCCTGCGACCCCCCTGCAGCCAGTGTAGCTCTGCGCTTTTGTCTGTGCATACAGTTTCCCTGGAGAGCACAATTCCATTGCAAAAAAAAAAAAAAAAAAAAAAAAAGTTTCAGGGCAGCAGGTGGCATGGTACTAAGGTGCTGGACTCCTACACGGTTGACCACAGTTCGAGTCCTGGACCTGGCAGCTTGCTTTCTCACTTTCTCTCTGTCTGTCTGTCTTTGGGAAGCACATGTGCCCTATAGCAAATTTAAAAATAATGCTAAATAAATTTAAAGCAATCATTCTTTTTTAAAATAAATAAATAAATAAAAGCTTCTAGGACATCAGCTTTAGAGGCTCACTCAGCCAGTCGGCGGCAGAGCCCTGCGTGCTGAGCGAGGTCTCTTGTCACCTCACCCTGTGTTCTCGCTGCATTTCTCACTCCTGGGAACTCGTGAGTCTGATAGGAAAACCTGGAGTTGGAAGAGACATCGTGGGTGGAAGAAAATGAGCAATTATCAAGCACTTACGTGCCAGGTGGTGGGCCGGGAGCCTTCTAGAGAGGGTGTTGTCACCCTCACGACAACATCTGGGAGGGAGGTCACACGAACCCCAGACGGGGGAATGGCGTCCACAGTGTGATTCTTCCCAGAGCCAACAGTCCGGCAGGAATTGGGTCAGTGACAGGAAGGGCCGGGTGGGGGTGTCTGGGGCCTCACGACAGCACCTGTGAGCTCATCCATCCTGGAGACAGAAGAGGAAAACAGGGAAGACCTGTCCGTCCAGGTGGGGAGTGGGCTTAGGTCCATCCTGAGTCAGGGGCTCCTCACCTGCAGACAGAGCAGTACAGAGCGAGTCACCGAGTCACCGGGCCGCACGCACACAGGCAGGTGGTTGTAGAAGGGCCCCGTAACAGGGCTCAGGAGGGATCTGGCAGGAACAAGTCCGGCACTCCCAGGGGCCAGTGTGGGAACTCAGGGGCCAGCCTCCCGTGTAGAGCGCGACTCCTCTAATCAGGATTCAGGGTTAGAGTTTGATCTCTGATACATGGCTGGAGTCGGCGTCCGAGAACTGTCACAGGATGGCCAGAGCCGCCGCAACAGAGGTCCTGCTGACCTGAGATGAAGGCCCCTGAGCAGCCCAAGAGGGCTCTGCACCCCTGCCCCCAGTGAAGGACTGATCTGGGAGCCCGGGCAGAGCTGGGACCGTAGGTGGGGTTGGATGGCTGCCCAGGCAGAGAGCCAGGGAGGCCATCGCACGTGGAGTGGAAGTGCCGAGCCTCAGAGCCGTGGGCGGGGTGCTGCCAGAGAACCACTCAGAGATGGGGCTCCTCTGACGCTGGGGCCTGGAGACAGAGCCCTGGTCCTGGGGAGCAGCTGGAGCTGGCTGCTTTGCTGGCTGGAGGTGAGAGCAGGGAGTTTTCCCATGCCTGGGAACATTCCGTGCTGTCAGGGCTTCCTGTAGTTGCTCAACCTCAGTTCTGCGAAAAATATTTGCGCCCCTCCCTAGTGTCCGCTTTGGAAGAATAACATTGGGAAGTCTGGCATCTGTTCTCAGCCAGCCTGGCCCCTTGCTCTCCCCGGGGCCTGATGAGGGCATTGCCTATTTTAAGGAGCAGCTTTAAGGAGTCAGAACTGGACTCTGAGACCAGGGAGCCCTGCACGGCGTGGGGAGGCAGCCGGGTCCAGGCCTGCTCTGAGCTCCAACTCTGAGGCCAGGAGCAACTCCAGGCTTGGGCGCTGCCCCACGAGGACACCAGAGAGCGTTTTCACTTCGGTGCAAACGTCAAGTGCTCCTTCCTTCCTGAGGCATTCGTACCTTAGAAAAAGACAATACTGAGCCCAGAGGAACAGAGCATTTCAGAAGTCTGGTCCTTGACTTTCCTTCAGAAAGGGTCATTGTACCACATTCCCAGTCCAGGAAGGAATGGTTATAATAAAATGGTCATAATAAAGTGATGAGACTTAGGCTAGTTGGTAGAGACCTCTTCTCTGCTCGGGTTTTGGAAACGAGAGACAAGATTCCGTGTGGCCTGAGGTGCTGCTTAATGGCAAACCTGCCTCTGTGTCCCCGGCAGGTCCTTCCGGCCCGACTTCGTGCTTATCCGGCAGCACGCCTTCGGCATGGCGGAGAACGAGGACTTCCGCCACCTGGTGATCGGCATGCAGTATGCAGGCCTGCCCAGCATCAACTCCCTGGAGTCCATCTACAACTTCTGTGACAAGCCCTGGGTGGTGAGTGAGGCCCCTCCCCCCGGGTGGAAGGGCAGGACTCAGGCCCTGCATCTTGCTCTGCCCCAAGGGGCCCCCGGGAATCCAGATGCAGCCCGCACCCGCTGAGCATAGTGAGAAGCTTCTGCTGGAACCCAGGGCAGGGCAGGCTTCCCCAGAAGCACAAGACAACCTGGCATGGGCTGGGCTGCCTCTGCTGCAGAGCTGACCTTTGGCTTCACCCAGATTCTCTTTTTTTTGGAGAGATGTTTTGCTATAGAGTGACTGCAAGACAGAGAAAAACAGAGAGACAGAAACTGAGAAATCACCTCCCCAGAGGGGATGGCCATGCCGCAATCCCTTCTCCTCCATTCTCCTCTAGGGACCTTGAGTACGCACGCACACATGCCCGGCATGAGTTTTAAGCTGCCGGATCCAGGATTTGAACCATGGTCGACTTCATGGGAGTCTAGAAACGTAACCATTATCCCATCTGCTGGTTCTCAAGTCACACACAGATTCTGTAAAGAAGCCTTTATAGGCCTGTGGGCTCTGACCCCAGCCTTGGAGTGCCTGTTTCTGGCCTCTGACTGGTCTCACTCTTGGAAAGGCCCAGGGCCATTGGCATCATGGAAATGGTTGAGCTGAGAGGGCGGGTGGTGCCAGAGCCCTGAGGAGTGTTTCAACAACCCTGAGGTGAATCGGTCCATGGTAACGTGCAAGTGGCCTTGACGTGAGATCATCAAATCTCACGCCTCATGGAAGACATGTGAAAATGAAAGAAAAAGTCAGAAGCTAAAAAAACTCTTATTATATTGGCTTGTCAAAGACGTCCTGACGTGTGTGTTTTTTTTTTTTTTTATGTTTTTCTATGCAAAAATGCATCATGACTCTTCCAACAACCCAATCCGTGGTGCCAACAGCTGCAGTTATCGCCCATTCATTTTTCATTTCACTCAATCCTCACGACACCCTCACAGGGAAGATATTATTATTTTATTATCATTTTACCACTTTTTTTTTTTTTAACAGAGTAACCAGATCTAGAAAGAGTTAAGGGTTAAGTCACTTGGCAAAACGACAGGGCCTGATTCCTCTCAACCAGCTGTTCTCATGTGGATTGGGCCGCTAGGTGAGGAAGACGGTGGTCTGTATTTGTCTCTTCCTTGGCCAGTCTGGAAATCCGAGAGGGAAGTGGAAACTACAATATATTTTTCTTTAGGTTTCCCTCTTTCTTTCATGAGAGAGGGGGGTTAAGAAAAAGAGAGACCCCTGACAGGGTCCTACCACACCATGGTCCCCCGTCATCTCTCCTGCTAGCCAGAGTCACGGAGACCGAAGCCAGGGCCTTCCCACATGTCGCATTATACAGGGGCATCCTGGTACCCGTGTCACCATGGCTGAGCCATGCAGTGGCGACCCTGGGACATACAGAAAGAGTGGTTCTGGGAAGGAGAGTGACCTCTGGTGGCCCCTGGGGCACTCTGGCCTCCCTTCTCTGCTCCCCAGGCTGCTCCAGCCTGGCCCTCTTGGAAGGACACACCTACCTCTAATCACACCCTCTTCATCTTCTTGTTTTACAAAAATTCCCACCTCAGGGGCCAGCAGGTGGTGTGGTGACTGAGGTGCTGGGCTCAGTGGCTGACTGCTGTTTGAGTCTCAGTCTCGGCGGCTTGAAACTCACTCTGGGTACGTGTGTGTGTGTGTGTGTGTGCCCAGAGTCCTGAGAGGAGAATGGAGGAGAAGGGAGAGCATTGTGGCCCTTCCCCCCTGGGGAGTGGTTTCTCGCTTTCTGTCTCTGTCTCTGCTATAGGGCACCTGCCCTATTGCAAAAATCACCCCCCTCAAAAAAAAAAAAAAAAAAATCCAGTTTCAGCTGTGACACCAGATTGCCCAGGTTCCCGGCACTGACGGCCAATTGTGAAGTTTCTGAACCCCGAGCCTCTTCACCACTCAGGGAGCTGGACGGGGTGTTTTTTTTTTTTTTTTTTTTTTTTTTTTTTTTTTGGAGAGGTTTTTCGCTATAGGGCGCGTGCGCTCGCCAGACAGACAGAGAGAGACATAGAGACAGAAAGTGAGAAATCACCCCCCAGGGGGGATGGTCACGCCGCAATCCCTTCTCCTCCATTCTCCTCTCGGGATCTTGGGCACGCACGCACACGCGCCCGGCGTGAGTTGTAAGCCACCGGGTCCGAGACGTGAACCGCGGTCGACTACGTGGGAGTCCAGCGACATAGCCATTACGCTAACTGCTGGTTCCCTGGACGGGGTGTTTTTTGACCAGCCAGATCCATCCCTTCTGTTCCAGAGGTTTTTCTTATGCCTGAACTAAAAGCCTTCCCATTCCCTTAGAAGCCAGGGAGACCTGGAGCTCCAGTGAAAGCCAGGAGGTCTGGGAGCTGCCACATTTGGGGGTGCGGGGCTAGCCGTCCCCTGTAGGCCTCCAGAATCGTAGCAGTCAGCAGACCCTGGCCGAAAGACTTGTGTGCTTTGAACTTGTTGCCGGCAGCAGAACAGCACGTGCAAGACTGTCAGCAGTGTCATTTCTGGGGCTCTTCTCTTTCTTCGCAGTCACGTGGCCTCCCTGCCGCACACGTGCCTTCACCCGCCCTCTCCCCCAGTGCTTGTCAGAATTTGGCCCCATCACAGTCACATGGGGGGACTCTGCTCCTGTCACTCCCTCGGGGTGGTCTCACGGAGCAGCTCTGACGAAACCTCTCTGTACCCAGATCGTTACCTGAAACTGGGAATAATGGTGGAACCACCACTCCTTGGCAAGCCCAGTTGTCACAGGGGTCTCTTTTTTTTTTTTTTTTTGGAGAGGTTTTTGCTATAGGGCGCGTGCGCTCGCCAGACAGAGAGAGACAGAGAGACAGAAAGTGAGAAATCATCCCCCAGGGGGGGATGGCCACGCCATAATCCCTTCTCCTCCATTCTCCTCTCGGGATCTTGGGCACGCACGCACACGTGCCCAGCGTGAGTTTTAAGCGACCAGGTCCAGGACGCGAACCGCGGTCGACTACGTGGGAGTCCAGTGACATAGCCATTACGCTAACTGCTGGTCCCAATCACAGGGGTCTCTTATAAGTTCACTCCCGGTCCTCATTTCCTGAACTATGCCAGAGGACACGTAGGCGAGGAGTGTGGAGCATGGGCCTCGGGCCGTGCCCCTGCTGGGATCTGGGATCTGGTGAGGGGTCGCGCTCTCACCCACTCACGGTTCCAGCACCTCGCCGTCGGCATTGCACGGGAACAGCAGGGCCACCTGGCCGGATGCCACGTTCTCCCTCCTGTTTCCCCGAGCGGCTGCCACCTGAGTGTCACTTTACATATTGTTTTCTGCCTGTTAGGGGGAGACAGGTTTGTGGTGGGAAGGGAAGGCCCTTTTCAGGGGGTGCTTTTGGCCCATGTTGGTACAGTCTTTCGGTGCAGCTGTTCTTGGTGTGAGGATAGGCCTCGGTCGGGCTGGAAGTGACTGTGCCTTTCGCCACGGCCCATCCGAGCCCATCTGCTGCCTCTGAAGTTGGTCAGGGCAGGCTGCTGGGGGTTTTGGAAGCGGAGCTGGACCTGTCAATGAAAGCAGAATTCCAGGGACAACGAGAATGCCACCACCCCTCGTGGCTGCAAATTTACCTGAAATGCCCTACTGGTGGATTTTTGAATTTTTTTGAATCAGATGCACCCAGGGTTAAATGAAAGCATTTTATTTCTAGGAAGGCTAGGATAGCACATTATTTATCTTTTTTTTAGAGGTTTTTGCTGTAAGGCATGTGCACTCTCCAGAAAGACAGAGAGACAGAAAGCGAGAAATCACCCCCCAGGGGGGGGACGGCCACACGGAAATCCCTTCTCCTCCATTCTCCTCTTGGGATCTTGGGCTTGCATGCACACATGCCCAGTGTGAGTTTAAGCCACCAGGTCTGGGACTCAAACCACGGTCAACTACATGGGAATCCAGCGACATAGCCATTATGCCATCTGCTGGTCCCAGATAGCACATTATTCTTAACGATCTTGCAATCCCATTTCTTCCGAGAAGTCTTTCCTGACGGACTGAGTAAGTGGTTATAGCGAACCCGTCCACCTGCTCATTGCCAGTCGCATCCCGGCTCCCAAATTCATTCCTTTTCTCTGCACAGAGGAAAGAGCCCTCGGCAGGTATTACATTTGCTTCATTGCCGACTGTGTTTGTGATTTCATCTCAGTTTCCACGGAGCCAGGGGTTAGATGCCAAGCCCAGGCCCTTGAGCTGACAGGGACTGTTGGAAGTGGCATGTAGTGAGCTCCCCAGACCCAACTCAACCCTGAGAACTGGCTGCCGTCTTAGCGTTGGCTGTTCCCGGCTCTGGGAGCCTGCCGCGGGCCTTGCTGGCATCCGCGTGGTGGCTGTGTGTCTGCCACTCCCCCACACTCCGGAGAGATAGGGCCCCACATGCCTCGGTGCCGTGCCAGAGCGTGGGCTGCTGCAGGACAGAGGTCGCTAGGCAGGGCTGGCGTCGGCTCCCCAGGGCTGCTGAGTGCTTTGGGGACCCAGGAAGGTGACCGGAGCCAGAGCAGCTCTTAGTTGGGCCCTGGCTGGCGGCAGGCTATAGCTCAGGTGAGGGGAGGAGAGTCAGAGAAGGCAGGCAGGCTGAGAGGGGGACGTCTCGACAGTTGGAGAGAATTAAAAAAGTCAAAGAATGGCAAGGACAGGGCCCATGGGGAAGACCCTGGACGCGGGGACTACAGACCTGGAAGCTCTCTCAGTGCCGCCCCAACTCCAGGTGGGGCCCGGGAGCCTCGGGCATGTCCCTTCATCTCTCTGACCTCAGTCTCCTTGTTGGCTGCAAGGGTTGGTCTGGGGCCTCTCGAAAGTCCCTTTCAACAGTGAAATCCCCAGGGCTCGAAAGCCCCTGCATCATGCTTCGGGCCTAGAGGAGTCCGGAGAGCTCTAGAGATGCCAGTCGTGTGTCACCAAGGGTGGCCCAGGGACTCCAGGGTTTTCCAGCATCTCAAAGATAACAGAATCCCATCTGTACCTCCAAACCCACCGCCACGGTGAGCACCGAAAGGCAGCTTGATGGTGGAGTTTGGGAGGAAACGTAATGAAGACCTGCCCTTTGTGGCCCAAGGTTTGAGAACTGGCCACGTTTCACCCTTTCATGTTCTATGTGGAGAAAATCAGGAGCTTTAACGGCACCGTGGTACCGCAGTGCTCCAGGAGGCCACCGGGAGGGTTCTGGGTTCGTGACCCAAGATCTCGCTGTGTACTCGGGTCTGTCTTGAGGCTGGGGTGGGACTGCCTGTCGCTGTCTCCTTGTCTCTCTGTCTCCCTTTCTCTCTGTCTCTATCTCCCTTATTCATGGAAGAAAAAAAAAGCCTTTTTTTTTTTTTTTTTTTGATTAAGATTTTTGCCATAGGGCGTGTGTGCTCCCCAGAAAGAGAGAGAAAGTGAGAAATCACCCCTCTCCAGGGGCATGGCTATGCCACAATCCCTTCTCCAATTTCTTCTTGGGTCTTTGGGGGCACACGCACGTGTGCCTGGCATGATTTTCAAGCCACCAGGTCTGGGACTTAAACTGTGGCATTACCACCATGTCACCTGCTGACTCTGAAATAAACTTTTTTTTTTTTTTTTTTTTTTTTTAGCTTTTTGCCATGGGACACATGTGCTCACCAGAGACAATGACAGAGAAAATGAGAAATTACCCCCCCCCCCCGGGGGCTGGCCATGTGGCAATCCCTTCTCCTCTATTCTCCTTTCAGGATTTTGGGCATGCCTGAACATGTGCCCAAAGTGAGTTTCAAGTTGCCAGGTCAAGGACTCGAACTGTGGTTGGCCATGTGGGAGTCATGTCACTTGCTGGACCCCAGAAATAAACTTTTTTTTAGTGAGATTATTTGCTAAAAGGCATTTAGGCTTGCCAGACAGACAGAGAGAGACAAAAAGCAAGAAATCATCTTCCCCCTGGGTTGGGGGGATGGCCACACCACAATCCCTTCTCTTCCATTCTCCTCTTGGGATTTTGAGCACACACCCTCATGTGCCCAATGTGAATTTCAAGCCACTGGGTGCAAGACTTGAACCATGGTTGGCCATGTGGGAGTTCAGCCCCTTAACCACTACAACACCTTCTGATTCCCCAAAAATAAACTTTTTTTTTTTGCTTTAGGGTGGGTGTGCTTACTGGAGAGAGAGACAGTGAGAGGAAAAGTGAGAAATCACCCCCTAGAGGGAAAGCCCATACTGCAATCCCTTCTCCTCCATTCTTCCAGGATCTTGGGCACACATGCACACATGCCCGGCATGTGTTTTAAGCTACCGGGTCCAGGACTTGAACTTCAGCTAAACACAATGCCATCTGCTGGCCCCAAAATGAACTTCAAAGAAAGAAATTTAGTCCTGGAGAGGAGACATCATTTGCCCAAGGATACCTAGCAAGTTCAAAGGCAGAATAAGAATCGGAAGACTACAGTGTGTTGTTGTTCTTGGCTTGCTTGTTTGTTTCTAAGTTTATTTCTTCCATGAGCTATAGACAGGGACACAGTCACCTCCAACGGGTCCCAACACTTCAGCCCCCCACATGATGATGTTTGTGCTCTCAGGGATCCCGGGACGCGAACCCAGAGCCTTCCCACGTGGGTCAGCCTTTCAGTGTTTCCCTTTACCACTGTAGCGCTGCGCAGCCCCACCTGGCTCTCCACTGAGCAGTAGGTGCCACTCCCCTCTCCGCAGCCTTCCTGGGCCAACGTGGCCTTTAGAGTTCAGCCCTGAGCTTTGGGACATGTGCTAGCTTTCCTTTCTCTGAGACGCAGAAGGCGGGTTTGATCTGACACTTTCCCCTTCTGGCCATACCTGAGGGGTGAGCTAAGCCCAGGAGTATTTGGAGAGCCTCGATTCGGACAGCATGGTCTCTGCAGAGTCCGAAAGGCAGCTCCTCCGAGGGGTAGGAGAGGTTACAGACTGGGAATGAAGGGGCCTGGCTGTCAATTTGGCCCAATGACTGCATACCTTTGGGCAGGTGACCTCTTGGGCCCCCGTTTTCTCATTTATACAATGTGTGTGGGGGGCGGGGATTGGATACGTTCCGAAGGCTCAACCCCGCCATGTAACTACATGCCCTTGGCCTCTTCCTCCCCAAGCTGCTCGGGTTCTTGCAGGCGAAGGGCTGCCAAGTCCCGTCCTTGGATGAGCATTAAGTCCCGGGGACACTGGGTCTGTCTGTCCTACACACCACGACCATCCAAATCATCCTAAAAACAGCCTTTGTCTAACCACCCCCCCCCCCCCCCCACACACACACACACACACTGCTGAATCCTGGTGACTCCATTCTGCCCCCCAGGAAAAACAGCCATCCGTCCCCTGCGTTCCACCTTCCAGGACTTGCCTCCTGTTAACCTCTCCGGTGGCATCTCTTGCTCAGAGATGCAGAGTCTGGGGTTAGAGACTCACAGCCATCCCAGCTTCACAGCTGTGTAGCTCCGTGACACTCGGCAAGTCTCCTGCCCTCTCTGAGCCTCGTGCATAAGATGAGGATGATACAGCGGCAAGTTGGATGCACTAAGAGGACTGGATGACATCCCAGCACAACTGAGTGGGTCCTCAGCGAGCGCTGGCTCCCTCTCTCCCTTCCCCACCGGAAGCAGATGTGCCCCAGTCACAGCCATGGCTGAGTACCAGGCCCTCCACCGAGCTCTCAGGAAGTCCTTGGTTCATAGATTGACGCTCTGTCCCTCGGGCCGGAAGTCGTCTCAGGTAGGCTGATATGTGCTTCTCTTTTGCAGTTTGCCCAGCTGGTGGCCATCTCCAAGACTCTGGGAGGAGACAAGTTCCCACTCATCGAGCAGACCTACTACCCCAACCACAAGGAGATGGTAGGTGGCTGGGGGGGACTTCACTCTCCACTGCAGGGGTCCCCAAAGGCCTCAGCACATCAACCCCAGATACTGCCCTGGGGCTGGGTGGTGTAGCTGCACTCTGAGGCCGGGGTGGCTGGACTTGAGCCGACCACCTGCTGTCCCAAGTTCCAGGGACCAAACAGGGAAGGGCAGGAAGGAGGGCAGTTTCATGGAGTCCTTGAATGACAACACTCTGGACCAACAAGGAGACGCTCCCCCAGCTTTGTGCTCTGGCTCAGCCACTATCACTGGGCCAGCCCTGTTCCCTCCCCGTGTGCCAGCTCCCCAGGAGGACCGTCAGGTGGCAGGATGGCCCCTGGCAGGATGTCTGGTCCGGCCCATGCACGGTGTGAGTGAGATTCTCACGGTGATAGAAGTGGGGCGCTCTCCTCACACGTGAGGAGTTGCAACTGCTGTTCCGTACCAGGCTCTCCCACCCCCTGGCCTGCCCAAGCCTGGGTTAACGCTCTTCCTTCCCCCAGGCCACCTAGGATGTTGTCGGAAGGTGCAGGGAGCCGTGGTTGTTGATGTTTTTCTTCCATGGCAACCAGGACTGGAACTCCCTCTCCCCGTGCCACACCCTCAGCCCCAGGCTGGCGTGATTCTGGTGATCCTGACCCTCTGCAAAGCCTTCCCAAGTGCTGAGCTCTGGGGATCCAGGTCCTCTCGCTCCTCCCTCCCCAAGGGAGGTCACTGGTGGCGTTTCCTTGAGCCCAGAGCCTTCCTCTGGCAGACTGCGTGTGGCCCTGCTCACCGCAGACCACACAGAGGAGCTGAAAAACCACCTGGGGACCTGGAAAGAACCAGCTGCCTCACCTCTGCCAGCGCTTCCCCAGGAAAGCTCTGGGATTCTAATCCCTCACCCTGAACACATCCGAGAGGCCAAGATCCGAGCTGTCTTTGCAGGGCGAGCCAGGAAGCTTTGCAGGGGCTGAGGAACCCCAAGGGGCCCCTGGCTGGAGATCTCGGCGAGTCTAAGACACGGCGTCGAGGGGACTGGGCGGAAGGGTGGAAGCCTCTCTGGGGACCGGCGCTGACTCTCCCTGCTGTAACATCTAGCAGGGCTGGCCGCTTTAAAACCACAAGGATTGCACAGTAGCCTCCGTATTCCCGCCTTCCTCCCTAAGGGCCTCTGTGTTAGTTCCCTCCTGTCTCCTCTACCATGAAATCTGCCCTCAAGAGACAACCACGCCTGGGACCAGCAGTTGGCCTCATGGCTATGTCTCTGACTCCCATGTAGTCAACCGCGGTTCGAGTCCCGGACCCAGTGGCTTAAACTCACGCCGGGCGCGTGTGCGTGCGTGCCCAAGATCCCGAGAGGAGAATGGAGGAGAAGGGATTGCGGCGTGGCCATTCCCCCTGGGGGGTGATTTCTCTCTTTCTGTCTCTCTTGTCTCTGTCTGGCGAGCGCACGTGCCCTATAGCAAAAACCTCTCCAAAAAAAGAAGAAAAAAGAAAAAAAGAGCCATGCCTTTAAGATGTCAAAAGCTGATGAAAGGGGAACCAGCAGATGGCATAATGGTTACATCACTGGGCTCCCATATAATTGACTGCGGTTCAAGTCCTGGGCCTGGCAGCTTAAATCTCATGCCACGTACATGTGCGTGCGTGCCCAAAATCCCAAGAGAATGGAGAAGGGATTGTGGCGTGGCCATCCCCGGGGGGGTGATTTACCACTTTCTCTCTCTGTCCCTCTTAATGTCTCTCCAGTGAGTGTATGCTGTGGCAAAAATCTCTCTTAAAAAAAAAAAAAAAAGCTGATGAAAGGGGGATTTCAACTGTACGAGTTCTTAAAAAGTACTATTTTTGTTGTTGTTGTTCTGCTTGTTTTAAAGCAAAGTTCTGGGGCCAGCAGGTGGCGTGGTGATTAAGGCCCTGGATCCCCCACATGGCCGACTATGTGATTTGAGTCCTGGACCTGGAGGCTTGAAACTCACGCCGGGCGCGTGTGCGTGCGTGCCCAAAATCCCGAGAGGAAAATGGAGGGGAAGGGATTGCAGCGTGGCCTTCCCCCGGGGAGTGATTTCTCACTATTCTTCTCTTTCTCTCTCTGTCTCTGCCCAGCAAATGTATATGCCCTATGGCAAAAATCAAAAAGAAAAAAAAGTTCAGAATGAGAAAACGTAGTGATCTAAGAGAGATAGCTAAGCTAGACACAATACCTATTCTTAGATAGCAAGTGTGTTCTGGTCCAAAGCGGTGAGCTAATGGGCCAGACCCTCTGCCAGAAACGGTGTCGAGGGATGACAGTACAGACCGGGAGGCCAGGGTGTCACATGGAGTGACTCCGTCTCTCAGGTCACCAACAGGAGTGTGTCTGAAGAGTAGGATGACTGCGGCGGAGGCGTGGTGGATACACGACCACCGTGCGTTGTTCAAATGCGTGTTCACGACTCTCCCCCTCTGGTATGTACATCACAGGGACGCCCCTCACAGGTTTAACATACTCCATCTCTCCCCTTTCAGACTCGTGAAGGCAAAGGAAAATACATTTTTCTGGGGAGACGAGGGGGTTGTTCTGGCTTTGGAAAACAAATTAAGCCAGAGTCAGCACGCTCTGTAACAGGGACAAGGCTACACACCAGTGGGGTCTGGGAGGCAGGGGAGAAGGGCTGAGGGCAGGACAGAAAAGTCGTGCCACCTTCCCTAGCTCCCTGGCAGCTTCTGGGCTGGAGTCTTAGACACAAGTTGTAACACGCCCCCTCCCTGCCCTGATACCGCCGGACCCTCCACTTGGCCCTTCTCGTTGGCTGGTGGCAGTGGAGCAGGGGTGACGGTCAGAGCTCCGCAGGGAGGGACAACTGGCTTGGTCTCAGGACTCTTGAAGGGATGCGGTGGTCACTGGTCCCTCCTAGGGATGGATGATGTCGACAAACTCCTTCCTGAGAGGCAGGCGGCCCTGGTACCAGCTGCAGGTGCCGTCACCGTGCCTCACGCAGATGTAATGCTGGGCCTGGTACCCGTCCAGCTTCTGTTCCAGCAGCCAGTCCGTCCACAGGCACTCGTTGGGGGCCGAGATGGTACAGGGCAGTGTATAGCAGGTGGTGACCTAGAGTTGGGGACGATATCAAGGGCGTCCTTGGCCATTGCTGACTTTTGGACTCCTACGTTACCTCTGTAGCCCATGGCAAATGCCCCGTCTTAAAAAGCCTTTCCTAGTCCCCAAACTCCCCCCTGAATTCTTCCCCGAGGCTGTCTGCACTCTGCCTCTTCAGACACACCTGTCCCTGAAGGTCCTGACTCTGCCATGGACCTGGACCAAGTCACTTTACTTCCCAGAGCGTTAAGTTCTTCACCTTAACACAGAAATCTTCATTCTTCATAAACTGGTCATGAACACTCAATTCAGTAGTTAAAATAAGTTGACTATGACGGGGCCCGACAGGGTAAACTCTCGCTAAGCGGTGGCTGTATCATCTCAGCCTACCTAGGCCGATGGCCGCCTTCCCGGCCAGAATGTAGATACCCTGAGCTCGGGGGCTGTGGACCGTGTTGCTCCCACCCCCAGCCTCATACGGGGTCTGAGCCGGGGCAGATCTGAAGTGTGGTTGAGTGAGTGAGTGACGCAGGCGTGAAGGAAGATGTGAAGGGTGGAGGCCACAAAGCTCGAGACCCTCCCGCACTCCCGAGCGGCCTTGGGATGGATGTCCCCTTACTTGGCAGGCACAGTTGAGGTGGTAGAGGTGGTTCAGGCTCTCCCTCTGCAGCAGGGACAGGTCCTCCCAGGGCTCAATGTAGTTGCACAGATGGATGAAGACTTTTCCATCACGGAGGACCTGGCCTTCAAGGAGAGAGGGAGGAGAGCCTAGCATCAGGGGTCGGCCCTCCAAGAGCCCACAATGACGGCCTCTCCAGTGGCTTTTAGTGACAGTGGTAACACAGGGCTCAATGACGGGATGAAAAACAACAACGAACACCTTATCATCTTGGGCCAGTAGGTGGTGTGGTGGTGAAGGCAGCTGGGTCCCCTATGGCCAACGACATGGTTCAAGTTTAAAAACCATGCCAGGTGCAGGTGCACGTGCACAATCCATATGCCTGAGTGGATAGTGGTGTGGCCAACCCTCTAACCCACTGGGGAGGGTGATTTCTTTTTTCTTTAAGAGGTTTTTGCTATAGGGTGCGTTCACTTGCCAGAAAGACAGAGACAGAGAGACAGAAAGCAGGAAATCACCCCCCAAGGGGGATAGCCATGCCACAATCCCTTCTCCTCCATTCTCCTCTTGGGACCTTGGGCACACACGCACACGCACCCGGTGCGAGTTTAAGCCACTGGGTCTGGGACTCGAACTGCAGTTGACGGCATGGGAGTCCAGCAACATAGCCATTACACTAATTGCTGGTCCCTGGGAGGAGGGTGATTTCTCATATTCTCTCTCTGTCTCTCTCTGTCTCTCTCCAATGCACATACATGCCCTATAGCAAAAAGAAAAAAAAAAAAAAAACTAAAACACAGGTCAAAACCATAAATCCTGTCATCTTTATAGGAAAGAGAAGAACACATTCTGTTTGTACGAGGCAGAGGGGTGGGATCTGGCGTCGGCCTTTCCCTTTAACACGGAGCGGAGAGAAGAGCATGGCTCTAAGTGAGAGGCAGGGGAACCTCATTCTTCTCTATCGCGTCCGAGCTCTGGGGCTGTAAGGAGTCCTCTCACCTCTCACAGCGAAGACGAGCATAATGACGTTGTTGTCAGAATTAAATGAGGACGTCTCCGTGGAGTCCCCAGCACCACAGTGGGTCTAGAAGGTGTCCCATAAACAGCAGGTCCCCTCTCTTTTCCAGCTCTTCCCAGTATTGACACAGGCCCCGCTTCTGCCCCGCGCCGACCATCTCTCCTGGTCAGCCTTTCCCCTTCAGCACCGCGAAGTTCCTCTTCTTTACTTAGAACTCTCCTTTCCATCTTTCGAAGACTTTTCTTCAGGCCCACCCTGTCCTCAAAGCATTCGTGACCATCCTAGCCCACATTTTTGTTATTTTTATTTTCCAGTTTCCCAGAGGTTGCGTGCACTTGCCAGAGAGAGACAGAGACAGAGAGATAAATGGAGAGAGAGAGAGGAAGAAGAAAGCACCCCCCCCCGCCCCAACAGGGTGTGGTCACGCTGCGACCCCTCCTCCATTTCTCCCCCAGGATTTGGGGCACACAGGCACACGAACTCTGTGTGTTCTTCAAGCCACCAGGGCTGGGGCTCAAACTGCATGGTTGGCCATGGGGGATCCGGCTCCCTTAAACACCAGGCCGTCCACCAGCCCAGCCCAAACCTTTCTTGGAACTTTGCATGATGATGTAGGCACTGAGCAATGGCTATGACCTCGTCCCCAGAATACAGAAATAGATACGACATGATCTCTGGTCTCAAGGAGCTTAAAAGTGAGCAGACAGGGACCAGCAGTTGGCATAATGGCTATTACGTCACTGGACTCCCATGTGGTCAACTGCGGTTCGAGCCCCGGACCCGGTGGCTTAAAGTCACTCCAGGCGCATGTACGTGTGTGTGCCCAAGATCCCCAGAGGAGAATGGAGGAGAAGGGATTGCAGTGTGGCCATCCCCCCCGGGGGGTGATTTCTCGCTTTCTATCTCTCTGTCTCTCTCTGTCTTTCTGGCGAACGCACACGCCCTATAGCAAAAATCTCTCCAAAAAAAAAAAAAAGTGAGTAGATAAACAAGAAGGCAGAAATTGCAGTGTTGTGTGATTATACACGAAACGCAGTGTAAGAACTACGGAAAGCCTGGTCGTCCCCATTATTGGATGCGGGTGGGCAGGGGAGGTGTCTCAGGGAAGCTGATGCTTTGTTGGGCCTTGGAGGGATGGGTAGGAGTTCACCTGCCAGACGCACTGGGGAAAAGGTTCTGGCCGCTGGGACTGTCCAGGGCAGGGGCAGAGGGACACGGCCCAGCAGCACACCTTCTGCCACTGCAAGGAGTCTGGCTAAGCTCTGGGGGATGTGTGGGGCTGGGCCCTGTCATTGACAAGCTAGAGAGGGTCGTGTATTCTGGTCGTAGAGGTCTTCGGCGTCAGCCCAGAGCCGGTGCCTTCTCCCCTACGGGGCAGGGTGCCACCGAGGCCTTCTCAGTAGATGCGCGTTCTGCCATTTATCCCTGCCGTTGGTTTGGTCTGACTTCCTCCAGGGCAGAGCGCACCTTTCCTCGTCCCCCGGTGTACCTCAGTGCCCAGAGAGGGCCAGAGCTTGAAAGGCCTGGCCGCTAGTCCTGGGCGCTGGAGGGTCGCAGCCTGCCAGCCTGTGCCACCCAGTCAGGGGCCCCCAGTCAGCACCACCTCGTGTCCTCAGAGCCAGGAGGCTCCATCCATGTGGCCTCCAGTGCCCACGACTCCCCGAGGGCCAGACCTAGACTGCGACTGTGCCTTGTCCCAGGATCCCACTCTCCTGCCACGGCCTGGCGGTGGAGAGATGGCCGTTCACTGCTGAGCGGATGAACCCCTCCACCTGTGCTTCCTGCCCTCCGTCTTCTGCTCTCCCTCACCTTCTCTGCAGATGCTGTTCATCTTTCAGGGCCAGCTCAGAGCTCACATAATGACGTTCCCGACTGCTCACAACCACACAGATGCCTCCTCTCTCTCTCCGTGTTGCATGCCTGCGTGGAGGCGTATTCCTGCGTGGGACTCTGTTCTGTCCTAGTCAGTTCAGGACGAGGAGACCAGCCTGGGCCTAAGTTCAAGGAGACAGAGTCACGTGGACCCAAGACTCCTGTGAGGCCTCTGTGGAGGCCAAGCTGAAGCCACGGGCAGTTTCGGAGGGTCAGATTTTGGCTCAAGATACCAAAAATCTCATACTAATTAAGACAGAAAAAACAGAACCAGCAGCCCTAGACTGCGAGAGCAACCTGTTCTTTCCACTCTGTTTTTAGGTTTTTGCCATAGGGTTCACGCGCTCGCCAGAGAGAGACAGAGAAGGAAAGTGAGAAATGCCCCCTGCCCCAGGGGGATGGCCATGACGCAATCCCTTCTCCTCCATTCTCCTCTCGGGATCCTGGGCACGCATGCACACATGCCTGGTGTGAGTTTAAGCTACTGGATCTGGGACTCAAACCACGGTCGACCACATGGGAGTTCAGCAACATAACCATTACGCTAACTGCTGGTCCCAAGTTGTTATTACTTTTTTTTTTTTTTTTTTTTTTTTTTTTTTTAAGTTTGATCAGAGAGAGACAGAGAGAAAGGAAGAGAAAGCGAGAAAGCAAACTGCCAGGTCCAGGACTCAAACCACAGTTGGCCATGTGGGAATCCAACACCCTGAACTACCACGCCACCTGCTGGCCCCTCTCCTGGGATTTTGGAAACACATGCATAGGCACCCGCTGTGAGTTTTTGAGCCACCAGGTCTGGGACTCGAACCACAATTGACCATGTGGGAATCCAACATCTCAACCACCACGCCACTTGCTGGCCCCAGCCACCTGTTCTTACAAAACAGTGGCCAAGATCGCTGTAGTGAGGACTCTTGTGTTGAAAGGGGGGTTGCCGAGGCTTCTTCCAGCGCAGAGGCCCTGTCTCAGTGACACGTGGCACCTGACTCAGCCTGCCACTCAAAGCCGGGCCGGCCCCTCCGCACTGCCTTGCTTAGGCCAGAACCTGTCCAGGCCAGTCGCTGGTCTGTAACTCACCGGTCAGGAGGTACTGCCTCTGACTGTTGGCCTCCAGCTTCACCCCGCAGAGGGAGGAGTCCAGCGGCGTGTAGATGTACTGAACATCCTTCACTTTCTCAAACCCTTTAAACATCTGAAAGGCAATGGTCAAAGTGCCCAGGGTTAGCGAGGACCCTTTGTCTCTCAACAGACAAACGCCTTCTCATATCTCAGTCAGAGACACTAAGCAATCGTCTAGCTCAGGACCCGATGCACGCAGACGGCCCTCCTGGGCTATTTCTCGCTTTATAAAAAACCGAAATCTTGGTGTATTTCAGTGAAAGGGAGGTCCCGCCCCACCCTGTCACTGTCCCCATCATTTCATCCAGACCCAAGGCTCCCCGAGTCAAGTCTCCCCAAATCCACCAGCCCCGCGCCTCCCTGAACAGACCCTGCTCCCTCCATCAACCCCAGGGGTCAACGCCCGGCCTGGCCCTCTGTACCTTTATTTGTTTGATTTCATACCGGATCATTTTTTGAGTGTCTGCGGGGTCTGTGCTGGCGGGAACTACCTTCTCACTGGAGATTTTGGCCCGGATCACTGGTAGGAAGACAGAGGGGACCTTCGGTAACTGAGGGAGCAGTCGCCGAGGTGCAGATCCCCTGGGGCTCCGGAGATGTGCATCGGGCATTCTAGACTGGGTGCCGCTGGGTTGTGAGCAGTGCCCCGCATGTGACAGTGGGGACCTGGAAAGGCCTCCTCTGCAATCCTGCCAGTTCCAAACCCTCAGGCCCACTGGGTCCTACAACCTCGAGGCTCTTCCTGTGTTTTGAGCCTTTGGGTTTCTAGAATTTTAGCTCTCCCCGGGGTAGGGTTCAGGCAGAGGAGGGAGGAGGAGCCCGCCCAGAGCTGAGATGAGTAAGTGTATGCTGGATTCATAATGGTCTGGCCCTGCGCCGAGGTCGCCCCTCTCCTGCCATTTGGACATAAATCAAAAACTGCTTATGTGGGCCCAGCAGGTGGCATGGTGGTTAAGGCGCTGGACTCCCACCTGGCTGATCATGGTTTGAGCTTCAGACCAGGCGGCTGGAAAATCGCACCAAGTCCCATGTGTTTGTGCCCAAAATTCCAGGAGGAAAAGGGAAGAGGAAAGACTGCAGTGTGGCCATCCCCCCTTGGGGGTGAGGGCTCACTTTCCCTCTCACTGTCTGTCTCCTCTCCAGGGAGTACATGTGCCCTATGATAAAAACCTTTATAAAAAACAAAACAAAACAAAAGCAACTGCTGATGCATGTTTTCTTCTGTGCCTGCAAAGACCAGGGCTCAGAGCCAGGATGGAGGTCAGGTGGAGGACTCACTCACACAGAACCACCCCACACAGGAGGGGCGCAAAGATGCCAGGCTCGCCCTGCCAGCTGCCCAGAGCCCAGAGCCTTCAGATAAGAGGGGGCCAGAGCTGGACCATAAAGAATCAGTGGGCGTTTGCGGGAACTGAGGGGTGTGTGGGAAGGGCACAGGGAAGAGTAGAGGCAGCAGGTGTGCTGGCCTGCCCTGGGGGTGGATGATTAGCATGCGAGCCCACCTCAGCCCACCCCCAAGTCCAGGATGAAAAGTAATCACGGTCTGTCCCCTGCCACCTTGCTCAGTGGCACTCCACAGCTGCAGGATGGCCTGGATGAGAGGTTACTATGGAGGCCCCTAACGCGATCTGTATTTCCTTCCAAATCAGCTGGCTCTGCGCTTGCAAGGTTGCTATGGCAGCGTCCCCTCCCGACCCTCTGGCCTCAGCAGGGGCCAACCGGTGTGGAATCGGAGGTCCTCCCTTTCTCCCCCACTCAGTCTTCAGCTCCGCCTCGCCAATCCCCAAGGGTGTCCCCGCTCTGCCCCAGCTCCCACTGCGGGGGACCGCGGTCCGACTCACCCAGCGCCGAGTGGCAGACGTGCTGCTGGGGGTGCGCGGGGGCGCAGCTGCACGCCTCGCCCAGCCCCGGGGGCCGCAGCAGCGCCAGCAGCCGCAGCAGCAGCGCCCAGGTCGGGGGCCGGGGGCTCCCGGGCATGACGCCGCCGAGCCCCGACCGAGCCTGTGGGTCTAAGGGGCCACGCAGCACGCCCCTTCCCCCGGGCCTTATGAGGTAGCCCCGGGGCCAGTCCCGCCCCGATGGGCTCCGCCCTCCTTTGGCTCAAGGCCAGGCGGGAGAGGCTGCGGGACCTGGGTCCTCCTGACCCCGGTTAGATGAAGAGGGAGGCGGGAGCCCTTGGCCTCTACCTCCTGGCCTGCAGAGGGAAGGCCCTGGGAGAGGGGCTGCGTCTGCAGAAGGACTGAGAGCGCCGCCAGGTCAAACGCAACAGGGCAGAAAGACCTGGACGCCGACTGGACCAGTGTGAGGGAGGCGCAGACGGAGCTAGCCCGCAGAGTGGAGAGAGGCAGACGGAATTACAACAGGCAAAAGGGACAGTGACAGAGGAGGACGACCCCTCGCTGAGCCGCACACTGGGAATGAGTGGGGCTGCTCCGGCGGCTTTCAGCTGCAGGAAGTGTTTTCAATGCCCTATTTATGAGGCTCCAAAGCAACAGCAAACAGTAATGGAACAGGACAGAGAAAGTTGGGGTGTGTGTGTGTCTTGGCTCCGTGGGCTGGGGGGTGGGGAGAGCTGTCCTAGAGAGCGGCCAGGGCTGTAGAAACCCTTTCCCACACCGACTCGCAGGCTGCAGAGAGCTGGACGCTGCTCTCCTTGGGAGCTCACAGGGCACGTGTCTGTCACCTGGACCTGCAGAGTCCTCTCCAGGTGCTCGGCCTCCTGGACGCTCACCTCTTGGCACTGCTCACAGGAGACTGTCCTGGGGCACAAGGGGGGGCAGGTGAGAAACAGTGAAGCAGGCTCTTGGGGGTCATTGGGACCAGAGCCTGGCCCACTGCTTGGCAAACACGGTGTCCCAAGGCTCCGGAGAACAAGAGACCCTGCGGTTACTGCCGAAGGGTGTGTCTACACCGCTCGCTGGCAGGCAGGTGGGTTCTGATCCGGAGCTCCTTTGCCTTGATGGGCCTCAGTGTTTCCTCCATGAAACAGAAGTGAACTCCAAGAGTTCTAAAGAGTTCTGAAGTTCTTTCCTCCGGCTTTGGCCTCAGACAGCAAGGCTCAAGTCCTTAGGCCAGGTACTCCCTGCATCTGGTCATACTTGGGTTCCTTTGGTAATCAGACTTTCTATCGGAGTTGACGTTATGGTTTTTGTTTTTTTTACAATCTATTTCTTGGGACCAGCAGATGGCGTAATGGCTATGTCGCTGGACTCCAGTGTGGTCGACCGCGGTTCGAGTCCCAGACCCGGTGGCTTACACTCACGCCGGGTGCGTGTGCGTGCATGCCCAAGATCCTGAGAGGAGAATGGAGGAGAAGGGATTGCGGCGTGGCCATCCCCCCTGGGGAGTGATTTCTCGCTTTCTGTCTCTGTCTCTCTCTCTGTGTCTGTCTGGCAAGCACATGTGCCCTATGGCAAAAACCTCTCCAAAAAAAAGGAATGAAAAAAAAATCTATTTCTTTCATGAATGCAGAGACAGAGAGACTGACCCCAACAGGGTCCTGATACTGTGATCTGCCGTCAGCCCCAGGCAGGCCTCGATCACGGGCATGTGTGTGCCGGCGTACTCAGGGAGGCCCCTGGACCCCATGTGGGGTCCCCCTTACACAGCGCTCACCACTGCTCCACCTGCTGGCCTCTGGGGGTCAACATTATTGCCCTCAAAGGACACTTGTCCATGCCGATGATGGGGGTGATGTTTGAAAACAAGGGAATTAAGAGGAGCTGAGTCTGACTGAGAAGGGCGAGATGCCCAGGCTGGTTCTTCACACAACGCGCAAACCGAGACAGGGTTGGATGAATTATCTGAAGGACTCTGGAATAGATCCAGCCCGGTCTGTTCATCCAGCAGGTGTGAAGCTGAGGCCCAGTGAGGTGGTGACACAGAGAGTTAGTTGCAGAGGGAACTGGAAAACGAGTCTCCCGGGGTCCAGTCGGGTGCTCCTCCCACTCTGCCAGGTCACTTCTTCCTGCCTTTGGAGGGTAATTCTTCTTAAAATTTGATTGCTCCTCTGTTAAAATATGGCTTCCTCCAGAGACAGTCTGCTCTCGTGAGGATCTTTCCAAAGATGCACACGTTGAATTCGGATATCCCCTCTCGTCTACACCCCAAGCTGGGCGGAAATGGGCCTTGGCACACCGAGTTGTGTGTGGCGGTGAGTTTAGGGTGTGGATGAGCAGTAAAGAGTACGAAAGAGGGAGAAGACAGCCTGGGGCCCTGCAGGGAAGCCAGACCTTTGAAGGGGAGTGGGACCAAGAGGTACGTGACCACAGGGACATTAAGAGTCCAAAGACAATTTGTTTTTCTGTTTTGCTATAGGGCACGTGCATTCGCGCACACAAGAGAAAGAATGAGAGAATGAAAGTGAGAAATCACACCCCGTCTGCCCCCCAGAAGGGATGGCCATGTTGTAATCCCTTCTCTTCCATTTTCCTCGCAGGATTTTGAGCATACATGCACATTTGCCCAGCTGGTTTTCCAAGCTGCCGGGTCTGAGACACGAACCGTGCACGTGGCCGTGGGGGACACAGACACCTTAACCACCGTGCCACTGAGTGGCCCCCAGAGATGCACTTTTAAAATAAAATTCAGGTTTCTGCAACCAGCAGATGGTGTAATGGTTACGTTGCTGGATTCTCACGTGGTCGACTGCAGTTCAAGTCCCAGACCCAGTGACTTGAGACACACCAGGCGCCTGTGCGTCCATGCCTAAAATTCTGAGAGGGGGATAGAGGAGAAGGGGTTGTGGCGTGGCCATCCTCGCTGGAGAGTGATTTCTCGCTTTCTGTCTCTCTCTGTCTCTCTGGAGAGTGCATATACCGTTTAGCAAAAATCTCAAAAAAAATTCAGGTTTGTTAAGCTACTGTTTACATACAATTTACATATTCACCTTTTCAGTGATACCTATTATTATTATTGTTGTTGTTGTTGTTGTTGTTAGATTTTGCTCTGGTATGCACTCACTGGAGAAAGGTGGAGAAACAGAAAGTGAGAATCACCTCCCTGGAGGGATGGCCATGTCGCAATCCCTTCTCCATTCTCCTCTCGGGATCTTGGATATGCATGTATACACACTTGGCGTGAGTTTTAAGCCGCTGGGTCTGGGACTCGAACTTCAGTTGACTCTGTGGGAGTCCAGCAACGTAACCTATACATCGACTGCTGGTCCCAAGATACCTTTTATTTTTAATTCTCTTTTCCTGAGAGCCAGTCTTACCCAGGGATTGCCTCATGCAGAGAAGTTTTGAAATCATGAGTTATTAAGCGAACACCACCTTGGGCAAGTTGCTGTCACTTTATGGAACTCTTTTTCTTAAAGAATTTTTCATTTAATTTGGTTTATTATTATTATTTTAAAGACTTATTTTACTTAACTTTATTATTATTATTTTTTAAATTTGACCAGAGAGGGACAGAGCGAGAAAGACAGAGGGACAGTGAGAAAGCAAGCCGCCAGGTCCATGGCTCAAATCGTGGTTGGCCATGTGGAAGTCCAGCGCCCTTAACCACCATGCCACCTGCCGGCCCACTGATTATTATTATCTTTTAAAATTTGTTATAGGGCATGCACGCTCACCAGAGAGAGAGAGGGAGAGAAAAAGTGAGAAAGCAAGCCTCCAGGTCCAAAATTTGAACCACATTCAGCCATGTGAGAGTCCAGCACCTTAACTACCATGCCATCAGCTGACCCCTGGGCCTCTGTTTTTTTTTGTTTGTTTGTTTGTTTTTTTTTTTTTGAGAGGTTTTTGCTATAGGGCGCGTGCGCTCGCCAGACAGACAGAGAGAGACAGAGAGACAGAAAGCGAGAAATCACCCCCCAGGGGGGATGGTCACGCCACAATCCCTTCTCCTCCATTCTCCTCTGGGGATCTTGGGCACGCACACACACGCGCCTGGTGTGAGTCTAAGCCACCGGATCCGGGACTCAAACCACAGTTGGCTACATGGGAGTCCAGTGACATAGCCAGTACGCTAACTGCTGTTCCCTCTGTATTTAAATGTGTAAAGCAAGTAAGTTGGACAAGTTCTTTCAAGGACCTTCCAAGGGTGTTCCGAGAAAAATACTTACAGGATCCCGCGGAGACAGTCTCCCGCTGACCCTTCTCTCTGCTTCCAGCTGGCCCTGCCCACCTTCCCCGTGGTGGTGAAGATCGGCCACGCTCACTCGGGCATGGGCAAGGTAAGGCCATGAAGCTGCTGTGCCCTGGGGCGAGCCAGGAGGGCAGCTTCAGGGAACCCGTCTGCGGGCTGCCCTTCCCCTGACCCTGAGGACTTCTTTCCGAGCAGAAGGCGATTCGGCCCCTCTGAAGCCATGGGTGTTACCCGGCCAGGCCTCTTCCTACGGGAGCGCGCAGGCCCCTGGCTCGGGCCTTCGGGTTCTTGCAGCAAGTGGTCCCCAAGGCCTGGGGAGGGAAGCTAGAGAGGAGGGCCCCTGGGAGGTGCGGCGTGGGGTCTGTGTCTAGACTGTTCAGGTCCCGAGGGTCTGAAGCTCAGGGCCCGGGGGCTGCTCCTTGCAGGCGGGTATGTGTCCTCCCTTCTCCCCTTCTGCCCTGCTCCGCCATCAGGTCAAAGTGGAGAACCACTACGACTTCCAGGACCTCGCCAGCGTGGTGGCCCTCACCCAGACCTACGCCACGGCGGAGCCGTTCATCGACGCCAAGTACGACATCCGGGTCCAGAAGATCGGCAGCAACTACAAGGCTTACATGTGAGTCGGGGCGGGACGGCAGTGCTCCGCCTCCTCTCCCAGGACCGGGGCGCCCAGCCTCCGGTAGCGTCAGCTCTGTCCTCTCCATCGGCCCTCAAGGAGGCAGCACAGAGAGCAGGGCACAGGGTCAGGGGTTCGTAGCCTGGGTGCCTTTTAAGTCAGGAGGGGTCCATGAACTGCGACGAGAAATAAGATTAATGTTCGTCCTCACTAGCCTCCAAGTGGTATTGAGCTTTCTCTTCATTTATAAACAGGTTAGTGGGGCCGGCAGGTGGCGTGTTGGCTAAAAGCTCTGGGCTCCCACATGGCTGATCACAGTTCAAGTCCTGGACCTGGCAGCTTGCTTTCTTACTTTCTCTCACTCTGTCTTTCTCTGGTCAAATTAATTAAATTAATAAAATTAAGTTAGATAAAATAATTCTTAAAAAAAAAAAAAAAAAGGTTAGTTACAGTCGCAGTACCTATGGCTGTCACTGAAGGTGATCACAGATACTCCTGTGTCACACTGCAGCTGACAGGTGCCCTAAATACCAATCGGTATAAAAACCCTGCCATCATCAGCCGAGCCGGTGCATTACAAAGAGACACATGTTTACTATTAGAAAAGTCATGATGCGTTTTTGCATAGGAAAACAGAAACATACATCATGACTTTTCATGGTTACAATCTGTAACCCAATAGTTACAGATTGTTAGTTTAATAATTTGGGTAACTTTGCTTGGGTACCTCTGTGACCCCGTGTGCTTCATTTGATACATTTACAACTCTGATACATTTAAAGTTTTTTTGCCCTGGGGCGATCATGCTCGCTGGAGAGAGACAGAGAGGAAAAGAGAGAACTCTCCCCCAGTAGGATGGCCACACTGCAATTTCTTCTCCTCTGTTCTCCTCCTGGGATTTTGGGAATGCACGCACTGAAGGTGGCCACAGATATTCCTGTGTCACACTGCAGCTCTGACGGGTGTCCTAAATACCGTGGTACACCTTGCACACGTACCTAGCGTGATTTTCAAGCTGCCTGGTCCAGGATTCAAACCATGGTCAGCCATGTGGGAGTCCAGTACCTTAACCACTACACCACCTACTGGGCCAACATCTGATATATTTTAGACATTGAAAGAAATTCCTAGACTTCAGCAAACTGCCCAAACAGAAATAGTTAAAAAAAAAAAAAAAAAAAAAAAAAAAAAAAAAAAAAAAAAAGGACCAGCAGTTAGCGTAATGGCTATGTCGCTGGACTCCCATGTAGTCAACTGCAGTTCGAGTACGGGTCCTGGTGGCTTAAACTCACGCCAGGCGTGTGTGCGTGCGTGCCCAAGATCCCGAGAGGAGAATGGAGGAGAAGGGATTGTGGCATGGCCATCCCCCCTGGGGGGTGATTTCTCGCTTTCTATCTCTCTCTTTCTGGTGAGTGCACGTGCCCTTTAGCAAAAAAAAAAAAAAAAAAAAAAAAAAAAAAAAAAAAAAAAAAAAAAAACCACCTTGGAAAAAAAAAGAAAGAAAAAAAAAGGCCAAATAAAATAAAACCCAGAAGTCCCCTGATGTAAGTATCCAGCCCTGAAAATACAACAGTGTTAAAAGCCAGCGGTCACGAGCCGAGATGACCTCTCCATGTCACTGTGCCCATCTGCCAGAACAGAAGTAAAGGTGACTGCACTGTCTCTCAGAACAAGACGAGATCTCAGGACTGCCTGACCGGCCATGCATACACAGCATGCACCCGGCTTCTAATTCCAATTCCGGAAACTTTACACACACACACCCCCTTTTTCAGAATGTAAGGTGATGCCGTTTTTACACAGGGAGAACATTGTTACGGTAGGGCCGGCGCGGACTTCCAGGCCAGCTGCCGTCCCTCCCCGCCTGTGTCTGGTTTGTCTCCTCACCCTCTTTTCTATATTTATATCCCCCACCCCGGGGTTAGCCCCCGTCCCTGCACGCCCTCTCCCATGCCTGTCTCCACACCAGCCTGGCCCTGGCACGTGTGTGTGTGTGCCACTCCCCGGGACTCCGAGCTCCCTAGGTGAGTGCCATGGGGTCACCTCTGCGTCCCACGGTCTCACGGTGGGCAGCACTGGGCACTCGGGGACGAGCCCTTAGAGAGAACGAGCTACAGAGGGCTTGTTTGTTTGTTTCTTTTTAAAGATTTTTGCCATAGGGCATGTGCACTTGCTGGAGAGAGTCAGAGATAGACGGTGGGGTAAGGGAGAAACCAGCCCCCCGGGGCATGGCCACACTACAGCCCCCTCTCCCCGTGAGATTTTGGGCACACACGCACACATGCCTGGCACGAGTTTCGAGCTGCTGGGTCCAGGACTCAGACCGTGGTTGGCCGTGTGGGAGTCCAGGGCCTTAACCACCATGCCACCTGCTGGCCTGTAGAATTTGTTTCTTAAACTTTATTGACTAGATTTCTACTTTTTGAAACTTTGTGTGTTATCTGCTTCTAGAAAAGAGTTTAGGTTTGCTTTAAAAATGTGTGCTGGGAACCAGCAGTTAGCGTAATGGCTATGTCGCTGGACTCCCACGTAGTCGACCGCGGTTCGAGTCCCGGACCCGGTGGCTTAAAACTCACGCCGGGCGCGTGTGCGTGCGTGCCCAAGATCCCGAGAGGAGAATGGAGGAGAAGGGATTGCGGCGTGACCATCCCCCCTGGGGGGTGATTTCTCGCTTTCTGTCTCTCTGACTTTCTGGAGAGCACATGCACCCTATAGCGAAAAACCTCTCCAAAAAAAAAAAAAAAAAAAAAATGTGTGCTGTGGGGGGCATAGCCATCCTCCCTGGGGGGTGATTTTTCACTCTCTCTGTCTCTCTCCTCTCCGGCAAGTGTGTGCATCCTATAGCAAAACCTTAACAACAACACAAGTATAGTGTAGCAGAATCATTTAAGAGGCAGACAGTTATAAAAAAAAATTTGCTAAAAGAAGCAAAAAACATATGTATTTTCAGATATTAGAAAGCAGATTTCCTATCTTCTTTTAAGAATTAACAAAAATAATCATTTTAATTTTTTATTAAAAATTAATTAACAGAGAGAGAGGGAAAGAGACACACCATGCCCAGTGTGTGTTTCAAGCCACCGGATCCAGGACTCGAACCACAGTCAACCTTGTGGAAGTCTAGCGCCTTAACCACTACACCACCTACTACCCCCCATGTTTACCTCTTTATTTGCAAGGACTGTAAGTTGTGTGGAGGGACGTCTAAGTCCTCTCAGCGTCTCTCCACCGCGCCTCTTCCCTTCCCCGTCTTTGCGCTCTCAGAAGTAGAAACCGACTTAGTAATGGCCAGGTTAAGGTTTGGGACGCTTCCCCTCTCTCCCAGCTCTCTCCCTGGAGACCCCAGGACAGCTGTGGCTGGCAGACAGAGCTCAGTAGACGACACTGGAGGCCCCTCTGCATGGGCCAGAGAAGTGGTCAAGCTGTCCCTGAGTATCCTCTTGGTGTCCCTCCACTCCCACGTGCCCCGGGGTGGCCTGTATGGATCTGCGCCCTGCAGCCCATTGTTTGAGAATGCTGCGAAGTCTCAGGCAACCTTGTAACCTGCAAAGTAACCCACACATGTTAAGTGATACTATTTTTTTTTAAAAATATTATTTATTTAATTTTATTTATTCATTTATTTATTTTAATTTGACCAGAGAGAATGAGAAAGGGATAAAGGAATCCGCCAGGTCCAGGACTCGAACCACAGTTGGCCATGTGGGAGTGTCCAGCGCCTTATTCACTCTGAGTTTCTGAGGCCCTGTTGTTTGTTTGTTTCTTTCCTTTTTTTAAGAGAGATTTTTGCTCCAGGGCACTGCTCTCATAGGAAAGACAGAGAGAGACAGAGACAGATAGTGAGAAATCACTCTCCCACCCCCCCACCCCCCCAGTGGGGATGGCCACGCTGCAATCCCTTCTCCTCCATTCTCCTTTCTAAACCCTGTTGTTACATCATGGCTCTCTGCGGGTGACACAGAAGTGAGTTCGTCTGTCCCCACCTTGAGGAGTCTGGTCACAAGGACATATGAAAGGCCTTCAGAAAGTTCACAGACAATATTATTTTTAAAAAAATGCATAGAATTTTCAGTTGTTGCCCCAAAATAAACCCACGTATTAATTCCATTTTTCTATGAACTTACTGAAGTCTTTTCCAATTTATAAACCACTTAATGTTAGGAAAACAGTTATTTTTAGGGTTCTGTCTTTTGCATTTCTGCTCAGGCTTTGCAAGCCACTTGTCTCTGTGTTTAGGAGACAGAGGGTAGGAGAAAGCACGGCACACCGAGGAACGAAGATTCCTGGACTTTTTCCCTCGTACCTGCTTGGGCTAGATATGTCGATCTTAGACAAGCCACCTAACGCGTCTGCGTCTTCGCCTCCTTGTTTGCAGAGCTGGACAAGAACCCCAGCCTACTCACGCAGGGCCTTTGCAGTGAGGCCCCCATGCAGGGCGAGTAGGGAAGGCCGCCAGGACCGTCCAAGGGCGGGGGGGCATCATTACCCGGCAGCCAGCTCCCGGGGCCTCCCCTGGGCTCTGGGAAACCAGCCCCGTATCTGGGTGTCTCGGTACGTGAGTGAGATCTCTGGGAGGGCGCTACTGGAGACCAGCGTGCCCACTCTTCAAATGGCATTGCGTGAGAGGGACAACATCCGGAGGGCCGGCAGTGGTTCAAGTGGGGATTTTCTGTCCCCGGGACTTTCCTTGTCCCCTTGATGTCTGGATGAAGACTAATAATTAAAAAGATGTGCTTTTGGTGTTTTTTTCGTTTACTTAAACCTGTCCCAGTGGCTCCTCTTGACAGCCCTGTGTTTATAAATAAGAGTTCAGAGAGGTGAAGGGACTCTCCCAAGGTCACTCGGCCAGCCCTGATTCGGTCCCAGGCTAGTTGGCTGTGTCACATGCTCGTGGGCGCAGGGTGACAGGGGCACAGAGACAAGGCTGGAGGCCATCAGCTCCATTTGACGGTTGAGGCAACGTAAGCCCAAGGACTTGCTTGGTCACGTTGCTAGTACCGGAGAGTTCCTAGGCAGATAACTTCTGTGCGACAGAACGAGTGAGCCAGCGAGGACAGAGAGAGTCGCAGGGACCCCGAGGACATTCCCAGGAGCTGCGACATTCGCTCAGTGTGTACTGAGTCAACCCAGACACTGAGCGGGGAGGCTGCTGGGAATACGAGATACCGTACGTACCTGTAACCCCCCAAGTGGCTTACAGGCCTATGGACAAGTCTCAGTGTAGGACTCTGCTCAAATAACTAAAACGAAAAACAGACACGGGATGAGGCCCGCAGGGGGTGTCATGGTTAAGGCACTGGACTCCCCCCCCCACCGTGGCCGACCACAGTTCAAGACCGCGATTAAAAAATCACACCGGGGGGAACCAGCAGTTAGCGTAATGGCTATGTCGCTGGACTCCCACGTAGTCGACCACGGTCCGCGTCCCGGACCCGGTGGCTTAAAACTCATGCCGGGCGCGTGTGTGTGCGTGCCCAGGATCCCGAGAGGAGAATGGAGGAGAAGGGATTGCAGCGTGACCATCCCCCCGGGGGTGATTTCTCACTTTCTGTCTCTATGTCTCTGTCTGTCTGTCTGGCGAGCGCACGCGCCCT
Organism: Tupaia tana; assembly: GCA_026018925.1. Lineage (NCBI taxonomy): Eukaryota > Metazoa > Chordata > Mammalia > Scandentia > Tupaiidae > Tupaia > Tupaia tana. The sequence goes on along the minus strand of JAKSZU010000022.1, from coordinate 4,005,317 downwards.
ATAGCAAAAAATCTCTCCAAAAAAAAAAAAAAAAATCACACCGGGGGGAACCAGCAGTTAGTGTAATGGCTATGTCGCTGGATTCCCACGTAGTCGACCACGGTTCGCGTCCCGGACCCGGTGGCTTAAAACTCACGCTGGGCGCGTGTGTGAGTGCCCAGGATCCCGAGAGGAGAATGGAGGAGAAGGGATTGTGGCGTGACCATCCCCCCTGGGGGGTGATTTCTCGCTTTCTGTCTCTCTGTCTCTGTCTCTCTCTGTCTGTCTGGCGAGCACACACACCCTATAGCGAAAACCTCTCAAAAAAAAAAAAATCACACTGGGCACGTGGGCGTGCGTGGCCAAAATGCCAGGTGAAGAGAGGAGAAGGGATTGCTGTGTGGCCATCCCCCCCCCCCCTCTGTTTTTCTCTCTCTCCTTTCTGGCAAGCACACACTCTATGCTCAAAATCCATTTTTTCACATTTAAGTAGATAGGAGATTGTAAGGGAGGAACAGACGAAGCTGCGGAGGGTCCTAGGCAGAGCGGGAGCTCATGCCGGTGAAAAGATCCGGGCAGCTCTACTGAACCAGAGGCAGCCGGGCTGGGCCCTCGCAAGGAGGAAGAGCGTGTGCGGTGAAGGCCTGGCTGGGCCAGCCGGGCTCCGGGCTCCAAAGACCGACCCCTGGGCTGTTCGTGGGTGAATAGCTGGGGGAAGCTGGGCGAGCTGACCCCGCAAGGGTCCATGCCTGCCCCTACTGGGCTGACTCACCTCCTGTTCTGCCCTGGCGGGGCCTCGTTGCAGGAGGACATCCATCTCAGGGAACTGGAAGACGAACACGGGCTCCGCCATGCTGGAGCAGATCGCCATGTCAGACAGGTGAGTGACAGGAGCCACCCAGTGCCCGGTCCAGTGAGAGCCGATGGGACAGATTGACCCCAAGGGCCCAAGCAGCCAGTTAATGAAACCCAGCAGGACCAGCTCATGGGCTAAAATATGGAGATGAAGACCGTGTGTACCACAGACGCTCCAAGAAAGGAATAGTTAGTGTGGGAGGGAAGAGCCCAGGAAGGCTTCCTGGAGGAGGTGAGGCCTGCTCTGGGCCTGGAAAGCTGGGTAGGATCCGAGGAGCGGAGGGGAATGCGTTTGATGGGAGGAAGGGATGGGGGAGCTGGAGCAGCAGGGACAGCCCGGCCAGCAGGCAGGCTTACTGTGAGCCACCGCCCCAGCCTCAGGACGCCCCCCACCCCCTCAGGTACAAGCTGTGGGTGGACACCTGCTCTGAGATGTTTGGAGGCCTGGACATCTGCGCTGTCAAAGCCGTACATGGCAAAGATGGGAAAGACTACATTTTTGAGGTAAGTCTGGCCCGCGCAGAATCTCAGTAAGAGACAGCCCCCGAGGTGGAGGCCAGGCTCGGGAGAAGCAGACGGGCAGCTCACGCTGCATTTCGGTTCAAGTCTTCTGAGCCGCAGGAAGGTTCCAGAAGCGGAACAGTGGGTCCGTGTTGTAAGACAGCCCCGCTAGCAGGGTCCTGCGGTTTCCAGCCTGCTCGGCTGACCCACAGCTGGGGTGAGAGGTGCCAGAGCTGGGTCCCTGGGACCCCAGCCTCCTGCCATTACTCTGAGAAGACCGGAGTGATGTCATTCGTGGTCTCAGAAAGCTGCCTTGGGAGTTGTCTGACCAGCCTGCTCGTTCACAGGTGAGAAACCTGACCCTGAGCAAGTGCCCGAGGTCAGAGCGACCCGACCCTGTGTCCCTGCGTGGCACCTAGATGCAGGACATTCTTCCTGGTGTCCTGCTGAGCCCGGGAGACACCCGACCCAGCCTGGGCCTCCGAGCCGACTCGCGACTCCCTGTCCCCTTTGCAGAAGGGAAGCCGGTGGCCATGCAAACACTCACGCATGGTCACACTCAGTCTCCCCGAGAATCGGCTTCTTGCCAAGAGCTCGCGGTGTTCCCGGAGGATCAGTGTCAGGGCACAGAGTGGACCCTTGATTCAGAACCTGTCCCTGGGCCTGCTCTGGGTGGAGCCTGCTGTGGGCGGGCCCAGGGTCCCCACCCACAAATGCGGTCTACCTTCCTGGTAAGGCAGACTGTCCTAAGGGAGGAAAACACTGATTCGGGCCTTGAAGTCCAGGAAGAAGCAGGATTGTTGGCAAATGAAGGCATCCCAGCTCAGGAGCAAAGGCGGGAATCCGGCCCTCTAACGAGCAGAGCCTGTGTGGAGACAGAGACCGTGCGGGTGACAAGTCACAGAGATGAAAACTGTCCTCCCAGAGACACAGGGGTGCCCTTCATGTCCACTTGCTCCCCTGGGGCTGTGCCTGTCCCTCGCTGTCCGTCTGTCCCCACTGCCTTCAGCCAGCGGTCTTTGGGGCTCTCCAAGCCTAGGGGAAGCTTAGGGGAGGGCTCGAGTTGAGGTTCGCAGGAGGAGGGGGCAAAGGTCCTTTTTCTGCACAGAAACATGCTTCCAGCTGAGAAGAGCACCTCGTCTCCAGCCCTCCCCTCACCCCCGCAACCCAGGGCCTCTCCGTCGGAAAGCCACAGCAGGCCCTCGCGGGTGCAGACCCTGCGCTCACCGGACCCCCACACCAGGCCCTCGTGGGCGTAGACCCCATCCTCACCGGGCTCCCACAGCAGGCCCTCGTGGGCGTAGACCCCACTCTCACCGGGCTCCCACAGCAGGCCCTCGTGGGTGCAGACCCCGCTCTCACCGGGCTCCCACAGCAGGCCCTCGTGGGCGTAGACCCCATCCTCACCGGGCTCCCACAGCAGGCCCTCGCGGGTGCAGACCCCGTGCTCACCAGGCCCCCACAGCAGGCCCTCACGGGTGTAGACCCCGTGCTCACTGGGCTGCCCACAGCAGGCCCTTGTGGGCATAGACCCCGTCCTCACTGGGCCCCCACAGCAGGTGCAGACCCTGCCCTCTCCGGGCCCCCACAGCAGGCCCTCGGGCGCAGACCCTGCCCTCACCGGCCGCGTCTCCCTCCAGGTGGTGGACTGCAGCATGCCGCTGATGGGGGAGCACCAGGTGGAGGACAGACAGCTCATCACCGAGCTGGTCGTCAGCAGGATGAACCAGCAGCTGTCCCGGACTCCTGCCCTGTCTCCTCAGAGGCCCTTCACCACCCAGCAGCCTCAGGTAAGCAGGGGCAGGCAGGGCAGCCACCCCAGACATCGGTGACTGTAGGGTGGGGTAGAGGCCAGGTACCCACAGGCCTGAACAGGGTCCCAGGGATCTCCCTCCTCCCTCCGTCCTTGCCCTCCGGAGGCCTGATTCTCTCCCTCCACCCCGAACAGCGGCCTTCTCAGGAGCCGTCCAGAGGGGAGCACTGGGTCTCTGAACTGGACGTCTCCGGTGAACCAGAGCCGGTTTCCTCTGGGTCTCAGGCTGCCCCCACTTTTGAAGTGGGAGGTTTCTCAGGAACAGCGGGTCAGATGGCTCGTGAGACGTTCGCCGTGATGGGTCTGGTGCACGTGTAAGGGAAAAACGGCCTTTCTGAGCAATCTGCAGGTCTGGAAGGAGGACAGGGTCGAGGCCCTCGTTTTAGGAGAGGGTGACGGGGCACAATGCAAATGAGAAGGCCACTTCCCTTCCGGAGGGCGAGGAGGCGGCCCTGCCAGGTGACTGGTGCATGACGCAGTCCTAGTGACAGTGCCCCAGCTGCAGGTCTCCTGGGACTCCCACGAGAAGTCGTTAGCGAACTTCGGGCCTGTGGCTTTAGAATGGGCCAAGGAACGTGAGCACCTGACCCCCGCATTCTTCAGTCCCACAGGAAGTATCTCTTTTTGTTTTTTTTGGAGAGGTTTTTGCTATAGGGCACATCTGCTCTCCAGAAAGACAGAGAGAGACAGAGAGACAGAAAGCAAGAAATCACCCACCCCCGCCCCGGGAGGGGATGGCAACACCTCAATCCCTTCTCCTCCATTCTCCTCTCGGGATCTTGGGCACGCACGCACACGCACCCAGCGTGAGTTTCAGCCCCCAGGTCCAGGACTTGAACTGTGGTCGACTACATGGGAGTCCAGCCACATAGCCATCATGCTGATCTCAAAGGAAGTATCTCATTTTTCAAAAAACTCCACAAACCCTTCTCTCCACTGAACCTCTGTATTATGAAGTGGTAAACCCTTGGGACAATGAATCCAGGAACTGGGTCCTAGGGCCAGCTGGTGGGGTGGTGGCTAAAGGACTGGATCTCACATGAGAACTTTGCAGTTTGAATCCTGGACCCGGCAACGTGAGAAACACACGAGGTGCGTGTATGTGGTGCCCAAAATCCCGAGGGAAGGGATTGTGGCGTGGCTATTCCCCAGGGTGTCGATTTCTCCCTTTCTCTCTCTCTGGTGAGCACGTGTACCTTATAGCAAACAAACAAACAAACAAACTGAGTCTTGATCTAGTTCTTCCATGAAATAGCTGTGTAGCTTCAGGGACGTAAGTACCTCTCTCAATATTGTATTTGTAAATCAGAGTTCTTTCCTTCAAAGTCCAACTTCGAATAGGGAGGTAGCTGGGGCCAGCAGGTGGCATAGTGGTTAAGATGCGGAACTCCCCCAGGGCCGACCGCGGTGTGAGTCTCCCACCTGGCAGCTTGCAAATCACACTGGGTACATGTGCGCATGTGCCCATGATCCCAGGAGGAGAATGAGGAGCGACTGCAGTGTGGCCATTCCCTTGGGGGATGATTTCTTATATTCCTTCTCTCTGCCTCTCTGTCTGTCTCCAGCGAGAGCATGCACCCTATGGCAAAACCCTGGGGGAATAAAAGGAAAAGAGGGACCAGCAGTTGGCATAACGGCTATGTCACTGAACTCCCACATAGTCGACCGTGGTTTGAATCCCGGACCCGGTGGCTTGAACTCACGCCGGGCGCGTGTGCGTGCATACCCAAGATCCCGAGAGGAGAATGGAGGAGAAGGTGTTGCAGTGTGACCATCCCCCCGGGGGGTGATTCTCGCTTTCTGTCTCTCTGTCTCTCTCTGTCTTTCTGGCGAGCACACATGCCCTATAGCAAAAACCTCTACCCTCTCCAAAAAAAAAAAAAAAAGGAAAAGAAATACTTCCAAAAATAACTGACTAAAATAAAACAGCATGAGAACTGGTAAGTAGGTCCCCCTCTGAATCCCTTCCCCTCCTTACAATATGATGCAATATATCCACACCTTCTGTGCTCTGAGAAGTTCATGAGTAGAATACTTCCATTCTCACGGATGCTGGATACATGGGGCCTTCTGGGCCAGTACGTGTCAGCCATGACTCGGGGTACCCTAAGTCAGGGTCACCCTGCGAGGTGAGATGTTACCATATAAAAGAGAACTTCAGACAGTGGTGGAAAATGGAACACACGTCCAGGTTTATTTGGGTGCCAAAAATATTTTGAACTCCACGCCTGCCTTTTTCAAAATATGCATTTCCTGTGACCTTTTAGAAGACTCCTCAACGGAGTGTGAGTTTCACACCTTCTCTCCTCCACTCTGTCCGAGCTCTGACAAGGAGTAAGAATATTCCTGTACTCCACACATGTTAAATTGCTGGAGAATCAGGGTAGGGTGGTTGGAAATCCATACTTAACTGCTTGTTAGAGACAAGCCCATGAAAATACTGTACTTAACTGGAGGTGATAGAAAGATTTGGGGGGTTTACAAACATTGGGGCTAGGGACCAGCTGATGGCATAATGGTTATGTCGCTGGACTCCCATGTAGTCGACCATGGTTCGAGTCCCAGACCTGGAGATTTAAAACTCATGCCATATGCTCAAGCGTGTGTGCCCCAAATCCTGAGAAGGGATTGTGGGGTGGCCATCCCCCTGGGGGGGTGATTTCTTGGTTTCTCTCTCTCCAGCAAGAGCACATGCCCTATAGCAAAAATCTCTCTAATAAAAAAAAAAATCAGGCCTCTGGCTAGATTTTCGTTTTATAAAAGTGATGAAATCAAGGTCTTTAGGTCCTAGTCCTGCCTTTTAATCCGCACTACGTCAATAGACAGTGATTCTGCTAACCAGACCGTTGCCTGCCCCTGCTCTGGCACAGTGACAAGTGAGTTCCCTTCTTTCCTTTAACTCTGAAAACTACAGAGAACCCGTTTAGCTGCTTAAAGAACTTAGGCCAGGGTTGGGGCTGGCAGGTGGCGTGGTGGTTAAGGGCGCTGGACTCCTACATGGCCAACTGCAGTTCAAGTCCTGGACCTGGCTGGCGGCTTGCTTTCTCACTTTCTCTGTCTCTCACTCTGTCCCTCTCTGGTAAAATTAAAATTAATTAATTAAGTTAAAAAAAATAATTCTTTAAAAAAAATAAAAAGAACTTAGGCCAGGGTAATAGAACCTGATGCAGTGGGCCTCCGTGGTCCCGTGGGAGCCCGGAAGTACTTTATAACCGTGTGGACCCCCGTTGGCCTTCTCTGAGGGAAGCCATTCTGGGCCAGACTGGAGGCTGTGCTGAGAGTCAGGAGAGCTGAGTTCAGCCCTGACCTTGCCCTGACTCACCAGATGACCTGGGAGAGCGTTCTTCCACTTCTCAGTCCAGTATCTTTGTGTGCGAAATGAAGGTTGGACAAAAACAAAAAGAGCCGAGAGGCCAGCAGGTGGCGTGGTGATTAAGGTGCTGGACTCCCACATAACTGACTGTGGTGCGAGTCCTGGACCTGGCAGCTTTCTTTCTCACTTTCCCTCTCTCTCACTCAATCTCTCTCTGGTGAGTGCACATACCCTATAGCAAATTAAAAATAATAATAATAGGGACTAGCAGATGGCATGATGGTTATGTCCCTGGATTCCCAGGTAGTCAACTGTGGTTCAAGTCCCGGACTGGGTGACTTAAAACTCATGCTGGATATGTGTGCATGTGTGCCCAAAATCCTGAGAATGGAGGAGAAGGGATTGCAATGTGGCCATCATCCCAGAGGGTCATTTCTCGCTTTCTGTCTCTCTGTCTCTCTCTGTGTCTCCGGTGAGCACACACCCCCATAGCAAACATAAATAAATAAATAAATAATAACATTAAATAAATAATTCTTTTTTTAAGCTAAGAACCCTTTATAAGATCTAGAATATATAAAAGTGGTATCTTGGGCCAGCAGGCGGTGTGGAGGTTAAGGAGGTGAATTCCACATAATCTTCTTCACAGTTTGAGTCCTGGGCCTGGTAGGCTTAAAAATCCTTCTGGGCATGTGTGTGTGCATGCCCAAATCCTGCGAGGAGAATGGAGGAGAAGGGATTGCGGTGTGGCCAGTCTCTGACTTCTTACTTTTCCTTTCTCCAGGGATGACTTCTTACTTTCCCTCTCTCTCTGTCTGTCTCTGTCTCTCTCTAGTGAGTGCATGCGCTCTATAGCAAGACTAAAGCACACACATGCACACACACACAGTTCAGTAGCAGAGGTAGCTCACAAAAGTGTTTTCCACCCACGGAAAGCATTAGCTTTTTCTCTGGGACAGCCCTTATTTTGTAAATGTTCGATATGACCGTGTAACCATTTAAAAAAAATTAACACAGCTACGCCGTGTCAGAGTCAAAGCAGGAAACAGAGCAGGGAATGAGCTCCTGCAGAAAGCCCTTGAGCAAAGTCGGTCTGACGGGGGATAAGCTTTTCTCTGTCCAGCCTCACCTTGAAAGCTGTCGCAGGCTATGGTGGCAAGCCCGTCCAGCTGGGCGTCAGGACTATTGTGGCTAGCCCCCTCTGGGCCCTCACGTGATGTGACTTTGGGCAAGTTACATCGCTAGACCTGTTTCCTCACAGATAAGATGGAGTCGAATTAGGTGGCCTTAGTGCCTTTCATTTCTTTCTCTTTTTTATGAAAGTTTTTTTTAAAGAATTATTTATTTACTTAATTTTATTTGTCATTATTATTTTATAATTTTATAATTTGGCAGAAAGAGAGAGAGAGAGAGAAAGTGAGAAAGCAAGCCACCAGGTCCAGGACTCGACCCATAGCTGGTCATGTGGGAGGCCAGCACCTTAACCACCATGCCACCTACTGACCTCATGTTCAGGGTTTTTTTTTTTTTGTTTTGTTTTTTTTTTTTTTTTTTTTTTAGAGGTTCTTTTGCTATAGGGCGCGTGCACTCGCCAGACAGACAGAGAGAGACAGAGAGACAGAAAGCGAGAAATCACCCCCCAGGGGGGATGGCCACACCGCAATCCCTTCTCCTCCATTCTCCTCTCGGGATCTTGGGCACGCACGCACACGCGCCCTGCATGAGTTTAAGCCACCGGGTCTGGGACGCGAACCGCGGTCGACTACGTGGGAGTCCAGCGACATAGCCATTACGCTAACTGCTGGTCCCATGTTCAGGTTTTTTATTAGGGATTCATTTCCTAGGTATGATTGATCGATCGATCACCTGGTTGAAATTGATCTCTAGCTCCTATCTCCTGGAGGTCAGGCCAAGACCATGTGACCTGGGAGGCTGACCATGAAGGACAAAAACATGCCCATCACTCGGGAAATTCCGAGTGTAGAGGTTCCTTCCCTGGAGTTAGGAACAAAGACCAGACCTCTCAGAGCAAGACCAAAGTCTTTACTGCACACGTGATTGAGTTGACATAGCAAATGTCGTTCAGATACTTTCAGTCTCTGGTGGCCCAGGACCACACCTTATCCATCTGTGTTTCCACTGACTACAACAGGCCTAGCCCAGCGTGTGGGCTGGCTCGACGGCACAGCAGTAATGCTCTGCTCCAGCAAAGGCAGCCCATATGGAAGGTGGCAGGTTCGATTCCCCAGTTGACTTGTACATGCTGGGCACACGCCCCAGTGGTCCTTACTGGCTTGAAAAGTTGTGGGGAGGTGGGGGGAGATTGTCACAGCATGAGACCCCCTTGAGAGTGTTGTCTTTCTCTCTGTCTCTTACACTCATGAAAGAAATAAACTTAAAAATAATTAGTTCATAGCCTGAAGACTTAACTGTTGACTAAGCCATCGCGGTTGCCCAGAAGTTGTTCATGTTCTGAATTGAAGTCCTGCCTGAATTCACAGGGGGCATGGCCGTCTGTGGGAGGGCGTCTTCTTGTGTCTTTATCAGCTTCCTCCTGACACTTGTGCCTTGACTCAAAGTCACCTAAAAGACAGGAGACCCAGCAGTCCATCACACTTAGTAAAACTCTCAACTCGGGCTTGAACTCACGGCTGTACTGGTTCATCTTCAAAACGTATTTCCATTTCCCGGTCCTTTGAGATAATGGCACATGTGCATTGGTTATGGCTGAGGACCTTCAGCCATCGTGGGTCCAGGCCCGTAGGACTCTCAGGCTAGGTTGCCTTCACACCCTCGGTGTCACATCGACCCCCTTTCCTGTATTTCTACCCATGTGGATCTGCTGCCAAACCCCCCTCCACTCATAATCAGTCCTACCTCCTTTTTGTTTCGGGCATCCCCTCTATCACTGATTTCTCCTTTTTCCTTCTTTTCTTCTTCTTCTTCTTCTTTTTTTTTCTTTTAGATGTTTTTGCCTTAAGGCACATGCACTTACCAGAGAGAGAAAGAGACAGAGACAGCGAGAAGGAAAGTGAGAAATCATCCCCTGGGAGATGGCCACGCCACAATCCCTCCTCCTCCATTCTCCTCTTGGGATCGTGGGCACGCACGCACCCGCGCCCAGCATGAATTTCAAACCACTGGGTCTGGGACTCGAATCGTGAGTGGCTGTGATTAAGTCCAGCGACATAACCACTACACTATCTGTTGGCCCCAGTTTCTCCTTTTTCAAAAACTTGTCACAACCACATACACACGTTTCATTTAATGAAATAAAATAAAACCCTAAGGACCAGCAGTTAGCGTCATGGCTATGTCACTGGACTCCCATGTCGTCCACCGCAATTCAAGTCCCAGACCTGGTGGCTTAAACTCACGCTGGGCACGTGTGCATGCCCAAGATCCCAAGGGGAGAATGGAGGAGAAGGGACTGCGGCGTGACCATCCCCCCTGGGGGGTGATTTCTCGCTTTCTGTCTCTCTGTCTCTCCCTCTCAGTCTTCTTGGAGTGCGCACGTGCCCTATAGCAAAAAACTCTCCAAATATATATGTATATATATATATAAAACCCTAAAACCTCTCTCACCCCCCCCGTTTCCTTCCAGCTACCGCTCCATCTCCCTAGTCCCCTTCCCCGCAACCTCCTGGAGCTGTTTAAGCCAATGTCTCCACTTCGTCCACCATATTTTCTCTTCGGCCCATTCCATCCCCACCATCCCACCCAAATCGCTCGTCAGAGTCGCCTCAGGGTCACGAACCCCGTGGTCCCTGGCTGCCCCCTCTTCCTTCTTTCATGTTCTTCATAGTTTCTACGGTCACCCCAGATAGTGCTTGTCTTGTGATTTCTTCACCCCTCCTACTAGAAGGTGGTCAGCTCAAGAGTAGAACCTCGTTTCCTGTTCTCTCTCCAGGGCTCAGCAAAGTATCTAGCACCTAGTTAATCTGGGGCTACCCTGAGAGTCTTGCCCCCCTCAGGGCCGCTGACCCTCCCTCCACAAGGACTCCGAAGTGCTTTCCAGAGACCGTTCTCAAGGTCGCAGTGACACCTGGTGGCCAGCGATGGCCACAGCGTCCAGTCTCCACCTAGAGAGCCTCTGCCCGGAACTTGCGGCTCTCCCACCTCCCAGCACATCGGCCGGCCCTTGGGCCATGCCTGGGTCCGAGCTGGGCTGTTCATCTCCGCGGCCCCGGAGGGTGTGGGTGCGTCTCCTCAGGCTCCTGGGAGCCAGACGGCCTCAGGGAGAGCTCTCAGCTCGTGCCAGAGGGGACGTCTGGGCCCCCTCCTTCATGTGGCTAATCTTTCATTTCCCTTTTTGCTGGTCCCACTCCTCATTTTCTGGTAACATCTTCCAGAGTTAAGATTCGATGGTTTTAGATAGCTACTGTGGGAGCTCCCAGTGTGAGGGGCTCACTGCTCAGCACCCCCCAGTCATGCCACAGAGCTGGCCACGCTTAGACCAGGGGATGACCCGAAGGCCCAGCCTCCGGAAGCCTGAGTGATCATCGGAGACCCTAGCTGGTCAGACCATACCTGGATGGTCACCTCCAGTCTGAGGTCGCGGTATCACGAGGATCATCTCTCACCAGAATATGGCCGGAGGAGAGGAGCCAGAGGGTCTGGGGGCTTGACCAGTCCGTAAAGAAAAATTCAAGGAACTGCAGTGGAATCGCAGGTGTCCGGGGGTCATGACGCATTTTTGCATAGAAAAAAGACCTCGTGACTTCCGACAACCCAATAATAGCATCAGCTCTGTTGTCACGGGAGAACCGGTTCTAAAGGCAGATCTGCTGGAAGACAGGTTTTGACCCAGGGTAAGAGGCGATGGCTGCTCTAGGAAGTGGGGCGTGGCTGCCACGTCACTGCTGATGTTTGGGCAGGGGCCAGGGGAGTGGCAGGGAGGGCTGCGGCCATGGGAACAGGTAACTTTTAAAATCTCCTTCCAGACCTGGGATGCCATGGCCCAGGCTGTTTGCAGCCCAGAACCTGGGACCAACCATGACAATTCAGTTCAGAATGGACGGACCCGGACCAGCAGTTAGCGTAATGGCTATGTCGCTGGACTCTCATGTAGTCGACCGCAGTTTGAGTCCCAGACCCGGTGGCTTAAACTCACGCCGGGTGCGTGTGCATGTGTGCCCAAGATCCTGAGAGGAGAATGGAGGAGAAGGGATTGCGGCGTGGCCATCCCCCCTGGGGGGTGATTTCTCACTTTCTGTCTCTCTGTCTCTGTCTTTCTGGCAAGCACACGCGCCCTATAGCAAAAACCTCTAAAAAAAAGGAAAAAATGGACAGACTGAGAAACCTCTTGCTTCTGGTGGGATGTCCCACCTGTCCTATCTTACTGGCTCTCTGGTCTCAAAAGGACCTCGAGACATTTCCAGCCAGGTCTCTCCAGCCACAAGGGCTTTAAGCGATGAGCGCTCTGGAGTGCGAGGAGACTGAGAGCTGGAGCCTGGAGGGCCGCGCAGTCTGGGAGGGGACACAGTCGTCCCCCAGATCCCAGACAGGGGACGAAGAGGGCTTCCCTGAGCTTCGAGGAGGTAAACTTAGGGCAAATGAAAGGCCTTCCTGCTTCCCACAGCAGGGTTGGCTCTGGAGCATTCGTTCCCAGTGAGCGTAGGCTTGAGGACGTGAGGGACTCGGGGCAGGTTCGGCCAGAGCCACTAGCGACCAGATCCCTTCACACACTATTAAGAGAAAGGACTATTTTGGGACCAGCTTAACTTTTCAGGGACATCTTTAATCACTCGAAGCTGACATTCTGACCTCGGGTGGCCTGACCCCCAGGGCCCACAAAGGATTTGCGGACTCTCCTCGGGGGACAGCTCTTGTGTCCTTAGGTTACGAGAGGTCCCAGCCAGGAGAGTTCTGCCCTCCAAGCAGCCACGCCCCTCAGGAAGGAAGGAGGAGCCGCTGTCCCTGGCACCTTCCGGAACCTTTCAGGGGAAGGAAGGTGGGCTCTGGTGGTTGCAGGGGCGGCCCAGAAAGACCCCAAGGTGCCTGCACAGGCTGTCCTCTTCGCTCCCACTAAACCTACAACCTCTGAACACATTCCTTCCTGCTGCCTCACTGTCCCTGGGGTCCGAGACCGGGCCGTGGGGCCTGAGGGAGCCGATCAGAATAGTTCTGTGGTGTGTCCGGCCAGGAGCTTGGCCTGACCGCTTTCCTAGGGCCAGACCCTGGGACCCTTTCCCCATTTCCTGTCTCAGATATGCTGAGCAAGCGCAGGCCTTCCTCCTCGGTGGTGGTGGGGGGGCGGCTGGGCTCAGGCCAGCAACTGTCCAGAGCTGAGTCACCCCACGCCTTTCCTTCCTTAAGCCGTCCATCCTGCCGGGGCCTCAGATAGGAGCGCCTCTTCCCAGCTTATCTGCTGGGAGCCACGGGGTGGCGAGTTAAAGGAGCCTGTGCGCAAAACCCACGAGCCCTCGCCTGCAGCCTCGGGGTCTCTCCCAGGCCGGTGACTCCCTTTCCAGTCTCCGAAAGAGTAATGGTTACTGCTTCCGAGCGGACTTCGCTGCACCTGCAGGACCGCGCTGGAACAAAGTCTGCTATCCAGAAAGCCAGCATCCCCCTGCCCCCCCGCCCCCCACTCCCACTAAGCTGCCACCCACCATGTGACAGGAAGCCACCCTCAGTACCTCCCCCATTGGCGCATGGCCTCCTCCGTGAGCGCTTCGTGCCTTGGGATTGACGAGGATGATTTAGACAGCAATGGCGATTCCGCTGTGCACCACTACTTTGCCTTTAGAGTTCACAGAGCACGTGACGAGGAGCCTCACAGCCTCACAGGAGGTGGTTTGGGCTGCTGATTCTCTGTCCCTTGTGTCAGCGAGGAGCATGCTAGGGAGCTGCCCACGGTCACATGGCCGCTGAGGAGGGGAGCTGGGGCTCTGGTCGCCACCCCAGGGAGTTCCCCACAGTTCGGTGCACCAGGTGCTTTGGGTGGTCTTGCCAGAGTGCAGGGAAAGGTACGAATGGTGACAACTATGGGTTCGTGACCCCGTGGAAGGGAAACTCCCCAACAGTGGTGCTGGACTTGCTGACCAGTCTCTGGGCTTCTGCATCCCCTACCTCCTGGCCTCAATACTGACTAGCACCGTGGATTCAGCCCAGCGGCACAGCGGCCCGCTCACCTTCCACGGGGGGCACAGCGCACAGCCCTTGCCAAGTCTCCCCAGGGCCCGTGCCTGCAGGACACTCCTGCTCGGCCCAGGGGTCCTCGGCCCTCGCTGGGCTCGAGACTGTGCAGCTGAGGCAGACTTATCTCCTCTCGGACACCGAGGAACAGGAACAGCAGGAGACAGTCCTTGGCAGCCCGGAACCAGGGAGCCTGTGGGAGCCTGCCACCATGTGAGACCCCCCCACGGCACCTGTCACCAGGGTGTGTCCGAGCCCTGCTTAAACACGTCTGGTGCCGGGAAGCCCACTATTACCCAAGGCGGCCCTTGACACTTAGGCGTCTTCAGAGTGACACCGGGCTCATTTCGGTCTTCCTCCAAGCCCTGCTGCTTCCACGGTTACTTCTCTGAATCCTTATAATCTGCCCATTTGGGAAACCGAGACTCAGAGATGACGTCATTTGCCCAAGGTCACATGAGGAAAACTGTCATTTCCAGACTTCCCACCATCCGGTCTGCCCCATGTGTGTTTTCCTGCCAGCATCCCCCTTAAAAGAGGTGCCCAGGGGACCAGCAGATGGTGTAGTGGTTACGTCGCTGGACTCCCGGATAGTCGGCCGCAGTTCAAATCTCAGACCCAGCCGCTCAAATCCATGCAGGGCACGTGTATGTGCATGCCTAAAAGCCCAACAGAAAGGATTGTGGCATGGCCATCCCTCCTGGGAGTGATGTTTCGCTTTCTGTCTCTCTGTTTCTCTCTGTCTCTCTGATGAGCGCATGCACCCTGTAGCAAAAATACCTCTAAAAAAAAAGAAAAAGAAAAAGAAAAAAGAAAGAAAAAAAAAGGAAAAGAAAAGAAAAGAAAAAAGAAAAGAAAAGAAAAAAGAAAAGAAAAGAAAAGAAAAGAAAAGAAAAGAAAAGAAAAGAGAAGAGAAGAGGTGCCCAGAGCCCTCCCTCGTGCAGGCCTGTGACCCGCCCTCGCCCTTGCTGAGGACACCAGCCTGCCTCCGGCTGTGTTCGGTTTCTGGAAGCTGCATTGCAAACCGACACTCTCTGAGCTGCTGTCACTAGCAGCCCAGGATCCTTTGGGTTTTTTTCTTAGCTGCTGTGAGGCCACGCACCCCCTTTCCTGTCCATGTGCAGCCCCGGGCACTGGACTTGACATTCTTACCTGTGTGAGCCAACCCAGCCTCCTGAGCCAAAGGCTGCCGCTCCGTCCGGCTCGAGTTCCTGCTGCGGGCTGGCTGCAGGCCAGGCTTCGGCAGTGACGCCAGCGTGACCAGACTTCTGTGGAATTCGGTATCCCAGGAGGCTCTCGGTGACTGGCGACAGCTCCCGTGGTAGCCGAACCCCACAGGGAATAGGCCCTCAGCCCACAGCAGACAGTGAGCTGTGGGTGGAGCCAGAGCGTCTCAGCCTGGCAAGGGCCTGGCCTTGGGGACTCTCCTCCCCGCCTCCCCTCAGCCTGAGAAGTCTTCGGTCCACAAGCTCCGGGGAGCCGGGGACAAGAGACGCTCCCTAGGCACCCTCAGAGGAGTCAAGGCCCATTCCCAGGCTCTGGCCGAAAGGCCTGCCTCTGGGAACGCTCCTCCTGTGGCTTTGGGAAGGCATGTGGGGCTCAGGTCAGTCTTGGTGTCTCACGTGTATGCTTCTGTGGCGAGGAGAGCCGGGACCAGCTGCTTGGCGTGGTCACCCCGTGAGCTCATCCCGTGTGTCTAGAGTTCTACCACTAAAGCTTAATTCTATAAAGTTTTAAAATCTTTTTAAAGGTTCTTGCAATAGATGCATGTGCTTGCCAGAGTGAGACAGAGACAGAGAGAGGGAAAGTGAGAAATCACTCCCCCAGTCGGGGTGGCCACACTGCAATCCCTTCTCCTCCATTCTCCTGGGATTTAGGGCACACATGCACACACACACACGCACACACACACCTGCGTCATTTTCAAACTGCCAAGTCCAGGCCTCAGACCACAGTTTGTCATGTGGGAGTCCAACACCTCAACCACTACACCATCTGCCGATCCCAATTCTTTTTTTTTTTTTTGGAGAGGTTTTTGTTAAAGGGCACGTGCGCTTGCCAGACAGACAGAGAGAGACAGAGAGACAGAAAGCAAGAAATCACCCCCCAGGGGGGATGGCCATGCCGCAATCCCTTCTCCTCCATTCTCCTCTCGGGATCTTGGGCACGCACGCACACGCGCCTGGCGTGAGTTTAAGCCACTGGGTCTGGGACTCGAACCGCGGTCGACTACATGGGAGTCCAGCGACATAGCCATTACACTAACTGCTGGTCCCTCGATCCAAATTCTATAAGAGTTTAAAAGTTCTTCCCAGCATCACTGGTTCTCAGGGTTGGAAGGACCTTAGTGATGATCTGACCTGTCGCATACTTAGGGAGGAACGTTCTCCACTGTATCCTTGTAGGTAATTCTCTAGCCTCTCAAGGTAGCCTTTCCCACGAGTTTTACGATAGAAAGTTCTATAAGAGAGCTGGGCCTGTGGGACCAGCAGTTAGCGTAATGGCTATGTCGCTGAATTCCCATGTAGTCAACCGCGGTTTGAGTCCCGGACCCGGTGGCTTGAACTCACGCCGGACGCGTGTGCGTGCATGCCCAAGATCCTGAGAGGAGAATGGAGGAGAAGGGATTGCGGTGTGGCCATCCCCCATGGGTGATTTCTCGCTTTCTATCTCACTGTCTTTCTGGCGAGCGCACACCCCCTATAGCAAAAAACCTCTCATAAAAAGAAAAAAAAAGAGAGAGCGAGCTGGGTCTGGTGCCTTGAGCGTGTGATCCCAGGTACTCAGTAGGCTGAGGCAGGAGGATCACAACACACACGCACACACACGTACACAAGTAAAAAATAAAGAAAATGCTTTTTTCAAAGTGAAAGTTTGCCCACGGGCCCTGGAACTGTTCTCCTTCTTGACGGTCTTTCATAATTCCCTCTGAAAATACAGTTCTCTGGAAGGAGGGCCTGGGGTGAGGCCCTGGGGGAGAGGCAGGAGCCGGCTCAGTGACTCCACGAGCTCTGAGACTCTTGTTCCTACCTGAGTCTCTCCATTGGTCACTGAGGCTGCAGGGTGGATGGTGGCCTAGACCAGAGGATAAGGAGGAAGATTCCAGCCTGGGCAGAGCCAGTGTTTAGGACATAGGAGGTAAGAAGAGGGAAGGCAGGGAAGGGAGATTGCAGTCATGCTGGAGGCACGCAGGGAGCTGACAGAAGAGTGACCGCCAGGATGGGGACATGATGGTGGGCCTCCATCCGACTCTTACCTGGAACTCCACCGCACTCAGGAGGTGTGGGCTGAGTCAGTCAGAGGGGGTAAGCCACACCCAGGGAAGGGGCTTAGGAAGGTCATGGGTAGCCATGGAGAAGACAGATTGGAATCAGGAGACTATTCTAGAAATGCAAGAAATGCGCGTGCTGTTGGGGAAGTCCTGACGCCTTTTCTCATAGAAAACTCCGTCGTGACTTTCCCAATGACCAACTCTCTAGGCCTGGCCGAGGCTGGTCATGACTCTCAGATGCCGAGAGGGAATAACCACGCGGTCTCAATGGCTCGCCCTGTGGCGTGGTCTTCGGCCGGCTTACTGGGGTCGTGATGTGCTCGGGCTCCAGCCAGCACTCCGCATCCCGGGAGAGTGCTTGGAGAGGGAAGGAAGTGAAGGTGATCTCGCTGTGAATCGTGAGTGGGTATTTCACAGCCCCCCCTCCGCCTATTACTACCCAAGTCCTCTCAGTAGAGCAGCCCGAGGTGAGTGCTATTATTAAAATCCCTTGGGAAGGGGACCAGCAGTTGGCGTAATGGCTATGTCGCTGGACTCCCACGTAGTCAAGCGCAGTTCGAGTCCCAGACCTAGGAGCTTAAACTCATATCAGGCATGTGTGCGTGCATGCCCAAAATCCCAAGAGGAGAAAGGAGGAGAAGGGATTGCTGTGTGGCCATCCTCCCTGGGGGGTGATTTCTCTCTTCCTGTCTCTCTCTGTCTTTCTGGTGAGCACACATACTCTATAACAAAAATCTCTCTAAAAATAAAATAATAATAATACCTTAGGAAGCGTCAGCCTTCTGCTTCCCCGAGAGCAGAGCTGGAAACAGACTACGGTGGGCAGAGGGGAGAGAGTGGCCAGAATCAGGTCGGTGGGGGGGGGGAGGGGAGCAGGGGCCGAAGCAGCTTGAATGAGAGAGTAGGGCTGGGGGTGTCCCACGGGGAGGGGATACTGGAGGGAGCAGCCATGCCTCTGGAGCCCCCTGACATCACCACTGGCACACTTGGCTGGCTTCAGGCTTCACAGACCACTTCCCCCATGCGGAGTTCCGACTCCAAATACGCGCTGCCTTTAATACAAATGTCAGACGCACGCGTCACCTGCGTCTTTGCTCCTGTGGGGCGTAATCAGAATCCCAGCTGGGAGGAGAGGAAGCGGGGGCCGGGTGGAGGGCAGGTTGCTGGGTAAAAAGTGATCTCGCCGTTTGGGAGGGGAAAGCAGCCTGGCCTTGAGCACGCTGACAAACAGGACCGTCTCGCTCCTTCCTTTCGGGAAAGGAGGGTTCTAGAAAACACACGAGGACCCTCTCCTCCAAGCCCCTCCCTGTGGGAGCTCCTGCCCAGCCCAGAGAGTGGGTCTGACCCCCTGAGTCAGCCCCAGAACGGACCCTTCCCAGCAGCGAACTGCACATGAGAAGCCAAGCCCAGGCTTGTCTGCTGGCCCGGCCACACACGCACACGCACACGCACACGCACATGCACACGCACCCCAGCTCTCCTGCTCCTGCGGCACCGGGAGCCCGACCCCGTGGCTGGAGCTCAGTGCCAATCCCCCTCTTCCTTTATAAACCAGGCCCGTAAGTGCAAGTGGGTGCTGGACTTCCGGCTGGCACCAGGGAAGAACGCAGCTGGTGGTAGGAGACTCGATGCTTCTAGAAAGAACAAGTCTAGAAGGGAATGACATGAGAATGGGGTCGAGGGTGTCTCCGGCGTGGTATGTCAGAGGGGTCCACCCCCAAACTGCTGACACTGTGCCCAGCAACACCCCAGAGGCTGAGGACGCCTTCGAGGGGATTCCGGACCAGCAGAAGCCCGTGGCCAGATCCCACCGGGCCCCACCAGATCCCACGGCAGACTTGCCATGGAACCACAGTGCTTCTCTTTGAATTCACTTGGAGTTTCGTTTTTTTCTCTCTCGCCTTTTTGTCTTCCAGAGTGGAGCACTGAAGGACCCGGACCCGAGCAAGGCCCCACCGCAGCGGCCGGCCCCCCAAGGTTGTTTACAGTATATTCTCGACTGTAACGGCATTGCCGTAGGGCCCAAACAGGTCCCAGCTTCTTAAGATGATCGGTAGTTCCCTTTTCAAAGCCGAAATTTTAAGCCAAATACCAAGAAAACAAAAACAAAAACAAAAAAAAGAGAAAAGAAAAGGAGGGCGGGGAGGGGACGGCAGACCCTCCATGGTGCCCCTGCCGCGTCCTTTCGATACTGACTGGACTGTGTTTTTCCCATGGAGCGTCGGCTCCTCCGTCTGGTTGTCACCCGTCCCTGTCCGTGCTTGTAACCCTACCTCTGTCTTCTCTGTGTAACCCGGGACTCCAGGGCTGTCTGTCCGCAGTGTGCAAAAGAACCGTGCCTCTCCCAAGCACAGTGTGACTCTCGCTCCCGGGTGGTTGGATGGTATTTTGAAAAGGATCGTGCAATGTAGGAGTGGGCAGGGGGGTGGGCAGGGGAGAAACGAAACCCCCACCATGGGAGCCGACCTCTCTTCTCCCCCCTGCAACCCCAGGCTCAGATTAACACCCGCCCCACCCCACCCACTCCAGGAGTGTGCCCGGGCTCTCCCATCCGCCATGCTGTCCGCTTCCTCGCTGCATGACTCGGGAACTAGGTAGAACTTTAAGAGATGTCTTTCAAGGTCTCGCCTCCATCGCTTCAGCCATTGGATCTGAAGGCTGTCACCTCTTTTCTCCATCTGCTACACCTTGGTGCCGTTTGAGTGTCTGTGAACGGGCTGGCCGTGCCTTGTCGAGCTCTCGTGTGTGTCGTGATGACAAAGAACAAGCTATTTCCAGGAATGTGTTCGTACCTCCCCTCCCGGTGGGCCCTCCGTGTTGATTAACTCATTAGCTACGGGGTTAAACCCACCGACCCGTGGGCCGCTGCTGTGCCGTACCCAGGTGACTTCGTGAGTATTTTCCGTGCGTGGATCTCCCCGCTTCCTCCGTTGCTGTTTCTGAACCGGCTGTCGGCGCCACCGAGGCGGCTCGGTTTCCCCAAATCTTGACCCGTGCACAGAATGGATTCTTTAGCCATGGCGGACAGAGAACGCAGGGAGCGACCGAAAGTCTGGAGGGACTTGGTCATCCTGCTCTCGGGCCTCTCCCGAGGCAGCAGAGCGCAAGAGCAAATCAGCAATGTCCCCTGTCACTCCGGGGCGTCCACTGCCTACAGAACTCCGGGGCGGACTCCCGCTGCAGGGCTCAGCTGTTTCAGAGCCCCCGGGGTCCCCGGAGGGAGATGGATCCTCCCCAAGAACTGTCCCAGAGCTGACTTGTGCGTGAGTTGGGCGGAGGCTCCACAGCCGGGCAGCCCCTGGGAGGTGGAGGAGGCGGCCAGTGAAACCAGGCCGCAGGGCAGTGCCTCATCTTGCCATCTCCTGACCAGGCTGAAGGGATGCCACGCGGCCCCTCCAGCGCCACGGTCGGTGGGAGTTCGTGCCAGGAGCTTGCCTTGCAGAAGAATGCTTCTGGTTCGACCTGTACATTCCCTCCCACCTCTGTGCTGGCGTGTCACCGTCCTGGGCTTCCGGGTCTGAGTACAGAAAGGGCTGGTTGTAGGGAACAGGAGTCCCGCGTCAAGGGGGGTGCTCCCCAGCTTCCGTCTTGGCTCCCGGCAGATTCTGAGGCCGCAGGGAAATGCACTGAGTGTGAATGTTCGCGTGTGAGCTCTCCCGGAGGCGGAGATGGTAGTCGATCTCTTGTAAATACGGTGTATAGAGAATACGCGTACGTCTGCACTTTCGGGGGGTCACGCAAGAATCAGGTCTTTCAATACCTCCCAGTCTGAGGGACTGCTAGAATGGAAGAGCGGAACGTTTCCCAGGATGGAGGAGTACTTTTTTTTTTTTTTTTTTAGTTATTAAAGAATTTATTTTTTTTTGTCCAAGTGGTGAGCTGATGGTGGTGTTGCTTCTCTGCATGTTCTCAGTGTGTACATCCAGGTGCTTTTCATGTGACATTCGTGAGCCACAAATCCCAAGTTGCCATTTGAACTCAGTCAGGCCGCAGGGTGGTGTCAGCCGAGGCGTCGGAGGTCGGGGAAGACACCCGTCAGGGTTCCCACTACCGCACGCAAGCAGGCGGCCTGGCCTGACTGTGCCCTCAGGCAGCATGCTAAGGGACACCTCTGTGGCCTGGGGGACTTCCGTGTCACAGTGTAGGACTGCTGTTCAGGTGTTCTGTACCCGTTTCTTTTCTGATGCTGTCCCTCCCCCCCTTTTTTTTGTACTGATCCAGCTGGGAGACCCTTAGCCACTGCTGGAAGTGTGACCCAAGTACCTCTCTTTTGTGACTCTCTTGTACAGCTTACTGTGTAATAAAGGAAAAGTTCTATCTGTCTTCAGTGTTAAGTCGTAAAGTTTCTGGCTCTCAAGTGTCTCTGTACACGCGGGAATGCGCTCAGGCCTCTGGTGTGCCGGCAGGAGCTACCCACCCGCGTTACAGTGCGAGGCGACACGGACCCATTCCCACCGGGGCCGAACTCCGGAAAAGGCAGGAGCCGATGACCCCGCAGTCACCTCCTCCTCTGTCCCCCTTGCTAGTTATTTGATGCGACCCCGGGACCGTGGCAACATGCAGGATCCTATTTACCAACGTCTGTGTTTATTTATGGGTGACGCACCCAGCTATGAACAGGTTATGGCTGAGAAAGGAAGCCGGGCCCTGCGGTGGGGAGATGCGCTGACCTTGCAGAGGCGCATGGGGCAGGCAGACGGGCCTGCGTCTCCAGCAGGCACGGGCGTTCTGTGTTTCTAGAAGACGGAGCGGTAACCCGGGACGCTTAGCTGCTGTCGGGTTTCTGTTCTCGGCTCCTTCCAGCAGGCCGGAGGATGTGGGCTCTGGGATGCGGCCGAGAACTTGGATCTCCATAGTCCGTGTGATGGGGACGTCTTCTGACTTCTGGGAGAAGTCGGTAGGGACCCCTCCCCCGGGAAATCTGAGCCGTCTGGGCGCGCACTGTGACTCCCGGAGGAAGGAAGGCCTGTTTCTTTCTAGGCCACCAGCTGGTTTTGTGTCTCATGGTGGGAGTAGGATATGCTGGTCGTTTTTTTCTTTTTGGAGAGGTTTTCACTATAGGCGTGTGCGCTCACCAGAGAGAGACAGAGAGACAGAAAGTGAGAAATCACCCCCCAGAGGTGTCCTCCATTCTCCTCTTGGGATCTTGGGCACGCACACACATGCGCCCGGCGTGAGTTTAGGCCACCAGGTCCAGGACTTGAACTGCGGTCGACTACATGGGAGTCCAGCGACATAGCCATTATGCTAACTGCTGGTCCCTGCTGGTCCTTTTTAGAGGGTGGTCCCCTTTGCCAGGTGGTACCCTCAATATCCCCAGGGGAGAGGGGGGTTTGGAGAATTTCTCTGGAGAATTCCACTGCACGTACCTGAGGAAGGTTACTCAGAGGCAAAAAAAAGTACCCAGGAGGAAGGAAGGTTTATCCTGGCGGTGGGCATGAGTTTATGCTAGGGTGCAGCCCTGGCAATGGTGGTCAGATCACGAAGGCATCGCAGGACTGAAGGGGCAGCTCCACGAAGACAGTGCAGGGGGATGGCTCTGTGGCTTGGTGGTTAAGGCAGCTGGATCTCACATGATCACCCCATGGTTTGAATCCTGGCCCCGGCAGCTTGAAAAACACATCGGGTGCGTGTGTGTGTGTGCCTCAGACCCCCCCCCAGGATGGAGTGATGAAGCAGAAGGGAGTGCAGGTGTCTGCACCCCACTGGGAAGGGCTTTCTCCCTCTCTGTCTCTGTCTCTCTCTCTCTGGAGAGCACCTGTGTCCTCTGGCAAATTAAAACACAAAACCAGTAAGACAGCACTCGCACACAGAGACCAGCAGGACGGAGTATTTTGTAAAGAGCTTCCTCAGCTGCTGCTGTCTTTAAAACACCTCTGTCTTAAAAGATAACTAAGACTAAACTAACCTCTTTGACAGTTTTGTGGTTGGAAAAACTGAGGCCAGGGAGGCTGTGACCTGCTCGGGGAGTCCCCGGGAGACCATTTCCTGGGTTTTCGGTTTCTCCACCTAAGGTCCATTCCACCTTCCCCTGCTGCACCTGCCAGGTGGAACTTGGGGATCTCTAGGAAACTTTGGAACAGGGTGGTCTGTCCCTGAGGGACCTCTGTGGAATAAGGAGTGTCTGTCTGGCCTGGGGACCCTGCTTGTGACTAAACCTGCTCCTCCCTGGGCTTTTTCCCTGTCCCCAAATACTGTGGCCTGAGGAGGAACCACGTAGTCATGTATGCAGGCACTGGGGACCCCCTGGGGTCCTGCCAAGCCTCAGATGGCCTCTGGTGACAGAGCTTATGCTTTTGGTTATTAACGCACCACACCCCTGAAACGTAGATTCTCAGGAAGGAAACCTTTGGTATGGTTAAATTATGAAGTTTTTCTTGTACCAAACCTAGGGGGCCCCGGGCAACCCCAAGGAATGCAGCCCCCAGGCAAGGTGCTGCCTCCACGCCGGCTCCCCCCGGGACCAGCACTGCCACCTTCCTCTTCTTCCTCCTCCACTTCCTCCTCCTCCTCTTCCTCCTCGGCTCCTCAGCGGCCGGGAGGCCCCACCGCCCACGGAGAGGCACCCTCCAGCGGCAGCTCCCCGGCAGAGGCCCCGGCTGCTCCACCACCGAAGCCCCAACCTCACCCACAGCTCAAGTAAGAGACTGGGCAGCTCCCCACCCCCACCCCTCCTCAGGGCCTGGGCTCCAGAGCTGCCAGAAAGCCCCTTCCACCAGGCCTCCTCCTGTGGAGCTGGTGTGCTAGGCTTTGGGGCGTTCTGGGGTTTTCGTTTTTTGGTGAGCAGAATGATTGGGGTTGCCTGGAAAGGGGAGGAAAGAGGGAAGTGAAAGTCTAAGGTCTCGCTGGCTGCAGCTGCAGCCCCCCTTCTTCCTGGGGAGGGCATGACGCAGAGTGACTGTCCCAGCCCTAGTCTTGCACTAGTTTTAGGGTTTGGAGTTGTTGCTTTGAACCCTGTCTCCCACTCTTTTTCCATTCCCTTTTTTTCTCTCTGTGTGTATCTCTCTCCTAAAAAAAAAAAAAAATCTGAAGCTTTCCTGCCTCTGACTCAGTCCGGGGTGAGCAGTCAGCAAGCCTGCCCACAAGGGGGGGGGGGGGGTCCGAATCCATTTCAACTCTGCACTCCATTGCTGTCTGAGGGCGGTTAGTTTCTGGTGTGGGCAGAGAGGGCTTCCCAGACAGAGGCCCGGAGGACTCCACCCTCTCTCGTCCCAGCATCGCTCTGGAAGCCTCCACCATAGTGCCAGGAGAAAGCCCCGAGGCCCCCTGAGAAGCAGCAGGGCTGAAGCTGGGAGGGATGGCATGTAGACGGGGCCGGGAGCCAGTCCCACCTCCGTGCAGAACTGGAGTTACCTCTGGGTCCCCAGGCAGACTTCTGTCACCACTGTGCACAGAGACGGCCATGGCCTCGGGGGGTGGGAGCCACCCACTGCACTTCTCAGAAGAGGGGGCCTTCGGGCGGGCGCTTGGAAACCGTGTAGCCATTGTACACGTAAAACACTTGGCAGGTGATTCTAGACATTGTCTTTCTCCGGGCCACTGCTCTAGCAGCCGAGCCAGGATTGGGGCTTAGACATCCCGATGACCACTTCCTCTGGATCCTCTGTCTGGCCTAATGGGAGAGCCACCCCCACTGGCCGGCAGCCCCGCTCACATCCTGCCTCCCTGTCACCTGCTCTAGCTCATCATTTGCTCGTGTGACTTTGTGATCTGTCCTACCTTCGCAGTAGCCCCAGTCTGAGGGCAGTCTGAGGGCCGTCACTGCCCCTGGGCTTGCCCCAGGAGCCCTGGCCTGTGCACAGAGGCCCCTCCCAGAGGTCAGCTGTCAGGGCTCGTCCTGGCCCTACTGGGAGTCAGGCATCTATGCAGGCCCAGCAGGAGAGACGCCCCAGGGCTGTGGAGGGAGCTTCCTGGGCTGACCCAGCGTGTAGGGAGGCCTGGGGGCTCCCAGACACTGGGACAGGTGTTCTGGAGACAGGGCCAGCAGGAAGGAGACCCTGTGGGAGACGAGGCAGGCCTGCCTCCCACGCTCTCGTCTTGTTTTTCTTCCCTGAATCGCTTACCTGAAGGGAAAGACAGCAGCCAGCAGGGCTGGATAGGGGCCCTCCCGTCAGGCAGGTCGGAGGAGCCAGAGGAAGTGGTCATCGAGACGTCTGAACCCCAACTCTAACTCGGCCGCTAACTAGAGCAGGGGCATGGATTTGGGTCTTTTCACCAGAAAGCTGCCAGGTCACCACCTACAGGCCTGATGCGTATCTTCTGTCCCTGGATACCTGCACCCACAGGCCGCAGCGCAGGGCTCCACGGAGGAAGCTGCAAGGAAGTGTCCCCATTTTAAAGACAGGAAAATGGAGGCATGTAGGTCTAGGCCAAGCCCTGGGGACTTAGAGAGCTTGTCCCAGCCATCCTGTGTCACGGATGGGAAACTGGATCCCAGAGAGGCTGGTGTGCTTGAGTTCAGGAGCGTGTGAGGGACAGGGCTGAGATTCGAACACATCCCCTGCTGCAGCACCCAGGGCCTGATGGCCAGTAGGAGAGGGTGCGCGGTCCACAGCCCCTGGTGCCACCTTTCATCCGAGAGGGGGACGTGAGAGTCCTAGGGAGGACTTCCTGGGCGGGCCTTGCGAGTCCACCGGGGACGCTGTGCGTTCAGTGCAAGGCCAGCCTCGAGGCACCCCCGTTCTTGTCACCTGCTCTTTCTCCTCCTCCTTCCCCTTGCTGCTCCTGTCCTTTCCTGCTGTCACAGCCTTGGTGGTGAGGGACAAGCACAGGGGCCTCCCCGCATCTGGGGAGCACGGCCGTGAGTGGCCTCCTCCTCCTCTGCCTCCCTGGTCTCCCTGGGTGGGCGTGGGGGTCCTCTGTGTATCTTCCCGTCGCCGCCCTCCCCGCCTCGCTGGGAACACCCACCCTCTCACATTCTCTCTGGTTTTTATCTTCAAGCAAGTCGCAGTCCCTGACCAATGCCTTCAGCTTCTCTGAGTCCTCCTTCTTCCGGTCTTCGGCCAGTGACGATGCAGCCAAAGCGGAGACCATCCGGAGCTTGAGGAAGTCCTTTGCCAGCCTCTTTTCAGATTAGCTCTGCAGACCGCGGGGCACCCGGACCCCCGGGAGAGGCTTCTGACACCCTCACCAGCAGCAGGCACCACGCCGTGGTGGTGACGTCCCGTGACCTTGATGCGCGTGGCCCGTCCTCTGCCCCGTCCGTGCTAAGTGACGTTAGCCTAGGAAGGACCCCTGGGACAGTGTCAGGGCCGGTGCCCACCCGGCGAGGGCCACCCGGCCTCCGAGAGGAAAGAGCTGCCTCCCCGTAGTCAGGAGAGCCTCCTCCTGCATCGTCGTGCGCTGTGAGTTTAGTGGCCTTATTGTGACCGCGCCATCATGTCTTATTTATCCTTCCTCGTGAAGCTAGATTTTGTTGAGGGCTCCCGGCAGCTGCCCTAGCTCAGACGCAGTGCAAAGCATGCTCCCTGTAGTCAGCGCTCTCTGCCGGGAAGTGGCCACTCGCCCCAAAGTACTCTTGGCTCTAGGCTTTAGGAACTTCCCAGACCTGGGTCCCTTTCCTCACCGGATTGACTGTTTCAAGTACCCCCGCCCGCGCAGCCGGGTGGGCGAGATCCCTAGACTGCTCTGAGGGTGAAGCACTTGGAGTCTGCTGGTATTCGAGGAAGCGAGGAGCCGCCCTCCACCCTCGCCTCCCCTCTGGAGAGCGGTTCTTGTGCTTGTGCGTGAGCCGCAGTGACCTTGACCTCCAACTGCACCGTAGAAGAGAATGCATGCCACTGTCGCAGCAGAATGCAGTCCTGTGTCCGTCCCCTAATAAATGTCAAGACCTTTGGTGTAATAAAAAGCCGCAGCATTAACCAGCCCCTTGATTCGGCCACCCCGCAGGCGTGTGCGTGTGCAGGGCCGGGAAGTCTAGGCGGTGTGGCTGATGGTGGCACGTGTGCGTGTGTTTGTGGGCGTACATCTGTGTTTGCACGCAGCCGAAGAGTGTGTTGTCCTTTACATGCCACCGGCCACAGCCCTCCTGACATCTCCTGGGGACGCTTCTGGAAGACGGCTGGCCTCCCTCTGGCAACTCAGCATCTCTGCCTCGTTCACGGAGCAGACAGCCTTTCAAGTCCGCGTGGCGCCCCGTGCCTGTAGCAGCCAAGTTCGACCCACTCATCTGGCCCGCCACCGGGTCCCTTAGCTGAAGTCCCCATAGTGCCAACGAGGCTGGACTGATTTGCTTCGGTGACAGAGCAGGTTCTCAGAAGCCCGGCCCAGACACCCTGAAGAGGCCCCCAGTTGGGGGAGAGGCACTGACAGGTTTCACTCTAGCTTCTTCATGACTCCCTGATACTTAAGAGTGTGTCTCCAGGACCAGCAGTTGGCATAATGGCTATGTCACTGAACTCCCTTGTAGCTGCCCGTGGTTCAAGTCCCAGACCTGGCGGCTTAAACTCACACCAGGCGCGTGTGCGTGAGTGCCCAAGATCCTGAGAGGAGAATGGAGGAGACGGGGTTGTGGGGTGGCCATCCCCCCTACGGGGTCATTTCTCTCTCTCTCTCTCTCTCTCTCTCTCTCTCTCTCTCTCTCTCTCTTTCTCTCTTTCTGGCAAGTGCGCACACGCCCTATAGCAAAAACCTCTCTGGAAAAAAAAAAAAAGAGTGTGTCCCCAAAGACCACAGTGACCGTGATGCTAAGTGATGTAGCTGCACCAATAAGAAATTAATACCGTATTAAGATTTCATCAAAATAATGTCCTGCTAACTTGACAAGTTACTGTTCCTTTGAAGGCCCCAGGTCACTAACGTCCCTCACGCTGCAGATGCTCAGAGGGGAGGGAATGAGCCAGGGTCTCCTTTCTAACTCACCCATTCCATGTTTGGGGGCCAGAGGGAGGTTCCAGGATGAAAAATGGCACCTTTCCTTTTCCAGCAAGTAGAGCCTTCGCTGAGTGACAGATGTCTAGAGGAATCATAGTCACCTATCCACAGGGGATAGACCAACCAGATAAAAGGGGGGACAGGCTCAAGGTCACTGATCTTCAGGGCTCCTATCTCAGCCATAGGGAGGCGACGCTTCCTCCTATTCACTTATGTTCCGTGCACCTAAGAATTAAACTAGCGTAAGATGGACTAATGGGATGAAAGCATGCATATTCTGGGGCCAGCAGGTGGTGTGGTGGTTAAGGCACTGGACTCCCACATGGCCAACTGCAGTTCAAGTCTCGGACCTGTCGGCTTGTTCTCACTTTCCCTCTCTTTCTCTCTCTCTCTCTGACTCTCTCTGCTGAGTGTACATGCCCTATAGCAAAATTAAAATAATAATAATTGATATAATTAAATAATCCTTTCTTTTAAAAAAAAAAAAAAGTATACACATTTTAATGGTTTTATGTGTACATGGGACTCATCATAAGGAAAATGAAGACCCAAAGGAGCTGTTAGGCCCAAAACTTACATGGCAGTTTAAACAAAAGAACACGTCGTGAGGGGCTCACAAAACAAAGGAGTGTGGGCCACAGCCGGCGAGCCGTGGGCAAGTGACTCGGAACTGTGTGGGGAAGCTGACGGCAGGAGGAGTTACGGATTCCAGGAAGGTACGTTGGTACAGATGCGTCCCGAAGTCAGCTCCCTGCCTCTGGCCGTGAGAGTGCTCTCATCGCCCTTGTTCAGGGGGACACCTTCCATAGGAGTTGTAGGCCCTGCTTCAGGCAGACGGGTAGGCCAGAGACCCTCCGCTGTGTCTGTCGTTGGTCCCCTGCCTTGTGCTCAAAATAACCAACACGCCAGAGTGGCATGTTTGAGGTGGCCTGCTCTGGACCCCTTCACAGCCTAGCACCCAAACTTGGCTTGCTTCTCGCCCTGGGTTCCAAATAGGTTCCCATAGGCTGCGTCCATTTAACCAAACGCGTATATTGAACATTTACTATAAAATAACACATCATGATGGAGTCGAAGAAAGCGTGCCAGCCCGCTAGGATACTGTGACATTCTAGACGCTATTCTAAGCCTCTCCCATGTATCAATGTGTTTGTTCTTACCCACAGCCTGTGTAATAGGTACTATTACTAGTTTACAAATGGGAAACGAAGGGGAAAAAAAAAAAAAAAAGTTCAATACCTTGGGGCCAGCAAGTGGCGTGGAGGTTAAAGGGGCCGGACTCCCACATGGCCGACCGCAGTTCAAGTCCCTGCACTCGCTCTCACTTTCTGTCTCTCTGGCTGGTGAGTGTGTGCTGTATAGCAAATTTAAAACAACAACAACAATAATAGTAAATAAATTAAGCTTAAAAAGAAAGAAAAGCTTCAATCATTTACTCCAGGTCACCCTGGTCAAGCAGTAGACATGGGATTTAAACCCAAGGAGCGTAACAGCAAGACTCATGGCTTTAACTACGTCAGGCTATGTCACTGAGTCTAGGGGAGCCCACGAGACATCGTTTTCTGAAGTTTTACATCACGTGATCACAAAATAAGAGGTGTGTGTACAAGTTCTTCACGCTCCTGTTCACCTTCCCTCTGTCTCCTGACCCAGGAAAAGGGGGGGGGAGGGGAAGTTAGAAACCTCGCTACCAGGGCTGACCCCTTGTCCTAAAACCATGAGTAACATACACAGTGTCTTCTCTTCTGATTTAATAGGATTCTGGTTCTTGAAAGATTACTCATTCTAACACATGTGATGTCAGGCCAAAAACCACAAGTGGCTTATTTAGAAAATGAGTCAGCCTGGAACTGCTGGGGTGACAGAAGGGGGAGGCGTTTACAATAGGTCACGCAGCACCTGAGTCCAAAGGACACATGGATTCTACCCCCAAGCCCTTCCCGAATAACGGGGCAGGCCAAGGGTGGGGGAGTTCCATTCAGAAGGAGCCTTTTGGTACTTCATGAAGATGGCTCTAGGGACTGGGAAATTGCTTACCACAGTCAATAGATACGTGGGGAATCTTGTGCTGAGAAAATGAGGTAGGCCCAGCTGCAGTTACGTGCACTGCTAAGATGCTGTGGTCCACAGTCCAGGACCGCGTAGGAGGCCTGGGTTCGATTCCTGGTCCAACTTGAAGGCCAGAAATGGTGATACGGACTTGTAATCCCAGCTGGTAAGCTAAGGCATGAGGACCACAATGCAGCAAGGCACTATCTTTAAAAAAAAAAAAAAAAAAAAAAGGGGGACCAGCAGATGGCTTAATGGCTACATCACTGGACCCCCACATAGTTGAGAGAAGAATGGAAGAGAAGGGATTATGGTATGGCCAACTCCCATAGGGGGTGATTTCTCACTTTCTGTCTCTGGCAAGCACATGCACCCTATAGCAAAAAATATCTCTCTCAAAAAAAAAATATATATATATATGTATATTTATACACATTTAAAGTTGGAATCTCCAGAGGGCTGGTCACAGTCCTCCGTAGACCTTGAAGCCTTTGACTCTAGCCCACGGTGGCCCTGAGCAGCCACCTCTGCAGTTCAGGGGGATTCCCTGCCCACATCCTCGCTCCAGATTAACAGAGATAGGAAACCCCATCCCTGTCAGAATGGAACGCGCCATCTCCGTGGGCCAAGATGAATTAACTCTGTTCATTGTTGGTGTGCTCTTAACTCTTGGTGTACCTATGAAGCTCAATACATTTTGTAGGAGGCATAAAGTGAGTTAAGCAAGGAGTCTGCCCTCCCAAGCTTTACAACCCAGCAGGGGAGAGAAGTGAACAGAAAGGAGAAAGTAAAATAAGGCCAGAAGACAAAGTCATTGACGTTAGTCTGGGAGAAAACTGAGCCTGACGGGCTGGTGAGGGGGTGTAGGAGAAGGAACCCTTACGCACTGCTCGTGAGAGCACGTGTTAGTACTAGTACTTCAGGGAACAGTTGGGCAATATGTAACGTACCAGCCTCATGATAAAGCAGTTCTATTTCTGGACATTTACTCTAGACCAACGGTCCCCAACCTTTCTAGCACCAGGGTCCAGTTTTCCGGAAGACAGTTTTTTCCACGGACCAGAGCCAGCGTGTGGGTGGGTGGTTTCAGGATGATTCAAGGGCATTACATTGACAGTGCACTTTATTTCTATTATTATTACATTGAAATAGATCATGAAATAATTATGCAACTCACCATAATGTAGTATGTGCAGCCGTTCCCCAGTGCTAGCGTCACTGCCTCAGCTCTACCGAGGATCACCAGGCATTAGATTCTTCCAACCTAGAGCCCTCGCATGCACAGTTCCCAATGGGGTTTGTGTTCCTAAGAGAATCTAATGATGCTGAAGACCAGACAGGACAGGAGCTTAGGTGGTAATGTGAGCTCACCTCCTGCTGGGCAGCCCAGTTCCCAGCTGGTCACAACTGGTATGCGGATCCTGCTTTAGAGGGTCTTTTGCACTTGCTCATCAGGAGGTGAGTAAAAGAATATTGGTTGCTGCTTTATTTATGAAAAAAAAAAAATGGAAACCACCAACTGTCTGTCAGGGAGGAACTAAAACACAGGTATGATTCGTTTCTCAATGGAATAGTAGGGAAGAGTTAAGTAGGTAAGTGAGGAATTCAGATGCGCTCAGATAAGACATGGTAGGGGAAGAAGATGAGCGAGCAAGTGTAACTGGACACCCAGCAGGACGTGTGGTTGCAGAGGAGAGTGCTTCTAGCCGAGGGCATCCACGGGAGGCCACAGCGAGCAGCCCGCAGGGTGGGCAGGCAGGCCAGCTGGGGGACTGGCTGCTGTCACTGGATTCTACAGCTGCAAGTCATGTCTAAGTTGGGCCCTTCATTTCACAGCTGAGGAAAAAACAGGCCTAGACAACTTGAGTTGGTCAAAATCATGAAGGGAGTCAGCAATATAACAGAAGCAAATGAGTCTCATCCTGGGTGTCCGAAGGCCACCGGGGACATTGTCCTTCATGAGATCAATGCAATGGGTCTCATTTCCAGGGGCCCACAAGGAAGAAGAGGCTTATGGGAGAATTTCACAGAGGCCAGAAGGAAATGGGGAGAGAAGTGGGCAGTAGAAAGAGTCCAGACTGGGACCAGCAATTAGCGTAATGGCTATGTCGCTGAACTCCCATGTAGTCAACCGCAGTTCAAGTCCCGGACCCAGTAGCTTAAACTCACGCCAGGTGCATGTGCGTGCGTGCCCAAGATCCCGAGAGGAGAATGGAGGAGAAGGGATTGCGGTGTGGCCGTCCCCCCTGGGGGGTGATTTCTTGCTTTCTGTCTCTCTGTCTCTCTCTGTCTGTCTGGCGAGTGCATGCACCCTATAGCAAAACCCTCTCCAAAAAAAAGAGTCTGGATTTTGGAACAATTCTGAGTTTAAACCCTGGCCCTGCTAATGATTAGTTAACTGACTGATGATAAATGGGGTGGCTCTTCTGTGTCTCAATTTTCTCACCTATAAAATGACAACACTACGACCTCCGGAGGGGATGTTTTAACAATTAAATGAGCTAATAGATTCTGCTCCTGATCTTGGCTGATATGTGAGAGGACCACAAGAAGTCCTTTATCTCAGAGAGAAGAGCAGGCTGATCGCAAGCCTCCTTTCCTGGGGCCTCTTCCAGAAGCTGCCACAAGGATGCCTATCATGCTCGGCTCCAGCCTGTACCTGGGAGCCTCTAGGGAATTTCAGGCCAGATGATACCTTGTCCTTAGGCCATGGCTCTTCTAAGGTGAATTGCCTCAATTGGGTTCAGGATGGACACCTGGAGAGGCAAATGCTACTGCAAGACAAGATACCCCATTAGCAATGAACGCACTCTCGAATCCATTATAGCGACTGAGATGACACCCCTTGTGATTCTTTTTTTTTTTTAGAGGTTTTTGCTATAGGGCGCATGCCCTCGCCAGACAGAGAGAGACAGAGAGACAGAAAGCAAGAAATCAAGCCCCAGGGAGGACGGCCATGCTGCAATCCCTTCTCCTCCATTCTCCTCTCGGGATCTTGGGCACGCACGCACACACGCCCGGCGTGAGTTTTAAGCCACCGGGTCCAGGACTTGAACTGCGGTCGACTACATGGGAGTCCAGGGACATAGCCATTACGCTAACTGCTGGTCCCACCCCCTGTGATTCTAATGGGCTCATCTGAGACACACATACCATACTATCACCCCCACAGTGGTGTGGTCTCCTTCAAAGCAATTCCTCTGGGAGGGTAACTATTCCAATAAGACTACTGCATAGGCTAGAAAATAATTGCCCTCCATCTGCAGTATGTTTGAATTTCTGTAACTCTCAGAAGATCAGGGGTTCCTTACCTGGATTCTGTCCTGTGGTGCATTTTGGCAAATTCTTAACATCCAGAACATTTAGAATCATTACTTTAGGGCACTGCCCCATACCACAGTGGTTAAGCACTCTGTTTAGGGAATCAGGTACCACACGGCCAAGCGGTTCAAGTCCTGGCCCTGGACTTGAAAAACACACAATTGTGTCTGTGTGCATGCCCCAAATCCTGATGGGATGGAGAAATGGAGGAAAATTGCAGTGCGACCATGCCCCGGTGGTGGGCGGGTAGTGCTGCTTCCTTTCTCCCTTTGTCTCCTGCATCCACTTGCGTGCACACATACGCACTGGTAATTTAAAAATATACTTTCTGGGCCAGTCAATGGTGTTGTAGTTAAGACTGCTAGATCACACATGGCCGACCACATGGTTCGATTCCTGGACCCGGCACCTTGAGAAATGCAGTGTACGTGTGTGTGCGTGCCCAAAATCTCTAAAGGAAGGAGAAATAGAGCAAAAGGGATTGTGGCATGACCATTCCCCTTTACAGGGATGGGAGCTTCCTCACTCTCCTTCTCCCTCTCTCTCTTTCTCTGGTGATCACAGGTTTCCTATAGGAAAAATAAAAAAACAATATTTTAAACATTGGAAAAACTACTTCATTTCTTCTGTAGTCAGATCTAATGATCAATCTAGATAATACGTAAGGCCTAAAACATAATATGGCTGTAACCTGGTGAGAGAATGTTGTGTGGCTTCTGGACTGGCCTTGATGGAAATTAACCCTAGAAAAGGAGTCTTGGATACGTTTCATTTCTTTGAAATCAAGGTCTAGGCTCATCAGGGTTGCTGATTTTGAATGCGAAAGACAAATTTTATTGCTAAAAATACACAAGACTGCTTCATTTGTAGATTCCGGGTTACATTCAGAGTAACATTTTACTCCTGGACCAGCAGTTAGCATAATGGTTATGTCACTGGACTCCCACATAGTTGACCATGGTTCAAGTCCTGGACCCAGTGGCTTAAACTCACGCTGGGCGCGTGTGCGTGCGTGCCCAAGATCCTGAGAGGAGAATGGAGGAGAAGGGATGGCAGCGTGGCCACCCCCCCCCCCGGGGGGGTGATTTCTCGCTTTCTGTCTCTGTCTCTCTCTGTCTTTCTGGCAAGCGCACGTGCCCTATAGCAAAGGAATCACACTTTACTCCTCAAAGCATCGCAATCATTATCCCCCACATTCATGGGGTCTTTTCTAGTTCAGAAAGCACCATGCAGTTTAAAGGCCCTCACCCACAATTCTGTCTGATTCTCACAACAGCGCCATGAGGCTCCTCTCCCTCGTTAGGGGTGATTTCCAAGTGGCCGAGCCTTGGCCTCACCCTTGAACTGGTACATTTCCTCCCACAAGTCTTCTTGGACCTGACGCCTCTTCCTGGTAAACCTGGGAGAAGATGACGTGATTAGTCATTTCCTG
This sequence comes from Tupaia tana, assembly GCA_026018925.1. NCBI lineage: Eukaryota > Metazoa > Chordata > Mammalia > Scandentia > Tupaiidae > Tupaia > Tupaia tana. Next base: position 3,970,774 of record JAKSZU010000022.1, on the reverse strand, counting down.
ACTCGACTTCCTCATTCAATACCCCATCACTTTGAGAACTCATCTTCTGTACCGCTTGGCTACTCGTATAGTTACACACACACACGCGCGCGCATACACACACGCACGCACACACGTGCTTGTCTACTGCTCTGTATTTTCAGAACTTTTCTTCTATTGTTTCATGGATCCTGTTTCCCAGCCTGCCACCTTAATCTGGGAGGTAGCCTGGAAGAGAGGGAAGGAGGGAACAGGGAGCCCATTGCAGGGACCCCATGCCCTGTGTAACTGTATGCTCCCCAGGGGGCACCAGCCCTCTGGTCGAGTTCAGCCACCTCCATAGCCACTGTGTGGCTTCTGATAAGCGTCTCTGCCCTTCAGGTGACGGCTCCTCTAGACAGCTCACAGGAAACAGCCACGGCTGCCCAGTGGTTCCCATTAAGTTCAGTGGCCGCCTAACAAACCTGGTGGTCCTGGATCCAGTCTAGGGACAGGAGGTCGGCTCTGTGGGATTCCATAGATGGCTCAGCAAACTCCCACCTGCACATCCTCTGAAGACTGCAGACCAGCTCCGACGGGACCAGCAGTTGGCGTAATGGCTATGTCGCTGAACTCCCACGTAGTTGACCACAGTTCGAGTCCTGGACCCAGTGGCTTAAACTCACACCAGGCACATGTGCGTGCGTGCCCAAGATCCCGAGATGAGAATGGAGGAGAAGGGATTGTGGCGTGGCCATCCCCCCTGGGGAGTGATTTCTCGCTTTCTATCTCTCCGTCTCTCTCTGTCTTTCTGGTGAGTGCACGTGCCCTATAGCAAAATCCTCTCAAAAAAAAAAAAAAGTCTGCAGACCAGCCCCAAGACCTGACTGGCTCTGTGAGTAGATCAGAATGAATTTGTGCTGCTCACCTGCCTTGGCATTTTGCTGAGCTACACCCTAACTCCTGGGATCCAAAGACACTTTGGATTTGGATATTAAATACGAAAGCCATGAATTATTTGATGCACTTTTCTTTTTAATTTATTGTTTATTTAGTTAATGAGTTAGTTTTTTTTTTATTTTTTTTTTTTTACAATTTTTTTTTATTTTTTTTTTTTTGGAGAGGTTTTTGCTATAGGGCGCGTGCGCTTGCCAGACAGACAGAGAGAGACAGAGAGATAGAAAGCAGGAAATCACCCCCCAGGGGGGATGGCCACGCCGCAATCCCTTCTCCTCCATTCTCCTCTCGGGATCTTGGGCACGCACGCACACGTGCCCGGCGTGAGTTTAAGCCGCCAGGTCCGGGACTCGAACCGCGGTCGACTACGTGGGAGTCCAGCGACATAGCCATTACGCTAACTGCTGGTCCCTTAATGAGTTAGTTTTAATCTGACCAGAGAGAGAGAGAAAGTGAGAAAGCAAGCCACTAGGTTCAGATCTCAAACTGTGGTCAGCCATGTGGGAGTCCAGCATCCCAACCACCAGTTGAGAATACTATTCCCTGTTATCAGCAACAGGTAATAAACCATTTCTGTGTCCCACAAATGTATTATTATTATTATTATTATTATTATTATTATTTTGCCTCTCATTGTAAGTTGCAGAAATCAGTACACTTAACAAATCGTGCATACAGATCAGTTCTGTAGAAGGGCTTTAAGGATCATCTCCTTCATCCCTGATCTTATAGAGTAAAACAAAACAAAACTGATGTCCTAAGATATTAAGCAATTAGTCTAACATTGGTCAATCCAACAGATACACACTGATCGCTTACTATGTTCCTGTGTCATGGAGCTCCAGCTCAACGGGAAAGACAGAAATTAAACAGAACATTAAAGAAGGAAGTGGGGTGGGGGCCCTGCTAAGGTTAGGGAAGGGATTTTAAGAGGAATCACTCTGAAAATCGTTTATTTAATATTATATATAGAGAGATTTAGATTTAGATTTTTCTCAAGGGTGCATGTGCTCACTAGAGAGGGAGATGGGGGGAGGAGAGAGATGACCGTGTTGCAGTCCCTTCTCCAGTCTCCTCTCAGGATTTTGGTCACATACGCACACACACCGGCATGATTTTCAAGTTGCTGGGTCCAGGATTCGAACTGTGCAGTTGGTCATGTGGTATCTAGCACCCTTATAATGTTCTTGTTGCTCTCTCCCCTTTCTAGAAAGTGGGTCCAGATAAAGCCTAAAGCAGCCCTTTCATCACAGCACATCTCTGACTCACACACCCAAATAGCTCCTGCGGCCTACAGCATAAAAGCCAGCATAGAGCTTATCCCCAAGGCCCTTTGCGAACAAAATTCAGAGCATGGCCTTACCTTTCTATCACATAAATCCTCTTCTCCAGACACATGGTCTGCTCACCGTTTTCCAAATACAATGTGCTTTCCTGCCTCTTTGCCTCTGCTCCTAGGATTAGAGATGTGCTCTTTCTTTCTCTTCTGATTACTAAAATAGTCTCCATCTTTACAGCCTCCTGCTATGGTTTGAATATCCATCTCCCTCCCTCAGCCAATTATGCATTCAATTTAGAGAGCCATTGTGAAGGTATTAAGAGGGTGGAAACTAAATCCAACTGTGGGATCAAGAGGGGGAACCTTTAAGAGGTGATAGGGTTGGATAGGGTTATCCGGGTGGGTTTGTAAGGAGGAGGAGGACAGAGACATGTAGACACAGACATGTTCTATTCTGCTTCACATGTGCTCCTGCCCCCACCATGTGATGCGGCCAGAAGACCCTCCCCAGTGCTGCCCCCAGACCTTGGGCCTCCAAACTGAGCAGAATGAAGCTCTATTCCCATACATTACCCAGACTCAACGTGTTCTCTGTCATGAACAACAGAATGGACCAGAACACTCCCTCTCACACAGAGCTATTTCAGACCACACATGTAAAGGGATCTGGGTCCTATTCTATCATAACGAACATGGGCTGGTGCAGGCTTTTGGGAACCCAACATTGCTTGACTTAAGGATTAAAAGAGGGCCAGCCATGGGACCAGCAGTTAGCATAATGTCTATGTTACTGGACTCCCACGTAGTCGACCGCGGTTCACGTCCCGGACCCGGTGGCTTGAAAACGCCAGGTACGTGTGCGTGCGTGCCCAAGATCCCTAGAGGAGAATGGAGGAGAAGGGATTGTGGCGTGGCCATCCCCCCTGGGAGGTGATTTCTTGCTTTCTTTCTGTCTCTGTCTGGCAAATGCACGCGCCCTATAGCAAAAACCTCTAAAAAAAAAAAAAAATGAGGGCCAGCCAGTGGCAGGGTAATTAAAGCGGCTGCATCTCCCATGGCCAACTGTGTGATTCAATTCCCAGACCCAGCAGCTTAGAAAACCAACCAACCAACCAACCACAAGAAGTCAAAGAGCAGTTAACGTCTTATTACAATTGTTTAAGGCTAAATAACTTGAGCAGAAGGCAAGAAAATAAACATCACATTCAAGCCTGGTCTAAAGCTTTTTTCTTTATTCATGAGAGAGCGTGTGCACACCCGTGAGTGAGAGAGAGGAGCACCTTCCATGGGGGCTGGTCACATCACGCTCCCCTGCCTCTAGTCCTCCAACCTGTCAGAATCTGGGCATGACCAGGCCGGGGCTGGGGGTGGATCGTGGCATCAAGTCAACCTGTTTCAGGATCACGTGGCCGGAGAGTCAAACCACGGTTGCCATGTGGGATCCTGCTTCGTGGAGCCGCCCACAACCTATTCCACGGGGTGAGATTCTGCTTCCTGAGTGCTACTGACGAAGCTGCCACTAATGCAGCTAGAATTTGGAGGCTAATGTGAACACCCAAATCATCTTTTCAGAGTAGTGGGCACTGCTCAGGTGTTCTGCTCAGAACCCGGAGACCCATGAAAGACTGAGGGTCCTCAGGACACCTGGAAAGTAAGCCTTGAAAGCCAGGCCAGTCTGCATTCCCTGGGAAATCTTAAAGCCACACACATTAGTCTTAGTCCAGTAGTCTTAACCTTAAAACTTTAGGAGGGCAGCAGGCAGTGTGGTGCATAACATACTGGATTCCCACATGGCCAATCGCGGTTTGAGTCCTGGACCTGGCAGCTTGAAAACCATGCTGGATGTGTGTGTGTGTGTGTGCCCAAAAGCCCGAGAGGAGAATGGAGGAGAAGGAACTGAGGTGTGGCCATCCCCCCGGGGGCTGATTTCTCACTTTCTCTCTCTCTCTGTCTCCAGTGAGCACGTGCACCCTCTGATAAAAAAAAATCAAAAAAACAAAAACACCTTAAAATTTTTTATTGTTTGGTAATTGAAGACTATTTTTTTTTTCAAAAAAATCTTTTTGCATTGACTCTCTTTTATTTTTTTTTTAACTTGCCAGAGCATTCATTTGCTCATCAGAGAGAGAGAGAGAGAGAGAGAGAGGAAAAGTGAGAAAGCACCTCTATGGGGGATGGTCGTGCTACAATCCTTCTCCTTCATTTCTCCCTCCTTTCAGGATTTGGGGCACGTATGCACACACACCCTGGGTGTTTCTCAAGGCACCGGGCCCAGCACTTGAACCACGTGGTCAGCCATGCGGGATCCAGCCTCCTTAACCACCACGGCCTGGGCCGGCCTTACATGGGGCCTTAATGTAATGCAGATCGTAGTCAGTTTATTCTGATTAAATTGGGCAACAGGTTAGGCACACGTCTGGGTAGGTTTCTTTTTTTTTTTTTTTTTTTTTTTTTTGCTACAGGGCACGTGCACTCACCAGAGACAGAGAGAGACAAAAAGCGAGAAATCACCCCCCAGGGGGGATAGCCACGCCACAATCCCTTCTCCTCCATTCTCCTCTCGGGATCTTGGGCACGCATGCACACGCGCCCGGCGTGAGTTTAAGCCACCGGGTCCGGGACTCGTACCACAGTCTACTATGTGGGAGTCCAGTGACATAGTCATTACGCTAACTGCTGGCCCCTGAGTCGGTTTCTTAATTGGCCCCTTAGCCCAAGGTGCCATGGTACCCATTCCATGGAGGGCAGAACCTCTAAAAAGCAGTGTATTGCTGGTCTGGTCCAACCCTGCTACTCAGCCTGCATCTCCTATGACTGCTCACCCAGCCTGTCTTTAAGTATAGGGGATGGGGCTTCCTGCTTAGCCAAATCTGAGCTACAGTTGTGTCTTAACCCTTCCTAAAACAAAGAAGTAGCGTTTGGATGGTGGCCCAGCCGTGGACCATGACACTGTGAAGCTGACCCACGTGGCGAGTTCTAAGTTCGAGTCCAGGGACCTCTCCAAGAGTATTGGGTATGAACATGCCCATGATCTGGGGTTGGCTAGGGCAGGGGAAGGATCATGGCGTTGAGACCCTACTGAGGATACTGTCTCTCTGTCTCTGATAGAAGTGGATAAATGGACTTTAAAAATGAAAATCCACTTGGGATGCACAGGTCCAGAACCTTCTACAGAAAGTAATCCTTCCTGTGCGCCAAAGCACTCGGAGGGCAGAGGGGAGAGGCTCGCTGTCAGCCCCTGGCTCCAAGCCCACTGCCTCCAGCCTGGGGTAGACAGGTGGGAGGAGATCCACACAGAGCACCTCGGAAAACGGGATTGGGCTCATTGACAGAATCCTTACTTCTTACGGCCGCTGGGAGCCTCAGGGCTGTTGGCTGCTAGAACATTCGTCTAAATTAAAACCTTTGCCTGGGGTGACAGGATCAGTCTAATGGAAGGGGATTGCGGCACGACCAGCCTCATTGCAGCTTCTCTGCTGCCTGCACCCCCCCCCCCCCCAACCCCACCAAGGAGTGTATGTGCCCTCTGAAAATTAAAAAAAAAAAAAGAAAATCCATACTTTTGTTTGTTTGCTATAGGGCAGGAGTGCTTGCCAGAGGAGACAGAGAGGAGGAAAGTAAGAAAGTACCCCCCAGGGAGAAGGCCTCACCTCGATCCTCTCTCCTCCATTCTCCTCTCAGGATTTTGGGCGCATGCGCTTGGCATCATTTTCAAGCTGCTGGGACTGGGACTCGAATGTGTAGTCGGCCATGAGGGATCCAGCTGCCTTCACCTCCGCACTGCCTGCTGGATCCACTCAGGGTTGTTTCTCTTTCTTTCTTTCTTCCTTTCTTTCTTTCTTTCTTTCTTTCTTTTGTAATTTAAGGTTATTTTGTTTTTTGGTTTTTGTTTTTGTTTTTGCCAGAGGGCACATGTGCAGAGAGAGAGGGGAAAAGGCACCCTTCCTCAACCATGGGGGTGTGGTCACACAACAATCCCTTCTCCCCCATCTTTCCCCTATTGGGATTTTGGGTGCATGCACACATGCCCAGAATGTTTTTCAAGCTACTGGGTCTGGGACTCAAACCACGCAGTTGACCGTGTGGGATGCAGCTCCTTAATCACCAGGCCACAGGCTGCCCTGCATGCTGTTTCATAATACGCAGTTTTCATGAATGTTTTGAAGACCCTGTGTGGACTCAGCTGTGGCGGTGGTGGTGCATGCTCGTAAAGCTGTTATTCAGAGGCTGGGGTTCGGGCCTGGCCCACCCCAGCTGGGCTAGGCATGGTGTCTGCACCTGTCGTTCTGGCTGGCCAGGAGGCATGGGCTGGAGGAACCTGATGTGGAGAAACTGTCAAAAATCTCAATCTCAGATGGCCTAACGGTTATGTTACTGTACTCCCACGTAGTCAACCATGGTTCAAGTCCCGGACCTAGCAGCTCAAAAATCATACCAGGCACGTGTGAGTGCGTGCCCAAAATCTTGAAAAGAGAATGAAGAAGGGATTGCAGCATGGCCATCCCTCCTGAGGGTGATTTCTCACTTTCTGTCTCTTTGTCTCTCTGTCTCTCTGGCAAGTGCACACACCTTATGACAAAAATCTCTGAAAACAAACAAGCAAAAAAACCCCTTAATCTCTCTCTCCTTCACTTAAACTTTTGGGTCCAGCAAGTGGCATGGTGGTTGAGGCACAGGACTCCCATATGGCTGACCATGGTTCCAGTCCTGGACCTGATGACTTGCTTTCTCACTGTCTCTCTTTCTCTCTCTCCTCTCATGAGCACATGAGCCCTATAGCAAATTTAAAAATAATAATAAACAAAAAAAATTAAGTGTTATAAATAAATAAACTTGCAGCTAACTAAATAAAATATTCTGTATTTAAATAGAATAGAAAAGTAAATAAAAGATTCTGTACTCTATAGTGAGTAAGGGTGTAGCTACTGGAGCCATTTTAGGACAGAGGAAAACAATTGAGGTCAGATATTTGTAGACATGTACCCGCCAGTGGGTAAAATGCCTCAAGGTGCCAACAGGGACACCTAGCTCAGAAAACACAAACGAGAACAGAGGTTCTGAGCAAACTGGCCAGCCCTGGGACAGGGAGGCCAGGCGATCAGACTGAACCCTGAACATACATCCACGTGAGACCACTTTCCCCTTGCACAGTTTGCTGAAAGTATATCCAGATGGTTTGTTATGACCCAGACAGCAGCAGGGGCTGGCTGGGTGGTTTCCGGTTGTCATTGTGTGACTAGGAGTTGCGTGGGCTTTGGGCTCCCCTGTCCCTGGGCCTACCTGGTGGGCGATTTCTGCCCCCAGGGGACACAGTGTCAAGTGCCTTTGTTGGATGAAGTGACACGCGCAGGTGGTGGCCCTGGAAGCAGGGGCCTCTGATTCATAATGGCTGAAGTGTATGCAGACCCGCACCTTTGTCACCTCCACTTTACCCTGAACTCACCTCCTTTGAGAAGTCTTCTACCCAATTGGCTGAAGTCATTCCGCTGGGCCCTGCAGTCAGTCTGGGTGTGTGGCTCGGAATGAAGACATTGGCTTCCTCTTGGAGGGCCATAAAGTCTTTCTAAGGAAGGGCCGGTGGGTGGCATGGTGGCTGGCACTGGACTCCCACATGGCCAACTGCAGTTTGAGTCCCAGAACCTGGTAGCTTGAAAACCACGCTGGGTGCGCACACATTCCCAAACTCCTGAAGGGAGAATGGAGAAGGGATTGTGTTCATCCCCTAGGGGTCGGGGGCTGGGTGGTGACTTCTCACTTTCCCTGTCTCTGTCTCTCGCTGTCTCTGATGAATACATGTGCTCTAAGGCAAAAACAAACAAACAAACAAAAAAGTCTTTCTGGGGGAAGAAGCAACCATTTCAATTTTTGTTTTCTAATTGGTGCATACATTTCGAATAATGGAACCTTGCCATCGGGGGGCATTTCAGAGGGCGTGGAGCGCAGTCCCACCTGTCCCAAACCTGGCATAGAACTGTGTGCTTGAGACAGCTTGCAAAGCACCGACAGACAAATGGTAAAACGTCACGCCTTCCAATCCTATTATTTCAGATTTGGCAATACGGCGGATGGGCACAGAAGGATCAAAAGAAAAATAAGTCCATGATATTTATGATATTGAAAACATATTCTTGGACGTGGTGGCACACGTCCTATGGGAAATATATCCTCATAGAGCCCTTAGGCTCCAAAGAGATATACAAAATGATATTGCAGAATTTTCAGAAAATTCTGATATTGAAAACAGACATGTGAGAACCTCAGCACGATAGCTAAGGGGTACTCAAAGGGAATCAAGAATACGAAGCATCTATATTTGTAAGTATTCAAAGAAATGAATTAAACCTGCAGTTAAAAGTAGGACAATAACATAAATGAAAAGAAGGCAAAAGAAAGAAATGAATACAGATAAAGTTAAAAATTAGGCCAGTGGCTGGTGGAGTGGATGTTAAGGCACTGACTCCCACATGACCAACTGGGTGTTTGAGTCTTAGACCTGGTGCTTACAAAGTCACACTGGGTGCATGTGCGTGTGTGCCCAAAATCCTAAGAGAAGACTGCAGCATGGCCATTTCCCGTGTGTGTGGGGGGGATGATTTCTCATTTCGCCTCTCTTTCTTTTTTCCTCTCTCTGGCGAGTGCACATGCCCTATAGCAAAAACAAAAAACAAACAAACAAACAAAGCAATACAAAGCAGAAAAGAAGAAAAAGAAAAAAAGAAAGACGAAAGAAAAAAGAATCTTGGCCTAGTGGAAGGAGTGAGGTCTCACCACATGGCTGACTGAAGTTCAAATCTCAGCCCCAGCAGCTTAGAAAACATGCTAGATACATGTACGTGTGTGCCCCAAATCTTGACAGAATGGAGAAATGTAGAAAAAAGGATTACTTCAGGACCACACCCCATTGGGGAGTGATTTCTCCTCTCTTCTCTCTCTGGCAAGTATATATACCTTCTGGCAATTAAAGAGAGAGGTGGACCAGCAGTTGTTGTAATGGCTATGCCATTGGACTCCCATGTAGTTGACCACGGTTCAAGTCCTGGACCGGTGGCTTAAACTCACACCGGGCGTATGTGTGTACGTGCCCAAGATCCCAAGAGGAGAATGGAGGAGAAAGGATTGCGACGTGGCCATCCTCCCTGGGGGGAGATTTCTCGCTTTCTATCTCTCTGTCTATCTGGTGAGTGCATGTACCCTATAGCAAAAACCTCTCGGGGAACCAGCAGTTAGCGTAATGGCTATGTCGCTAGACTCCCACGTAGTCGACCGCGATTCGCGTCCCGGACGCGGTGGCTTAAAACTCATGCCGAGCGCATGTGCGTGCGTGCCCAAGATCCCGAGAGAATGGAGGAGAAGGGATTGCGGCGTGACCATCCCCTCTGGGGGGTGATTTCTCGCTTTCTGTCTCTAATGTCTCTCTCTGTCTGTCTGGCGAGCGCATGCGCCCTATAGCGAAAATCTCTCAAAAAAAAAAAAAAAAAAAAAAAAAAAAAACTCTCTAAAAGAGAGAGAGAGAGAATTTTAAAAAACACAACCCCATGCAAATATGTAGGGTCTCCAAAAAAAGTTCATGGAACATGCATATTATGATGAGATTAGGCATGGATTTAAAAATTTTGCACCAAAATAAACTTATACCTTCATAGCATTTTTCCATGAACTTTTAGAAGCCCTCCTATGTTTACAAATCTACATGAAATAGATCATTTGGTAGGACAGCCGTCCTTAAACTTTCAGAGCTCCTAAAAATGAACGAAGGCCCAACAGAACTTTCTCTTATGTGAGTTACAGCTATTAATATTTACCATCTTAAACGATGCATCTGATGATTTAGAAACTATGACTCAATAAGTTTTTAAATAATAATAAACTCCCTATACATTAATATAGGGGGCAGCAGTTGGCATAGTGGTTAAGGCGCCAGACTCCCACATGGACGACTGTGGTTCGAGTCTCGCATTGGGAGGCTTGAAACATGCTGGGCACATGTGCATGCATAACCAGGATCCTGGCCATCCCCCCTGGTGGGAGTGATTATTTTGTTTTCTCTCTGTCTCTCCAGCAAGCACACGTGCCATATAGCAAAAATTTCTCTGTACAATTAATTAACATAAATAACAATTTTATGAGAAGTAATTTTATTTCCCTAAACAACAACAAAAAAAATAAAATGATGAGGAGAGTGACCACTTTATCCTTGTGTGTCTCTTTAACATCTGGCTCAACAGAGCTGGCCCTGTAGCCTAGTGGTTAAGGGAGCCAGCTCCCACGTGGCCAACCACGGTTCAAATCTCACATGGCTGGAAAAACATGTGAGCCAAAACCCAAACTCAAAACCCCAAACCCAGAAGGATGGGCAAATCAAGGAGAAGGAATTGTGGAATGATAAGTCCCCATTGAAGAGTGCTTTCTCCCTCTCTCCTTCTCTCTTTCTCTCTCTGTATCTCTGCCTCTTACTGGTAAGCACACATGTCCTCTGGCAATTAAACATGTATCTGTATGTGACTTCATAAAATACAGCTGGATTCTTGCTTGCTTCTGCATTCAGTTTGGTTGTGATGTCCCATGTCCTGTGGCCTGTGGGTCACTCCACTGTGTATCTGTGGAAGACTCTGCCTGAAAGGAGTGAGTAATATCTCCGTGTTATTATGAAAATCGTGTTCAACTCCTTGAAAGGGTCTTAGGAAGGAGGGATCTTAGGACCACACTTTGAGACTCATTCTGGGAAAATAGAACTTACCAAAAAGAAAAAAAAAAAATCGACAACAAACACCAATCTCACTTATGGATACCGATGCAAAAACCTTAAATAGAATATTAGGAAATAGCACGCAACGTGATCAACTGAGACTGAATGCATGAACGCCACAATATGAAGAAATCTGTTCATGCATTTCATCATCTTAATAGATCTAAGCATTCAACAATCTGGCAATTCAAACAATAAAAAAAGATACTTTCCTAGGACCAGCGGTTGGTGTAACGGCTACGTCACTGGACTCCCATGTAGTCGACCGTGATCGAGTCCCGGACCCGGTGCCTTAAACTCACGCCAGGCGCGTGTGCGTACGTGCCCAAGATCCCGAGATGAGAATGGAGAAGGGATTGTGGCGTGGCCATCCCCCTGGGGGGTGATTTCTCACTTTCTGTCTCTCTGTCTCTCTTTCTGGTGAGCACATGCGCCCTATAGCAAAAACCTCTCAAAAAAAAAGAAAAAAAGAGAGAGAGAGAGACACTTTCCTGCATAAATTTCCCATTACTTTTTAAGTTTTTTTATGTATCTGGAATTGAATGTGAGATAGTGAGGCAGGAATACAATTTCATTTTTTCCTACATAGTTGATAAAATTCCCAGCATAGCTTTGGAAAGAGTTCATTCTTCCCTCCCCCCCCCCCCACCACCACCATCACTACTGACCTGCAGTGATATTTCTGTTATATATCAATGCTCAGAACTGTTGCTGGTTCCTAGGATTTGTTCCATTAATTTATTAATTATCCTTACACAAATAATACACTGTCTTTTTTATATTTCCTTTTTATTTTCTCTTATATTTTGCATCAATCACTGCATATCTTTACAACATAGAAAGTGAACTTAGCATGAATACATTGTATGTTAGTCCAGTCAAGGATATCACCATACATGTTATCAACAGATAAATTAACATTTTGTGTCCACTCAATGTTTTGCTTTACCTTTTTTTCCCCCATTGATTCCTGCCTTCCCACCCACCCATTTTCCACTCTCCCCCACTATCTCTGGTATTCATCATTGCTTTCCATGCTTTTATGCCTTCCAATCTTTCAGGTTCTCCCATAGAGTGCAGACATTCGGTGTATATTAAGTGGGGACATACAATGCTTCTCTTTCATAGTCTGGCTTGGTTGGTTCAATCAGCATTGAATTTTCTATATTCTTCCACTTTTTTTTTTTTTTTTTTTTTGAGAGGTTTTCGCTATAGGGCGCGTGCGCTCACCAGACAGAGAGAGAGAGACAGAGAGACAGAAAGCGAGAAATCACCCCCCGGGGGGATGGCCACGCTGCAATCCCTTCTCCTCCATTCTCCTCTCGGGATCTTGGGCACGCATGCACACGTGCCCGGCGTGAGTTTAAGCCACTGGGTCTGGAACTCAAACTGCAGTCGGCTACATGGGAATTCAGCAACATAACCAGCTGGTCCCAATTTTTTGTAATGTTTATCTCTTTATAAAACTTCCTGAATTCTCTCCATAGTTGCCTGTTTAGAAATTGTAGGATTTTTTTACGTGGACACTTTTCCTTCCTGCCAAGAACTGCTTTCTATTTTCCAATTCTTTTTTTTCTTTTTTGTTTTTTGGGGTTTTTTTTGTTTTTTTTTTCCATAGGGTATGTGCGCTTGCCAGAGACAGAAGAGGGAAAGTGAGACATCACCCCACCCCTGGAGGGATAGCCATGCCACACCCCCTTCTCTTTCATCTCCTCTGGGACTGATTTTGGGAATGCACGCCCACGCACACGCAAGCCACTGGGTCCGGGACTCAAACTGGGGTCGGCCATGTGGGAATCCAGTCTCTCAGTCATCACACCACCCTCTGGCCTCTTCCTTCCCAGCTCTCTAGCCTCTCCTTTTCTTTCTTTCATTGCCGATGAACAGAAGTTCTTCATTTTAAACATGTCTTAATAATCTTATCCTTCATGACTGTAGTTTTCTGTTTCTGCTTAAGAAATTGTTACTTCCCCCCCCCCCCATTGTCTTCCAAAGGCTTTATTGCTTTTCCTTTCATATTTAGATTTATCATTCATCTGGAATTAATTGGTGTGTATGGTGCTAGGTAGGACTTAGGATTCATTTCTTTTTCTATGTAGATACCAAGTTCATTCACCACCATTAGCTGAAAAGACCACTTATAACCTACTAAATTACGGAGACTTCGTCATCAAAAGGTCTGCCTTTTTCGCTTTTCTTTTTTTCTTTTTTCTAGCCTTCCTGTTGACTGAAGTGGTGATAGCAGATAGTCTTATCTCGTTTCTGATTTCAAGAGGAAAGCTTTCCATATTTCACCATTAAATAGAATAGCCGCTGGGTTTCCTTCTGTTGTTTGCTTGGTTTTTAATATACCCTTTATGAGATTGAGGAAGTTATATTGTGAGTTTATTACAAGCTTGTTTTCATCAAGAACAGATGTTGAATTTTATCAAATGATTTCTTCTCCATCTATTAGACTGTCATATGGGTTTCATCTTTATTCTATTAATGTGCGAATTATATTGCTTGGTTTCAATTTTATTTTTAGGTTTTTGCCATAAGGTATATGTACTCTCCAGAGGGGGAGGGGTGAGAAATCACCCCCCAGGGGGGCTGGCCACATGGCAAACCCTTCTCTTCTATTCTCCTCTCAGGATCTTGGGCACGCACGCACACACACACACGCACGCGCACACACACACACACGCACATGGCTTTCTTTTCAAGCCACCAGATCCAGGAATCAAACCACAATCAGTCATGTGCGAGTCCAGTGCCTGAAGCACCACACCGCTTGCTGGCTCCTGGTTTTCAAATTTTAAATCAATCTGACATTCCTGGAATAAACGAGGCTTAGTCATAATGTATATCACACTGGATTTGATTTGTTAATATTTTGCTTAGATTATTTATATTTGTGAGAGGGATTGACTTACAATTTCCGTTGTCATGTCGTTCTTGCCAAATTTAGGTGTCATTATTATATTGTCTTGGAAAATGAGTAAGAAAGTAATTCCTCCTTTTCTTTTCCCTGCAAAGGCTTTTTGTTCATGTGATGTTACATCTTCCTCAAGTATTTGTTAAACTTCACTGGTGAAAACCATCTGAGCCTGGAATTTTCTTCATGGGAAAGTTTTTTTTTTTTTTTTTTTTGAGAGGTTTTTGCTATAGGGCGCATGCGCTCGCCAGACAGACAGAGAGAGACATAGAGACAGAAAGCGAGAAATCACCCCCCAGGGGGATGGTCACGCCACAATCCCTTCTCCTCCATTCTCCTCTCGGGATCTTGGGCACGCACGCACACGCGCCCGGCGTGAGTTTTAAGCTACCGAGTCCAGGATGCGAACCGCGGTCGACTACGTGGGAGTCCAGCGACATAGCCATTATGCTAACTGCTGGTTCCCTTCATGGGAAAGTTTTTAATTACAATTCAGTTTCTTTCTTTTTTGGAGAGGTTTTTGCTATAGGGCACATGAGCTCACCAGAAAGACAGAGAGAAACAGAGACAGAAAGCGAGAAATCACCCCCCAGGGGGGATGGCCATGCCACAATCCCTTCTCCTCCATTCTCCTCTCAGGATCTTGGGCACACATGCACACGCACCCGGTGTGAGTTTAAGCCACCGGGTCTGGGACTCGAACCACATGGGAGTCCAGTGACATAGCCATTATGCCATCTACTGATCCCAAATTCAGTTTGTTTAGTCAACATAAGGTAATACACATCTTCCATGTCTTCTTGTGTTAATACTGGTAAGATATGTTTTACTAAGAATTTTCTATTTCATTTAGGATTTCAAATCTATTGGTGTAAATGTTTTCATAGCATCTCAATTGTAATATCCTACAGTTTCATCCCTTTTTTTGTTCCAAGTATTGGTAATTCTGCTTTGACATAGTGATAACAGCTGATTTTGGGTAGCATTATGTGGTTTATCTTTTTCCTTCTTTTACTTGCAAACTTTCTGTGTCCTTATACTGAAGGTATCTTATAAACAACACACAATTGGATTATTTTTAAATTACTTAGACAACTTTTTTTTTTTTTTTTAGTTTTGCTACAAGGTGCACATGCTCACCAGAGAGAGGACAGAGAGAGAAATAAAGCGAGAAATCACCCACCAGGGGAGATGGCCATACCACATCCCTTCTCCTCCATTCTTCTCTCGAGATTTTGTGCATGCACACACATGCCTCATGTGATTTTCTGGGTCTGGGACTCAAACCACCAAGTCAACCATGTGGGATCCAGCTGTCTAAACCTCCATACCACCTGCTGGCCAAATTCCCTCTATACTTTAAATAGCCTTTTTGTGGTTAATGTAATTGCAGTATATTTAGGTTTAAAATCAGTATCTTATTTTTTTTTCTGTTCATTTAAAATGTCCTTTTCCCCTCCTTTCATGTTTTCTTTTGCATCAATTAAGAAATGCTTATTATTACATCATACTCCTTCCCTTAGCTTGTACAAGGGAGATCTTTTTAAAAAGTTCATGCTTATGAAAAAACAATTTTCTTTTTGGAGAGGTTTTTGCCATAGGTCGCGTGCGCTCGCCAGAGAGACAGAGAGAGAGAGACAGAGAGATAGAAAGCGAGAAATCACCCCCCAGGGGGGATGGCCACGCTGCAATCCCTTCTCCTCCATTCTCCTCTAGGGATCTTGGGCACGCACGCATACACGCCCGGCGTGAATTTTAAGCCACCGGGTCCAGGACGCGAACCATGGTCGACTACGTGGGAGTCCAGCAACATAGCCATTACGCTAACTGCTGGTCCCATGAAAAAATATTTTTTAAATATTTTACATAGAAATAAAATCATAACTTTATTCCATTTTCCATGAATATTTTGACATCTTCTCATATTTATTTGATTTTTTTATTTGTCTTTTTATCTTTAGTCTACATAATACAATGTGTATTTTTTAAAAAGAATTATTTTATTTAACTTTATTTATTTACTCATTTTAATTTGACCAGAGAGGGACAGAGAGAGAGAGAGAGAGAAAGTGAGAAAGCAAGCTGCCAGGTCCAGGAAGCGAACCTCAGTCAGCCATGTGGGAGTGTCCAGCATCCTCAACCACCACGCCACCTGCCGGCCCTCTACAATGTGCATTTTTAACAGCTTTATTGGCATATGATTCAATGTCATACAATTCATCCATTTGAAGTGTCCAATTTAACTTTTTTTTTAGTATATTCACAGTTATGCAATTGTCATTGCCATCTAAGTTTAGAACATTTTTATCATCTGAAAAAAAAAAAAGCCATGGGGACCAGCAGCTAGCGTAATGGCTATGTCACTGGACTCCCACATAGTCGACCATGGTTCGCATCCCGGACCCAGTGGCTTAAACTCACGCTGGACGCGTGTGCGTGCGTGCCCAAGATCCCGAGAGGAGAATGGAGGAGAAGGGATTGCGGCGTGGCCATCCCCCCTGGGGGGTGATTTCCTGCTTTGTGTCTCTCTGTCTGTCTGGCGAGCGCACGCGCCCTATAGCAAAAAAAAAAAAAAAAAAAGCCATGTATCCACTAGCAATTACTTCTCACTCATCCCCCAGCTCTAGGGAACCACTAATCTACTATATTTATCTATGGTTTTACTGTACCAGACATTTCACATAAATGAAGTCAGACAAGATGTGGGATTTTGTGACTGACTTCTTTCATTTATCATGTTTTTGAGGTTCATTTATGTTGTTGCATATATAAGTACTTCACTCCTTTTTATTGCTGTATCATATTCCATTGTATGGATATACCACATATAATTTATTCATTCATTAGTTAATGGACATTGGTGTTATTTACACTTCGTGCATATTATGAATACTAAAGCATATTAGAACATATCCAGTCGTCCTCTAACTTATGTCAGAGGGACTCACAGAACACAGCTAATGTCACTGAAGGTGGCTTTCCAGTGGTGGTAATGGTTGATTAGTTCATTAAGAAATTATTTCTGGAATATGCATAGTCTGAAAGGAAGAATATCACAAATCAAATCGGCAACATGACTGAAAGTATTCTTGTTTAAAGCAAGAAGTTCAAGCTTCTACATGTTAGAGGCTATCCGATCCCATCATTGGCAATTTGTTGGCCTCTATTTCTTTCATTTGTTCATTCACTTGTACTTGACCTAGTGTGGGAACACAGCTATAAACTTACCATCGTTCCTTGAGACTGAAGGGCAGATTCTAATTCTGCTTCCAAGCATGATAGAAAAAACTTGCCTCGCACTGAAAATGACAAAGGAGAGCAAAGGAGACACCACTATTTTCACTATTGGGAGTTTATCCAAGGGCCCGCAGCATTTCTAGTGCTGCAGTGTAGACACGACACCAGTAAAGCTGTTATCTGAACACCTAGGGTGGATTCGGTTTGTGGGGAGAGAAGGGTCCTTCAATAAGTTCGTTGAGAAAATCAAATTTACAGTATAAGTTTATTTTGGTTCAAAAATTTTTTGAAACCCATGTATAGCTTTATTTTTCATAATATGCATTTTTCACGAACCCCTTGAAGACCTCATACAAGCCACAAGGCTTGATGGTGAGGACAAAGAACATATGCGGGAAGAGGAGAGAGGCAGACTTTGATGCATTTAAGATGAGAGAATTCCTCATTGTTTCTGTGTCATAAGGATCTTCTAGTGATTTTTAAAATATTTCAAAGGAAGGGAACCAGCAGTTAGCATAATGGCTATGTCACTGGACTCCCACATAGTCGACCGCAGTTCGCGTTCCAGACCCGGTGGCTTAAAACTCACGCCGGGCGCGTGTGCATGCGTGCCCAAGATCCCGAGAGGAGAATGGAGGAGAAGGGATTGCGGCGTGACCATCCCCCCTGGGGGGTGATTTCTCGCTTTCTGTCTCTATGTCTCTCTCTGTCTGTCTGGTGAGCGCACGCGCCCTATAGCGAAAACCTCTCCCCCCAAAAATTTTTTTTTCAAAGGAAAAGAAATGAAAATCAAGTCCTTTAAAGGCTTTTGGGTTTTCAGCACCTTTACGTTCTTTGACTTTATGAATGGGAGAAGGTGGCGTGTATCCACTAGCTTAATCTAAGGTGTCAACAATGCCGCTCTGAAGCTATTGATATAACAGGAGTGCCCACTGTTACTAAAGATCTTCCAGCGATAAATGAGGAATTGCGTAAACTTCTTGCTGAGTGCATCAGAATGACTCAGCATTTCACAAAAAGTGTACTTTCACTGGCTTTCCACTGAGGTACTTTTTTTTTTTTTTTTTTTTTTTTTGAGAGGTTTTTGCTATAGGGTGCGTGCTCTTGTCAGAAAGACAGAGAGAGACAGAGAGACAGAAGGCGAGAAATTACCCCCTAGGGGGGATGGCCACACTGCAATCCCTTCTCCTCCAGGGATCTTGGACACGTGCACACACACACACACACCCAGTGTAAGTTGAAGCCACCGGGTCCGGGACTCAAACCACAGTCGACTACATGGAAGTTCAGCGACATAGCCATTACGCCAGCTGCTGGTCCCCCACTTAGGTACATTTTCAGGAATACTTTCTGCTCATGCTTAGATGAGTCAGTCAAAACGCAGCAACTAGGGGCCTAACAGTTGTACAGCTTTTAAAAAGTTAACTATTCTAGAAGGAAATATTCTGCAAGACTGATCCACATGGGATGGTTCCAGATTTCTGTCCAGAAACCTTCCCGAGAGTGCTTGAGCACACAGTCGTGCCCACGCCCCAGGCCTGGCTGAGGCTGAGTGGACTGCAGTGTCAAGACTGTCTCTCTTTCCAGCTCATAGAAGACATAAGTGAATGTACCTACAACGAAGAAAAGAGGGCGCCAGCAGATGGCATAGCGGTTACATCACTGGACTCCCACATGGCCAATCGCGGTTCAAGTCTTGGACCTGGTGGCTTGAACATCACACGGGATGCATGTGCGTGCGTGCCCAAGATCCCGGGAGGAGAATGGAGGAGAAGGGATTGCGGCGTGGCCATCCCCTCTAGGGGTGATTTCTCATTTTCCCTCTCTCTGGCAAGTGCATGGGCCCTAAGGCAAAAACCTCTTGGGAAAACAAAAAAAAAAAGGAAGAAAAAGAAATAAAGAAAGTCAAAAGAAGACTCCTCCCTGCTGCAGAGAGAGCTTCGGAAAGCTGGTCACAGATCTGCTTTTCCCACGCCTTCTTCACAGCCACCTCTAACTGACTGTGACTTGGAGCAGAATTCTGCCCGTCGGCAGGAAGTTTTTCTAAGCCAGGTTGGCACAGGTGAGGCTAGTGAGAAGAGAACATATCCCAGGCTCCTGTGATTGGATTGCCTAACTCGCCAGAAAGAACCTGTGTGCCTGGTCTCTCGCTTATCAAGTGTGCTCCCTAGGGGACCTGATTAAGGACGGAAAGAAATCGGATATAGAGCCACTGCACAGCTCCGTGGTGTGAGCGTCTACCCAACGAAGCCTTTGCTGAAGCCTGTCCATGACCTTGAACTTACGTGTGTGTGCATATAATAAGAACGCAGTTAGATGGAGCCTTCAGAGATGGGTGGAGGCTAGACAAGCCCGGGTTTCTGGATGGCTGGGGATAAGCAGTCAAGCTTTTAAAAAGCTTAATTATTCAGAAAGAAAACCATTTTGAAATTTGTTTTTCCTTATAAACACAATATAGAGAGTATCATTTTCTTAAAGGCACAGTCACTATAGATACCAATCTATAGTGATATACTACAAGAAACTGTAATATAATGACACGCTTAGGCACGTCAAGATGTTTGGGGACCAGCAGTTGGCGTAATGGCTATGTTGCTGGGCTCTCATGTATTCGACATGGTTCGAGTCCCAGACCCGGTGGCTTAAACTCACGCCGGGCGTGTGTGCATGCATGCCCAAGATCCCGAGAGGAGAATGGAGGAGAAGGGATTGTGGCATGACCAACCCCGCTGGGGGGTGATTTCTCGCTTTCTGTCTCTCTGTCTCTCTCTGTCTTTTTGGCCAGCGCATGTGCCCTATAGCAAAAATCTCTCCAAAAGAAAGAAAGAAAGAAGATGCTCGGACGTATTTTCTCTACACTGAATGGTGCCAGGGGAACAGGTGGTGGCACAGGGATAATGCAAACCGGCCCCACATGGGCAAGGGCCTGGGTTCACATCCCAGGACCTCACAGAGCACGCCAGGCCGCATGCCAGGCCTACACGTGCCCGTGATCCGGACCAGCTAAGACTTAGGGCTGGTCAGAGGGTGAAGGCGTGCGGGGGAGCGCCTCTCCCCACTCCTTGTGCAGAAATAGCTCGATACATTTCATCAAAACGGTTCCAGGCTCCTATACCCTTCCATGGTTTTTTTCTTGTCTGTTATCGTTTCCTTTGGCTCCTCCTTCACAGATTGTCAGTGGTCACATCTTATCAAGATATTTTTAAATGCTTCTATTCATTTATTTCTTAATTTATTTTTAACTGACTATGGCCAGAAAAACTATTATTGCCAAATTTCTTGTGCAGAGACTATGTGAGTAATGATACCCATTAGCAGGACCAGCAGTTAGTGTAATGGCTATGTAGCTGGACTCCCATGTAGTCGACCGTGGTTCGTGTCCCAGACCCGGTGGCTTAAAGTCACACCGGGCGCATGTGTGTATGTGCCCAAGATCCCGAGAGAAGAATGGAGGAGAAGGGATTGTGGTGTGGCCATCCCCCCTGGGGGGTGATTTCTCACTTTCTGTATCTCTGTCTCTTTCTGTCTGTCTAGCGAGCACATGTGCCCTATAGCAAAAACCTTTCAAAAAAAAAAATGATACCCATTAGCTTTGATGCATAGACCTGGAGACATCGATTTTGTCAAAGCCTTTTTTATTTAATAGAGGTTTTTGCTATAGGGTGTGTGTGCTTGTCGGACAGAGAGAGACAAAGAGACAGGAAGCAATAAGTCCCCTCTCCCCCGCAGGAAGGATGGCCATGCCACAATCCCTTCTCCTCCATTCTCCTCTCGGGATCTTGGGCACGCATGCACACGCACCCAGCGTGAGTTTAAGCCACCAGGTCCGGGACGCGAACTGCAGTCAACTACGTGGGAGTCCAGCGACATAGCCATTACACCAACTGCTGGTCCCATGTCAGAGACATTTTTAACTCACTTTCTCTCAGAGGGAAGTGATTCAATGGGCAGAGTTGCTTGGGAGCTGAGCTCTTATGGGTGGAGGTTTTGTTCCTGAATTACAGAGTTCTTGCACACAAGAGAATCAACCCCCACACTGTCCAGCGGGGCCTGGGTGCAGGCCCCAGATGCCCCCTCAGGACAGGGTGCTCTCAGCCCAACACGACGGTCTTGGCTGCTTCAAGCTCCCAGCTCAGTTTCTCTCTGGCTTTGCCCCCAGCCCTGTGAGCGCCTCTTCCCAAGGTTATGTGCAACCCCCCCACCCCCAGGAGCAGTTTCCATCCAGTGCCCAGTGGCTGTGGGTGTGCAAAGGCCCAGTCCCCCTGCCTGGACTTGAGAGAACTTTGAAAAGTTAGAACTGGGGCCGGCAGGTGTCGTGGTAGATAAAGGTGCTGGATTCCCACATGGGTGACCACAGTTCAAATCCCAGACCTGGTGGCTTGTTTTCTTGCTTTCACTTTCTCTCTCTCTTTGTCTTTTTCTGGTCTAAATAAATAAAGAAAGAAAGAAATAGGCTAGAATTTACTGTAGAGTTGGTTGAGGCCTCAGTATGGCTTCTAAATGGCTCTCCCCATTCCTAGACAGCACTGTCCCTGAGAACATCCTAGTGAAACTCTGGCCGGCAGGTCTCTGAGTTTGTCTCCCAGAGAACACACCCCGCCAGGTGGGGATGAAGGCCTTGGCCAGGTGCAGCCGGGCTAATGTAGTCCTTCACGGTCCATGACGTGAATGTTTAGGCTTTACAGTCGTACCTCTGTTTGGACCTCCTTTTTTTTTTTTAGAGAAATTTTTGGTATAGGGTACATGTATTTGCCGGAAAGACAGAGAGAAAGAAAGCAAGAAGTCATCCCCTCCAGGGGGATTGACCATGTTGCAACCCCTTCTCCTCCATTCTCCTCTTGGGATTTTGGGCATGCCTGTGCATGCTCCCAGCGTGAGTTTCAACCCACCAGGTCTGGGACTCGAACCTTAGTCAACCATGTGGGAGTCAAGTGCCTTACCCACCGTGCCACCCATTGGCCTCCAGCTTCAACTTATTGCTTTCTGTCTTTTCTACAGAACTCCTTCTCTGCATGGAGATTTTGCAGTTTATTAGTTGAAGTCATAAAAATTAGGTTCCCAGGGGTCTGACAGGGCGCTGTGGCAACACAGCTGGACCCACATGGGAGGCCCCATTTCATACCCTGAGACCTCCCTGAACGTGCCCAGGATCCTGGCTGGCCAAAGCTGGGGATGAATCATGGCAAAATGGTTACATTGCTGGACTCCCACATAGTCAACCGTGGTTCAAATCCCAAATCCAGAAGATACTTTAGGGGGTGCCTATCTCTTTGTCTCTCTCTCTCTTTCTCTCTCCCCTCATGGAAGAAATAAATACATTTTTGAAATTTTTATTCATTTATTGTTATTAGCATATTTTTTACAAATTACATTCCATCATTGTACATTTTTTTAAAGGTTTTTTGCCATAGGGTATGAGCACTTGCCAGAGAGAGACAGAGAAACAATGAGAGGGAAAGTGAGAAATCAGCCCTGGGGGGATGGCCACACACCGTGCCTCCTGTTCCTTCTCCACTTGGGATTTGGGGCACGTGCACACACATACCCAGTGTGATTTTCAAACTTCTGGGTCCAGGACTCGAATCGCAGTTGACGTGGAAGTCTAATACCTTAACCAACCCGCCACCTGCTGGCTTCATCATTGCACATCTTTGCACAGTAGGATTTTTCTCTTTTAGTTTTTTAGAGTTTTGCTACAGGGCACGTACACTGGCCAGAGAGACAGAAAGAGAGAAATTATGCCCCCAGGGCGGGTGGCCACGCTACAATCCCTTCTCCTCCAATCTCCTCTCGGGCTCTTGTGCATGCACGCACGTGCACCCAGTGTGAGTTTGGTTTTTGATTTTTGGTTTTTTTTGAGAGAGATTTTTGCTATCGGTCATGTGCACTAGCTAGAGAGACAGAAAGTGAGAAATCACTCCCAAGAAGGGATGGCCACATCACAATCCCTTCTCCTCCATTCTCCTCTCAGGATTTTGGACATGCACACATACACGTCCAGTGTGAGTTTTAAGCCACTGGATTTGGGATTTGAACCAAGGTTGACTATGTGGGAGTCCAGCAATGTAACCATTATGCCATCTGCTGGTCCCTCCCAGCACGAGTTTTAAGCCACTGGGTTTGGGATTTGAACCGTGGTTGCCTATGTGGGAGTCCAGCGACATAACCATTATGTCATCTGCCGGGTCCATGGGATGGTTTTTCATAGTATGCAGGTTGTATGTGACAATCAAACTGAGGGCATTATCATATACATCATTTTTTTTTTTCCTTTGGAGAGGTTTTTTTCTATAGGGCACATGCACTCGCCAGAAAGACAGAGACAGAGAGACAGAAAACGAGAAATCACCCCCAGGGGGGATGGCCACGCCGCAATCCCTTCTCCTCCATTCTCCTCTCAGGATCTTGGGCACGCATGCACACGTGCCTGGTGTGAGTTTAAGCCACCGGGTCCGGGACTTGAACTGCGGTCGACTACATGGGAGTCCAGCGACATAGCCATTACGCCATCTGCTGGTCCCAACCAGTTATTTTAACTGCATTGCTCTTACAATCTCAAGTAGTTTTCTGGTATTCCCAGATTCTGATTCAGTTATGCAATCTATCAGCACAATTTAGCGAACACAAATTAGCTTGGGTGAGGACACGTTTAGGCATTTTCATCCACGTCAGCTTTTTCTTAAAGAATAACCCAACAGGAACTTTTATGAGCTCGGGCTGATTCTAATGACTAAAATGATTATTAAAACAATATTTGTTTCTTTTATAAAGTGTGTCACATAATGTCTCTGTGTGTGAATTTTAGCCTCATTTGTGACTAAAAACGGAAACTCTCTTTCTCTCTGCTTTTTTTTTTTTTTGGAGAGGTTTTTGCTGTAGGGCGCGTGCGCTCGCCAGACAGAGACAGACAGAGAGATAGAAAGCGAGAAATCACCCCCCAGGGGGGATGGCCATGCCGCAATCCCTTCTCCTCCATTCTCCGCTCGGGATCTTGGGCACGCACACACACGCACCCGGTGTGAGTTTTAAGCCACCGGGTCCGGGACGCGAACCGTGGTTGACTACGTGGGAGTCCAGCGACATAGCCATTACGCTAACTGCTGGTTCCCTGTCTGCTTTTTTTTTTTTAAGTGTATGCAAATGGGTTCACTTTTCATTTAGTGGAGTCTTCAAAAAGTTCATGGCAAACGCCTATTATGAAAAACTATACATGGATTTTTTTTTTTTTAATTTGCAACAAAATAACCTCATCCTTTATTTCCACTTTTCTGCAAACCTTTTCAAGTTCCCTTCTACTTAGGCTTCATTTCAAATCAATCAGTTAGCTGGGGGAGTCACAGATGACTGTCCAATAATACCAAGATTCACCCTGAAAGGCACTAGGGTGTGCTTTCACCTTGAATCAGAGTCTTAGAATTACTCAGAAAAGATAAGAACGCCGAGGAGAGGGAGCAGGGGCTCCGATTGTATTTCACAAATATTTTCCTTTCATATCTCTGGTCTTTGTCAGCCTCTTTGGAGTCGCCAAGGCAGACAAGCCACGGACAGTTTCTTGCAGTAAATGATTTTGCCCAGAAATGCTGTACAGCAGGTATTGCTTGACTTAGCTCGAAATGATAAACTAGAAATGCGACTATTCGCGTTGGGAGGACCCAGCGGAGCAGAAAGCCACCTGCTGTGTTGTCAGTCTCTCCTTAAAAGAGTAATAAAGAACTTCAGTTTCACGGAGGGCATGGGGGTGGCCTTCGGCATGACGTGCAGAACTAGAATTCTCCAGGACTTTTCATTTGGGTTAAACTACCTAGAGAAGAAGCCAGGGGCCGGCAGGTGGCATGGTGGTTAAGGCACTGGACTCCCACATGGCCAACTGCAGTTTGAGTCTTGGACTTGGCAGCTTGCTTTTTTAACTTTCTCTCTCTCTGATGAAATTAAAAATAATAATAATGAGGGACCAGCAGTTGATGTAATGGCTGTGTTGCTGGACTTCTATGTAGTCGATTACGGTTTGAGTCCCTGACCCAGTGGCTTAAACTCATGCTGGGCGCATGTGCGTGCGTGCCCAAGATCCCGAGAAGAGAATGGAGGAGAAGGGATTGCGGTGTGGCCATCCCCCTGGGGGATGATTTCTCACTTTCTGTCTTTCTGGTGAGTGCATGTGCCCTATAGCAAAAAGCCTCTCCAAAATAATAATAATAATGATATTAAGTAAAATTAAATACTTTTTTTAAAAAAAGCCAAAGCCAAATCCAATGTAGACCTCACCTACAACTCCATTCTCTAACATCTCCAAAGACATCACCACCTACAAGTGTTGGAGTTATGGAAATGTTTCTTGGCTTCTTTTTTTTTAGAGTTTTTTTGCTATAGGGTATGTGTACTCACCAGAAAGACACAGAGACAGAAAGCTACAAATCACCCCCTGGGGGGATGGCCACGCAGCAATCCCTTCTCCTCCATTCTCCTCTTAGGATCTTGGGCACGCACGCACACGCACCTGGCATGAGTTTAAGCTACCAGGTCCGGGACTCGAACTGTGGTCCACTACGTGGGAGTCCAGCAACATAGCCATTGCGCCAACTGCTGGTCCCAAGAACATTTTCTTAACTGGCTTCTTCTGATCTCAGATGCCTGATGTGGGTAATTTGGACCTTGTTGCTTACACGTAGAACTTCGGAAAGTTTGTGGAAACAAAGAATTAAAATATGAATTTTGGGGTGCCAAAACCTCTTGAAATGCAAGCCTAGTGCTTTCATAATGCACATTTTTTTTGTGACTTTCTGAAGACTCCTTGTAATTGCCCGAAGTGAATGGACTACACAAGAACCCACATCCCCACGTGGGTCTGCTTGAGGCTGAGACCCGTGGCACTGTGGGAACTGCACTGTCATGGGACTTCTCTGGGGTCAGGTGGTCCCATCCGGAAATTCCTTTTGATCTTGTTTTTTTGTTTTGTTTTGTTTTGTTTTAAGCCCATTCATTCATTTTTTCCCCCATGAGTGAAGGAAACAGAAAGAGAGAGAGAGAATGTCTCACAGTCCGATGCACAGATCCATCCCCAGCCTCATGCAGCCCTGAACCATGGACACACACATGCCCCGCGTCCTCAGGAAGGCCTCGAGATGCAAAAGCAAAACTGGGTATTCTCACAGAGCACCACCCCTGTGCCACTATCCAGCTTCTTATCTACAAATGATTTATTTAATGTTACTTATTCATTCCCTTATTTTAATTTGGCCAAAGACACACACACACACACACACACACACAGAAGGAAAGAGAGAAAGCAAAGCCACCAGCTCCAGGACCTGAACCATGGTCAGCCACGTGGGAATGTCCAGCACCTTAACCACCATGCCATTTAGAAGTTCTTGAGAGTCCTTGTGCTCTAACCCTCCCTCTTTCCCACTACCACTGCCACCTCCACCTCTACCGCACACCTCCTGGCATCCTTTCCTGGGGCACGGAGATTCAGGCTGAGGCCTGCCCTCTTCTTACAAAGGTGTTTCCTTCCTCTCTGGCATAGCCCAGGTAGAAATCACGTTTCATAATGTTTTTCTCCTTTTGTTCTCAGATGTTCTAAGTTGGCTCCCTGCAGCACATGTCAACATCAGAACACCTGGGGCAGGGCTGGCTCCCAGAACCACAAGAGACACCTGCCAGCAAGCTGCTTAGAATGTCTCTGCAGTGGGGATCGTGGGACCCGGGCCTGTTTAGAAATACCAGAGATCACGTGGGGGCAGGGGAAACAGTGTCTATGCTGTCTGTTAGAACAGGCCAGAAAACCGTATTGATCACCTTAAAGGAGCCAAGATATGATAGGATGTAAGGGCAAACAGCTTAGCCGAGGCCGCTGGTCACCATCCCCTTGGTGTTGCGTGTCCTTTGACGTCATAACTGGGGTCACAATGAACACAGGCTCTGTCACTAACCTGTCTAAATGCTCACGCTATAGAACGCGGGGTCTCGGGTCCACTCTCCAGGAAAGGGAAAAAGGCGACCGAATGACCCCAGAACGAGAAGTCCTACCCTGGGCTCTATCGTTTCAATCGCGAAGAAAGTTGACTCATGCCAGGCCAAACTTTGGCTGGCACCATCTTGGCCTCCGATGCCCGACCTCGGCCTCTCACGGTCACCTCCATAAAAGCTCCAGGTGAGTCAGCTGAAATGAGAAAAAAGGAAAGAGGTGTGTTTCTGGCTCCTGCACGCATGACTCTGAGCAAGGACCAACTGCAAACAAAGCCTTCAACTTGAGACTCCAAAGGGCAGGGTGTGGGAAGGGTTGCAGCGCGGGGCCAGCGAGGTTGGAGCAGCGTGTCGAGCAGGTTGGACGTGTGTACCTTCCTTCCATTTCATAATTAGAAAGGCATTAACTTCTCCCTGCCGCGCTGCCCTCCAGCTGCTAGGGCTCCTCGTGGAAAATGCCACTGGGACAGCACCGCACTGCCAACCCCATGCATTTCCTGGCCAGCGAGAGGGTGCCCTCTTCCCCTGCAGTGACCCCCCCCCTTTACTTACTCATGTTCTAGAATGTTTATTCATTACAATCGGCTTCTCTGGTTGACTTAGCACAAAGAGCATTCTCACACTTTGAAATCGAGCTTCTGCACACACGTTGCACACTGCCCCTTGACAGCCCGGGACGGGGACAGAAAGAAAGGTCCTCTGACTCCATGCTGCGTGGTGTGGCAGCGAGTGCCACCCCACCCCACCCCCATGCACTTCCTCTTGTCCTGCATAGCTGCGCGCTGTCTGTGCTGTTAACAGAGAAGATGGTATCACTCCTCTCAGGCTGGGAGGAATGTTGCCGGGTAAGAGAGGGGAACCGTTCATCCAAAGCCTTCAGGGTCCAGCGTTCGGGCCCTCAGGAAGGACCTGCAGACACCATAGGGGCCCTGGGTAGTGTGCCTTGGTGGGAGGCGTGACCGTTTGGAAGAGAATTGTGAAATGTGATGTCTCCGTACCTAGAAGTAAGGGACGGTGTGGGAGTCGATTCTAACGCACAGACTCGTACAATTCTGTGCCTGCAAGTTGGAGCCTCGATCGTGGAAGCTCTGGGAAAATCCCCAGAGACGCACAGGAAGAGAGACACCTGTAGTAGGGTTGCAGTGGACAGAGGTCAGCTGGCCTCCATCCCAGCTCACCCAAGTATGCGATGCTGGACGGATCGATCTCTTTGTCCTCCACTTACCCCCTCTACGAAATGGAACAATAGAATAGCAGTCCCTTCCTCATAGACTTGTCACTAAGGCTAAGTTATATTTGCAAAGTGCCTCATGGCGTGCCTGGCACACAGCCCTCGACAAGCAAAACAAAGGTGTGCATCCAACCGTATTAGTTTGCGACGGCAGCTGTAACAAAACCCTGCAGACTGTCTTGGGCAGCAGCAGTGCATTGCCTCGCAGTTCCGGAGGCCGGAAGCTAGAGGTAGGTGTGGGCGGGGTTGATTCCTTCTGAGGACTCGATCCGTGTCTCAAAGACAGTGGCCCTCTCTCTGCGTCCACTCGTGGTCTTCCCTCTGCACGTGTCTGTGTCCACATTTCTGCCTCGGGGACTGACACCAGCAGCTCAGATTAGGTCATGGCCTGCCCCATGACCCGATTTTAATATATTATAATCACTCTTGTGAAAACCCTATCTCCCGGGGGCCAGCAGGTGTGTAGTGCTTGGGGCACTGGAGTCCCACGTGGCCAACTGCAGTTGGAGTCTCAGGCCTGGCAGCTTGAAACTCACATCAGGTCTGTGTGGTGCACGCCCCAAATCCTGAGAGGAACGTGGAGGAGGAGGGATTGCTGCATGGCCATCCCCGAGGGAGGGTAGGGAGGGGTGATTTCTCACTTTCTGTCTCTCTGTCTCTTTGTCTCTCCATCAAGTGCGTGTGCCCTTGTGATGTGCCCTAGTAAAACATCTCTCAACAGGGGCTGGCAGGTGGCGTGGTGGTTAAGGGTGCTGGACTCCCACATGGCCAACTGCAGTTTGAGTCCCGTCCCTGGTGGCTCGCTTTCTCACTTTCCTTCTCTCTCTCTCTCTGATCAAACTGGAAATAATAATAATAATAATAAATAAAATTAAATAAAATAATTCTAAAAAAAAAATCCTGTCTCTAAATATGGTGACATTCTGAAGCCCAGAAGTCAGGACTTTCCCGTATAGATGTAGCAGTATGCAAGTCAGTCTGTGACAATAATTTTGGTTGTTTATTTTTTGTTGTTTTTTTTTTTTTTTTTTGAGAGGATTTTACTATAGGGCACATGCGCTCGCCAGCTGACTCCCATGTAGTCGACTGCAGTTCAAGTCCTGGACCGGGTGGCTTAAACTCACGCCGGGCGTGTGTGCGTTGCGTGCCCAAGATCCCGAGAGGAGAATGGAGGAGAAGGGATTGCGGCGTGGCCATCCCCCCTGGGGGGTGATTTCTCACTTTCTGTCTCTGTCTCTGTCTTTCTGGTGCACACACACGCCCTATAGCAAAAAAAAAAAAAAAAAAAAAAAAAAAGATATAAAAAGAAAAAGAAAAATATTCAGCCTCTTTCTCATGGAAGTTGTTTCCAAACCTAGAGCTTTTGCATTGAGTAAGTTCTTGTCCGAGCTTCATCCTTTCACATTTCTTCCGTTTTGATGCAGAAGCTAGTGAACAGTGACATAGTCAAAAATTTATAAGAAAGGAGGAAGAGAAATGGAAAATATGAATAATAAGGAATTGTCAGCTTCTTATTTTTCTGAGGGCTGACTTGGCAGAATTTTTTTTTTTTTTTTCAATTTGCTATAGGGCATGTGGGTCCACTGGAGAGAGAGGGAAAGTGAGAACTCACCCCTCGGGGGGATGACCACACTGCAATCCCTTCTCCATTCTCCTCTCAGGATTCTGGGCTCACACACACACGTGCTGGTGCGTTTTTCAAGCCGCCAGAGTTAGGATTTTAACGGTGGAGTGAGCCGTGTGGGATCTAACCACCTTAACCAGCGGGCCATTGGCTGACCCAGAGTAATTTGTTTTGTTTTGTTTTGTTTTTGAGAGGTTTTCGCTATAGGGCGCGTGCACTCACCAGACAGACAGAGAGAGACAGAGAGACAGAAAGCGAGAAATCACCCCCCAGGGGGGATGGCCACACCGCAATCCCTTCTCCTCCATTCTCCTCTCGGGATCTTGGGCACGCATGCACACGCGCCCGGCGTGAGTTTTAAGCCACCGGGTCCGGGACGCGAACCGCGGTCGACTACATGGAAGTCCAGCGATAATACCATTACGCTAACTGCTGGTCCCACCCCTCCAGAAGTAATTTTTAAAACACAGTATATTTCAGGGCCAGCAGGTAGCACCGTGGTTAAGGCGCTGGACTCCCATGTGGCCGACCACAGTTCAAGTCTCAGATCCGGCGACTTAAAACTCATGAGTGCCTAAAACTACGCATGAGTGCCCAAAATCTCAGGAGAAGCAGGGAGGAGAAGGGATTGTGGCATGGCCTTCCCCTCTCCCCTGGGGGGATTTCTCACTTTCCCTCTTACTGTCTCTCTCTGTCTCTCCAGTAGGTGCACATACCCAATGGCGAAAAACTTGAAAAACACATGTTAATGTTTCTGTCAGGACTGAGTGAAATACAAAAGTAAACTCTTGAAAGTAAATTCTTTACTGAAAAGCATTTTAGTGAATGGCACATATGTCCTTCTAAGTTACCAAAAAAAAAAAAAAAAAAAAAAAAAAAAAAAGTTCAAGCATTGGGGTCAATTTATAGCTGGCATTATGGTTGACTGAATGCAATAATATAATTGATCCCTTTTTAAAATATTTATTTTATTTTATTTATTCATTTATTTATCTTAATTTGACCAGAGAGAGGCACAGAGAGAGAGAGGGAAAGTGAGAAAGCGAGCCACCAGGTCCGGGACTCAAACCATGGTTAGCCATGTGGGAGTGTCCAGTGCCTTAACCACCATGCCATCTGCTGGCCCCCATAATTGATCCCTTTTTAATGAGAGCTCGTCTTTTGTTCTCCAGCGAGACACCCTGATGGCTGCGTCTGTCTTTGTCCTAATGAATGGATCATCTGTTCTCCCTCACCTGAGCTGTCAGCGTGAGCGATCAGATAACGTTAATTGTTTTCCATTGCCCTTGGAGTGAGGGATCTCCAACGCCCCCAACTTTCCTTTGATCCCCCTTTCCTTGAAGTGTCATGCCAACTAGAGCAAGACTCTCTCTCGTAGCATATTTTCTGCTGCCCCAATTTCTATAGCACCAGTAGAAAGCAGGGGGAAATTGGGACCAGTGGTTGGTGTAATGGCTATGTCGCAGGACTCCCATGTAGTCAACTGCGGTTCAAGTCCCGGACCTTGTGGCTTAAACTCACACCGGGTGTGTGTGCATGTGTGCCCAAGATCCCGAGAGGAGAATGGAGGAGAAGGGATTGCGGCGTGACCATCCCCCCTGGGGGGTGATTTCTCACTTTCTGTCTTTCTTTCTCTCTGTCTCTCTCTGTCTTTCTGGAGAGCACACATGTAGCAAAAACCTCTCCCCCCCCCAAAAAAAAAAGAAAGAAAAAAAGAAAGAGGGGGAGATGAAAATGGCACTGTGATAAGGCCAGCAGGTGGTGTAGTGGTTAAGACACTGGACTGCTACGTGGCCAACCGCAGTTTGAGTCCTGGACCCCGAGGCTTGAAACTCACACTGGGGGCATGTGTGTGTGCCCCAAATCCTAAGAAGAGAATGGAGGAGAAAGGATTGTGGAGTGGCCACCCACCCTGGGGAGAAGAGATTTCTCACTTTCTCTCTCTGATGTATGCACACATCCTATGGCCCAAAGAGAGAGAGAGAGAGAGAGAGAGAGAGAGAGAGAGAGAGAGAGAGAGAGAGAGGCTGTGTTTTTAAGGAAGATGAGTTGCAAATAAACCATCCCTCTCACACAGACTGAGATCCAGCAGGCAAAAAAGACACACATGAGCCAGTGAGGCTGCATAACCACACTCAGGGCTGACTGGCAGAGGGGATTTGCTCAGAAGGCAAAGCCAGCTCTGCAGTAAGAGGAGCCGGGTAGCACTGCTGGGTCACCCACGGGGCTTCCAGGGCTTCTGCTGCTCTTCACTTACATTTTACTTTGCTCCCGTACTTCATTGGAATGATGACTCATATTTGCTACTGGGAAGTTATCTTTGGCTATTCAACTTTGATTTTAGTTATATTTTATTTGCCAGAGGGCTCATGTACCGGCCAGAGAGAAAAAGAGACAAGGAGAAAGCGGGGGGGGGGGG
Organism: Tupaia tana; assembly: GCA_026018925.1. Classification (NCBI taxonomy): domain Eukaryota; kingdom Metazoa; phylum Chordata; class Mammalia; order Scandentia; family Tupaiidae; genus Tupaia; species Tupaia tana. Next base: position 3,938,443 of record JAKSZU010000022.1, on the reverse strand, counting down.
GGGGGGGGGGGGGGGCAAATCCACGCCCACCGGGACGCAGGCATGCCACGATCCCTTCTGCATTTCTCCACTTGGTCGTGATTTTGAGCACACACACATATGCCCAGCATCTTTTTCAAGCCACGGGAGTCAGGATTCAAATCACAGTAGGTCATGGGGACCAGCAGGAGGTATAGTGGTTAAGGTGCTAGACTCCCACCCAACAGACCACGGTTCAAATCCCAGACTTGGCGGCTTGAAAATGCCTCAAAATACTGAAAGGAAAATGAAGAAGAAGAGATTATGTCATGGCCATCCCCCAGGAAGTGATTTCTCACTTTCCCTCTCACTGTCTCTCTCTCAGGACAACACACATGCCCTATGGCAAAAATTTCAAAAAAAAAAAAAAGAAAAGAAAAAGAAATTGCAAGTCGGCCATGTGGGATCCTGTTCCCTTGAACACGAGGCTGTGAAGTTGGCCCTCCACTTTCGTTTTAGATGTAACACACTCTGCAACTTTTGGAATAGCATGGAATTTCTTGTCTAACGAATGTGCTTGGAAAATCCCAGAGACTATAAACTTAAGCAAGCCTTTCTTATCAACAAGTTATCTCCTTGCATCTACTCGTTTTGTTCCTTTTAAATCCACTTTAAAAAAGAAAGAAATACTGGCCCCCACCGCAATCCCTTCTCCTCCATTGTCGTCTCAGGATCTTGGGCATGCATGCACACGTGCCCGGTGTGAGTTTAAGCCACCGGGTCCGAGACTTGAGCCAAGGTTGACTACATGGGAGTCCAGCGACTTAGCTATTACACCAACTACTGGCCCAGAAATACTGGTATTTCTAAGGGCTAAAATCTTCGCCTCCACTTCAACTGTTTTCCTCTCCACTGGAATTTCAGTGTGTTTTGGGCTTTGTGTTTTAGATGGGATCGTGCTGTCATGATTCTCCTGCCTCAGCCTTCAGAGTAGCTGGGACTGTGGGCACACACCACCGTGTGCAACCTGAATTTTAATATAATCTTTAAAGCTTATTTATTTATTTTGAGAGAGAGAGAGTGAGAGGAAAACAAGTAATCTCAACAGGGTCTCCCACCATGATTCACTCCCCAGCCTTTCCTAGTCTGCCAGGGTCGTGGGCACACACGTGTACACCTGACGTGTGCAAACCAACTGGGGAACTGAACCCTGGTCTTCCTTATGTCTTCCAGCATGGAGGAGCATCAGGCTCCCGCTGCGCCACCGTGGCTGGGCCATCACTACTTTTCAAAAGGACTCGGCAAAGGTTGGCTAGGAAGGGGGCCAGCAGATGGCGGAACGGTTACGGTGCTGGACTCCCACATGGCTGACCACAGTTCGAGTCCTGGACCTGGAGGCTTGAAACTCACGGGCACATGTGTGTGCATGCCCAGGATCCTGAGAAGAGAATGGAGGAAAAGAGATTGTGGCGTGGCTAATTCCCCCCGGGAGGGGGTGGTGGTGATTTCTCACTTTCTTTCTGTCTCTCTGGTGAGCACAAAACTCCAAAAAAAAAAAAAGGCTGGTTATTAGGGGCCAGGAAAGAAGATGCCCCTCCTAGGAGGCTAAATTGACTTTCTTCTGCCCCACATTAATGTTTTAACCTAACAAAAAGCAGAAGTATCTATGTAGACGTTTACACGCCGGGCACTAGAACGCCTCTGTCTGCACTGTATCTGCTAACTGTTGTCATCGCCACATCGAAAAGCACTTACTAAGCCCTGCGTCTGCGTCGTGCTGTGGTAAGCAATGTGTAAAGAGAACTGCATCGAGACAATTCCCATTTCGTGGGTGGAAAGGGAAGCGAAGAGGAGGCCCAGCGTGAAGAATGTTGATTTGTGCCAACGGGGAGAGAATTAATGAAGAGTCAGAAGAGCACGGGGGTTTTGGGGGTTTGTTTTCACAGTTCAATCTGCTACCAAGCAGCACCATCAGATGCTAGAGAAGCGCGCGAGACCTGAAGGATGGGCCAGATCGCTTACTTGGGCGCGCAGAAAGCAGAGGTAGAAGGGCAAAGGAGCCGCCCAACGTAGAAAATCAGACACTTAGGATTACAAACTCAGCTTCCGAAATCAAATGCAATACGATTTCATATTCTTTCCACTGCACAAACTTGCCTCAATTGTATTGATGTTTTTCAGAGACAGGGTCGATGTTGCCCAGGCTGCCCTCGAACTGGCACCCTCCTGTCTCAGCCTCCTGAGTCGCTGGGATCAAAAGTGTGTTGCCCTGTTGGGAACCAGCAGTTAGCGTAATGGCTATGTCGCTGGACTCCCACGTAGTCGACCGCGGTTCGCATCCCGGACCCGGTGGCTTAAAACTCACGCCGGGTGCGTGTGCGTGTGTGCCCAAGATCCCGACAGGAGAATGGAGGAGAAGGGATTGCGGCGTGACCATCCCCTCTAGGGGGTGATTTCTCGCTTTCTGTCTCTCTGTCTCTCTCTGTCTGTCTGGCGAGCACACACGCCCTATAGCGAAAATCTCTCCAAAAAAAAAAAAAGAGTTTTGTATAGATGCTATCTCAGCATGTTTTTTTCTTTTTTCTTATTAGAGAGAGAGGTTTTTGCTATAGGGCACACGTGCTTGCTGGAGAGACAGAGAGAGACAGAAAGTGAGAAATCACCCCCCAGGGGGTGTGGCCATGCTGCAGCAGTCCCTTCCCCTCCATTCTCCTCTTGGGATTTTGGGCATGCACGCACACATGCCTGGCGTGTTTTAAGCTGCCGGGTCTGGGACTCAAACTGTGGCAAGTGCAAGTGCCCTATACCAAAACCTCTCCAAAAAAAAAGATATTCACATGCTAAAAGCCAGACCGCGCTTGCTAGCTCTGTGTCCGCGAAGATGTCTGCAAACATAGGTGTAAATAACTGCAGGAGTGATCAGTAAGGGAAGTGTTTCTTTCTGCACTCATTTGGTTCCGTCCTCCCTCCTCTTGGAAGTCCCACACTGGGGATAACAGGGGGGTGACGAAGCTCCACTTCACTCTTCACCCTCGACCCTCTCCAGGGAAATACTGTAGTTAGCATATTCCTTCCTGTGCTGAGTACTCATTCATGCATTGTACTCAGTGCAAAAAAAAAAAAATGAGGGCCAGCAGGTGGCATAGTGGATAAGGTGCTGGACTTCCACATAGCTGAGCACGGTTCAAGTCCTGGACCCAGTGGCTTGAAATTCATGTTGACAGCATAATGGCTATGTTGGTGGACTCCCATGTAGTCGACCACGGTTCAAGTCCCGGACCCAGTGTCTTAAACTCTCACCAGGGGCGTGTGCATGCGTGCCCAAGATCCTGAGAGGAGAATGGAGGTCGGGGCTATCCCCCCAGGGGGTGATTTCTCACTTCTGTCTCTCTGTCTCTCTGTCTCTCTGGCAAGCACATGTGCCCTATAGCAAAAACCTCTCAAAAAAAAAAAAAAAAAAAGAAAGAAAAAGAAAGAAATTCACCCAAAGTCCTGAGAGGAGAATGAAGGAGAAAGGTTTGTGGTGTGGCCATCCCCTCTTGGGAGTAATTTTTCACTTTCTCTCTCTCTGTCTCACTGGTGAGTACATACACCCTTATAGCCAAAATAAATAAATAAATAAAAAAATAAAAGACAGATCATACTTGCTTGGCTTTTTGTTTTGTTTTGTTTAACATTTAAAGCAAAAACAAAACGGAGCTACCAGGTGTCCACTAGAGGCAAAACTGACCACTAAAACACATTTAGCAAATTAGCAAATTCTTGTTCGTTTGGAAACCTCAGCATACACATCTTTTTTTTTTTTTCTTTCTTGTGTTAAGCAAAACCTTCCAACTTAATCATGTGATCGTGAATGCAGCGTCACAATCAGAACTGCTATCAGTGAGAAGCCGACCTAGCTTAAGGCAGATTCAAACAAAGCTGTGCATTTTGCGAGGCCCGTCCCCCCAGGCCTGAGATAAGTGCAGTGAGCACCCAGGCATACCATTCCAGATATGTGGACACCCGCTGCAAGGGTTCATGGAATGTCCCTGAGCTTTGGGTTATGCCATGTGGATGTTTTGTCTACACCGCACTGACTAGCTAGCTGTTTGGAAACATCCAGATTATGGACCTTACAATTTTTATTTCAATGGGCTATTTGGTGTAATAACGAAGAAACATTTCTAATCAACAAATGAACATCATCTGTTTTTAACTCCATTTTTATAGATTGACTTTCCCCTCTGCAAGAACTAGCCAGTGTTTGAAAGACCCTAAATGACAGTGATGCAAAGGCCCCTCGCGTTTTGAGAACACTCTCACAGATTGCTGGTCTGTCTTTTATCTTTTTCACGCTAAAATGTGATCTTTGCCTTATTGGAACTATGAAGAAATCGACATCTGAATGGCCCCTTTTATAAAACTCAGCCATTGTTCCTACTTGCAAAACTGGATTAAGAAATCACTTGTATCCAAACGCATGGGGGTTTTTTTGCCAAAGAAAATTGAGCATATTTCTGCTCAGCCTTGAAATTTCCACCAACCAGAGGGAGAGATGGTGTCCCACCCACACGCTCGTCCTCGACTTTCCAAGTGCCCGGGAGAGCGCAGCGCCCGGCGGACATGCGCAGACGCTCAGGTCCCGCTGGGTCGCACCTGTCCTGCAGGGAGGTAATGTCCCGCTGGCCGCGTGACCAGGTCGAGTGCTCAAGGGGGCGAGATCAGACTGGCGTCTTTCCTGTGTCCCCCGTTCTGTCCGGTCTGTATCCAGATTTATAGACGACACGCTTCTCTTTCCCTTCATTCTGGTTAGGCAGGGCACCCGGCTTGGGGCCCAACGGCGTCCCGACGTCCTGACGTCACGAGGACTGGCTCCTGCTGCAAACGCCTGGGTATTCAGACCCCAAACCCTTCCTTTTCCTTCCTGACGAAACCACACTCACACACATAGCACACCCCACCTACAGGGCGCCACACAGCCACGCTCGCCACACACACACACACACACACAAATGTACCCACCTATGCTGTGCAGCACACTCACACATACACAACATACAAACAACCAGTTATGCTGGACACCACACACCCACACTCACAACACCCCACCTCAGTGGACACCACACACCAGGTACAGTGGCCCACCCCGAGGTCCCACCTACACTCACACACACAACACCTCACCTACAGGGCGACACAGAGCCACGCTCGACACACACACACAAGTAACCACCTATACTGTGCAGCACACTCACACATACGCAACATACAAACAACCAGTTATGCTGGACACCACACACCCACACTCACAACACACCCCACCTCAGTGTACATCACACTCACACAAACATACACACACATAATACACACAAATGTAACCCACCTACACCGTACATCACACATGCCACACAACCACACTCATGCAAACATAGACACACAACACGCAAATGTTCAAATACCAGACACACAGCACACACGGCACACCACGCACACACTCGCAGTTTGTAAAACTTAGAAGGGCCCCGCAACAGTGGTGCGCACCGCTAAGACGCTGTGGTCTGTATGCTGGGACCCCGTGGCAGGCCCAGGTTCGACTTCTGGTCCAAACCGGGGGCCAGGTGTGGGGCTGTGCCTCAGTCCAGTGACCTGGTGGCCGGGGCAGTTGGACTGCACACGGCGACACAGCGAGGCCCTGTCTGAGAAGGTGCTAGGTGTGGTGGCCCACCCCGAGGTCCCAGCTGCGAGGCCGTGGCCAGAGGATGGTGACATGGCTAGATGTGATGGCCCACCCCGAGGTCCCAGCTGCGAGGCCATGGCCGGAGGATGGTGACATGGCCAGGTGTGGTGGCCCACCCTGAGGTCCCAGCTGCGAGGCTGTGGCCGGAGGATGGTGACATGGCCAGCTCCTGTGTGTAAGTAAGAAAGGGAACAAATAAACAAAAGCGAACATCAGCTGAACGTTGCCCTGAACGGTGGCTCCCCTGATCTGCGTTCTTGCTCTCCATGTTTTCAGTTACCTGTGGCCGACCGCAAATAGGGCAATGCAATACGATAGAATTCCTTTTTAAATTAGGTTTTAGCCATAAGGCGCATGCATTCACCAGAGGAAGACAGAGAGACAGGAAGTGAGAAATCACTCCCTAGGGAGCATGGCCATACCGCAATCCCTTCTCCTCCATTCTCCTCTCGGGATCTTGGGCACGCACGCACACGTGCCTGGGATGATTTTCAAGCCCCTGGGTCCAGGACTTGAACCACAGTCAGCCATGTGGGAGTCCAGCATCTTACCCACCACACCACCTGCTGGTCCCAACAGTAGGATATTTTGAGAACAGGAGAGACCATATTCATATCACTTTTTATTATCGTATGCTGTTAGAATTGTTGTTTTATTGGCAGCTATTGTTAATCTGTTACTGTGCCTAAGTTATAAGTTAAACTTTACAGTAGGTATGTATCTACCAGAATTAGGACTGTATGTATGTCCTAATTCTGGTAGATACATATACCCGAGTTTGATACATATCTGTGTATGTATCTGGTAGATACATATACCTGAGTTTCAGCATCTGCTGGGGGTCTTAGAAAGTATCCCTGTGGGGACCAGCAGATGGCGTAATGGCTGTGTCACTGGACTCGCATGTAGTCTACCGCGGTTTGAGTCCTAGACAGGGTGGCTTAAACTCACGCAGGGTGGAGCTGGCAGGTGGCGTGGTGGTTAAAGGTGCCGGACTCCCCCATGGCCAATTGCTGTTTAAGCCCTGGACCTGGCAGCTTGCTTTCTCACTTTCTCTCTCTCTCTTTCTATCCCTCACTGGTCAAATTACAAATAAATAAGTAAATAAAGTTAAATAAAATAATTATTTAACACACACACACACACACACACACACACACAGAAATCCTTTCTCTGGGAGTGTGTGCGTGCGTGTCCAAGATTCAGAGAGGAGAATGAAGGAGTTGGAGCATGGCCATCCCCCTAGGGGGTGATTTCTCACTTTCTGTCTCTCTGTCTCTCCCTGTCTCTCCAGCGAGTGCACATGTCCTATAGCAAAAATCTCTCTCAAAAAAAAGAAAGTATCATTTGTGTGTAAGGAAGACCACTGCACAACCAAGCGAAAGCGACACCACCACCCAAGAAACTCCAATTCACTTCTGCCACCACCAGCCCGAGTGAACTTCACAATCACTTCCATCTCTTCTCTTTTTTTTTTTTTTTTTTGAGAGTTTTTTGCTATAGGGCGCATGCATTCACCAGACAGACAGAGAGAGACAGAGGGACAGAAAGCGAGAAATCACCTCCCGGGAGAGATGGCCACGCTGCAATCCCTTCTCCTCCATTCTCCTCTCGAGATCTTGGGCACACACGCACATGCGCCTGGTGTGAGTTTAAACCACCGGGTCCGGGACTCAAACCATGGTTGACTGCATGATAGTCCAGCAACATAGCCATTATGCTAACTGCTGGTCCCAATCCCTGCATATTTCTAAATTATGCACTTGTGCTGCTTTTTGTTAGTCAACCTAAGCACTGCCAACTGGAAACTATGGAAGCTGTGAATCTAGCTCACCCTCCACTCCCCTCCTTCTTTTCTCTCCTCTCTTACTCTTTCATTCTCTCAATATAGTTTTCTCATCAGTTTTGGATAAATTAGCATTCTGCATCTACCTTATTATTCCCATCTAAATATCTGTCTCAAGTGACTCAATGGTACATTGAGGACATTCCTTTTTTGGTACAAGTTTATTTTATCCTAGAGTTAATAATTGCCTCCTTTTTTTGTTTGTTTGGAACGTTGTTTGTTTTGTTTTGTGTTTAGTACTGTCCATTCTTCTCAAACTCTCTAAAAGAACCGTACAACTCCTTCCAACACAGACGTGGCGGGTCATCTGTAGGATTCTGTGGAGGGCTGGGACAACGTGTCTCAACCCTCCACAACGAATCCATCCATCCATCTTCCCACTCCAGGTAGAGTTAGCTGGCCTTTCTGGCCTTCTGCTCAGTGTCAACCTCGCCTTTCCTGTCATCGCGAGAATTACCTTCCCTTTCTCCAGGGTCAGTTCTGATTTCCTGGATTCCTAGCTATGCTGTACTTTGTTTACTTCACCGTTTTGTTGGAGCACATCCTCTAGTAGCTTTCTAAAAAGTGAATGGGAGCCATTTTCAAAATGATATATCAATAACTTCAACACTGCATAAAAGGACTGACCCCTTAGTGCAGCAGTTAAGCACTGGGGAGAGGAAGTTGGATTCTACGTGGCCAACCAGAGTTCAAGTCCCAGCCTTGGTAGATTAAAAATCATACCTGAAGGAATAGAGTCTGAGGAAGGGCATTAAGGAGAAAAATAGGCTTAGCATTAATGGGACAAAGAAATCGGGTATTATCTGTTGAAGATAACTGTATAGTATTATCAACTGGACAGGGGAGAAGTGTACACATGTTGGAATATTCACTAAATAATGTGATTATTGTATAAAAGGACTTTAAATAAAATATAAAATTAAATAAAATAAACATATCTGGGGGGGCCAGCAGATGGTGTAATGGTCACACTGCTGGACTCTCACATGCGTGACCACAGTTTGAGTCCTGGACCTGGCAGCTTAAAATTCATACCAGGCACATGTATGTGTGTGCCCAAAATCCCAAGAGGAGAATGGAAGTGAAGGGATCGTGGTGTGGCCATCCTTCTAAGGGGTTTTTCTTGCTTTCTGTTTCTCTGGCAAGCACACATGTGCCCTCTAGCAAAAATCTCTCAAAAACACACAAAAAAGAATATAACATGGAATACTCATATAATCTTGCTATAGGGCGCGTGAGCTCGCCAGAAAGACAGAGAGAGACAGAGACACAGAAAGCGAGAAATCACCCCCCAGGGGAGATGGCCACGCCACAATCCCTTCTCCTCCATTCTCCTCTCGGGATCTTGGGCATGCACGCACACGCACCTGGCGTGAATTTATGCCACTGGGTCCGGGACTCGAACCACGGTCGACTACATGGAAGTCCAGTAACAGAGCCATCATACCAACTGCTGATCCCAAGAATACTCATATAATCTTTACTAATGTTCTCCCATTCTTAACATTTTGCTCCATTTATATCACTGCTTGCTTTTATACACACACACACACACACACACACACACACACACGAGAAAAGTATATGCATATATATAAATGTTTTTTTCTAATCAATTTAAAACTAAGTTCTAGATTATGGCCCCTTATTCCAAAAACCATTATATGTGTGTGTGTGTGTGTGTGTGTGTGTGTGTATACATATATATATTTCATTAAATAAAGATATTAATTTACATATCCATAGTCCTGTTATAGACTTTGATAAATTTAACATCAATACATTTTTTAAAACCTGCCATCCATAATCCAATAAGACATCACATTTAGTTGTCATGTTATTTCAGTCTCCTTTATTTTTTTATTTTTATTTTTTTAAAAATTATTTTATTTACCTTTATTTATTTATTTTTAAATTTGACCAGAGAGGCACAGAGCGAGAGCGAGAGAGAGAGAGAAAGCAAACCACGGGGTCTGGGACTCTAACCGTGGTCAGACATGTGGGAATCCAGCGCCCTTAACCACCACGCTACCTGCCGGCCCCAGTCTCCTTTCTTTTGGAATAGTTTCACAGTTCATCTTTTTTTTTTTTTTTTTTTTTTTTTTTGAGAGGTTTTATTTGCTATAGGGCGCGTGCGCTCACCAGACAGGCAGAGACAGAGAGACAGAAAGCGAGAAATCACCCCCCAGGGGGTATGGCCATGCCACAGTCCCTTCTCCTCCATTCTCCCCTCAGGATCTTGGGCACGCACACACATGTGCCTAGCGTGAGTCTAAGCCACTGGGTCTCGGACTTGAACCGCAGTCAACTACATGGGAGTCCAGCGACATAGCCATAACACTAACTGCTGGTCCCTAGATTGTTTTATTTTAAATTACTTGTGTGCCTTTCATGCTGGAGACGGTCCTCAAATGCTGGTGATATTCGACAACTTGTAATGGAGAGCGAGGCCGGGGCAGGGTGTGCTGTGCTGTCATTTGGCAGGATCCACTTGTTTCATTGAGACGCCCCTAAATGGCACTACCTACAGATCTGCTTTGTCCTGAGGTAGCTTCTCTAGGAGAGAGAAAGGGCCATAAGCTTGGTGGCAGGGCTCACCCACGCCATCCCATAATGCCATAATGCCTACAAGTCCCTGCGTCCAGAATAGCTCTCTCAGTGTTTTAAAGAATAAGACAGCATCCTTTTATTTTTAATTTACTCAGTAATTCATTTCTTTAGGTTTTTGCCATAGGGTGCATGCACTCACTAGAGAGAGAGACAGAGAGATAAAGAGAGGGAAAGTGAGAAATAAGCAGCCCCCGGGGGTGGGGTGGATGGCTATGCATAATCCCTCCTCTTCCACTCTCCTCATGGGATTTTGGGCATGCACATATGCCTGGCATGATTTTCAAGCCACTGGGTCCGGGACTCAAATCGTGGTCAGTCATGTGGGAGTCCAGTGGCTTTAACCAGCATGCCACCTGCCGGCCCCTCCATTCTTTTTTTTTTTTTCTTTTAGATATTTTGCTATGGGGTGTGTGCACTCACTGGAGAGATGGAGAGACAGAGAGACAGAAAGTGAGAAATCACCTTCCGGAGGGACGGCTGCACCAACCATCCCTTCTCTTTTATTCTATTCTCCTCTCGAGATTTGGGGAATGCATGCACACGTGCTCGGTGTGATTTCAAGCTGCTGGGTCTGGGACTTGAACTGTGGTTGACGATGTGGGAGTCCAGCACCTCAAAAACGATGCCATTGGCTAGCTCCCCCTTTATTTTATAGAGTAAGGGAGAAGCGGTCACTTAGCTGAATGAAGTAATGGAACAGATACGGAGAACTAAATGTTCTTGATACAGTTCGAAGCAATCCTCCATCCTCCCTACCCAAGGATGGCTGGGGATCTTCAATTTCTGCACCTCTTGGAATCATGGAGTGAACCAGTCTCTCTTCTCATTGCCCTCCGCCATTTGTAGACGTAGGTTTTATTTCTTCACTTGCTGTTCAGTCTTAGAACCATCGATTCTTCCACTTCTCAGCTTTTTCTTTTTTTCTTGAGAGAGAGATTTTTGCTATAGGGTACATGCGCTTCCTGGAGAGACAGAGAGACAGAAAGTGAGACATCACCACCCAGTGGGAATGGCCACACCACAATCCCCTCACCTCCATTATCCTCTTGGGATTTTGGGCATGCATGCACACAGGCCCAGTATGAGTTTCAAGCCTCTGGGTCCGGGATTTGAACCGTGGTGGGCCACGTGAGAGTCCAATGACATAACCACCATGCCACCTGCTGATCCCTCTCCTTCCCATCTTTTAAAAATGGAGAGAGTCTTCCATCCATGGCTGTCTCCCCTCTGATTCCCTTGTGCTGGTGAGTCCATGCCATTCATTTCTATTGTCGTTTCGGTGATTTTCAAAGGGATCAGAGGGACAGGTCTGCCTTTGATCCACCCTGTCTAACTGGAATGTGGACAAAAATTTGAAGCTGAATGAGAGAAGGGAAGTCCAAGATTACGATGAGCAGTCTGCCTGCCCGATCCCTCTCCAGATCCCATGGAAAGGCTCCTGGTTTCGAGGGCGGTGCCTGCCTTTGGTTTCGTGATGGGAGAAAACGTGACCTGACAGTGTTCGGGGACCGTGTGAGGAGGCTCTCGGGGCACGTATGACGAGAAATGACTCGCATAGCGTGCCTTTCTGTGTCCATGGTCTGTCACGGGGTGTCTCATCTCCACCCCACGTGCCTCTGAAAGATGAATCTAGGAAAGTGGATGGACTTTACGAAGACCCGTATGATGGGATACGAAGGGTCTAATGTCACTGTTCTTTTCTTGGCAGAGAGAGAGAACCTCTCAGTGGGGCATGGTCAAACCACGGTCCTTCTTGCATACCTCCTCCCCATTAGGATTTTGAGTGCACACACACACACGCATGCACACGTGCACACACACTCACACACACGTGCTCTGCGTGTTTTTCAAGTTGCTAGGGCCGAGGCTCAAACCGCAGTCGACCCTGTAGGATCAGACTCCCTTAACTGCTGCGCTCAGGGCTGGCCCCCCATTTCACTCTTCTTTTTTTTTTTTTTTCTTAGAGAGAGATTTTTTTTGCTATAGGGAGCGTTCATTCGCCAGAAAGACAGAGAGAGACAGAAAGACAGAAAGTGAGAAATCACCCCCCAAGGAGGAATGACCACACCGCAATCCCTTCTCCTCCATTCTCCTCTCGGGATCTTGGGCACGCACGCACACGCGCCTGGCGTGAATTTAAGCCACCAGGTCCGAGACTCAAACCGCGGTCGACTACATGGGAGTCCAGCAACATAGCCATTACGCTAATTGCTGATCCTAAATGTTCACTTTTTTTTTTTCTTTTTGTGGAGAGGTTTTTGCTATAGTGCGCATGCGCTCTCCAGACAGACAGAGAGAGACAGAGAGATAGAAAGAGAGAAATCACCCCCCAGGGGGGATGGCCATGCCGCAATCCCTTCTCTTCCGTTCTCCTCTCAGGATCTTGGGCATGCACACACATGCGCCCGGCATGAGTTTAAGCCACCGAGTCCGGGACTCGAACCGCGGTTGACTACGTGGGAGTCCAGCAACATAGCCACTACACGAACTGCTGGTCCCCTAAATGTTCACTTTTTATGTGTAAACCCACAGCCAGTGTGCAGGTAACACTCATCTCTCGTCTCAAACAGTGACATCGCTCAGGACAAGGAAGACCAATAGATGACCCATTAGCTCAAGAGGGAGAGAGTGTTGGGAAAGTCATGATGCTTTTTCGCATAGAAAAATATGCCCTGACTTCCCCAATGACCTAATACAATAGTATGCTATTAAAACGTTCATTGTCGACAGTTAGGGAGTCATTACTGCATCTCGTTGCTGTCTTAATTTGCATTTTTTTGATGTGTGAAGCTTCGAATTGCCCTCCAAAATGGCTACACCAGTCTTCACTCCCGCTAGCAGTATCTGAGTGTTAGTTTTGCTTCATATCATTTGTCTACACTTGCTACGTGGGGAACGAAGGCGGCCATTATCGATCTAGTGTGTCCTGCAAATCCACTATCATTGCTCTTAACCATTTGTGTAAATAGCTCCAGCCTCTTCTATAAAAATGTGAACATTGGGACCAGCAGTTAGCGTAATGGCTATGTCGCTGGACTCCCATGTGATCGACTGTGGTTCGAGTCCTGGACCTGGTGACTTAAACTCACGCCGGGGCGCGTGTGCATGCCCAAGATCCCGAGAGGAGAATGGAGGAGAAGGGATTGCGGTGGGGCCATTTCCCCTGGGGGGTGATTTCTCTCTTTCTATCTCTCTGTCTCTCTCTGTCTTTCTGGTGAGCACACGTGCCCCATAGCAAAAACCTCTCTGAAAATAAAATTAAATAAATAAATAAATAAAATGCTCTGAAATCATCACTATTATTTCTATGTAGAGATACTCTTTGACTCTATGTGGTTATGTCCCAGTAAACCCATCATAATTTTTTTAAAATCATAAGTCAAAAGTTAATTTATTATCACTAACCTACTGAACATCATCATAGCTTACTCTACCCCACAAATGTACTCCAGGCCCTTACGTGAGAGTACAATCAGGCAAAAGCCATCTAACCAAAAGCCTATTTTACAATAAAGTATTGAATGTCTCGCATCACTTATTAACTACTGTGCTGAATGTGAAAATCATTGCCACTGATAAGATCACACTGAACACAGGAAAGCTAAACACTTTTCCTGTAAGATCGAGAACGAGACAAGGGTTGCCTACCCTCGCCACTTCTGTTCAGCATAGCCTTGGAAGTCTTCCAGAACAATTAGGCAAGAGAAAAAAAATAAAAGGTATCCGAATATGCGAGGAATTAAAGGAAAATGTTTGTTTGCTGAAGACATGCTCTTATATATAGAAAACCCTAAAGACTCCACCAAAAAACTTAGACTAGATAAACAGGGACCAGCAGGTGGCAGAGCAGTTACATTGTTGGACTCCCACGTGGCCAACCATGGTTCGAGTCCCAGACCCAGTAACTTGAAAATCACACAGGGTGCAAGTATGTACATGTTCAAGATCCCAAGAGAAGAATGGAGGAGAAAGGACTGTGGTGTGGCCATTCCCCCTGGAGGGTGACTTCTCACTTTCTGTCTCTCTGACTCTCCAGTGAGTGCATACACCCTAAAACAAAAATCTCTCTTAAAAAAGAGAGAGAGAGAGAGAGAGAGAGGGAGAAAGAGAGAAAGAGAAAGAAAGAAAAATAAACATTATTCACAATAGCCAAGATATGGAATCAAACTAAATCTCTATCAGCAGATGAATGGATAAAGAAAGTAGGGTATATGCATGCAATGGAATACTATGCAGCCTTTAAAAAGAAGAACATTCTGTCATTTACAGTAGCATAGATGAATCTGAAGAACATTATGCATAGTGAAATAAACTAGACCCAGAAAGACAACTACCACATGTTCTCACTTACAAATAAAATCTTAAAAAGTCATATTCATAGAATTAGAGTAGAATGATGATTACCGGGTGCTGGGGTAGGGGAAGAATGTGGAAAGAATAGATGTTGGTCAAGGGATAAAAAAAATACAGACAGAAGAATAAGTTTTACTGATCAATTGCAAAACAAGGCGACGATAGTTAATAATAATGCATGTTTCAAAATTGCTAAGAGAGTAGATTTTAAATGTTCTTACCACACACACACACACACACACACACAAAGATAAAAAGGCAAGTTGATGCACATGTTAATTACCTGGATTTTCTTACCACATTTATACATATATCAAAACAACACATCATATCCCATAAATATGTATCATTATTATGTGTGAATTAAAAGGAAATAAATAAAAGACTTTGGGACATTGGCAACGAGTTTTTAAAACTGAATTCCAAATATCGAGGAGGGTATACTGAGACACTGATGTGGACAGCCATGAATATAACCTCAAGAGAATAGAATTTGGAAATTCTTCGAAAGACAAATTAGAGGTTTTCGGCTCTTTGACCTAGACATTGTACTTCCAGGAAACCATCCCAAGGATATAATCAGAGAAGAATGCAAGCATTATGTACAAGAACACTCACGGCGCTGTTACTTACAAGGAAAAAAAAAAAAAAACTAATGTCAAGAACTAGAGATGCCTGAATAAATGGTACCGCTCAGATGAACTCTTACACAATTACTAACACCATGTTTTGGAAGAGCTTTAGCAGCCTGGGAAAAGGAGAAGGTGTGATGATAAATGGTAGGAACAGATCACCCTACTCATGTGAAGTAATGCTATGTCGTATACATAAAATACATCCAGAAAGAAATACACCAGAATACCCTCTGTGATGCTATCTGACTAATGAGATGACAGGTGAGAGTTATTTTTTTCGTGAAATTTCTTCCTATTTTTCTAATGTTCTAAAATAAGCAGGTATTATTTTATCACAAAGTACATTTTAAAATATGCGTATTTTACATATGCTGTACATAACCTATCTGTATGCCAACTGCGTATCTTCAGCAGGACAAGGACATATCCTGCAGCCCTAAGATGACAGGTAAGGGGCTGGCCTATGGTCTGGTGGTTAAGGGAACCAGATCCAACGTGGCAGAGCATGCAGTTCGAGACCTGGACTCCACGGCTTGAAAAATACACCGGGTGCGTATGCGTACATACTCCACACCCCAACAAGATAAAGAAGGGGTTGTGGTGTGACCATTCTCCATTAGGGGGTACTTTCTCCTTCTCTCTGTTTCTCTGTCTCTTGGCAAGCACATGTGCCCTCTGGCAAAAAATAAAATTAAAAAAAAAAAAATTTAAAAAGAAGATAGCTCATGAGGCCAGCACGTAGCGTGGTGGTTAAGGGGCTGGAACCCCACATGGCTGACCATGGTTGGAGTCCCGGACTTAGAGGATTGCTTTCTCACCTTCCCTCTCTCTTTCTCTCTTTCTGTCTGGGAAGTGCATGTGCCCTATAGCAAATTTTGAAAAAATAATAATGATAAATAAATCAAATGAAATAAATCATGCTTTAAAAATAAATAAATAAAAAATGACAGCGCACGTAAGATCTTTCATGACGCAACCCCGTTCTCCGCTTCCTCTCCTCAGATCTTTCCAGGCTGAACTGTGGTGATCTTTCTGAACGTGCCACATTTTTCCTTGCAATCTCTGCATTTTTCTTACATTTCTCTGCATCTCTGCAGATGCTGGTATTTTCTTCCTGGAATGCCCTGGGCTTGATTCCAAGAAAGAAGAATTCATTCCTTTGGAGAAAAGACTTAGAAGAACAAGACAGGACCTACGTTCTGAGTCTGGGGTCTCGGGGCAGAGCGCCGGGGTAGGAACCCAGGCCGAGGGAGTGAGATCCCCGGGATGAGAATCGAGACATCAGTCAGGAGCTGGGGTTGGTCAGAGCTGAGTCATCGAATGTGGCCTCACCCTTCACTTCCCACTCCCTCAACATCTTAGTCGTGCCTCCTATTTATCTAAAAACGAAAGCAAATGCTGGGCTTCTCTTTGTTGAGAGATTATTTATTGCTGAGTCAATCGCACTGCTTGATACGGCTCTATTCAGGCTTTCCGATTCAGTCTTGGTAGATCATACGTGTTCGAAATGTGTCCATCTCACGCAGGTTTTGTTTTTTCGTTGGCGCCTAGTCACTCACAGTACGATTCTCTAATGATCTTTTATATTTCTGTTCTATCTGTTGTAATATTGCCTAGTTCATTGTGAATTCTGAAGCTAACTACAAAATAAATGGCAGGAACAGCTGATGGCAGGCTGACTACACAGTTCAAGTCCTGGACCCGGCGGCTTGAAAAACATGGTGGAAACCTGTGCGTGCATGCCCAGAGAATGGAAGAGCAGGGATTGCTGCATGGCCATCTCTCGGCAGGGAGGAGAAAGGGGTAGGGTTTTCTCACTTTCTCTCTATGCCTCTGTCTCTTTCTCTGGTGAGTGCACATGCCTTGTAGCAAATATTTAAAAAAAAAAAAAAACTGCAATGATTGTATCATCATTTATCTTCATGAGAAGGACTGATGGAAAATTCGCTACCTCTTTCATCCTTATTCCACAATTATTCAGGTCCGCTTCTATCAAGCTTCATCCAAATATGAGTTTCTCCTGCTTGTTTACACTACGGAGCCTGTAGAAAATTATATTTATGTGAGGATTTACACATAGGAGTAGACCCAAGGGGTCCTTGAGCACAAAAATGATCAGCCTTGGGCTTCTGTGGGCCCCGGCCCTGGCCAACCCCCTTGGGGCCGCAGCGATCTCTATCTTAACCCACCTGAGAGACACATTCCACACACCAGCTCCGATCCGTATCATTCCAGGCAGTGGCAAATCTAGTCGGCTTGCAAATGGCCCCAGGAAAGGAGACCATCCTTCTCTTCCAGCTCAATTTTTTTTCTTGGAATCTTGCCTCAGATTTTGCCATCTGTCAGAAGTTCGTTATTTCAAAACACACACTAGTTTAAGCCACTGCATTTTCTTTATTCTTTCCGTCTTCTTTCTTTTTCTTTGCTATTGTCTTTCTTTCATGACAGAGTATGTGCAAGAAAGACAGAGAGAGGAAAAGAGGGAGAGACAGACCAGCACCTGCAGCAGGGTCTCATCACGCCACAATCCCCAGCCCCCAGCCCTCCAGCTTGTCAGGATCTTCAGCACGTGTGCACCACTTGGTGTGTTTCGGGTTGACCGGGGTTCTGAACCCTTGACTGGCCCTATGGCTTCCAGCACTGCAGTTCAGTACCTTGCTGACTACACCACCGAGGCTGAGCCCACCACTCTATTTTTTTTTTTTAGAGAGAGAGATTTTTTGCTATAGGGCACAGGTATTATCCAGAGAGACAGAGACAGAGAGAGAGAAAGTGAGAAACCATCCCCCAATGGGGATGGCCATGCTGCAATCCCTTCTCCTCTGTTCTCCTCTCGAGATTTGGGGCATGCATGCACACACGCTTAGCCACACACGCTCAGTATCAGTTTTAAGCTTCCAGATCCAGGACTCAGACTGTGGTCAGTCATGTGGGAGTTCAACATCTTAATCACTATACCACCATTTTAGGTGTATACTCACAACAGCATTCTTGAAAGAAGCGATTTTCTTCATGCTTTCTTTTGTAGAACCTCCTAATGTAGCACGTACCTGAGACAAGGGACCGGACCATGACTTGCACTTTAAGAGACTGCTTAGTAAGCGATCTTTTCCCTCAGGAGTCAGCAAAGTTCTAGAGGCAGATACAGAAGGAAATCAGCCAACGGCTATTGCATTCCACTTGTGTGTGGGAACCTGTAAAAGAGCCTTCAGGAGAGAAAAGGGAACAATAGAAAGAGAAGACACGATTAGTTGTTCACCACGATCTTCTGCTTTTTCCGTATTCATTAAAAACAGAATTATTGGGGGATCAGCAGATGGTGTAATGGTTATGTCACTGGACTGCCACATAGTCGACTATGGTTCAAATCCTGGGCCGGGCGGCTAAAAACTCACGCTGGGCGCGTGTGCGTCCATGCCCAAGATCCCAAGAGGAGAACAGAGGAGAATTAATTATAATTATAAGTAATAATTAATTACATTGTATTATTATATTATATAATTATAATGTAATTATAATTATAGTTAATTATACTATATAATATATTATATTGTTATAATATATATTATATATAATATATATTATATATAATATGTAATATATCATATATAATATTTATATACAATTATATTATATATTATATATGTATGTATATTATATATATGTATATTTTATACACACACACACTTACCTTTAAACTTACCGGTTAGCTGAACTAATTTGTGAGTGACTATGCTAGACTTTGGATTCATTGTTATTTTCTGTCCCTCTCATCCTCCAGTGTAGAAGTGTTGGTGCCTAAAGGTGTACAATTACTTGTTTTCCTTTTACCTAATGTTTCCTTAAAGTGGTACGTGCATCTTTTGCATTAGAAGGTAGAAGCAGGGCTAGCAGGTGGCATGGCACTTAAGGTGCTGGACTTCCACATGAGCGACTGTGATTTGAGTCCTAGACCGTGTGGTTGGAAAATCATGCCATGCGTGTGTGCGTGCGTGCCCCAAATCCCAGGAGAAAAGAGGAGAAGGGACTGTGGCATGGCCATCCCCCCAGGGGGTGATTTCTCTCTTTCCCCTCTCTCTGTCTCTGCCTGGGAGTGCACACACCTTATAGGTTAAAAAAAAAAAAAAAAAAAAAAAAAAAAAAGAAGGAGGAGGAGGAAAAAAAGTGCCAGCCGAATGGTAAGTGCATAAAAATGGTAACCATTATCATTACCATAGTTACCGTACTTTCAGGTATTTTGGGGTTTTATTGTTTTGTTTTATTTTTTATTTTTAAGTTTATTTTATTCATGATAGAGAACATTACACATGAAAGAGAAAAAGAAGCACCTTCGGCAATGTCTACTCACACTTTGGTCCCTTTTCCCCAGCCCTCCAGCTCAGGAGGACCGAGGGCATTCACACGTGCCCAGGGTGTTCCAGTTCAACCCGGGATCTGAACCCACAGTGCGCCATGTGGCTTCCAACATTGTCATTCACCATGCTATGCACCATATATTTTGTTTTGAAATAAGAGAGATTAAGAAAAAAGTCGATGGTGGATCCCATAGTGTAGTGGTTAAAGGAGCCAGATCCTCCATGGCCGACCGTGGTTCAAATCCCAGCCCCAGTGGTTTGAAAACATGCCAGACATGTCTGCATGCCCCTAAGCCCAACAAGACGGAGAACCCAAGGAAGGAATTACTGTGTAAACACGGCCAAGTGGGTTGTGCTTTTACTCTCCCTCCTTCTGTTTCTCTGTCTCTCTGACAAGCTCACGTGTCCTCTGGCAATGTATGGTTAAGCCACTGTGCAGTATATTCTGGGTGGGAAATCACATTTTGTATGCTGTGACAATGCTCAGGGAATGAATGTAAATGAAGTAATTAAAAACAAAAAATTTAAACTTAAAAATAAATACATTAATTTTTAAAAATCTTCCTAGCACAACTTGAAGGTTAAGTTTTATAAAAGGTTCAAAAATGTTGCTCTTTTAAAATGTTTATTAAATAAACTCTTGAGTCAAGTGGAAGTGATAGGAAATTGACTACCGAGGTACTTCTTTCTCCTTAAGCCATCTGCGTTTAAGATAGAGTGAGAAGGGGAACCAGCAGTTAGCGTAATGGCTATGTCGCTGGACTCCCACGTAGTCGACCACGGTTCGCGTCCCGGACCTGGTGACTTAAAACCCACGCCGGGCACGTGTGCCCAAGACCCTGAGAAGAGAATGTAGAAGAAGGGATTGCGGTGTGGCCATCCCCCCTGGGGGGTGATTTCTCACTTTCTGTCTCTATGTCTCTCTCTCTCGCTGTCTGTCTGACAAGTGCATGCGCCCTATAGCGAAAACCTCTCAAAAAAAGAAAAAAAAGAAAAGAAAAAAAAGATAGAGTGAGAAGGAAGTGGAATAAATACATAACCAAGGAAGAAAACATAAATTCAATATTTTAATTTAGAATCAGGGAGGGGCAAACGCATGAGAAAATTACTGTTCCTTCCCATAGACTGTCATGGCAGAACTGGTAAGTAGCGAAGTAAACGAATTAGAGCGCACGTTTTTCACTTCCATTCCCCTGGACACCAGGTCAAATATCAACAGGAAACTGCACCAAGGGAGAGATACAGCAGGGAAACCGTGAACACAGTTATTGCCAAATTAAAAACACCCCTCTCGGGACCAGTAGTTAGCAAAATGGCTATGTCACTGGACTCCCATGTAGTCGACCGCGGTTTGAGTCCTGGACCTGGGGCTTAAACTCATGCCGGGTGCATGTGCGTGCGTGCCCAAGATCCCAAGAGGAGAATGGAGGAGAAGGGATTGCGGCATGGCCATCCCCCCGAGGGGTGATTTCTCACTCTCTGTCTCTCTGTCTCTCTCGGTCTTTCTGGTGAGCACACGCACCCTATAACAAAAACTTCTCCAGGGGACCAGCAGTTAGCGTAATGGCTATGTCGCTGGACTCCCATGTAGTCGACCGCGGTTCGAGTCCCGGACCCGGCGGCTTAAACTCACGCCGGGCGCGTGTGCGTGCATGCCCAAGATCCCGAGGGGAGAATGGAGGAGAAGGGATTGCGGCGTGGCCATCCCCCCTGGGGGTGATTTCCTGCTTTCTATCTCTCTGTCTCTCTCTGTCTGTCTGGCGAGCGCACGCGCCCTATAGCAAAAACCTCTCCAAAAAAAGAAAAAAGAAAAAAGAAAAAAAAAACTTCTCCAAAAAAAAAAAAAAAAAAAACACCCCTCTCACAGATATTACACACATACACACACATACATAAATTAAATACATGTGTGTGTGTATATATATATATATGTGTGTGTATATATATATATATATAGAGAGAGAGAGAGAGAGAGGGTAAGCTATATACAGCTAAATTTGAATTTCAGATAAATAATAATGACTTTTTTTCTTTTTTTTTCTTTTTTTTTTTTAGTTTGCTACAGGGCACATGCACTTGCCAGAGACAGACAGACAGAGAGAACTCACTCCCAGGGGGATGGCCACCCTGCAACCCCTTATTCTCTATTCTCCTGTCAGGACCTTGGGCACACATGCACATGACCCCAACGAGATTTTCAAGCTGCCGGGTCCAGGACTTGAACTGCACAACCAGCCACATGGGATCCAGTCGCTCTAACTTCTGCTCCACATGCATTCCAATGTTTATGAGTGTGTCTTTTTAAAATAATGATTTAAAACTTACAAATAATTAATAAGTACCCCTTTGAATTTTGTACACAGTAAGTCTATGTGAGCCATAGGGAAAATGCTTTCTTCCTAGCAAAGATCATCAATTTATACCAAAAAAAAAAAAAGAAAGAAAGAAATTATGGAGCCAAGCAGATGGTGTGGTGGTTACGGTGCTAGATTCACACATGGCTGACTGTGGTTCAAGTCCCAGATCTGGTAGCTTGAAAATCACACCTGGTATGTATGCATGCGTGCATAAAATCTAATAAAATTCAATTAAAAATGACAATGATTACTCTTTCAAGTAATAAACATTTCTCAAATCAGCCATGCACAGAGCCCCAGGGTTCACACAGAACAGAGCCTCTGTCTTGGTGGGACAGTCAGAGTTGCACATCTGGGTGACAGGGGTGTGCTACCCACCACGGCCAGGTCGGTGTCTCCCCAGGACTGACCCAGGGTTAATGAGAGCGTCCCTACTTACCCTGCGGCAAAAGGCACTTTCCTTTAGGCTCGGATGAGATTATTAACCAGTGAAAGACTGATAGACAGATGGAAGGCGTGGGAGGAAGGGAGGGGGGAGGGAGGGAGGGAAGGATTCTTCCTGGGCGGGAGAGGAAGGGAGAAAACAGGGGAGAAAGAAAGGGTACCCACCTTTCTGTTTCGCTTCATGTAATTATTTATCTAACTCAATAAAAGATCCTTAAAAATGGGCCCAGCCGCAGTGGCACAGGCACTGGGTATCACTCCGGGGCCACATGGGAGACTGGGGTTTGAATCCAGGTCTACCTGAAAACCCCAGGGGCTTGCACACGTACAACCATAATTGTGGCCGGCTGGAAGTCTAGAGGTGATCATGACATGACCAGACCCCGTGAGGGCGACTTGGTTCCCTCTCTCTCTCAAAAAATAATATATGCGTGCACACATACATCCATCTTAAAAAATAAAGTAATAAATGGACCAGTGGTGTAGTGGTTGAGGCAGCTAGATCCCACATGGCCAACTGCTCAGTTCGAATCCCAGACACAGTGGTTTGAAAAACACACGGGGCCCCTGTGCATGCATGCCCAAAATCCAGAAGGGAGAATGGAGGAGAGGAGACTGTGGCAGGGCCACCCCCTCTGGGGCAGCTTTCTCTCTTCTCTCTTCTCTCTCTCTCTCTCTCTCTCTCTCTCTCTCTCTCCAGTGAGCACAAGCACCTTATGGCAAAAAAAAAAAAAAAAAAAAAAAAGGCAAAAACAACAAAAAGTCCTAAGCAATCTTGCGTTTGGCTTGGGAATTCAATCAGTGACATCAATCTCCCACCCCCACCCCACCCACCCACACACAGGCCTTGATTAACCACTCCATGTTTGACCTTGACTTAGTTCGGCTTCCTTTCCAGCATTCTTGAACCTGGCGAAGTGACAAAGGTGAGGAAGAGCTGAGTCACCAGATAAAATACAATCCAAGTCATTCATCTGTAATGACTTACTGTACGTGAAATTGTTACCAGGCCTAAAGAGTCGGACTTGGAGAAAAGATTGTGAGCTGCTATAGTTGGGATGATTCAAGAAGTAGAAAAAGGGTAGCATTTTTACTACTGAGGATGGGGACATTCATTTCTACGGCATGCATCTTTTTTTTTGGAGAGGTTTTCGCTATAGGGCGCGTGCGCTCGCCAGACAGACAGAGAGAGACAGAGAGATAGAAAGCGAGAAATCACCCCCCAGGGGGGATGGTCACGCCGCAGTCCCTTCTCCTCCATTCTCCTCTCGGGATCTTGGGCACGCAAGCACACGTGCCCGGCGTGAGTTTAAGCCACCGGGTCCGGGACTCGAACCGCGGTCGACTACGTGGGAGTCCAGCGACATAGCCATTACGTTAACTGCTGGTCCCATGGCATGCATCTTTTTAAAAGTACATGTATGGATGGCGTGACGGTTACGTTGCTGGACTTCGACACAGTCAGCCACGGTTCGAGTCCCGGGCCCAGTGGCTTACAGCTCACACCAGGCGCATGTGCATGCATGCCCAAGATCCCAAGAGGAGGAAAGAGGATGGATTGTGGCATGGCCATTCCCCGCACTGGGGGGGCGGGGGATTTCTTACTTCTGTCTTTCTGTCTCTGTCTCTCTGGCAAGCACACACGCCCAATAGCAAAAATCTCTCTTAAAAAAAAATAAAAAGGCAAGAATGGTGAGAGTATCTGGGGTTGTTTAATTTAGAAAGAAGGCTGGACAATAGCCAATAAATATCTTGGCTTTAAATAAGACCCTGGTGACATGTTTCATTTCGATCTCTAAGATTAATTAATTATGGGAAAAATCTTAGAATTTATTTAAAGGGTCACATGGGAAAAGTCACACACCATAGAGAGGCTAGGTCGGAGGCTGAGGAGGAGCTGCAGGGTAAGATGACCGCGTGTGGAAAATTACCAAAAACAAATAAGGGTGAGTGTTCGTGTTTCCAGACTAGAAGAAATCACTTTTGATGCCCCTGTAGAAATTTGTTAGAACCTTTACATTTTTTTTTTTTTTTTTGGAGAGGTTTTTGCTATAGGGCGCATGCGCTCACCAGAAAGGGAGAGACAAAGAGATAGAAAGTGAGAAATCACCTCCCCAGGGGGGATGGCCACGCTGCAATCCCTTCTCCTCCATTCTCCTCTCGGGATCTTGGGCACACACGCACACGCGCCCAGCGTGAGTTTAAGCCACTGGGTCTGGGACGCGAACCGCGGTCAACTACATGGGAGTCCAGTGACATAGCCATTATGCTAACTGCTGGTCCCCACAAATTTTTTTTTAGTAAAGAACTTGGTGCATGGTGAACATGGGAAACTTGTCTGATTGGTCAATTGTCAACAAAAATTTTTAAGGTTTTTGGCATAGGGCAAGTGCACTCTCCAAAGAGACAAAGAGAGGGAAAGTGAGAAATCACGCATGGAGGAGGAGATGGCCATACCACAATCTCTTTTTTCCTTCAGGAACTTTGGGCACCTAGGCACACGCACCCAGTGTGATTTTCAACCCACTGGGTCTGGGACCCAAACCTTGCTTGACCATGTGAGAGTCCAGCGCTTTAACCACAGCATCACACACTGGCCCCTCAATGGGGTATTTTGAGTATCTAATACAAGGTTTGATAGACACATATGTGCAATTTTATTTATTATGCATCCTATATAATAAAACCATGGATGGTATAGCAATCATTTCAACAGACGAGGGCAAAATGCAAGAAGATTCAAAATTGAATAAATGGAGAAACTGGAAGATCACAGTGGAGAGAGATGGAGAGGAAGAAATGCAGACGATATGACCAGGAGGCTGCCAAAGGGGCCAGCAGGTAGCGTGGTGGTTAAGGCACCGGACTCCCACATGACTGACAGTGGTTCGAGTCCTGGAGCTGGCAGCTTGCTTTCTCACTTTCCCTCTCTCACTTTCTCTCTCTCTCTCTGTCTCTGTCTCTCTCTAGGGAGTGTGCATGCCGTATGGCAAAAAAAAATTTAATTATAATAACAATACATTAAATTAAATTAAAAATGATTTTTTTAAAAGTTAGTTTAAAAAAAAAGACTACAAAAGCGAATGAGGCTAAAGCATCAAATTTTCAAGAAACCTACACAGTTCTGTTGACATTTAAGATACAAAGATGAAGGGAACCAGCAGTTAGCGTAATGGCTATGTCGCTGGACTCCCACGTAGTCGACCGTGGTTCGCGTCCCTGACCCAGGGGCTTAAAACTCACGCCGGGCCCATGTGCGTGCGTGCCCAAGATCCCGAGAGGAGAATGGAGGAGAAGGGATTGCGGCGTGACCATCCCCCCTGGGGGGTGATTTCTCACTTTCTGTCTCTATGTCTCTTTCTGTCTGTCTGGCGAGTGCATGTGCCCTATAGCAAAAGCCTCTCCAAAAAAAAAAAAAGATACAAAGATGAAGATTTATTTTTGGACTCTCTTCTAAGAATAGCTTCACATACTTAATTTGCTCTTCAATTTTTTTTTTTTTTTTTTTAGTAAACTATAGACTATGTGCGGGGTTTTTATACCACGACATCATACACCCACCCTCCCCAAAAAGAACACAGTGAGGAGAAAAAGGAAAACTATAAGCAAAAGATGCCATTAAGAGAGCTAAAATGTCGTGTGTCTTCTCTCCAACGTCCCCTCCCTCGGCTGAGGTCTTCTGCAAAGATAATAAAAACCATGGCAACGTCACACGCCCGGCCACACACTCATTCTTTCTCAACTTCCTGATTTCTTTCACGCCTCTTCATATCCCCTGTTGGAATTCTTTTACGACTTCTGATATTTTTACAAATGTCTTATTAATACATAATTGTACAAGTTAGCTATTTTTGCTGGAAAAACTTCAGCTGTGATTTAATTCTATTTTTTTAAGATCAATGTCCCTTGTCTAATGTCACTGCCAGCAAGTCTAGATTTTGCAGCTTTTCACATGCATTGCCTCACATTTTCCTATGAAAAAGATGATTTGAGGACCAGCAGTTACCGTAACAGCTATGTCACTGAACTCCCACATAGTCGACCGCGGTTCGAGTCCCGGACCCGGTGGCTTAAACTCACGTCGGGCGCGTGTGCATGCGTGCCCAAGATCCCGAGAGTAGAATGGAGGAGAAGGGACTGCGGTGTGGCCATCCCCCCTGGGGGGTGATTTCTCGCTTTCTGTCTCTCTGTCTCTGTCTTTCTGGTGAGCGCACGTGTCCTATGGCAAAAACCTCTCCATAAAAAAATAAATAAATATAATAAAATTAAAAATAAAAAGATAAAATAAAAGCTGCCCAGTGTCATACAGTTTGGAAAGATACCTTCTTCATGCTCACTACTCTCCCATCGGGTCTATCCTGTTCAAGCCAAGAAGAAAACTTTCCCTTTTCTGCCTGCCTTGGTAGTAACTGCAAAAGTGGATGTTTAATTCCTTTCTCTAATTTAGGATGAGTATTTATTCAGCAGTTACGCCTTTTTGGCGCTGCGTCGGGATACAGGTGCAGATCCTTTCTAGATTTCACATTGTCTGGAATGTTCCGTGTTTTGATCCAAAGTACACTTTACGCTCCACGAATGAGAGGAAAAGCTGGGGGACCTGGATTCTTTTGCAAGAGTCATTTTTGCAAAAACTCTTTGCAACGAGTCAGTGTTCTGCATATTTTATTTACATTTTTGTAAGTGACGGGGTACTGTTCCCCCTGATGACTTTGACTCTTCCACTATGCAATACGTGAATTTTGGAAAACTCAGCAAATGTCGAGGGGAAAAAAAAAGTCACCAGTATTCTGCCCTCCAGAGATAAGTTTTCTGTGTTTGTTTGTTTGTTTGTTTGTTTTAACAACTTAGAGTATTTGTGTTCAAGTTTTTAGCCATTTTCAATTTTTGTTTTTTGGAAAAGAGACGTTTTTAATAGAAAAGTAAAAACTGTTAACAGAGAAGAATACCGTACCCTGCTTTTTAAATAATTTCTTGGATCCCCTCCATTTTCAGTGTCCTGGGTTGAGAAAATAAGTTTGTTAACTATTGTTTTTCCTCAAAAAACAGTCCAGGATTTGATCATGAAAATTGTGGGCAGGGGTGGGGGGTACAGTCCAGGAACAAAAGTGGCTTTGCGACCTTTTTCCTTCCGTCTAAAAAAAATTGTGCAAGTTGGCAATGCACTAAATACATCGCACAAAGCCCAAATTTGCATGATTTTTTCTGTTTGTTTCTTGAATCAATTTTATCTTATTAAGCCTTATAAATCCCTTCCAGGTTTTGTTTTTTTTTTTTTGCATTACAGGTTAATTATTGGCTCGTGGCATTCATAAAAGTACGAAGGTTTAAGAAATGTTTGCTGGTATCAGCATTTCGGTTTAAATAATGAGTCATAACTTTTAAATATTTTCCAAATATCTTTTTGGTTTGACTAAAATGAAGGCAAATCAATTCTTTCCCTCAAAATATATTGATAGTAGCAAAAGAATAGTGACTGAAGGCTGAGAGATTATCAAAGGATTGTCTTTTTATCACATGAAGCATTTTGGCTCCGTAAGCCATCGTATTCCAATGCGTAATTAACTCTGAAGATAAATATTCACTTCCTCTCCAAAGTAAACCTACAAACATAAAGTCTTGTTTAAGATTTCAATAGGTGATGTATTATGGGACCTCAGGTTTATTATTTTTACCTGAGGTACAGTATGTATTTTGGATGGGTATCGGACTAACATGTTTATGATTTCCATTGGAATACAAAATAGTATATTTTTGTTTTTCTTTGGTTTTGTTTTTGGCCATCAATTTGACACTGGGCGATTTCAACTTGGGAATTTTCTTCGCAATTTCTGATTACATTTATCAAAGTGCCTTTTTTCTCTTATTTTCTCCTTTTCATAGAAGCTCATTCTTTAAACTGGGCATTTTTTTTTTTTTGAAGGGTATAGAAAAGGAGAAAAGGGGATGTTTGTTGCCAAATCTAAAGAATAAATTATAATCCTATTTTCGTAAGTCACCAGTTGATAGGCCCTGCTGTTTCCTAATAAATATTACTTGATTTCCCAGGCAAATTCCCTGCAGAAATTACACTCTCTCCCACAATACAAAAAAAAAAAAAATTAATGTCACAAAGGTGAATTCTAAGATGCAGATGGACAATAAAGAGAGGCAAGCACACAGTGGGCAAAAGTCCTAGCAAACTTGAAAAATATTTAACTGAACAATAATGGAGCCTTGCCAGGTCTCAGAGTCACCAAAGATCATTTTAATTGTTGTAGATATAATGGTGTTCAATGACAGCTGTTTGGGAACAAAAAGGTTATTTCCTGCAAATTTCAGTAAGTTTTCTCCTAAAATAAACTCTCATTGATTGTGAAAATTACCAATTGTCCTTAATGGCAAACGGACAGCAGAGTTGGCTAATAACGTAAAATATGGACTCGGTCCTTCGTGTTGATTTGTAAACACGATCTGGAGGAAAAATTAAAAAGACACAATGTGGCCCACTGTTATTTCTCCCTATGGAGATATTACAGGGCTCTTATGTAAGCGAAGTGGTTGAAAAAAATATCTGATGCAAAAACTACTTACCAACCCCGTGTTGCAACTTTCCCACTAAAGCACAACTTCCTCTCTCTTTTCCCTTCTCTTTTTTTGG
Source organism: Tupaia tana (assembly GCA_026018925.1). Taxonomy (NCBI): domain Eukaryota; kingdom Metazoa; phylum Chordata; class Mammalia; order Scandentia; family Tupaiidae; genus Tupaia; species Tupaia tana. The sequence goes on along the minus strand of JAKSZU010000022.1, from coordinate 3,909,529 downwards.
ATCTGACCAGAATAAGCTAAAAAAAAGAAAAAAAAAGAAAAAAAAAGAAAAAACTAGATTAAAAAAAAAACTCTAAATTTTGCTAAGTTATAGATTTTAAAAATTATGTCTTTCACAAAAGCGATTCAACTTATTAGTAAATCAGAGTGACCTTGGTGTGTTGTAAGTTGTTTTCAATGTTGTATTCATGTATGCAAGTCTATTTTTAAGTTTATTTGGCCCGAGGTTATAACTCAATACATTGTACTTAATGGTCTGATGCTACTTTTTGTTAAAAATTTTTAAATTTAGCATTGACAACCACTTACGTAAAAGATAATAATCTTTTTAAAAAATAATTATTTTAGTTAACTATTTATTTAATTTATTTCTTTTCATTTGATCAGGGAGGGATAGAATGAGAGAGAGAAAGAGAAAGGGAAAGTGAAAAAAGTAAGCCACCAGGTCCAGGACTCGAACTGTGGTCGGTCATGTGGGAGTCCAGAGCCCCATCCACCACATCACCTGCCAGCCCTGAGGGCTCAGGTTCTATTGTCAGGTCAAGAGACATAGTCATTCTGTTCATTTATTATTCGTTTTTTTAGCTGCTTTTCTAATTAAGAAAACTAATATGTATTCACTCTTTATTTTATTTTTTTATTTTATTTATTTATTTATTTATTTTTTGCTATGGGGCGTGTGTGCTCGCCAGAAAGACAGAGAGAGACAGAGAGAGACAGAAAGCGAGAAATCACCCCCCAGTGGGGATGGCCACGCCGCAATCCCTTCTCCTCCATTCTCCTCTCGAATCTTGGGCACACACGCACACATGCCCAGCTTAGTTTAAGCCAATAGGTCCTGGACTGGAACCACAGTCAGCTACATGGGAGTTCAGCGACATAGCCATCACACCAACTGCTGGTCCCACTCTTTTTAAAGTTGGGAAGTTCAGGGAAAGATAAAGAATAAAAAGTACCTGGATGCATGCTATCACAGATAACCACTGGGAAAAAATAAACTTGTTTTTTACAGGTATTTTTTTCTGTATATGCATATGTACTGTTGGATTGTCGGGAAACTCACGACACATTTTTGCATAGAAAAATACATCATGAGTTTCTCCCTGACAAGTCTAAATATGTGTGTATGTGTGTGCATATATATATATATATATATATATATATATATATGTGTGTGTGTGTGTGTGTGTGTGTGTGTGTATATATATATATATATATTTGCCTTTTTTTTTTTTTTTTTTTTTTTTTAGATTTTTACCATAGGGCACGTGCACTCACCAGAGAGTGACAGAGACAGGGAAAATGAGAAAACGTCCCCTGTGGGGAGGGCCACGCCCCACAATCCCTTCTCCTTCATTCTCCTCTAAAGATTTTGAGCATAATTTTCAAGCCACTTGGTCTGGGACTCAAACTGTGGTCAGCCATGTGAGAATCCAAGTGCCTTAACTACCATACCACCTGGTAGCTCCTGTACAATGTATTTTCATATAAAAGGTAGATGGTGTTTTGTTTTTTTAAAAGATTTTAGGTATCTGTTTAATAATGATAAGGAAAGAACTGAAATTTTAAAAAAGGAACTCTCGTTGTCCTTAGGTACCATAAAAATTCTCATTATCCTTAGATATTTAAGTGTTTTATTTAGTTTTTTATTTTTTAAATGTTTTTGAGCAAGAGTTTTTGCTATAGAGTGTGTGTGCTTGCCAGAGAGACAGAGAGAGACAGAAAGCAAGAAATCCCCTCAGAAGGGATGGCCAAGACACAATCCCTTCTCCATTCTCCTCTCAGGAGTTTGGGGGCACACACACACACACACACACGTGCGCCCGATGTGAGTTTAAGTCGCCAGGTCCGGTACCAAACCGTGATCTACTACGTGGGAGTTCAGAGACATAACTATTATGCCATATGCTGGTCCCAATTTTATTTTATTATTTTTTTAGAGAGATTGTTCCTATTGGGTACATGCACTTGCCAGAGAGACAGAGAGACAGGAAGTGAGCAATCACCTCTCAGGGGGGTGGCCATGCCACAATCCCTTCTCTTCCATTCTCTTCTCAGGATTTTGGGCACGCACACATATGCACCCGGCATGAGTTTCAAGCCACCGAGTCCAGGACTCGAACCCTGGTTTATTTTATTCTATCCCTGCCTCCTAGGATCCATAACATTCAAATATATACTTACAGGTAGTAGTTCAGTATTTTTTACTGAAGTATTCCTTTTAAGCAAATACAGTTTAGGTCACTGGATTCCACGTGGCAGACTTCACAGTTTGAGTCCTGGACCCGGTGGCTTGAAAAACACACCAGGTGCATGTGTGTACATGTCCAAAATCCTGAGAAGAGAATGAAAGAGAAGGGATTGTGGTGTGGCCATTCTCCCTGGGGGCTGATTTCTAACTTCTCTCTCTCTCTCTCTCTCTCTCTCTCTCTCTCTCTCTCTCTCTCTCTCTCTCCTTCTGTCTCTCTCTGTCTCTCTGGTGAGTGCTGTGCCCTATAGCAAAAACTCAAAGCAAAATAAAAACACAGTTTAAACCTAAGGCCTTTCCTATATCGATAATAACTTAAATTCACATAATTAAAAGAGAACATTTCTATGAGGTTTAATTTTCTCAACCAAGAAGAATAAGCCTAATAGAAGGAGGTTAATGAATTAATTTCATGAATTTAAATAATTAAACACGGAGTTAATATAATTACTAGTATTTGCCAATCAAATGTTTAGAAGTGAAGTCGCTTTTGTTTCACTCTCTTAGGATGCATTTTAAACTTTATTCTGCAGTAATACTACACTGACTTTGAAAAGAATAGAACTGGGACCAGCAGATAAAGTAATGGCTATGTCGCTGGACTCCCACGTAGTCGACTGCAGTTCGAGTCCCGGACCCAGTGACGTAAACTCAAGCTGGGCGCATGTGCGTGCGTGCCCAAGATCCCGAGAGGAGAATGGAGGGGAAGGGATTGCGGCGTGGCCATCCCCCCTGGGGGGTGATTTCTCGCTTTCTGTCTCTCTCTGGCAAGCACACACGCACCCTACATCAAAAACCTCTCAAAAAAAAAAAAAAAAAAAAAAAAAAAAAAGAATAGATGTATATATTCTGACATGCAAAGATTCTCTTCAGAAGAAAATGCACAGAAAAATGAATTTCAAGTCATTTATGCAAAACAATGATAAAAGCACAGGGCTGGCCCTGTCACCTAGTGGTTAAAGGAGCCGGATCCACATGGCCAAGCACATGGTTCGAATGCTGGTGCTGGTGGTTCGAAAGCATGTCGGTGGCCTCTGCATTGTTTGCTCCAAACCCCCAATGGAGAAGGACTTGCAGCGTGACCACACCCCACTGGGGGCGCTCTTCCTCTCCCTTTCTCACTGTCATCTGTCTCTTCTGAGCTCACAGGCCTTCTGGCAAATTTAAAAAGTTGATCAAACAAACAAAATAAAAGCATATACGATGGTTAAGACATCTGGATCCTGCCTGGCTGACTGCATGGTGTAAGGCCTGGACCCAGAGGCTTGAAAAGCAGGCTGGTGGTCTGGGCCCAAAATCCCTTGAAGAGAATGGAGGAGGGGGAATTGGCAGTGTGGTCTTCCCCCCGCTCCGGGGCTGGTCCTTTCTCACTGTCCCTGTTTCTCTCCAGCAAGTGCATGTGACTCATATCAAAACTAAAATAAGGAGACTAGGAGATGGCATAATGGCTACGTCGCTGGACTCCCATGTAGTTGGCTGTGGTTCGAGTCCCAGACCCGGTGGCTTAAACTCACGGCAGGTGCGTGTGCGTGGGTGCCCAAGATCCCGAGAGGAGAATGAAGGAGAAAGGTTTGCGGTGTGACCATCCCCCTGGTGGGTGATTTCTCACCTTCTGTCTGTCTGTCTTTATGACGAGCACATGTGCCCTATAACAAAAACCTCTCCAAAAAAAAAAAAAACTAAAATAAGTAATAAATGCTAAAGTGTATATACACACACACACACATATATATATACACACATATATATATATATATACAGTGTGTGTATATATTATATATATATAGCTCGAAGTACATATATTTGCTTTTTAAAAATTTTTTGAAGTATTATTTTATTTAATTTTATTAATTTCAATTTGACCAGAGAGAGGAGCAGAGTGAGAGAGAGAGAGAGAGAGAAACAGAAAGTGAGAAAGCATGCCGCTAGGTCCGGGACTTGAACCACAGTTGGCCATGGGGGAGTCCAGCTCCCTTAACCACTTTGCCACCCTGCCAGCCTCCATATATCTGCTTCTATGTGTATGAAAATGCATAGAAAAGAAGCTAGCAAGAAATATCTCAGTCTAGAAAGGGAAGTGGTAATGGGGAGGCTGAGAGGGAGAACTTGAACGATGGGTCCTAGAGGGGGTTGTGTTCTTTCTAGCAAGAGTGCATTCAGGCATGACTGCTATAATTGCTTTTCAGTGGAAGAAATGAAGCTGACCCAACACCGTCTTACCATTCATACTGGCCCTTTAGGACTCCAAAGGCTGGTCCCTTCTGTGGCCATTTCATCCCCTCTAAGAAAGCAGCCACCTCCTGGGGACGTCACGTGCTTTCTCTCTTGCCTTTTCCCCACAGCCCAGCCCAGCATCAGTGCCTTGGCACGTACGTCTGAGTATTTCTGCCGTGAGTACAGAAGGTCATGACCCAGCATGGGGTCTACAACAGACCCACTGTCCCACGAGAGTAGAAAGCCACCAGCTCTGACCGAGAAATCTACAAAGCGCTGTGGGCACAGATTTCATTATACCTTGTTACAGTGACATGATAGACAAAACACACGGGCATTCATCCCTTTTCTAGTAGCATTATGAGAAGTTCAGTTGCAATGAAGTTGAACGATGCTTGGTACACAGTTTGCAATAGTAAGATCTGAGAGGACGGAAAGGGATCATTTCTGGTGCCCAGGCAGGGTCAGCGAAAGGTTCTGCAATGGACTCCATTGTTTCTGGGGCAAAAGAAAGCATTCTGGGGCCAGCATCCCGGCTCCCCTGTGGCCTAGTGCTTAAAGGGAGCTGGATCCTTCATGGCCGACCACAGTTCGAGTCCCAGCCCCGGTAACTGGCCAAAACACACCAGGCACTGTGAAGACATGCCCCAAATCCTGGCAGGTTAGAGAAGTGAACGAGAAAGGATGGCAGCGTGACCGTGCCCCACAGGGAGGCGCTTTCTCCCCCTCCCTTTCTCTCTCTCTGGCTATTTCTGGCTAGCGCATGCACGCTCTGGCAATTAAAACCAAGAAACAAACACATACGATAAAACACAATGTGTTGTCAATCATTTGGGGAGAAGGGGAGAGAGAAAGCATTGTTGCTACTCCATGGAGGACACGATTGATGGAATGAAAGAAGGCATCAGATGTGACAGTAGAACACGGAAGGAAAAGTGGACCTGGAGCCGACCCCCCCCCCCCCCCCCCCCCCGCCTGCTACGATTTGCCTCAAACCTGGATTGATAAGGCCTGATTTGATATGGAAAGTAGAGTTCTGAATCACAGTTAAACAAAGAATGCACCTGCTGGTGAGTGGCGTGGTGGGGAAGGCAGCTGGATCCCACATGGCTGACTGCGCAGTTGGAGTCCTGGACCCAGTGGGTTGAAAAACACGTTGGCCATACATGCATGCGTGCCCAAAATCCCAAGAGAGAATAGAGAAGCGATTGTGGCATGGCCATGCCCCAAATGGTGCGTTCTCATTTCTCTCTCTCTCTCTCTCTCTCTCTCTCTCTGACAAGCACACACATCCTATTGTAAATTTAAAAATACATAAATAAAACTCTACTTTTTTTAAAAAAAGGAATTTAGTCTACTTCTTCATGAATTATGTTAATTATATTAATGAATTCCGACTGAGAAAAGATTGGATAGACACTTATTGCAGATGATTTCTTTCCTAAAATATGCTCACACGGTAATGGACAACTCCGTTTATTCACACGCATGGAAATTTTCCAGGTCTACTCTGAACTCACCCCAGAAATGGAAATGGAGATATGTCTAGAGATGCACCTATCCTTTCATTCTCTTATCATTATTATTACATTTCTGTAGGTATTTCTTCCATTAGTGAGAGACAGAAAGAGGACCTCCAACAGGGTCCCGAATCAACAATCCACTCCCAGCCTCAGCCACCCTGGCTCATGTGCGTACCCGCACTCCCATCAGAAGGGAGATCTCTGGGTGAGAACCTAGGACTCCCCATGGGGGTCCGTTCAGAGGGTGCTTTCTTTTACTGCCATGCCACTGTCTATCCCCATATCCCTTCATTTTCTTTTTTTTTTTTTATAAGACTTCTTCTTTTTTTTTTTAATTTTAGAGAGATTTTTGCTATAGGGCATGTGCACTCACCAGAGAAACAGGAAGAGACAGGGAGAGACAGAAAGCCAGAAATCACCCTCCAGGGAGGAATGACATGCTGCAATCCCTTCTCCTCCATTCTCTTCTTAGGATTTTGGGCACGCGCACACACACGCCCTGTGTGAGTTTTTTTTCTTTTTTTTTTTGGAGAGGTTTTTGCTATAGGGTGCGTGCGCTCACCAGACAGACAGAGAGAGACAGAGAGACAGAAAGCAAGAAATCACCCCCCAGGAGGGATGGCCACGCCGCAATCCCTTCTCCTCTGTTCTCCTCTCGGGATCTTTGGCATGCACACACGCCCAGCGTGAGTTTAAGCCACCGGATCCGGGACTCGAACCGCGGTCGACTACATGGGAGTCCAGCGACATAGCCATTACTCTAACTGCTGGTCCCGCCCCATGTGAGTTTTAAGCCACCGGGTCCGGGACTCGAACCACGGTTGACTATGTGGGAGTCCAGCAACATAACCCATTCCAGTCCATCTGCTGGTCTCTAGCCCTTCATTTTTGAGGCTTCTCTTTTTCTTCTTTACTGGCACATTTTCCCATAGATCTAATAATTGTGTGTGAGCCTCTCTCATCTTGAAAACACAAGTACACATAACAAAAAAAAAAAAACAATGGGACCAGCAGTTAGCGTAATGGCTATGTCACTGGACTCCCACGTAGCCGACCACGGTTCAAGTCCCAGACCCAGTGGCTTAAACTTACGCTGGGCGCGTGTGCGTGCGCGGCCAAGATCCCGAGAGGAGAATGGAGGAGAGGGGATTGCGGCGTGGCCATCCCCCTGGGGGGTGATTTCTCGCTTTCTGTCTCTCTGTCTCTCTCTGTCTTTCTGGCGAGCGCACGCGCCCTATAGCAAAATCCTCTAAAATAAATAAATAAATAAATAAATAAATAAATAAATAACAACAACAACCAAAAACACCCCATTTAGGCTCAGCATCCTCTTTGTAAAAGCTACCTTCGTGCCCCACCGACAAGCATCTCTACAGAGGATCAATTTCACCATCGGCGTTTTCTCAGAGCTCTCGTAATCTGCGATAGCTTAGAGGTAGACTCAGCCATCATATCAGATCTGTCCCAAACCAGGTGTACGACTACTCGGGGACTTCTCTGTCATATGAGAATAGCAATAATGGCAGTGTCTTAGCTCAGGGGATGTGGTGAAGTGAAGTCACACGACCCCTTCCGGTGCCCGGTACGACATGGCAATGCTCCATGGCTGTTCCCGACTGACCCGGCTTCGGCTCCACTGTGGCTCTTCCCGGAGACCCCAGCCCTGTCGTATGTGACCTCCCTGTGCCACCTAACCTGTTTCTGTTCTCTGCTCCTTCCAGGCCATTCTCTCTCTCTAGCTCTGTCCCTTTTCAGACTCCCCCTATGTCTTTTTTTTTTTTTTTTTTTTTTTTTTTTGGAGAGGTTTTTGCTATAGGGCGTGTGCGCTCGCCAGACAGACAGAGAGACAGAGAGACAGAAAGCAAGAAATCACCCCCCAGGAGGGATGGCCACGCCGCAATCCCTTCTCCTCCATTCTCCTCTCGGGATCTTGGGCACGCACGCACACGCGCCCGGCGTGAGTTTAAGCCACCGGGTCCGAGACTCGAACCGCGGTCGACTACATGGGAGTCCAGCGACATAGCCATTACGCTAACTGCTGGTCCCTCCCCCTATGTCTTAAAGGCTCGTGTTCCCCAGCGATGCCTCTGCAGCCTGGCCTTCCTGGAAGATCATTTCCATCCATGGCTACAGTTGCTAGGGACATAAGGACAAGCCCTGTGTTGTGTTTCCACCCTTTTGAGAGTCACAGGACTGTCTAGCCAGCTGTCTATGGGCATCTTCTCTTTCATACACCCCACAAACACCTAAAACTTAACACGTCTCAGATAGACCCCGTCAGTTGCTTGAGTTCGAACCTTGAGGTCAGAATGGACTAATGCACTCTAGGAGGAAGAGGGCCAGTCAGGGATGTTGTGGTTAAGGTGCTGGACTTCCACATGGTCGACTACAGTTCAAGTCCCAGACCCAGGAACTTGAAAATCAACGCCAGGTGCGTGGGTGCACGTGCCCAAAATCCCAAGAGGATAATGGAAGAGAAGGGATTGCAGTGTGGCCATCCTTCCTGAGGGGTGATTTCTCACTTTCTGTCTCTCTGTCTCTCTCTGGGGAGTGCGCACACCCTAGAGCAAACACCTTAATTTTTCTTTTTTTCTTTCTTTTTTTTTAAAAAAAAGGTTACCTACATAAGAGGGTTCCAGGTTTGTGCCCAGAGACCTCCCTGATAGGCAAGGCACGTGTACGCCCCGATCCAGGGCTGGCTGAAGCAGAGAATAGACCAGGCTCACGATGCTGATCTGTCTGTCCCTCTCTTTAAAGATTTATGTTTTGTATTGCTAGAGGGCATGTGTGCTTTCCAGAAAAAGAGAGAGAGAGAGAGAGAGAGAGAGAGCATTCCCCAACTGAGCATGGTCACACTGTAATCACGTTTCCTTCATCTCTCCTTCCTGTCAAGATTGTGGGCACCCGAGCACATGCACCTGGTATGTTCAACCCACCTGGGCCAGGATTCAAACTGTCGTCAGCCCTGTGGGATTCAATTCCCAATGAACAACTCTTAAACACCACCAGGCCAGCACCACTCATTTTTTTTTTTGGAGAGGTTTTTGCTATAGGGCGCGTGCGCTCACCAGACAGACAGAGAGAGACAGAGAGACAGAAAGTGAGAAATCACCCCCCCAGGGAGGATGGCCACGCTGCAATCCCTTCTCCTCCATTCTCCTCTCAGGACCTTGGGCATTCACACACACGCGCCCGGCGTGAGTTTTAAGCCACCGGATCCGGGATGCGAACCGCGGTCAGCTACATGGGAGTCTAGCGACAAAGCCATTATGCTAACTGCTGGTCCCAAGCAACACTCTTTAAAACTTAAAAAAAAAAAAAATTGTCCTCTTAATAGTTTCTAACTCTACTGTTTGCGTAACTACATCCTACTCATCTTTTATGACTGAGCCCAGGTATTTCCTCTTTGGGAAGCCTTTCCATTAAACATCACCCCTCTGAGTGAGATCTCTCCCACTCCAATGTACTCCCAAGGCACTGTGTAATGCCAGTGTCCTTGATATTTCATTAAGTTATTCTACAAAAAAAAAAAAAAAAAAAAAAAAAAAAACTTTTCTGCCTCCTTTTGTGAATGGTGAACTCCACAAAAGCAGAATTTTTTTTTTCTTTTTTTTTTAACTTTTTGCCTTAGGGCACATGCACTCCCTGGAGAGGGACAGAGAGAAGGAAAGTAAGAAATCACTCCCCAGGGGGAATGGCCACACCACAATCCATTCTCCTCCTGGGATATTGGCCATGCATGCACATGCACCTGGTATCATTTTTCAAGCCGCCAGGTCTGGGACTCGAACAGCAGTCAGTCATGGGGGAGTCCAGTGCCTTACCCATTATGCAACCTGCTGGCCCCTTGTCTTTCGTTCTAACACTGCACAGGACAAAGAGGATGTGCTTAGGAAGGAGTTGAAAGGGAGGCTCCACTCAGCCCTCCTTGAATTCCACGGTATAGCGCCCTCATGACTGTGAGCCCAGAACGTAGTCAGATGCTGAAGAGGAGGCTCCGGAACGCCCCACACATTTCATGAACAGCAGATCTCTTCCTGGATTGTTAAGAGTTAACTAGAGTCCATGGGAGCCTTACCAGGTCAATGAATGACCCGCTGTTTACTGAATACCAACTGTTTCCCCACACACTGAGTATGTTCACCATTTCCATCAGTCACATTTCTGCCTGAGAGTAATTGGAATTAAACTTCTGTTTTTCATGAGAAGGAAGAGATTCTTTTGGTAAGATAAGATCTCAAATGGTGGCTCTCAAATAATAGTTGGGCGTCAGAAAAGTCATGACGCATTTTGGCATAGAAAAACACAGAAAAATACATTGTGACTCTTCCAATGACTCAATAGCAAAGGCAGCTCTTCTCGGCCTGGATGGTACTTGGACTCCATCATTCATACAATGAACAAGATTAAAATGTGGTCTTAGGGGTCCAGTAGATGGCGTAGCGGTTACAATGCTGGACTCTCACATGGTCGACCACAGTTCGAGTCCCAGACTTGGATGCTTGAAACTCAAAATGGGTATGTGTGCATGTGTGCGTGTGTGCCCAAGATCCCAGGAGGAAAATGGAGGAGAAGGGATTGCGGTGGGGCCATCCTCTCTAGGGGATGATTTCTCACTTTCCCTGTCAATGTCTCTCTCTCTCTCTCTTCCCACCCTCCCTGAGCACATGCACCCTAAGGGGAAAACCTCTCAAGAAAGAAAATTTGGTCTTAGAATCTGAATGCTAGCAAAATTTTTCAGTTTACCTCTTTTGACCTTTCCATTATAACACTGCTTCTCAAATTGTGATTTCCCCAATGTGACCACTACACGCTATATTCTGGTACTGAAAAGTCACATTATACCTCCCCAAATATGCACAATTATTATCTGCTAATAAAACAAATAAATGTGGGACCAGCAGGTGGCATGGTGGCTAAGGCACTGGACATTTCCACATGGCCAATCATGGTTCAAGTCCCAGACCTGGTGGCTTGCTTTCTCACTTTCTCTCTCTCTCTCTCTCTCTCTCTCTCTCTCTCTCTCTCTCTCTCTCGTCATTAAGGAAAAAAAAAAAGAATGAATAATAAAATTAAATAAATAATTTTTAAAATAAATGTAAAATGAAACGGACAAAAAGACATATATATATACTTTTTTAGTTTTGTTACAGGGCCTGTGCACTCGCCAGAGAGAGACACAGAGATAAGGAAAAAAAGTGAAATGTCACTCCCCACAGGGGATGGCCACGTAGCAGTCTCTTCTCAATTGTCCTTTCAGGATTTGGGGCACGTGCACTCACCTGGCATGAGTTCTCAAGTTGCCAGGTCTGGGCCTCGAACTGTGCTGCTAGCCATGTGGGAGGCAGCCTAAACTGCCGTGCTATCTGCTGGCCCCCAGAAAGATTTTAAATTTGTGTAAGAAACATGAATCTGGGACCAGCAGATGGCGTAATGGTTACATCACCAGACTCCCATGTAGTCTATCACGGTTCGAGTCCCGGACGCAGCGGCTTGAAACTCACTCCAGGGATATGTGCAAGTGTGCCCAAAATCCCAAGAGGAGAATGGAGGAGAAGGGAATGTGGTGTGGCCAACCCTCCTGGGGGGTGATTTCTTGCTTTCTGTCTCTTTGGTGAGTTCATGCATTCTATAGCAAAAACGTCTCTTAAAAAATAAATAAAGAAAAGAAAAGATACATCTGAATCCAGAAAAAAGAAAGGACGCTAAGACTAGGAGTCATAAGGAAAATTGGCGTCATATGAACTCTTTCAGATTGCACAGTGGTGCCGGTAGGGGGGCATTGCAGCACTGTGCAGAGCCACATGGAAGCCAGGTTCGGATCCCAGGTCAACCCAAACACAGCAGGTGCACATTTGCACACCTGTGAGCTTGGCTATGGGAAGGCTGGGATGGGAAGATCGTGGTGTGGAGAGACCCTGTCATGGGTACCTCTCTCTCTCAATCTGTCATAGGAAAAAAGCAAGTAAAAAAAAAAAATTTTTTTTTTTTGGAGAGGTTTTTGCTATAGGTCGCGTGCGCTCGCCAGAAAGACAGAGACAGAGAGACAGAAAGCGAGAAATCGCCCCCCAGGAAAGTTGGCCACACCTCAATCCCTTCTCCTCCATTCTCCTCTCAGGATCTTGGGCACGCACGCACACGCGCCCGGCGTGAATTTAAGCTACCAGGTCTAGGACTTGAACCACGATCCACTACATGGAAGTTCAGTGACATAGCCATTACGCCAACTGCTGGTCCCAAGAAGCAAGTAAAATTTTTAAATAAGTAAAGCAAAATATTATCTAGCATGCTTCTTAAATTTTAGATTCATGGGCTCAGTCAGGGTATTTTAATTAGTCCGGGAATTCTGAATTCTACCTTCCTGGGATTAGAAACAAGCAAACAAAGAAAAGAAAAAAATGTGAGGCTAGCAGATGGTGTAGTAGTTACATAGCTGGACTTCCACATGGCCAACCGCGGTTCAAGTCCCAGACCCGGTAGCTTGAAACTCATACCAGCCATGTGTGCGTGCGTGCCCAAGATCCTGGGAGGAGAATGGAGAAGAAGGGACTGTGGTGTGGCCACCCCCCCCCCCCCCGGGGAGTGATTTCTCACTTTCCCTCTCACTGTCTCTGTCTCTCTCTCCCCACCACCCCAGCGAGTGCACATGCCCTAAAGCAGCAATCTCTACCAAACAAAAGAAAAAAGAAAAAAAAGAAAAGGAAAAACAAAACACTGTGTTTGATACACAACCAGAATTGAGAAGCATTGATCATTATTTATTTTATTTTTATTTATCATTATTATTTATTTCTAATTTGCTATAGAGCACGTGTGCTCACAAGAGCAAGCGAGAGAGAGAGAGAGAGAGAGGGAAAGTGAGAAAGCAAGTCACCAGGTTCAGGACTTGAACTGCAGTCAGCCATGTGGGAGTCCAGTGCCCTAATCACCACACCAGCTACTGGCCCTTGATCGTACTTGTCTAATAAAAACACTTTTTTAGCTTCTTTTTTTTTTTTTTTTTTTTTTTTAGAGGTTTTTGCTATAGGGCGTGTGCGCTCGCCAGACAGACAGAGAGAGACATAGAGACAGAAAGCGAGAAATCACCCCCCAGGGGGGATGGTCACGCCGCAATTCCTTCTCCTCCATTCTCCTCTCGGGATCTTGGGCACGCACGCACACGTGCCCGGCGTGAGTTTTTTTAAGCCACCGGGTCCGGGACGTGAACTGCGGTCGACTACGTGGGAGTCCAGCAACATAGCCATTACACTAACTGCTGGTTCCCTCTAATGAAAACACTTTTGAGTGATGTTGAAAATAAATAACTCAGGAGTAAATTGTCTTTTTTCTGCATAAATAAATAGGAAAGAGGGAAAAAAAACATTTTGAAGAAAAGATCCATTTAAAACACAGCCAATAGTTCACACTAAAACCAACAGTTGTCGGTTTGCCAGAAATTTTAGATTTATCTTAGAAGTAATTCAAATTACATATTGAAGAATTTTTTTACATGGTATAGTTTCCCTTCTAGAATACCAACTAAACTGGGACCTGTAGATAGCATAATGGTTACATCGCTGGACTCCCACATAGCTGACTGTGGTTCGAGTCCTGGACCCAGCGGCTTAAAACTCATGCTGGGCATGTGTGCGCCCAAAATCCCGAAAGGAGAACAGAGAAGGGATTGCAGCATGGCCAGCCCCCTGGGGGGTGACTTCTCACTTTCTGTGGCAAACACCCTCTGGCAAGCACACACCCTATAGCAAAAATCTCTCTTAAAAATTAATTAATTAATTAAGGGCCAGCAGGTGATGTGGTGGTTGGGGTCCTGAACTCCCCACATAACCAACCACTGTTTGAGTCCCAAACCTAATGGCTTGCTTTTTCACTTTCTCTCTAGCTCTAGTGAGTGCCTGTATCAAATTTAAAAATAATAATAATGATAAATAAAATGAAATAAACAGGCTCGATCTTCACTCATGGATTCACTTACAGATATATGCTGTGTTCCTACCTCACCAGACACACAAGCACTTTGTACGCAAGTCCTAGGATCTGGGGGCCGGCAGATGGCGTGGTGGTTAAGGACACTGGATTCCCACATGGCCAACCGAGGTTCGAGTCCCAGACCTGGCTGCTTGCTTTCTCACTCTCTCTCTCTCTTTCTCCCTCTGTTCCTCTCTGGTCAAATTAAAATAAATAAATAAAGTTAAATAAAATAATTATTTTTTTTAAAAAGTACTAGGATCTGAAGAGTTCTTCCTGTTTGGAAAAGAGGGTTATTTTGAATATAATAGTAATTCAATAAATGTATGTTGAGTCATTGATTAAATTTAGTGTAGAAAATACTATTATTTTGAACTCTTTTGAAATCTGTGCAAGAATGTTGTCAGAAAAGTTGCATTGTTAGACCCAGTAGGCAGCAGGAAATCCCGCTGGTCATGGTGGTACTTTGGTAGTATAAAATAGAAAACGGCGCTGGGCAATCAGAAAGTGAGGTTTTTTTGTTTTTAAACAAAAAAAGGCAAAATTGAAGGAACTCTGTACAACACATTCTTAAACTAGAAACGTCTTCTGAAGAGTAATCAGATCATGTTTAATGTTGTGGGCTAAGGAGGGCCCAAGAGTGTTTCTTTCTGGAAAAGAATGAAACTATTCACTATAGCTTTATAATAAAATGAAGGGCTTAACTTCCAGTTCAAGACTCAAAGAAGTATATGTATTTACCAACCCTCTTTTTTTCAAAAGCCCATTAAAACATTCAAAGCTGAGGTCGTCAGGTAGTGTGGTGGTTAAGGTGCCAGACTCCCACATGGTCGACCACAGTTCAAGTCCTGGACGTGGTGACTTGCTTTTGCACTTTCCCTCTTTCTCTCTTTCTTGGTTTCTCTCTGGTCAAATTAAATAATAATAATAAAGTTAAGATAAATAATTGGAACAAATTAATAGCCGCTGCTACTCTATAAGGAACTTTTCTGTGAATTAGAAAACGGTACCCCCCCATTTTTCAGATAGAATGAGCACGTGGCTAGGACTTCAATCCTCCTTTCTCCACTGCTAGTTAGCTTTGTGCAGTTAACAACCCGTGCCACCGTACAGGGCTGAACAGTGCTGCCCTGCATGTGCTCGCCAGACAGACAGAGAGAGACAGAGAGACAGAAAGCGAGAAATCACCCCCCAGGGAGGATGGCCACGCCGCAATCCCTTCTCCTCCATTCTCCTCTCGGGATCTTGGGCACGCACGCACACACGCCTGGCGTGAGTTTAAGCCACCAGGTCCAAGACTCAAACCGCAGTCAACTACATGGGAGTCCAGCGACATAGTCATTATGCTAACTGCTGGTCCCATCATGCAAGTTTTCATTCAGTAAGGGAAAGAGAGAAATAATCTTTTGAGACCTTTTTTTTTAGATTTTTTAATTGAGATATAATTAATATACCCTAAAATGTCCTTTTGTTTTATTTTTTAATTATTTCTTTAATATTATTTAATATTATATATTTTTAAAATTTTGCTATAGGACACGTGCACTCACCAAAGAGACAAAGAGAGAGAGAGAGAGAGAAAGCAAGCTGCCATATCTAGGACTCAAACCACAGTGAGCCACATGGACCTCCAGCGCCTTAACCACCACGCCATCTGCTGGCCCCTTTATTTGTTTGGTTTTTTGGGGTTTTTTTTTTTTTGGAGAGGTTTTTTTTGCTATGGGGCGAGTGTGCTCGCCAGACAGACAGAGAGAGACAGAAAGCGAGAAATCACCTCCCGGGGGGATGGTCACGCCGCAATCCCTTCTCCTCCATTCTCCTCTCGGGATCTTGGGTGTGCACGCACACGCGCCCAGCGTGAGTTTTAAGCCACCGGGTCTGGGACTCAAACCACGGTCAACTACATGGGAGTCCAGCGACATAGCCATTATGCTAACTGCTGGTCCTGCCCCTTTATTTTTTTAAGTTGAATTTTAACATTTTATTTATGAGAAAGAGCGTATGCATGAGAGAGAAAAAGAGAGAGAGGGACAGAGAAACACCCTCAGCAGCCTGGTCACACCGCGGTCCCCTTCCAACAGCCCTCCAGTTTGGGGATGGTAATAAATGCACATGTGGCCCGCACTGTCTCAGGCCACCCAGGAACCAAACCTGAGCTTGGCCGTGGGACTGCCAGCACTACCATTGTTTGCCACTCACTGCGTCCCCAGGCTGGGCTGAAAACCATCTCTGACATGCACAATTTCACAGAGTTTAGTGTAAAGGGCGGGTAATTGGGATTCTTCCCAAAGCTCATGGAAAATGCATATTATGAAAAAACTATGAACAGATTTCAAAAGTTGTTTTTTTTTTTTTTTTGAGAGGTTTTCGCTATAGGGCGCATGTGCTCTCCAGACAGAGAGAGACAGAGAGATAGAAAGCGAGAAATCACCCCCCAGGGGGGATGGTCACGCCGCAATCCCTTCTTCTCCATTCTCCTCTCGGGATCTTGGGCACGCACGCACACGCACCCGGTGTGAGTTTAAGCCACCGGGTCCGGGACGCGAACCATGGTCGACTACGTGGGAGTCCAGCGACATTGCCATTACGCTAACTGCTGGTCCCAGATTTCAAAAGTTTTTACACCAGCCAAAAACTCATACTTTAATTCTATTTTCTACAATTTTTTCAAGTCCCCTCATTTTTTTTTTTTTTTTTTTTTTGAGATTTTTTGCTTTAGGGTACATGTACTCCCTGGAGAAAGACAGAGACAGAGACGGTGAAAGGGAAAGCGAGAAATCGCCTCCTGGAGGGATGGCCACATCCTCCATTCTCCTCCCGGGATCTTCGGCTCACGCGCACACATGCCTGGTATGAGTTTTGAGCGCTAGGTCTGGGACTCACACTGCAGTCAGTCATGTGGGAGTCCAGCGACATAACTGCTATGCCATCTGCTGCCCCCCACCTCCCATATTTCAGACAGCTGTGACACCATCGCGCTAATTCTAGAACATTTCACCACCTAGAAAATAACTTCACATTACCAGTCATTCCCTGATTTCTCCACCCTCCTAGGCCCTAGCTTCACTCATCTCATTTCTGTCTGTGTGAATCTGTTCTTCTGAACAGTTCATATCAATGTCATCATACAGGGTTGGGTCTTCTGTGCTTTATTAATTTATTTATTTTAGTTTGTTTGTGGGTTTTGCTTTTTGCCTTTTTTTTTTTTTTTTTTTTCCTTACAGGGCACGTGCACTTACCACAAAGAGAGAGACAGAGAAAGAGAGAGAGAAAGTGTGAAATTACTCCCCCGGGGGGATGGCCATGCTGCCATCCTTTCTTTCTGTTCTCCTCTTAGGACTTAAGGCACACACACACAGGTGCCTGGTGTGTTTTTCGAACCACCGGTCTGAGACTCCAACTGCAGTCAGCCATGTGGATTCCAGCTGCCTGAACCTCCTCCAGGCCAGCTGGCCCCTGTGTATGGCTTCTTACACAGAGCGGTAAGTCCTTGAGGCTTTCCCATATGGACACTTCCTTTCTTTTTCCAGCTGAATAATATTACAGTGTATGGCTAGACCACATTTCATGGTTGGCAGCTAGCTGGGTTCTTGCCACTTTGTGTCTCTTATGAATAATGCTGCTACTATTTGTACACACGTGGCTGGATCATTCACAAGCAACTTACATTACCTCTGTCATTTTATTTTATTTTTAGACAGGTTTTTGCTATAGGGTGCGTGCACTCGACAGAAAGACAGAGAGAGACAGAGAGACAGAAAGCGAGAAATCACCCCCCAGGGGGGATGGCCACACTGCAATCCCTTCTCCTCCATTCTCCTCTCGGGATCTTGGGCATGCACGCACACGCGCCCGGCGTGAGTTTAAGCCATCAGGTCCAGGACTCAAACTGTGATCAACTACATGGGAGTCCAGCAACGTAGCCATTACACAAACTGCTGGTCTCACCTCTGTAATTTTTTAAATAATTAAAAAGTAAAAAGGGGCCAGCAGGTGGCGCAGTGGTTAAGGTGCTAGACTCCCAGGTGGTCAATCATGGTGTGAGGCCTAGACCAAGCAGCTTACTTTCTCACTTTCCTCTCTCTCTGTCTCTCCCTGGTGAGCACATGTGCCCTAAAGCAAATTAAATAATATTAGTAATAATATTAAATAAATATTTTTTAAAAAAAGAAAAGAAACATGGGCAAGGCTGTGATTTCTGTTTTCTTCTCTCTCTTTTTTTTTTTTGTCTTTGTTAATCCCCTTAGATTCAAATGTTTGTTTGGTTGTATTGACTTGAATTGTCCATATATGAAATTATTAAGGATTTTGTGGCTTGTAAATATACATTTGAGACCATTTTCCTCCTTTAAACACGCAATATGATAGGCACATTTTTAAAAAGTTTTTGGAAATGTCCGCAGAATCTATAGAATCGAATTACTGAAAAAAAAATCATAGTGGAAATTATGTTTTATAGACCCAGACTAAATAATGTCCTAATAATTTGCTTTCTGTCATTAATAAATTGTACAAATCGGGGCCAGTGGGTGGCGTAGTGCTTGGGGCCGACTGCAGTTCAAGTCCTGGACCTGGAGGCTTGAAACTCACACCAGGCCCATGTGTGTGCGTGCCCAAGATCCTTAGAGGAGGAGGGAGGAGAAAGGATTGCAGTGTGGCCATCCCCCCAAGGGGATGATTTCGCACTTCTCTTTTTCTCTGTCTCTCCAGCAAGCAGACACACCCTATAGCAAAAATATCTCTAAAAAAAAAAAGACAAAGTATTCAACTCCTCTAAGCCAGGACTGTTCCATCCGATAGAACACTTAAAGAAATCAAGTCTATTTATCTTTTTAAAGCCTTCCACTTGGAAGAGTCCACTTTTTACTATTTGCAGGAATCACTTATTTATTTATTTTTTAGAGGTTTTTGCTATAGGGCGCATGCGCTCTCTAGACAGAGAGAGAGAAACAGAGAGATAGAAAGCGAGAAATCATCCTCCACAGGGGATGGCCACTCCGCAATCCCTTCTCCTCCATTCTCCTCTCCGGATCTTGGGCACGCACGCACACGCACCCGGCGTGAGTTGAAGCCACCGGGTCCAGGACGCGAACCACGGTTAACTATGTGGGAGTCCAGTGACATAGCCATTACCCTAACTACTGGTCCCATCACTTATTTTTTTTTTAATTCTGTATCCTAGGAAAAAACGTGTTCAGGAATTGATCTGAAAAGGATTTTCTGAGAGAATGAATGGAGGCGGGGGTGTTATAGATTAAAATTAGCCACACACTTTGGAGAGGGAAAAATCTCCCTGTTCTGAGGGTCGGAGGAGAGGTTGCCAAAATAGAATGTCAATAAACAAAGTATTACTCTTCGGTTAAACATTCACATGTCCCTCCCTCCCTGTACTGTAAAAAAGTTTCTGAACACAACTTGACCAACTGTTATCAATGTTCCCTAAACAGACAGACCCAGCAGAGGGGCAGAACACAGTTCTCCCCGTGCCAAAGTCTCACCCCAGAAAGGCGCCCCAGACTTCATGTCCCAGTTGCGGAAATAGGCCCCTTTTGGGGGTGAGTCCAGTGCCAGGGCTGGCAAACTGAAACTGGGAAGAAAGCTGTCCCGATGTCATAGCCGGGAGAAGTCTCGTGGGAGTTCAGCTCACATCTTTCGCCTTCTGGTAGTTAAAAAAGAAGCGGGACCAGCAGCTGGCGTAATGGCTATATCGCTGGACTCCCATGTAGTCGACTGCAGTTCAAGTCCTGGACCCGGTGGCTTAAAATCACGCCGGGTGCGTGTGCGTGCGTGCCCAAGATCCTGAGAGGAGAATGGAGGAGAAAGGATTGCGGCCTGGCCGCCCCACCCCCAGGGGGTGATTTCTCGCTTTCTCTCTCTCTGTCTCTCTCTGTCTTTCTGGCGAGCGCATGGGCCCTATAGCAAAAACCTCTCCCCTACCCTCCGAAAAAAGAAAGCAGCACTCAGGACCAGTGGTGGAGTGGTGGCTAAGGTGCGAGATGTCACTTGGTTGACTGTGGGGCTTCGAATCCCAGACCCAGCACCCTGACCAAAACAGGCCGGACACATGTGCCCAAAATCCCGGAAGGAGAATGGAAGAGGTGACATCCCCTGAGCAGGTCTTTCTCACTGTCTCTGTCTTTTCTGTTTCTCTCTTCACTGAGCACTCATGCCCTAGAGCAAAATTCTGAAAAAGAAGAAGAAGATTGAAAAAAAGGAAAGGAAGAAATGGGCACCTAGATGCCCCCCATTTTTTTTCTTTTTTTCTGTGAACAGGGAAAGGGGAAATTGCGTTACTGAAAACTCCTGGTAGACCCGCCATATCTGAAATCACTCTGCCAGGAAGCCCAGGTCCTGAGCCTTAGTCTCAGACCTCCTACGCCCAGGGCTCTGCATAGGACAGAAATCCCGTGTCAATAGTAGCTGTCCAGGACCAGCAGATGACATACAGTTACATCACTGGACTCCTACATGGCCGGCCGCGGTTCAAGTCCCAGACCCAGTGGCTTGAAACTCATGCCAGGCATGAGTGCGTGTGTGCCGAAGATCCTGATAGGAAAATGGAGGAGAAGGGGTTGCGATGTGGCCATCCCCCTGGGGGTGATTTCTAGCTCTTTGTCTCCCCATCTCTCTAGTGAGCACATGCATGCTATAGCAAAAAAAAAAAAAAAAAAAAAAAAAACCTCTCTAAAAAAAAATGTAACTCTCAGGGCTGGCCCCATAGCTCATCAGTCAAGCTATGCATCGAGAGCCAGTCCCACATGGCTGACTGTGGTTCAACTCCTCTCCTCGGGGACTTGAAAAACGCACGTATATGGGCATGCATGCCCGAAATCCTGACGGGAAAGAGAAGTGGAAGGGAGAGGATTGTGGTGTGACCCTGCCCATGGTGCATAGTCTCTCTCTGGCAGGCACAAGTGCCTCTGGCAAGGACATGACATGTATACACACACACACACACACACACAAATATACACACACATATAGTAGCTGTTCGATATATCAAGAGCAAAATTGGCATGTGAGTCCAAATGTCCAAAGCAAAATGATGTTCATAAAAACATAAAGCCCAGAGGGGGTGGCAGCCCAGTGGTAAAACGCAGCACCTGTGAGACCAGGTGCACGGGAGGGCTTGGGGTTTCTGGAGACCTCCCTGAGTGTGCTGTGGGCACGCTGTGATCCGGGGTGGCTGAGGCTGCTGGGTGGCTGCGCAAAGACCCTGTTGGGAGCACTGTCTTTCTCTCTCTCTTTCTCTCTCTCTCTCTCTGTCTCTCTTGCTCATGGAAGAAATAAATGCACTTAAAAAAAAAAAAAAAAACAGAAAAGCTTCCTAAAAAAGGCTCACATTGGTAGCTGAGCCTGGGGCTTTATGCAAATGAATATTGATGAGTTTTGCAACATAAAAGATGAAAACACAACTTCTAAAGATGATTGAATTCATGCTGTGACTACTGTTTCCATACCTAAACCTCAGCACCCTGTGCTAGGTGGTAGCCACATGCCGTGGGCGAGGTGCTAGGGTTACAACAGTGCACACAACTCAGTCTTCATGGAGTCTATATCCGCCTGCACAGAGGCAGACAATAGACAAATACAGTTTAAAAACTATAGTTCGGGAACCAGCAGTTGGCATGATGGTTATGTCGCTGGTCCCATGTAGTCGACCACGGTTCGAGTCCCAGAACCGGTGGCTTAAACTCACACCAGGTGTGTGTGTGCGTGCCCAAGATTCCACGAGAAGAATGGAGGAGAAGGGATTGTGGCGTGGCCATCCCCCCTGGGGGGTGATTTCTCACTTTCTGTCTCTCTGTCTCTCTCTGTCTGGCTAGCGCATGCGCCTTATAGCAAAAACCTGTGGGGGGGGGGGGAACAACTGTAGTTAGGATAATGCTAAGTGGTATGGCAGGAAAAATGCTGCTAGGAGAATCGAGAAGGACAGCCATGGTATCATGGTGATGCAGCCATAGTGGAATGGTTTCTTTCATAGTAGGCTTGGCTTTGCAAGTTCAACAGTCAACAACCAGGCATTCAACAAACATGGCAGGTCCACTCTCTTGGTTTCAGGCATCGTACCGGCGTTCCCGGCATGAGAAGATGAATGACCTGCAGCTCCTACGCTCAGGTGCTTACATCTGGGCAAGAGAAGACAGTCGCTCCCTCGGTCACGTACACTAAAAGAGAAAGAGCATGAGACCGAAACCACACGCCATGCAGAAGCCCAAGGAAGCAGGTTATTCCCGGTGAGGTCTTCCACACGGTGTCCCAACGGTGGGAGCTTAATGAGGGTCGTGCAGCGCTTCCAGCCTTTTCTGCACGTGAGCAGATAGCCCTTACCCGTGCAGCCCCGTGGGGTGGGGGGTGTCAAAGCAGGGCTGAGCTCACCTGGGCTCTGCCAGCCGGGCCCCTCCCAGTTACCCCACAACTTCGGGGGCCAGTCTCTGTTGTAATCCGTTCTTGGCAAAGGCGTATATTTTGTTTTCTGTTGTTTCTGTCTTTGGGTTTGGCAACGGAAACTACTCTAATTACCTTTTCCCCGGGTCCATCTTCCTCGCTCACTTTTCAGCCTGAACATGTTCGTGTCCTTAGGTTCTCCCAAACACCGCTCTGTGCACACCATTGTCCTAGAGGCAATGAACACATTAAAGGCAATTATTTTAACTTAAGGATAGAGCACGTGCAATGTGTGGAAAAGAGAAAGAGTGAGCGTGCGAGAAGCACCTCCACATCCTCCACAGGCTCTATCACGCCACGATCCTTTCTCCAGCTGGGCCAGTGGGGCCGGGGACACAAACCATGGTAGACATGTGGCTTCCAGCTTCTCTGTCCAGGACCCTACTAAGGCTATGCCCCAGAGGCTGGGCCCAGTGAACACACTTTACAGCTTGCCGATGACAGAGAGCGTTGAGAGGACTTCAGTAGGTAAACTGTTTTTTGTTTGTTTGTTTGTTTGTTTGTTTTTTAAAGAATTATTTAATTTCCATTTGTTATTGTTATTTTTTTTTCTTTATTTGACGAGAGAGAGAGAGAGAAAGGGAAAGTGAGAAAGCAAGCCACTGGGTCCAGGACTTGAACTATGGTTGGCCATGTGGGAATCCAGCGCCCTTATCCACCACACCACCTGCTGGCCCCTGTTTGTTTGTTTTTTGAGAGGTTTTTGTTATAGGGCTCTGCGCTCGCCAGAAAGACAGAGAGAGAGAAACAGAGAGACAGAAAGTGAGAAATCACCCCCCAGGGGGGATGGCCACGCCGCAATCCCTTCTCCTCCATTCTCCTCTCGGGATCTTGGACATGCACGCACACGCGCCCAGTGTGAGTTTAAGCCACCGGGTCCGGGACGCGAACCGCGGTCGACTACATGGGAGTTCATCGACATAGCCATTACGCCAACTGCTGGCCCCAGATAAACTGTTATTGATGTGACTGGCCCAGTGGTTAAAAAATCTGGGTCCTACAAGGCCTACCGCAATCAGAATCCTGGCCCTAGTATCTTGAAAAACAAGCTGGGCATGTGTGTGTGAGCGCCCAAAGTCCCAAAGGGATGGAGAATGGAGGGAAGGGATTGCAGTGTAAGCACACCCACCCCCGGAAGGTTCTCTCCCTCTCCCCGCTTCCTTCCTCTCTGTCCCTTTCTCTGGTGAGCTCACACACCCTCTGACAGTTAAAGAGAGAGAGAGAGAGAGAAAATTTTTATGATAATCTAAGAGAAAATCATTTTGACCAATGTTTTTATTTTTTAAGTCTATTTCTTTCTTTCTATTTATTTATTTCTATTATTTATTTCTATTTATTTATTTATTTCTTCCATGAGAGCGGAGAACCCATAGTAGAGGCCCCTTGCTGCAGCCCACCCCCAGTCCCAGCTGGGCCCAGTCACTTGAATGTGAGTATGCCTCGTATGCACAGGGAGGCACCGGGACATGAACCCAGGACCTCTCCCACGTCAGTGCAGCTGAGCCACCACTGTGCCACCCTCTGGCCCCATTAATTAGCTTTTATTTTTATTTTTATTTTAGAGGTTTTGGCCTTAAAGCACATGTGCTTGCTGGAGAGGGAGAGACAGAGACAGTGAGAGGGAAAGTGAGAAATCACCCCCTACAGGGGGATGGCCCCACTGCAATCCCTTCTGCTCCATTCTCCTGCCAGGATCTTGGGCACGCATGCACACATACCCAGCATGCTTTTGAAGCCACCGGGTCAGGGACTCGAACTGCAGTCGGCCATGTGGGAGTCCATCAACGTAACCACTGTGTTATCTGCCTGCCCCACCAGCTTTTAAATAGAAAACTTAAGGACAATATTTTTAAACAGTTGAAAGTTTGATGGTGAAATGCACTGCTTGGGATTTGCTTCAGAATTATACAGAAGAGGGATCCAGCAGTTAGCGTAATGGCTATGTCGCTGGACTTCCACATAGTCGACCGCGGTTCACGTCCCAGACCCGGTGGCTTAAAACTCACGCCGGGCGCGTGTGCGTGCGTGCCCAAGATCCCGAGAGGAGAATGGAGGAGAAGGGATTGCGGTGTGACCATCCCCCCGGGGGGTGATTTCTCGCTTTCTGTCTCTCTGTCTCTGTCTGTCTGGTGAGCGCACATGCCCTGTAGCAAAAACCTCTCCAAAAAAAAAAAAAAAAAAAGAATTATACAAAAGAGAGAGCCGTAGGAGAGGGGATAAGTGAAACAAGACTGACCACATTCTGAAACTAGAGCTATGGGTACATGGGGGTTCTTTATGATATTCATGTGCTTTAATCTACATCTAATATTTTCCACATAAATAGTTTTATTTTGTCTTTTCATTTTAAACGACAAAGTCTATGACCTATACAATCACACAGGTACCCTAAGAAAACCATCTTCGTACAGAAATCTGGAATTCATTGCTGTTTCAAAATCTTATTAGACTAGGGACCAGCAGTTGGCTTAATGGCTATTAATGACTATGTTGCTGAACTCCCATGTAGTTGACCGCGGTTCGAGTCCCAGACCCAGTGACTTAAACTCACACCAGGCATGTGTGCGTGCATGCCCAAGATCCCGAGAAGAGAATGGAGGAGAAGGGATTGCGGCGTGGCCATCCCCCCTGGGGGGTGATTTCTCACTTTCTGTCTCCCCGTCTCTCTCTGTCTTTCTGTTGAGCGCACTCACCCTATAGCAAAAAGCAAAACAACAACAACAACAACAAAAAACTCTCCAAAAAACAAATCTTACTAGACTAGTGATTTTGTATGCCAGAAAGAAAGGAATAGTAAAATGTCCTTGTAGACTGATAACTACTAGGAAACATGGATTAAACATGTGTTTTTTTAAAATCTTGGAGTTTAGCATGCAAATTGCGTTTTAATATTAATGAGTGACTCTTACAAAAGACATTTACACAGTTGATAAATACCATTTATTGATTTCCTACTAGGAGCCCGACCTGACATTTCCTCATGTGATCCCACTAATTAGAATATATTAGGTCATCAGGAAAATCATGACTTATTTTTCTGTTTCTTCAGTACAAAAATGCATCATGACTTTCCTGACCACCCAATGTTATATAGTTCTGTGCCCCATGATGACATTATTTTGGGGGGGGAGAGGCTTTTGCTATAGGGAGCGTGCACTCGCCAGAAAGACAGAGACAGAGAGACAGAAGGCGAGAAATCACGCCCCAGGGGGATGGCCATGCCACAATCCCTTCTCCTCCATTCTCCTCTCGGGATCTTGGGGACGCACGCACACACGCCCGGCATGAGTTTAAGCCACTGGATCTGGGACTCAAACTGCGGTCAACTACATGGGAGTCCAGCGACATAGCCATTACGCCAACCGCTGGTCCCCCATAATGACATTTTAGTTGAAGAGAAACTGCGTATATGACAGTGGTCCCATAGGACAATACATTATGACCTAGCGTGTAGTTGGCTATACCATCTCGGTTCATCCAAGTACACTCTAATGTTGACACAACACCAGAATCACCTAATGTAGTCCTCAGAACATAGAACTGAGTCATTAGTAATTTCCTAGGTATTCATAAATTATGAAAAATAAAATGTTTTCAAAAGCAGATGAGTGAAAGAAAAACAAGGAGTTACTTCATTCAGTATTAAAGAAAACAGTATTATTAAAGAAATGCCCTTCAAATATGTTTCTTTGACTTTTTCCAAATTAGCTAAAAGAAAGCCCTAAATTGGGGTATGAAGAAAAATTACATTAATTTCGCTATAGTCTCCCTTGTTGTTTTCTTTTTTTAAAAATGTATCTGTATTATATTCTAGCCTAATGACTTAAATATAACCAAGATTAATACTTTTATGTGCTCTAAATTTTTTTTTTTATTTATCGACAACTATTCAGAATAGAAATAGAAAACCGAATTAAGCAGAGAGGTAGAGTGAAAAGATCAAGGAATTTGAAATTAGAAGAAAGGATTATAAGCCTGATTTTGGTACTTAAGGATATAACAAATTAACAATCATTTGGTGAAGGGCAGGATAAGAAGGGATAAAATTTAAAAAGGTGGAAAAGGGACCAGCAGATGGCATAATGGCTATGTTGCTGGACTCCCGGGTAGTCGACCGCGGTTCGCGTCCCAGACCCGGTGGCTTAAAACTCACGCCGGGTGCATATGCGTGAGTGCCCAAGATCCTGAGAGGAGAATGGAGGAGAAGGGATTGCCGTGTGGTCATCCCCCTTGGGGGGTGATTTCTCGCTTTCTGTCTCTCTGTCTCTCTCTGTCTGTCTGACGAGTACATGCACCCCATAGCAAAAACCTCTCCAAAAAAAAGGTAGAAAAAACTAAATAAAATCTGAAGTGAAATTGGGGGGAATGCAGGTAATATTTCCTAACTAGATTTAAAAATCAGAAGTGAGAACAAACTAGCATCACCCAAAACCTAGATGCATATATGAATGTGTGTGTGCATGTAACCTGTCCAGCATGTTGAGCTGGGTATGACATTATCGATTTTGAATGAAGATTTTCTACATCTCCCGGGAATGCCTAGTGGCTCAAGATGGATCAATGGCATTTCCCATGAAGGGGGGAGCCTATGTCAGTCTCATGATCGTATGTAGCTGTGCATGAGTGACTCAGTTCGACGGCTGGAAATACAGCTCGTTCATTTTCCTAAGCTTAATCAGCAACCCGGTTAAACATCACCATCAATGCTAATGCCCAGTTTTGCTGAGTGTTGAGCTCTGGATAATAAAGAAGGTTCAAATTTGTCCCTGAAGAAGTAACCTAAGAGCCGGCCCCCATGAGCTAGTGATTAAGGGAGGAGGATCCCGCAGGGCCAACTGAGCAGTTCAAATCCCAAGTCCCAGTGGCTTGAGACACCCGTGTGCATGTTCCCCAAATCTCAACAAGATGGAGAGATGGAAGAGAAGAGATTGTAGGGTGACCACGCCCTGTTGGGGCATGCTTTCTCTCTCCTGCTCTCTCTGGAGAGAGCACACACCCTCTGGCAAATCAGAAAAAGAAAAGGAAAACAAGGAAGAAGAAGTAACATGATATGCCTGAGGTCTGTTGAAGGAGACTAGGGCAAATATAATTGGAGTGAAAAGGATATCCATTTAGTTATGGTCAACTGGTCAACCCCCATTGCTGGACCTGGGCTTCCTTCCGTTTGTACTAAACAGAGTAAGCAATTATGAACCTGGGAATAAAGTTCCCATTACTGGAAAAAATAAATAAATATGTTTGTAAATCTCAAATGAGATAAACAATCGGGCATTCATTGCAACAAGCAAGTGCCAATATAGGCCCAAACACCAACATTTGGAAGGAGTCCCCATGGTGAGATAAGCTGAAACAGGCATTATCTTGGGTGTCTAAAACCCCCTAGGATTCTATTGCCTGTGTGAGTCGTTGCAGGGTGGAGATTGTGTGCTATTTCTCATTTTATCCCCAGCACTCAGCAAGGGCCTGGCACAAAATAAGCATTCAATAAATGTTTGTGGAAGGAACTAATTCTACCGTAGGTGCACACAGTGTTTTACCAATTTTTAAAAATGTGACCAGCAGTAAGAAACACGTTTCACATCAACTCCTGGTACACACACACACACACACACACACACTCACACATCTATAACACAAAAGTTAGAAAGTAAGGTTTTCTTTAATACAGCAGCTGCATTTTGATTGTTTATATTTTCTTCTTTTCTTTTTATTTGACTTAAAATAAGATTTATCATCCACTAAACTGACATTGTCACACACTAATAGGTCAAGAGCAGCAGTGTGAAAAACAGGTTTATACTATTTTATTTTCACATTGTGTTATTTCTTTTGAAAAGTTTAGTTCAGGCGGTGTAATGGCTATGTCTCTGGAATCCCATGTAGCCAACTGTGGTTCAAGTCCCGGGCCTGGAGGCTTAAACTCACGCTGGGTGCTTGTGCATGCATGCCCAAGATCCCAAGAGGAAAATGAAGGGATTGAGGCAAGGCCATCCCCCCTGGGGGTGATTTCTCGCTTTTTGTCTCTCTGTCTATGTCTTTCTGGTGAGCGTAGGCGCTTTATAGCAAAAACCTGTCAAAAAAAAAAAAAAGTTTATTTCTTTCATGAAAGAGATTGAGAGAGAGAGACAAATATTCTCAAGAGGGTATCATGCCACGATCACCACCCTGGTCCTCCCAGCTGGAATCACATGTGTGTACAGGCTGACCAGGGACTAAATCCATGATCTTCCATGCGGACCCAACATCACTTATGTAACATGTTACCACTATGACAGGTAACCAGCCCAACCCCTTACATTTATAGGCTTCACTAATCATGAATTGTTTTTCAAAAACCAAAAGTCTTTTAGAAGAGAGTTTAGAAAAATATTCATATCAACTCTAAAAGTTTACACCAGGTATCAGCTCATAGCAGTAGGTTCCCCTTGGTCTCTGCTGTTGAATTATGGGAATTTCCCTACCAAAAGCAGACTGGTCCCTACCTTACATAATACACAAAATTTAGCCCCAAAGAGACTGCAGACCAATAATGTAAAAGCTAAATCTATAAAACCCTTTGATGAAAGCTTAGGAGTAGATTTCATAGCTTCAGATTAGTTGTTGGGATAAAATGAGAAATAGCTCACAATCTCCACCCTGCAACGACTCACACAGGCAATAGGATCCTATGGGGGTTTTAGACACCCAAGATAAATAGGATTTCATCAAGATTAAAAACTTTTCTACTTCAAAGGCCATTATCAAGGAAGTAAAAAGAGGCCAGTGGCTGTGGCAAAGTGGTGGCACAATGTTCTACCATGCTAAAGCCATGCAGGAACACCCACCTGGGTGTGCATGCATGCCCGTGGTCCTGACCAGCTAAAACTGGGAGTGGATCACATTGTGAAAATCCCATTGAGGAGGGAGCCCTCTCTCTCTCTCTCTCTCTCTCTCTCTCTCTCTTTCTCTCTCTTTTTCTCTCTGTCTGTATATAGATCTGTATCTCAAGACAACAATAAACAAATGATAAACAACGGAAGAGAAAGCAGGGCGGGGCCTATAGCCTAGTGGTTAAGAGAGCTGGATGCCATATGACTGACTACAGTTTGAATCCTGCACCCAGCACCCTGAAAAACACACCAGGTATGTGTACTTGCCCTAAGTCCTAACAGGATGCAGAAATGGAGACGGTATTGTGGCATGACCATGCCCCGTTGTGGGGGTGGGGCATGTTCTCTGTCTCTCTGAATCTCTGTCTCTCTCTCTGTAAATAAAAAAAAAGAAAAAGGAAACCTACAGGACAGGGAAAAGATCATTGTAAATCATATCATGATGAGGCAGTAATCCCCAACCTTTCTGGCACCAGAGACTGGTTTTGTGAAAGACTATTTTCTCACAGAGGACACGGAGGAGATGGTTTATCAGAATGCACAAACCAGATCCCTCGCATATGCATTCACAGTGAGATTCATGCCCCTATGAGAATCGTGGCCCGCGGATCTGACAGGAGGCAGAGCTCAGGTGGTAAAGTGATGGGAGTGGCTATAAATACAGATGAAGAATCCCTGACACACCTGTCACTCACCTCCTGCTGTGTGGTCCAGTTCCAACCTGGGCCTTGGGGACCCTTGTGATAAGGATTTCTATACAGAATATATAAATAACCCTCACAATGCAACAGCTAAAAGACAACCTAATTTTTAAGTGGATTTGAGTTAATTTTTTTTTGAGAGGTTTATGCTATAGAGCTCATGCTCTCTCCAGAAAGACAGAGACAGAGAGACAGAAAGCGAGAAATCACCCCCCAGGGGAGATGGTCATGCAGCAATCACTTCTCCTCCATTCTCCTCTCAGGATCTTGAGCACGCACGCACTACGTGCCCGGTGTGAGTTTAAGCCACCAAGTTTGGGACTCAAGCCATTATCGACTACATGGGAGTCCAGCGATGTAGCCATTATGCCAACTGCTGGTCCCAAGATTTGAATTAAATTGAAAAAATGAAATTTTAGGGAACCAGCAGTTAGCGTAATGGCTATGTTGCTGGACTCCCACGTAGTCGACCTCGGTTTGCGTTCCGGACCCGGTGGCTTAAAACTCATGCCGGGCGCGGTGTGTGTACGTGCCCAAGATCCCGAGAGGAGAATGGAGGAGAAGGGATTGCGGCGTGACCATCCCCCCTGGGGTGTGATTTCTCGCTTTCTGTCTCTATGTCTCTCTCTCTCTCTGTCTGGCGAACGCACATGCCCTATAACGAAAACCTCCCCCCCGCAAAAAATGAAATTTTAAAATGGATTTGAATAGACTTTTCTTTTTTCTTTTTTTTTTTTTTTTTTGGAGAGATTTTTGCTATAGGGCGCATGCGCTCACCAGACAGACACAGAGAGACAGAGAGACAGAAAGCGAGAAATCACCCCCCCTGGGGGATGGCCACGCCGCAATCCCTTCTCCTCCATTCTCCTCTTGGGATCTTGGGCACACACGCACACGCACCCGGTGTGAGTTTAAGCCACTGGGTCCGTGACTCGAACCGCAGTCGACTACGTGGGAGTTCAGCGACATAGCCATTATGCTAACTGCTGGTTCCCTGAATAGACTTTTCTTCAAAGAAGATACTCAGGTGGTCAATCAACTCATGAAAAGATGCTTGATGTGATTAGTCATTAGAGAAACACAATGGGGTATTACTTCACTCCCATAGGTTGACAGAAAGAAAGAAAGAAAGAAAGAAAGAAAGAAAGAAAGAAAGAAAGAGAGAGAGAAAGAGAGAGAGAGAAAGAAAGAAAGAAAGAAAGAAAAGAAAGAAAGAAAGAAAGAAAGAAAGAAAGAAAGAAAGAAAGAAAGAAAAAAAAGAAAAGAAAAGAAAAAAAAGAAAAGAAAGAAAAAGAGAGAGAGATAACACATGTTGACAAGGACGTGGAGAAATTAGAACTCTTGTATATCGCTGGCGGGAGTGTGAGATGGTGCTACCACTTTGGGAACAGACAGAATTACTGAAAAGAAAGAAGGACTATAAAACCCAGCAGCACTGCTCCTCAAAACATCAGGTTAAATGCGGATTATGATATGATCTGGCCATTCTGCCCCTAGGTATAGACCCAGAGGAATGCACTTGTGTATGTCCACGAATAACCTTGTACATGGATGGTCATAGGAGTAACTAAAAAGTGCAAACACCCTGGGAACCAGCAGTTAGCGTAATGGCTATGTCGCTGGACTCCCACGTAGTCGACCGCGGTTCGCGTCCCGGACCCGGTGGCTTACAACTCACGCCGGGCGCGTGTGCTGTGCGTGCCCAAGATCCTGAGAGGAGAATGGAGGAGAAGGGATTGCGGCGTGACCATCCCCCCTGGGGGGTGATTTCTCGCTTTCTGTCTCTATGTCTCTCTCTGTCTGTCTGGCGAGCGCACACGCCCTATAGCGAAAAACTTCTCCAAAAAAAAAAAAAAAGTGCAAACACCCTAAGTGTTCAACTGATACATGAATTTTTAAAATGCGATATATCCACACAACAAAACATATAGTTTTTAAAATTTACCAGAGAGTGCGAATATTCACTGGAGAGAGACAGAGCGCAAGAGAGAGCTGGGAAGTGAGAAAGCTTCCTCCCATGGGGACGGTCACATCACAATCCCTTCTCCATTTTTCCCTCCTTTCAAGATTTTGGGCATGCACACACATACGTACAGAGTAGTTTGCAAGCCACTGGGTCCGAAACAAAAACCAGGTAGTCGGCCAGATGGATTCAACTGCCTTAACCACTGCACCACCAGCTGCCTGCAATAAAATAATATCAGCCATAAAAAGGAATGGAATACTACTACATGCTATAATAAGGATAAGCCTTTGCAACAGTATGAAGGAATATTAAAGAAAGCCGGTCACGAAAGACCACATACCGTGTGACTCCATTGATAGGAAAAGCCCAGAACAGGTTAATACCTAAAGCCTGACTTAGAGCTGTGGTAACTTGAAGTTGGGGAATAAGGACTGTTAATGGGGAGGAGGTTTCTCTTTGGAATGAGGAAAATGTTTTAAATTTAGATGATAAAGATAATAAAACCACTTTGTCAAGAAATTAGTCACTGAATTGTACATTTCAAGTGTATGGTATTTACATTTTAAAGTATGTAAATTATATCTCTATAAAGCTGCTGTAAAATACCAAGAAGGAAAGCAGGTTGAAACTCTAGAATGATCGAGAAGTGAAATGCACAAGGCACTTCCGCCGTGTAGAAGTACAGTCATTCCAACCTAAGTACACACGTCAGGCAGAGGGAGAGAGACTTTTTTTTTCTTTTCTTTTTTTCTGTTCTTTTCTTTATTTTTTCCTTAGAGATTTTTGCTATAAGTTCTGTGTGCTCACTGGAGAGAAACAGAGAGACAGAAAGTGAGAAATCATGCCCTGGGGGGATGGCCACGCTGCTGCAGTCCCTTCTCCATTCTCCTCTTGGGATTTTGGGCACACGTACACATGCACCCAGTGTGAGTTTTAAGCTGCCGGGTCTGGGACTTGAACCACAGTCAACTACATGGGAGTCCAGTGATGTAACCATTATGCCATCTGCTAGTCCAAAATGGGGGGGGGGGACTTCTGATGATCATGAAAATAGTCATTGAATTTCCAGCGGGGCTGGAGCCCTTTACAATTGTTTCGTTCTATTTTTAATGCCAGAGTATGTGTGTGTGTGTGTGTGTGTGTGTGTGTGCGTGAGAGAGAGAGAGAGAGAGAGAGAGAGAGAGAGAGAGAATGTCCCCAACAAGTCCAGTCACTCTGCAAACATTTCCCCCTAATGCTGGATCCTTTCAGGAGCCCAGGAACCCACCCACCCATCCAAGCCATTGGTCTGGGCCTCTACCAGAACCCTGGCCAGCCATGTGGGATGCAGCTTCCTTAACCACTGGGCTACCAGGACGGGCTTTAACTTCTTATTTCAGAGAATGGGGAGGAAGGACTTCAATCTGTTGATTTAAGCTCTGAATCTTCTCCCTACTGACACTGATCCTCAAAAATTCACTCCCCACCGCAAAGGAAGACCCTCTGCTCTAGAGGAAAAAGAATTAGACGTGTCGAACAGCTCCAGAAGCTGGGGGCTGGAGAGCCCCCTGAGCAGGGACCGCATGCTTCTTCTCTTTAAGGATTTTGGCATAGGGCACATACACTCACAGAGAGCAGAGAGGCAGAGAGACAGTGGGAGGGAACGTGAGAAAGCACCCCCAGGGAGGATGGCGGCGCTGCAATCCCTTCCGCTCCTGTTCTCTGAATTTTGGGCATGTACACACATGCACCTGTCAAGAGTTTTAAGCTGTCAGGTCCGGGACTTGAACTGTGGTTGACTATGTGGGAGTCTGGTGCCTTAATCACTACTCCACCTGCTAGCTCTTTCTTCTTCTTTCTTTCTTTCTTTCTTTCTTTCTTTCTTCTTCTTTCTTTCTTTCTTTCTTCTTTCTTTCTTCCTTCCTTCCTTCCTTCCTTCCTTCCTTCCTTCCTTCCTTCCTTCCTTCCTTCCTTTCCTTCCTCCCTCCCTCCCTCCCTCCCTCCCTCCTTCCTTCCTTCCTTTCTTCCTTTTTCTTTTTAATTTGCTGTAGGCTGCACTTACTCAGAGACAGAGAGAAAGGGAAAAAGCATGCCCAAGCGGGAGTGGCCACCCTCAATTCCTTCTCCTCCATTCTCCTCTCTGCATTTTGAGTATCCAGGCACAGACCTAGGACAGGTAGGCAAGTCAGAAACTCGAACTACACAGTTGACCAAGTGGGATCCAGCCACCTTAGCCACTAGGCCACCTGTCTGGCCCCTCAATTTGCTTCTTGATGTCAGGGGCTTTACTCACCCTCACCTCCCCAAGGAGGGCCAGGCTTCCACCAGGATATTCAGAGAATGAGATTGCCACAGGGACAGGAAGGCTTCCTGTCCAGACCTGAGGCTTTCCAGAGCCTGGAATGTCAGGAAGGACAGAGGCAGGACAAGCAACTGCCTGCTGTGTACCCAGGACACCCCTGGGCCGGCCGCCCCAAACCTCTCTCCAACCTCAGAGCTGAAGAAGCTCACACCCCCCTCGCCACCCCACCCCAGCCCCACGTGCCCGGGTCCCTCCCTGTTAAGAAACACTGCTGAAGAATTTACGAAATTCTGTTAATGAGTTTAAGAAACGCTTTTAATGATTAAAACAAAAACTATCACTTAGCGAATAACGACGTGAGTCACTAAGACCGGGTGGTGGAGGGTGGCCGGATCCTCTAACACCCAGGTGCTTTCATTATTTCTGCACGTCCTGGAAGAGCACCTCGGGCCAACAGCCCTGCAGGCCGAGAGACTGGGGTGGGCTCTGGACCCCCTTCCCCGGGCGCCCATGCTGGGACCGCACCGTGGGCATCGCTCTGCGCTCCGAGTCCTTCTCGGTGAAATGGGCCGGTTTCTGCGCCGCCTCCCAGCGGCGACTGCGAGGAGTGGACGCGCGCAGGTACCCGCGCGGAGCAGGGGTGTCCCCCGCCGCCCGGCCCTACTGTGCGCGCGGGCGGAGAGCCGGCACCGCCCCCGCCCCGCCGCGCCCTCCCGGGCCGGGCCGGGCCCAGCGGGGCGGCGGGCAGGCGGGGCCCACCGCACTCGGAGCCGCCGCCTGGGGCGCTCGGGTCGGCCGCGGGGACACCGGAGCGGGGCGCCACGCCGCCGCCGCCGCAGGTCAGAGTCGGGGCGCCCCGGGCGAGGGGACGCGGACCGCAGGGGCGCGCCGAGGGGCGGGCGGAGGGCCTCGGCGTGCCCGGCTGAGGGCGGGTAGGGGTCTGGCTAAGGAGGCGCCCCCGGCGGACAGGTCAGGGACAGAGTGAAGGGGTCCCGGCTGGGGGTGGCGCAGACCCGGGTGGCGGGCACCGGCTGCACGCGAGGCGCGGAGGACCGAGTCCGTGTGTCCGCACTTCCAGGTTGGGGCACTGGAGACGCCGCGGGGTGGGTGGGGACCCGGGAGGGCCAGGCCCTCTGCGTCCCCGAGTGGGTGCGCAGGCGTCGGGGGCCGCTCCGGAACTTTGGGGCAGGGTGTCCCGGATCAGGAGACGCGCGCGTGTCGGTCCCGCGGCCGCGGAGTCCCCAGCCCAGGACGTCGCTTTCGCTCCCCAGAACTCAGGCGGCGAGCGCGGTGCGCGGACCGCGGTGACAGCTGAGCGAGGGCGCAGTCGGGCCAGCCGGGCTCGGGGCGCTTCAGCGCGGCGCTGGCCGGAGCCGAGCCGCGGGGCTGGGCTTGTGCCCGAGCGTCTCGGGGCGGCAGGGCTGGAGGAGGCCGCCCCCCACCCACTCGCAGGTGGGTGCCAAGGTGCCAGGCACTGCTCGGCAGGTGCCAGGGGCGAACAGGCCCGCCTGGAGTCGCGCGGGGTGGGGACAGGGCAGGCTGCTTTGCAGAGCCGGGTCCCTGGCGTGGGGGTGCAAGGCGTGCGTGCGGTGCGGTCCTTTATGCCTCGGTATTTGGGGAGGAGCCTAAGGTAGGGAGGCGATGGGAGTAACCGAAGTGCTGCTTTTATATAAGGCCGGGCGCTAGGTGGAGAAGGCGCCTCTACCTCTGCCGAGGACCGGGGGCTGCCTTCTCACCCCCTCGCCTCCACTCGGGCTGCAGGTGAGTCGGCCCACCGTGCCCGCGTTTCCTCGCCTTGTGTGGGTGCTGGGTGCGAAATTGGCAAAATGCTGCTGCTTCTCCTACTATGATCTGGGGGTGCTCTTGTTTTCCACTAAGAACCTGATTCACCTGGGCCTGAGGCTAACGGCTAGGGGGGGTTTGGGGGGAGTGTTAAGCATGTTAGGAGAAATTAACTTTACAAAGAATCTGCCGGCATAAAGACACCAAAGTTGGCCTTCTTGGCCTTTCACGATCAGGGACACATGTAAAGTCGTGGAAGTCCTCCCTGGAAAACCAAATCGGGCTGCGTGATGCTCACAGTCGTTTTTGCTCCCTGGTGCTGGAAAAGCTCTTCATTTGGAAGTATATTATTTTAACGCCCGCCGTATATTATTTTAACGCCCGCCGCGTTGATCATTCATGATACTCAGAGTTAAGAAAAAGAATGACTAATTTATTCTGGAAGGGACCTGGGCAGATCTTGACGGATCTCAGGTGTACTTTGGGAGGTTTCCTGTCAATAGCTGAGTGACCAATTGCTGGTTATAGAACCCACTGAGGGGGCTGCGATTTAGAAAACCTGCCCTGTCTAAGCACTGATACTCTCTGTGGCTTCTCAGAGAAAGACCTTCCACCCTTCAGAACGTGCCACAGAAAACACTCCTAGATGCTCTCAGCTCGCATTTGGAGTGACAGCCCACAAGTGTTTAAGTTTTAAAATCATTGTCATGGCGTGTATTTTCAGTCCTATTTGCTCTGGGGTTCAAAAACGGTTCTGCAAGATGAATTTTAGTATAACCCAACTCTAAATCTAATACCACCTTAGCCAAGAAGTGAAGTGGGTTACAAAACTGTCCTTTTTTTTTTTTTTTTATCTTACTGTATACTTCAGGTCATTTTTCTTCTTTATTTAAATTATGTGATATTTGATATTTAACTGCTGATAACTATATCTTAAAAAGCTCTTAGAATCAACTAGTGGCCATCCCAGTCTTGGGAGGAAAAAAATAAACACTGAGAATGCTGGGGGGTTTTGTTTGTTTTTTAATCAAAGTCTTGATCATTTTTAACAGTTTCTAATTCTTACAATAACTGCTGTAAAGCTATGACACCCGTGAAGTATGAAGTCTTAGAGAATTCTAGGCTGAAGACTTTCCGGACATTTGTTTTCTCATTCTTTTACATCTTAAAAAGAAGACACACATTTTAATTAAAACTAAACCGTCCACCAACTTTAAATTCCTTATTGAACTAAAGAATACTTTGAACATACTTTTTGCAATTTCCGTTTTTAACAAACATCCTATTTTCTTTGAAGGGACTAGTCTCCTTCATGTTCACTCCGTCAATATTTCAAAACTACTTAAAAAGAATTCTAGGTTGCATTTTCTTAAATCACAATTTGTAAATCCCTGAGACACTTCATATGTATGGAGGAAAAAGATGTGGCTTTAGGAGGAACAGGACTTGTAAGTGGGTTACTGATCACAGCTAACTGTGTTTAATCGGCAAGGTCTATAAATATAAACAACTACTAAGTTTTCTCTCTTCTGTGATTCTCTCAAAGTAAGATTGTTTGCCACTAATTTTAATGATCAAGACGATTATGTGTGGACACTGCTTAAAAGGTACTATGGTAATATATATATATATATATATATATATATATATATATATATATATAAGTATTGATAGTATATTTCATTTATTATAGTTTTCAAATTAGGAAATGATCATTAAGGACAGGAGACTTTCATGAAATAGGCAAAAGATATTAAAATAATATTCTCTCAGTGTTTTCTACACCCTGGCCTATACTTTCACTTCTTTCATAGGGTCTGTATCTGCCCAATGCGTATTGACAAAATGCTGGTCATGGCAATTTCTGGGTATCTTTCGGCTGAATTCACTGTCATTCGAAGTCAGAAATATAGTCTGTGGTATAAGGTGTTGCAAAAGTGCTTGAAGAAATGTTCGACCTCGTAGAATCCCACTGAATTAGTATGGCTTGTATGAGTCTTCAAAATGGTCATGGGAAATGCATACCTATGAAAAAGCTGGTTTTGAAAAAAAAAAGTTTGCACCAAAATAAACTCATAGTTTAATTCATTTTCCATGAGCTTTTTGAAGTCCTTCATAGAGAGTTTAAAAAAAAAAAAAAATCACTAATCAAGAAAGCTTGATGTAAATGACAAGTCCATAAGCATAAACGTATGCGTCACCCCCCAGATCATCACACTGAGTTTTTACCTTGCTTTGCTTAGTTTTCCTCGTATTATCTCTGCATTCGCTATTCCTCACTTTCTCTTAACTCCTGAAAGCGGCACGAAGAGCCGCAATTTTCTCTGTTTATGGAAGTTCTTTGAACTCTCTAATGACTGCACAAAAGAACAGTAAAATCCGTGAAAAACCATCTGGACAAGAAGAGGACCTCAGTTAATTTCGGAAATTTAAATTGAAGATTACTTAAACTCTTCCTGGAATTTCTTATTTACCTAGTTGTATTTTCTCACAATACAAAAGTAGACTCTGAGGAATCATAGAGCATGTGTGTTAAAGCTGTTTTTTAATCCAAATGTTGTGTTTTGATTTTTTTTTTTAATTTACCTAAAATAGGTATAGGTTCTTGAAATCCGCTCAAATACAATAGATCAAATTTTGGGGGGAAAACTTTTTAGATGTTAGGGTACTTGGAACATCTATGGCCAATAATAGTATATGCTTAAACTGTTATTTTAAAGATCACATTTATGCATTCTTAATATGTCTCGTCGATGATAAATACATATCAGTATTTTAATGCTGAGTATTTAATTCAGAGTACAAATATTTACAATTTTAATTATTCAGTCATAGCTGGGACAAACTTATCCTTTCTAAATCAATATTCTCATCTGTGAAATGGGAAAATTTTGGAGATATTATTCATATATATATATATATTTATATATATATATACACACACACACATATTATATATCAGAAACATTATATACATATATATGTAAATCACATATATATAAAATCATATATACATGTGATTTTAAAACACTATCAGCAAATTTTTGTATCTTAAATGATAGGACTTTGGCCCTTAATTTAACTGAGTTTGGGGTTATTATTCCTTGAATAATAACTTTGGTCCTGAATTTAATTGACTTGATGTTCTAAAGCGATATCTTCATAGATATCTGTGTCATAGCTTACAAATATTACTAATTCGCCCTGGCACTAATTTTGAGATTATTGTTAAGAACGAAGTTAGTACTTCCTCACATGGTGATCAATTTAGAAACGTTTCTGGAACACTGTATCAGTATTCAATGTAAAATTGCATTTCCTATTCTCTAGTGACTGGACAAAAATCTGTCTACCCATTATTTTTATTCCATCTTTGTGAGTCCCCTGTTGTATTGATACTGTGTATCCACTGTGTCTAGAAGAACCAATCTTGCTTTTCTTTGATAAAACTCGGTTCTTTGTATATTTTTATGATGCATCCTGAAAACTTGGTTATTCAGGATAAAAACATTGTCTTACATGAGGACTTTGTGTCAGAAGACAGTTTGATATCAGAGCGTACAAGACTAACTAGTGACTAGTGTTTGTCATTAAAATTGGGTCTCAGGACCAGCAGTTAGCATAACGGCTATGTTGCTGGACTCCCATGTAGTCGACCACGGTTCGAGTCCCCGACCCGGTGGCTTAACCTCAGGCCAAGCGCGTGTCCGTACGTGCCCAAGATCCCGAGAGGAGAATGGAGGAGAAGGGATTGCAGCGTGGCCATCCCCCCTGGGGGGTGATTTCTCGCTTTCTATCTCTCTGTCTCTCTCGCTCTCTGTCTGTCTGATGAGCGCAAGCACCCTATAGCAAAAACCTCTCACAAAAAAAAAAAAAAAACAAACAAAAAAAAAAAAAAAAAAAAAAAAAACCTTTGGGTCTCTTTCCATAAGCGATAACCAAAAGAATATTCTTAGTGGCTTGAAAAGTTACTATGCCCTCTAGTACCAGCTATTTGTTAGTAGCGAGTAACGGAAGAGCGTGGCGTTCATCGCTCCCCATCCAAACCCTGCCGTTTACGTTCTCCTCGTTCTTAAATAATAGACATTATTGTGAAATTTCCCCGATGTAAGAAAAGGGAGGGACTTAGATTGCAGGCGTCCAGCAGGCCTACCCCAGGCAACGCGGGGTGATCTGACCCTGACAGAGGCTTGTGTGCGGACTGGGAGGGCTACGTGCACCTGTCCGGGCCTCCGTGGCACCGGGGCCTGGAACCACTCTGCTCTGTGGGACGTGACGCTGCAAGGCCCGAGTAGACCTAGCTACCAGGACCGGGGACGCAGAAGGCAAAGGAGAGCAGACGCTGGGGCTTGGAGGTGGGGCAAAGGTCCCCCACCTCCACATGTGAGTTTCCCTGTGTGGGTGGGGAGCGCCGAGCCCCGCCGGCGCCCACCCGCTTCCTAGCACAGCCCGGCTGGCTCCGACTCATTGCCGTATCTTCAGTTCTTCGGTGACCGGGTCATTCTCAACTTGAACAATCTTTTCGGGGACAACACATTTCTTCTCTGGACTGTGATTTCTCCCATGTGAAGACATTGCATCATCTACCCATTGCAACTCGAACCCGTTAAAACACAGGCTTGGAAGCTGCCAGGGAGGAGTGAAACTGGATCCTAGAGCCGTGTAGTTCGCAGTGATTCCCAATCTGCGGAAGAAACTGTCTCTTCCCCTTGGCCCAGGTCCGGAACTCTGTTTAGGACTAGTGTTCACTGCTGTGCTATTTAAAAAAAAAAAAAAAAAAAGTTTAATTGCACTGTAAAGTTAAATGTGATTCAATGCAATATAAACAAGATTATAATCATAATTTTAAAAAAAATTAAAAATAAAATTAAAAAAAGGTTTAACTGGTGGGTTTATCTAGGAGCATATTAATCCATGGATAAAAATATACTGAGATAAATAATCTGACCTCGTGGGAGGGTTCAGATTAGCATATACCTGGGGGTGAGAAATGCTTCATAGTTTGCTGCAGATAAGGAGAAGGGAGAGATGAGGGCGGTAGCCAGAGAGGGAATTACCCTGAGTAGGAGGGTAACAGATGCCCGCGTGTTCAACTCCCACATGGGCAGGTTGTGAGGTTAACGTGTAAAGTCCTAAAATATCACGTTAGTGTCTAAGAATTGACCCTGCTCCCGGGTGCCGTAGAATCTGAGAATAGCTTTACATTCCGAAGTGGCCGCTTAGCACCCTTATTCTCTCTGGATCTAGAAATTACTTCAGGAGAGAATCTGGGACAGGGAATTCACCCGTGTGTTCAAGGACGACGTTGTCCTGGAGAGGGAGTGAGGGCCGTGGGGGAAACCACTAGCCTGTCCCCTGCAAGCGGTGACCTTCTGGGAAAAACTTCTTAGCCTGGACCCCACCCGACTGACTGGCTGTCTTTCCACCTCTAAAAAAAATGATTTCTTTTTTCACTCGAAGTCAGCTTTTCAAATGCCGTTATTCCTATCCTTAGGGGTAATTCATCGAATCATTCTCAGCAAAAATTAGATCGGTTACTTATTTCCTCGCTACCTGAAAACAAGGTCTTTAAGGGGTAGAAAACATATTTGGAGTTTGAAAGGGGGACTCAGAAGAAGAGAGAGTAAAATGGAGGTAGTGGAGGTCCCAGTTCCCCCAGAAATCACTCACAGTGAAATATAATACGCAAATAACCATTTGGAATAACGATGATAGGAAAAGCGTTCGCCCACCATGCCTGTATTTGTTTCCTCATCATTTTTTTTTTAAATTGCCAATCTGCCTCAAATAATTTTTGACAAAAAAAAAAAAAAAAGAAAAAGAAAAAACCTAGCAGCTGTTCTGTGACATCAGCTTGCCCAAGAAATGTTATCGAAGTTAGAGCTATGAGCTAGTCGTTGGTTAATGTAATCAAATATCTGAATGGTTCCTCTTTCATTGTGTCTCTTATATTCTCTGCAAGGTTAGACCAGTTACCTGGGTATCTCATGCTTCCGGTCTTCAAACTTTTTTTAAAAGCTTATTATTTCATGAGAGAGAGAAAAATAAACACCCTCAGCAGGGTGTCATGCCCCTGGTCTTTTTTCCTTCCAGCTATCCAGGCCCAGGTGTGTGTGTGTGTGTGTGTGTGTGTGCAGGCCGATATGTACAGGTTGATCGCGGAATCGAACCCCAATCTTCTGTATGGTTTCTAGCGTTGTAGTGTTGTACTCCAGCTGAGTCACTGTGCCTGGTCTGGATCTTACACACTTCTAAAGTATTAGGTAGTCAGGAAAAATCCTGACGTATTTTTCTGTTTTTCTATTCAAAAATGAATTTTTCCGACGACCTGATTGCTTCCTAATATTTTGAAATGAGAGGCATTTTTCAATTATTTCAGATTAAAAAAAATACACACACACACACACACACACACACACACACAATGTTTCATTCTTGGGTAGCTCTATGAATTGTAACATTTTATGCATGCTTTCTTGTTTTCTTTTTGTTGAAAATAGTTGTGGCAAGCTAATGTGTCTTAGAAAGAGAAAGTGCAGCCACCGCAAAAGCACGTTTATCCGTTGTGTGTCCTGGTAGGTGGTGTTTGAGCCTACAGGCCACCCTCGTGCCCGAGAACGAAGCATGTTTATCTGTCATTCGCTTTTTACATAGTCTTGCTAACGTCTATGATCCGAGAACAGACCATCCCAGCGTCCTCCCTTACTAATTGTTGTTCTTTCCTGTCAGTTGGCAATTACTAATGTAAACAAGCCTTTGATTGCCTATAGAAAAGTACCTGTATAGTGGGACCAGCAGTGCGTAATGGCTATGTCGCTGAACTCCCATGTAGCTGACCATGGTTTGAGTCCCGGACCCGGTGGCTTAAACTCAACGCCAGGCACGTGTGCGTGCATGTCCAAGATCCCGAGAGGAGAATGGAGGAGAAGGGACTGTGGAGATGATTTCTCGCTTTCTGTGTCTCTGTCTCTCTCTGTCTTTCTGGAGAGTGCACGTGCCCTATAGCAAAAACCTCTCAAAAAAAAAAAAAAAAAGATTAAAAGAAAAAAAAGAAAAGTACCTATATAAATTATCACTCTCGTTTCATGTAACGGATAAAGGTCGTAAGAGAACACACGTAGGAATGATGTAAATATAAAGTATAAGTAGACACTTCAAAAAATTATTTGCATATGTCAACATCATCCAGATGAGCGAAGTAAATACCCCGTGCATTTGGTAGTGTAGGGTTACGGCGTGTTTGCCGAAAGCATTTGGAACGAATTAGAAACATCCTGATTTTATTTCAAGGCAGTCGAATGTATTTTTAAACTTGCTTTTCAACAAGGTTCAAATTTATTAGCTTTAGGACTAGCGTGATGTCAATGTCTGCAAAAATATAGATGATCAGTTTCTTGAAGGCAAGTGCTGACTGGGTATTATTTCTCTCTCTCTCTCTCTCTCCAGTGCTTCGTTGGCACTCAATAAATATTTTTTAAAAGAATTAAAAAATCAAATAGTCGAAGGCAGTATTTCTCGAAGTGTGGTCCCGGACCATCTGTATCCGCATCATCTGGGAACATCCCAGAAATGCAAATTCTTGGGCCCCACCCTAGATCTACTGAATCAAAAATTCTGGGGGTGGAGTCTAGTAATCTGTCTTAAGAATTCCTTTTTTTTTTTCATGTTTTTAAATGAACACAGAATAATCTTTTATATTTATGGAGTAAGTGTGTTGTTTCAATATATGTATAGAGGGCCAACCCTGTGGCTCAGTGGTTAAAGGAGACAGAGTTCACATAGCTGACTGTGGTTCAAATCCTGCTTAAAAAAACATGCCAGGTACATATGCCTGCATGCCCAAAATCTTGACAGGTTGGAGAAGTGAAGAAGGACTCATGGCATGAACACACCCCATGGGGGGATGTTTTGTCCCCTACTGCCCTCTCACCTTTCTCCCCATCTCTAGCAAGTGCACGTACCCTCTGGCATTTTTAAAAAAATAATAAATACATGTATACAATGTGTAGTGATCAAATTAGAGCAATTGACATGTCCATTGGCTCAAACAATTATCATTTATCCTCGTCAACTTTGTAAAATTCTAC
The DNA here is from genome assembly GCA_026018925.1 of Tupaia tana. Classification (NCBI taxonomy): domain Eukaryota; kingdom Metazoa; phylum Chordata; class Mammalia; order Scandentia; family Tupaiidae; genus Tupaia; species Tupaia tana. Next base: position 3,865,446 of record JAKSZU010000022.1, on the reverse strand, counting down.
AGATGAGTTCATGCAGTGTACCTATAGCTTTCTGTTCCTCACTTATTTCACTTCATGATCTCCAGATCTGTCCATGTTGCCTAAAATGGCAAGAGTTCCTTTTTTATGACTGAATAGTATTCCACTGTATAGATATACCACATTTTCTTTATCCGTTCATCTGTCAATGTACACTTAGATGGATTCCATGTCTTGGCTATTGTGAATAGTGCTGCATTAAGGATTTTGTTTCTGTTTGGAAATCCCTGGTCCATGGTGAATTCTAGAAGCCACCTGATAGCTGGGCGCTCTTTCAGCACTGTGTTTAATTGGGTTACTTTCAGTAGTCCTTATCCTCGCCTATCATTAAATTCTTTGCCGTAATTCTCTCCATTCATAGAATCTCCAAGGATCAGCCTATAAAAATACCCTCCTTGGGTCGTCCTTCCATTACTTGAGAAGAGCTCAGTGTTGTTGTCAATAAGCTCACGTCCAGAGAAGCTGCCTGGCTCACTTCTTTGACTGAGTGTCACTGCTTCTTGCTAGCTTAGATGGTTGCTAGGAGTCCCGAGCCTCCAAGTCAAAGACTATAACTTCAAAGAGCAGATTTTATAAGATCACTGAGGAGGATCCAACCCTAGAGGATTAGCAGATTTACATATTTTGATGACACACCCTGGGAGTACTTAATATATGCTACCTGGGAGCAGATGTGTCTTCTACAGATTTACAAGATCCAGCTTTGTAAACCTCAGCTCCAGCTTAAAAATAGTAGAGACTATCTTTTGTGGTGATTGTGGACGTAGCTTTCTGGTTTCCATTGTGAAGGCCTGGGACCCAAGGACTGAAAAAACTTGTACGCTTACGGATTTCTGACGTCATTATGACTTAGCTCAGGCTGCTTCGAATGCAATTGGGCAATGAATTGCACTCTCTGTGCTTACAGCCCAACTTCTGGAACTTCTCCCAAAGGGCTGGAGGAGGTAGAAAAAGCCATAGACACAATGACTTTCATAAAAGCATTAATGCAAGCATCTAGATCTGGAAGGAACTTAAATATTGACCAGTAGGGAAATGGTTAAGTAAATGATGGTGTAATCGTTGGATGGAATATTACCCAATTATCTATGACAATTGGCAAAACTGTTAGCAACACTTAAAAATATGAAGTCCAAAGTAGAAAAAATGATGAGGTGCACAATTTGAGATTCAACCTTCTGAGAGGTTTATGGAAAGGGTGTGTCTATGAAAGTGTGGGAGGGGAATATGTGAACGTGGAGACAGTTCTATTTAAGTAGTGAGACATAAGGGGCTTTTTGTTTGTTTTTACATTTTTCTCTCTTTTCCAAAGTTTAGCCTGTAGTATCAAGTTACTTCTATAATTAGAAGCATACATTTGTAGCCTTTTTTTTTTTCTTTTCAGTGTGTCAATGACCTTGATCAATAAAGAGAAAGGCAAAGTGTAAGTTAAACATTAAACATCTTCTAGCTCTGTTATCCTTTTAAAGACATTGAAAATAAATGTAGAGGCCAGCAGGTGGCATGGTGGCTAAGGTGCTGGACTCTCACTTGGTGTACCATGGTTCGAGGCCCAGACCTGGAGGCTTGCCTTTGCATCTTCCCTGTCTACCTCTCTGTTTCTCTGTGGTGAGCACACATGCCCTGTAACAAATTAAAGAATATTGATAATAATGAAATTAAATTAAGTTTAGAAAGAAGATAACTATAAGAACTTCATGAATTTTTTTCTGTTATACCCAGATTTTATTTCATGATTATTTTCATTCCACACATTGGACTTCCCTGTATTCTTGTTCAACTCATCTTTATTTGAGAGGGGGAAATAATTCTGTCTCTAAGGTACAGACTCTTTTTTGTTTTCTTTTAGTTTTTTGCCACAGGACATGTGTACCTGCCGGAGAGAGACAGAGAGGGAGAGACACATACACACACAGGAAAGGGAGAGGGAGAAATCACCCCCCCAGGGGGATGGCCACGTACAATCCCTTCTCTTCATTCTCCTCCTGAGATTTTGGGCATGCACACACATGTGCCTGGTGTGAATTTCAGGCCGCCAGGTCTGGGGCTCAAACTGTGGTTGGCCATGTGGGAGCTCAGCGCCTTAACCCTCCTACCTGCTGGCCCCTACAGCCTCTTAATGCCTTCAGCCATTCACAGGGCTGGCAGGTGGCATGGTGGTTCAGGGCGCTGGACTCCCACATGACTGACTATGGTTTGAGTCCCAGACCTGGCAGCTTGCTTTTCTACTTTCTCTCTTTCTCACTCTGTCTCTCTGTGGTCAAACTTAAATAAATAAATAAAAGCCTTCAGCCATTCATAAGGTTTGAATCTATTGACTTCTTTGGGCCTGCAATCTATTTGATCTTGAGCATATACTAGCATCTTGGGCCTTTAAGAAATAGTTTCCAGAGTTTCTCTTAGTCATCCTCTAAAATTGTTTTTTTTTTTTTCCTAAAAACTATGTCAGTTATGTTCTTTTCAAAAACTGAATAACCTCATGAGCGTTCTTTGGTTTTCCAACTCCTGACAGAATGTTGACCTGGCATTCGTACATAGCGGAGACAGGAGCCCGTAAAGGTACGCTGCTCTTACAGGTGGTCACGGGAGCCCTCGATTTCATTCATGACTTTAAAAATAACAAGAGGTTTAAAATAGCACATGGGGGGCTGGACGGTGGCGCAACTGTAAAACTCAGACTCCTGAGGCAGACCCACAGCGGCAGTTCAAGTCCGGAGAGCCCTGAACACATGGGGCTTCTGTAGGCCCAGGATTCAGGGCAGCCTGAAGCTGGGATTGGGTTATGGTGCCGGGACCCTACTGGAGAGCTGGCTCTTTCTCTCTGTCTCTGTCTCTCACTCATGGGACAAATAAACTTAAAAAAAAACATAGCAAGTGGGTACAAATAAAATGCATGTGAACGCTGCAAAAGTTATACAGTATATGTTTATGTACACACACAGGCGAGAATAGTCTATGAATTAACTTTTTTTCTTTTTTTTTTTTTTTTTTCTGTTGCATTGTTCTAGAAATCCCAAAGGGAAAAATTAAGTCATTTGCTTTTGGCCCCAGGTTACACATTCCTTTTTTTTTTTTTTTTTTTTTTTTTTTTTTTTTTTTTTTTTTTTTGGTCACTTTCTTTGGAATTTCTTTTCTTTCTTTCTTTCTTTTCTTTTTTTTTCTTTTGGAGAGGTTTTTGCTATAGGGCACATGCACTCACCAGAACGTGGCCACGCTGCAATCCTTTCTCCTCCATTCTCTTCTCGGGATCTTGGGCACGCACGCACACACATGAGTTTAAGCCACTGGGTCCAGGACTCGAACCGCGATCAACTACACGGGAGTCCAGCGACATAGCCATTACACCAGCTCCTGGTCCCTGGAATTCCTTTTATGAAACTTATATCAGCCTGATGTCTTAGAATAACCTTGATCTTAGGTTTAACGGCTTTTTAGAAATTTTGTTATCAGGAATACTAAGTACTTGTCTCTTTGGTCTGCCTGCCCAGTGTTTGATGACTTAATTCTTCGCATAGGCCACAGAAAACTGCTGCTGGTACAATTAAGTTTATGGGGTCTAGAAGTCTCGATGTGGTGCATCCCAGAGACCAAACCTACTGCCCGAAGCTCTTTTCTCATAAAGATTTCTTTACCTGACAACTATGTATTGAGCCCCTATGTTATGCTAAGAGTTATTTTAGATAAGGAAGATAAAGCAGTGAACAGGGGGTTGGCAGGTGGTGTGGTGGTTAAGGGCGCTGGACTCCCACATGGTTCACCACAGGTCGAGTCCTGGACCTGGCACCTTGCCTTCTCACTTTCCCTCTTACTTTCTCTTGCTCTGTCCCTCTCTGGTCAAATTAAAAAAAAAAAAAAAAAAAAATTAAATAAAATAATTAAATAATTCTAAAAAATAATCATAATAAGCAATGAACAGACAGACAAATCCCATCCCTCCTGCAATTTTTTTTGAGAGTTTTTTTGCTATAGAGTGTGTACGCTCGCCAGAAAGAGAGACAGAAAGCGAGAGACCACCCCCCAGTGGGGACGGCCACATCGCAATCCCTTCTCCTCCATTCTCCTCTCGGGATCTTGGGCACACACACACACACACACGCCTGGTGTGAGTTTAAGCCACCAGGTCCAGGATTCGAACCGCAGTCAACTACTTGGGAGTGCAGCGACATAGCCATTACACCATCTGGTGGCACCCCATCCAGCAGTTTTAAGTGTCGTTATATAGGTTAGCGGGAACATCTTTCAGTGGGCGAGATGGTGCCTCAGAGGAAGTAATGGCCCGCCTTAGAACTCGGTCACCCCGAGAGGCTCCCACTGACCCAGGTCACCTGTCCGAGTTAGGTGTGAGGAAAGCTGTGTCCTGGGATGGTCCCCCTAGATAGCTCCTTATCACATTGTGTCAGGTTATATAGAACGTCTCATGTTTTATATGTCCTGTATAGTCTATTCTGTCACCTTACTTCTCAGAACTGAGGCTATTATCAAAGGAGGTAGAAACACACCTTTGGTAATAAGATATTTCTGTTCTTGAAAATCCAAAGGACACGATGATTATGCACTTTGCAGAAAGAGGAAATATTTTATAATCTCTCAGTGAAATCATTTAAGGGATTAACTCTCCAAGTAGGTTGTGTTTATACATGTTTTTACAAAAATTATTTATACTTAACAAAACCGTAAAACGAAATTTATTGGGAATATCACATTACATTATTATTATTATTTTACTGTAAAGAGATTTTTGCTATAAGGCACGTGCACTCACTAGAGAGACAGAAAGTGAGAAATTATCCCCCCAGAGGGGATGGCCATGCCCCAAACCCTTCTTCATTTTCCTCTCAGGATCTTGGGCATGCACGCACATGTGCTTGGTGTGAGTTTTGTTTTTTTTAATGTGTTTTTTGTTTGTTTGTTTGTTTTAAGAATTATTTAACTTCATTTATTTATTGTTTATTTAAATTTGACCAGACGACAGAGTGAGAGAGAGAGAGAAAGCAAGCTGCCAGGTGCAGGACTCGAACCACAGTAGACCATGTGGGAGTCCAGTGTTCTTAACCACCACGCCACCCACCGGTCCCTGGTGTGTTTTAAGTCACCGAGTCTGGGACTCGAACCATAGTTGACTATGTGAGAGTCCAGCAATGTAACCATTATGCCATCTGCTGGTTCCCCCATTAAAATTAAAAAACAAAACAAAACAAACAAAACCTTATTTTTCTTGGGAAATAAAATCAACCGTTTTCTCTTTAAATGCCCACTATGCTGGATGTCATGGCTCATGCCTGTGATCGTGGCTACTCAGGACAGGCAGGAGGGTCACCACTCGAAAGCCAGCCTGGTCAGCATCACGGGACCTATCCTCTTTAAAAAAAAAAAAAATCAAAAGGGGCTGGCAGGTGGCATAGTGGTTAGGGCAGTGGACTCCCACATGGCCAACCACTGTTCAAATCCTGGGCCTGGTGGCTTGAAAATCACACATGTGGGCTTCTGCCTAAGGTCTCAGGAAGAGACTGGAAGAGAAGGGATTGTGACATGGCTATTTCCCCTGGGGGCTGATTTCTCACTTTTCCTCTCACTGTCTCTCTCCAGTGAGCACACACACCCAATGGCAAAAGACTTCACGCACACACACACACACACACACACACACAAAAAGCCTATTAAAAACTTTTTCCTATTTAGACTATAATATTTAGGGACCAGCAGATGGCATAATGGTTATGTTGCTGGACTCCCACATAGTCAACCATGGTTTGAGTCCCAGACCCAGTGAGTTAAAACTCACACCAAGTGTGTGTGCATGCGTGCTCAAGATCCTGAGAGGAGAATGGAGGAGAAGGCATTGCAACGTGGTCATGTCTCCTGGGGAGGTGAGTTCTTGCTTTCTGTCTCTCTGTCTCTCTGGCGAGCACAGGCACCCTATTGCAAAAATCTCTTTCTCAAAAAAAAAAAAAAAAAAAAAAAAAAAAAAGAGAGAGAGAGAATATAATATTTAAGTAAAGGGAGACCTGTACCCTATTTTAAATGACTATCTTTGGATCAAATGATATATTATAGCTATTTCTAGTTTCTATATTCACAAATTGTCTAACTACCACTATATTTCTTGTTTATAAATTGACAGAAAATATTGACCACATAGAAATTCATTCTGAGCAACAAGAATTTGGGGGGAAAATGATAAGGAATATAGATCTGTAAAAAATGTATATGAAGTTAAATGGAATTCATTCTCCCATATATAGAATACCGTGGTGTATCAGCGTCATTTAATGTAGATACCACCAAAACTTTCCAATTTTATAAATTTTGCTAGTTTGTATATTCCGTTCCACAAACACGTATTGCATGACTACTCACTTTAAAGTACTAGTTATTCTTACACTAGAAATAAAAATCACCCTCCTGAAAACATGGCCTTATCAATGGTGAGACCAAAGCTTTTTTTTTTTTTATTTTTCCTTTTTAATTAGCCATAGGGTGCATGCACTTGCCAAAGAGAGAGAGAGAGAAAGTGAGAAAGCATCCCCCCTGGGGAATGGGCACACCACAATCCCTTCTCCCTCCTGTCAGGATTTTGGGCATGCACACACTCATACACACTGCATGTTTTTGAAGCCGCCATGTCTGAGACTTGAACCATAGCCGACCATGTGGGATCCGGCCTCCTTAACCACCACATCACCAGCTGGTCTAAGACTGGAGCTTTTAACTCTTGAGACTATCGCATGCTGGGCAAGTGAATCAGCATCTAGCAGATAACCACAGCTCCATAAATGTTGAGAAAATGTCTAAGCAATGAAACACAGCACATTGGCACGGCTGTGTCTTTAGGCCATTTACACAATCCCGCACCGTTTACTTGACTGAGCTTGCCTGAGTAAGCTCGGATCCTAACAGTACGCATGCACGGTCCATTTGTTTGTATTATGAACATTTATTTTTTAAAAAATAGAGTTAATTTTATTCATGATCAAGAGTGCCTGTGCATGCATGAGAGAGAGAGAGAGAAAGAAAGACAGACCCCCGATAGGGTCTTGTTATATTCCAGCCCTCCAGCACGTATGGATCTTGTGTTCTCAAGTCTGGGGATCCAAACCTGGTTGGCCTTGTGGCTTCCAGCACTGCAGTTCCATTTGTGCTGCTAAGCTGAGCCTGAACTCTACATTTAAAAACATTTATTATTCTTATTGATTTTTTAGATTTTTGCCATGGATATGTGAGCTCACTGGAGTGAGAGAGAGACGGGGGGGGGGGGGGAAGGGAGAAGTCACCCCAGCAGGGATGGCCATGTGACAGTCCCTTCTCCTCCATTCTCCTTGGAATTTTAGGCACACACACCCATGCGCATGCACACACAGCCAGCGGGATTTTCAGGCCACCAGGTCCAGGACACGAAATGCAGAGTTGGCCATGTAGGATCCAGCACCTTACTCCCCATGCCACCTGCTGGTCCCTGAACTCTACATTTTTAAATGTCAGATCGACTTTCTTTGTCATGCAATGTGAATGTGAAATATTTACCCTGGCCACCAGCTTTTGAATTCCCAGAATGCAAACTAATTTTGATCTTTGCCTAAGTAAAACATAATCAGAGGCAAATTTACTCAGAATGTCATCTGCTCTATTCCGTATTCTGTATTACACATGACATTTGTTGATTGTTTGCCGTCACGTCTCGGGTGTTTTAGGTACAAGTTCGATATACCAAGCAAAATTCTTAATTCCTAGAGGATAAAACTGTGTATTGTCAATCTTTTCATTTTCCTCCCCTACATATGCACTGTGCACTTTCCATATAGCAGAGGGGACTGGGTACATTTTAAATACTTCAAATATATTTTCCACGTTTATTTATGAAGGAGAGGCAGAGAGAGAGAGAGGTTCATGGGCAGATTCCCTGGGGAATGGGCACACCACAATCCCTTCTCCCTCCTGTCAGGATTTTGGGCATGCACACAATTCAATTCATGCACACATACACACTGCATGTTTTTGAAGCCACCATGTCTGAGACTTGAACCATAGCCGACCATGTGGGATCCGGCCTCCTTAACCACCACATCACCAGCTGGCTAAGACTAGAGCTCTTCTGACAGTGTCTCCCCATGCCCGGATCCTCCCGTCCCAGCCTCCCAGCCAGCCAGGACCACAAGTGTGTACCATCATGTTTAGAGTGGGCTGGGGGTTGAGCTCAGGCCTCCCACGTGGCCTCCGCCCCCTAGCAGCGGTGTCTTAGCAGCCTGTGCCTCCATGGCTGGGCCTGGTAAGTTCTTTATCAACTTGATTTCATTTCAGGCCAAGCGTGTGTGTTTTCCGTGTCACGTATATGCAATTCTCAGTGCTTCTCTTCTCCCCGTTCTTCGGAAATGCCCTCAATTGCGCTTTAAGGTGTTCATTTCTATTTTATGTAACATTGTTAGGATGGAGAATGATCCGAATTCATTTCAGAAGGAATGTCTATGTCATTAACTCTCCAGCGGGCAAAGTGGGATCCCGAAGGAGGGAAAAATGTTAATTATGGACTTAAACATTCTGGTTGGATCTTTCCATTGTTCTGGTTGGAATAGGTTGCTTCATGGCCTAAGGGCCACAGTACTGTTTTACAGTCTTGGTTGGAGGCTCCAAAAGGCCTTCTATCTGTTTAGTACTGTCCTAGCAGGAAAGTTTGCAATGCTGTGTGATGTAAGATGTTATGTGGGTTTATTACTCGTGCAAAAAAATATTACTAGTTCCATCAAATGTTCTGCTAAGGGCTAGGTAAATGCTATTAAGGCCCAGCATGTGGGTATATGCCAAGACTCTGTGCTCCATAGGGTGGGACCATGTGGAAGGCCCCGGGTTTGATTCCTGGTCCAGCCTAAAGGCCAGAACACAAGTGGCATGCCCCTGTAATCCCAGCAACTAGGGAGGCGGAGCCAGGAGGAGTGTGCTCACGAGCTTGAGGTTGGCCTGGACGGCATCGCTGGACACTATCCGAAAAAGAGCCTGATGTGGTGAGACCCTGTCTTCAAAACACACACACACACACACACACACACACACACAGCAAAAACAAAACGCTGTCAAGTCTCGGCTCTCAGAGCAAGCCCTATAGGGCAATCCAGTGCATTGGGAGCCAGATCCCCCATGGCTGATCGTGTTCGAATCCTAGCCCCGGCAGCTTGAAACATATGCCAGGTCTATGTCCATTTGTGTGAGGAGTCCTGACCGATGGAGAAATGGAGGGAAAAGTATTGTGCTGTGCCCACGTCCTGTGGGGGTGCTTTCTCAGTTTCTCTCTCACTCTCTTTCTAATGAGCATATAAGCAATTAAAAAAAAAGTTAACTCTATGCTCAGTGACATTAACCTCAAGTTTCAGAAAAGGTACCTAGGGGCAAGCAGGTGGCATGATGGCTAAGGTGCTGGACTCCCACATGGCCAACTATGTTTTGAGTCCCGGACCTGTCAGTTTACTTTCTCACTCTCTCTCTCTCTCTCTGTCTCTCTCTGGTGAGCATACATGCCCTATAGCATATTAGAAAATAATAATGATCAGTACAATTAAATAAATAATCCTCAAAATAAAAATATGTAGAAAAGATACCTGGCTTGAGATAGTTCAAGAGGCGAGGAAAAGAATTTCCGGGATAAAAGCCTGGAATTAGCGACTAGCAGGGAGTGGGGAAAACTGCAAAGACCAGCAGTTGGAAGTGGAGAGTGCCTGTCCGTGAACAGTGAGAAATACGGTTGGAAATACAGATGCGAGGTGAGATGATACTGGGTCTGGAATGCGGGTGCCCTGCGGGCCTTATCTTAAAAGGAGAGAGGAGATTCCAGGTTTGAACTAGAGGAGTGAGGTTGTCTCATCGGAGCCTCGTTTGGCAGTGGTGTGCAGGAGACGCAGCCCGGACACGGGTGCAGAATCTGGGCGTAGCTCGAGAAGGGTCTGCGGGAATAGGTAGCACCGTGAGCGCGGTACACTGAAGCAGCGAGTGATCCTGGAGGGCGTCCTGCAGGGTTCTGCTCAGACTGCCAGCTACTGACCTGGCCCAGGTAAGTACAGGTGTGGGAATAACCATGCCAAAACTATGACATCGTCCTGACATTCAGGCAGGTCATTTTGCATTTCATAAAAGTATCAGGGTGGGTTGAAAAGAACATTTCTCAGGCCAGCCTCGTGGCCTAGCAGTTCAGGGAGCCAGATCTCCATGGCTTCCTGCAGTTTGAACCCCAGCCCTGGCACCTTGAGAAACACACCGGGACATTGTGTGCTGGTTCAATATCTTTTTTCTTTTCTTTTTTCTTTTTTTTTTTTTTTTTTGGAGAGGTTTTTGCTATAGGGCGCATGCACTCACCAGGAAAACAGAGACAGACAGACAGAAAGTGAGAAATCACCCACAGGGGGGATGGCCACACTGCAATCCCTTCTCCTCCATTCTCCTCTCGGGATCCTGGGCACGCAGGCACATGCACCCGGCGTGAGTTTTAAGCCACCAGGTCCAGGACTCGAACTGCGATCTACTACATGGGAGTCCAGCGACATGTCCATTACGCCAACTGCTGGTCCCGCTGGTCCAATATCTTGACAGCGTAGAGAAATGGAGAAAAAGAGATTGAGAGACTGCCACATCCCACCGGGGGGTGCTTTCTCTCTCTCTCTGTCTCTCTCTCTGGAGAATGCACCTGCCTTCTGGCAACTGGAAAGAAAGGGAGAGAAAGATAAGACGTGTCCTTCACTCAGGAGTTAACAGTACCACTGCCCTGGGCCAGCAGGTGGCGTAGCAGTTAAGGTGCCGGACTCCCCATGGCCGACGGCAATTTGAGTCCCAGACCTGGTGGCTTGCTTTCTCACTTTCCCTTCTCTCTCTGTCTCTCTGATGAGTGCATGAGCCCTACAGTAATTAAATAATAATAATAATGAAGAAAATTAAAGAAATAATTATTTTAAAAACAAATAAAAGAAAGAGTGCCACCGCCCTGAGGGATGTACTCTTTCGGGATTTGACTCCGTGATGAGTCCTGGGGGACAACTGTTGTTTTTATAGCCCTCACGGTGTGGGGCTGCATGCTGGGACCCCAGCACTGAACAGGACAGCTTGGTCACTTTGTGTTGTGCAGACAGTCCTCCTTTGTCAAAGGGTTGGTCGAAATTAAAGGGAGGCCTCGTTTAGCTCAGCGTAGGGAATGGATTCTTAGGAGGCCAGCAGTAGGAAAGGATGCCCTGGTGAGAAAGAGAATGCGTGTCATCAGACATATTTTTTACTTTATTTATTTCTTCCATGAAAGAGAGAGAGAGGGGGAGAAAAAGGAGAGAGACCCCCCCACAAGGTCTTCATGCTGTGTTCCACCCCCAGCCTCCCCCAGCCTGCGTCACAGGCCAGCACACGTGTGTATGGTGCATCAGTGTGTACAAGGCGGCCTCGGGGTGTGAACCCGGGACCGTCTCGTGTGAGTTTAGCATTGCAAAACATTGCATTACCGCTCAGGTCCCTATCATTAGGCATGCTTACGCAGAACCCAAATGACCGTCTGTCAAGAAGCCTGTCTTTTTTTTTTTTTTTTTTTTTTTTTAAGAGAGATATTTGCTGTAGGGCACTTGAGCTCACCGGAGAGACAGAGAGGCAGAAAGTGAGAAATCCCCCCCGGGGGGATGGCCACAATGCAATCCCTTCTCCTCCATTCTCCTCTCGGGATCTTGGGCACGCACGCACATGCACCTGGCATGAGTTTTAAGTCACCGAGTCCGAGAAGACTTAAACCACCGTTGACTACATGGGAATCCAGCAACGTAACCAGTACACCATCTGCTGATCCCAGAAGTCCTTCTTGCAGGAGAAATGACAGGTCATTTAGAAGGTCCCCTTCCAAGCCGGAGGTGCAGCGATTTCCTCCTCGTCCATATTATTAACTCAGCAAAACATATTTCCTTCATAATTGGCTCTCCTGGAACACCACTATGTACCGTTTCTGGCCACTTTCATCAGTAATTGTAAGTAGTTTGACCTCTATTTGCATGTACTTTGGGTTTTAAGCAGGTCTTCCCAGTTCATTTCATCATTCTTTTTTTTAAAAAGCACAGTTCTCCAATTTTCTGCCATTCATTGATTTCCATTTTTACTATTTGTAGTAAGTTCCTCTTTCACATGATGTTTTTCACGAGTCACGCACTCTTCTGCAGAAGCGAGCTCCACACATCACCGTCCAGCTCCTGACCACTAAGTCATTCGTCCTAGTTCCTGTGATGTAATCGTCACGGTTGAACAAGACCCGGCGTGACTATGCATTCAGGAATGTCTCTGGGATTTGGATGTGGGTAAAAGTTTAAGTAACTTTTATTGTTCTCCCTATTTGATATAGTCATTGCAAATGTCAACCTGTTATGCCAACGGTTGCAGCTAGAATGGTCACTCCTTAGCCATGCCTGAGATGACTTCTAAATGAGTGATGTCCTCACTCTGTCTTGGGGAAAATTCAAGAATGTTCTAAACACGGATAAGGAACATTATTTTTTAAAAAAGAATTCTTTATTTAGTTTTTATTTATTATTATTATTATTTTACTTTGACCAGCAAGAGAGAGAGAGAGGGAAAGTGAGAAAACAAGCCACCAGGTCCAAGACTCGAACCGCAGTCAGCCATGTGGAAGTCCAGCACCCAAACCCCACCCCAGCTGCCAATCCCAAGGGGCATTATTTTCATAAGGATTATTTTAGTCCTTCTGGTATCAAGCAAAAACATACTCACTGCAGAAAGAAAAATTGATTTTACTTCAAATCTAGTAAAATATTTTGTCGGAAACAGCTTTCACCGTTATTACTAAATAGCTTGTACTTTTTACTAAAACATGTAAGAAATCTTGTAAACGGTTGCTATGTCCCCTGAACAGTGTCTGGCATAGATTGGACCCTCAATAAATATTGGATATTGTGCAATGAATGGGAGGTGATGGTGGACAGAGCATTTCCAGTGGAAAAATACTATGAGCACAGACAGCGAAGTAGGGAAAATGTGAGTTTAGAGAAAATTAAAGTTAATTTTCTGAAGGTAACTTTTATCTCTAACTACCACTGGAGAACTTTTTGGTAATCATTTGGGGGACCTCTTCATTTCTGTATAGTAATGATAATTATTATTATTGTTATTGTTATTATTTGGGGGGAGCTACACAGTTGGGAGTTACAAAATAATAGGTACAAATATAAATGTTGCAAAGATAACCAATAATAGACCTAAAAGTAGTTATTATGACTGTTTTGGAAGAAAAGAAGAGGGAAAGTGGGAATGGCGTTTGGTGTGACCTAAATCCTAATTAGTTGTGGGAAGACGACAATAAATGAAAAACCCAAAAAAGTGGCATAAATAATGTTAAGAAAGACTGAAGTAGATAGCAGGTGAAATGTTTAAAATAATGAAAAAGCATTTAACTTAGGGGAATAAAACTGGAGATAGAGAAGGGTATGGTGAGAAACTTTTGTTTGTCTTTAGAAATCATTTTACATTGGGACCAGCAGTTGGTGTAATGACTATGTCACTGGACTCTCATGTAGCCAACCATGGTTCGAGTCCTGGACCCGGTGGCTTAAACTCATGCTGGGCGCGTGTGCGTGCGTGCCCAAGATCCCGAGAGGAGAATGGAGGAGAAGGGATTGCAGCATGGCCATCGCCCTTGGGGGGGTGATTTCTCGCTTTCTGTCTCTCTGTCTCTCTCTGTCTTTCTGGCGAGCACACACACCCTATAGCAAAAACCTCTCCAAAAAAGAAAAAAATCATTTTATATCATTTTAATGTGTGAATGCATGAAATGTATGCATGTAATGAAATCACATGTGGATTTCATTTTCTTTCAACGTTTTTGCCATAGAGCACATGTGCTCACTGAAGAGACAGAGACAATGAGAGAGAAAATGAGAAATCATCCCCTGGGGGGGATGGCCACACTGCAATCCCTTCTCCTCCATTCTCTTGGCATTTGGGGCACACACACACATGCACTCGGCATGATTTTCAAACCACTGGGTCTGGAACTTGAACCGTGGTCAGCCATGTGGGAGTCCAATGCTTTAACCACAATGCCATCTGCTGGCTCCAGATTTCACATTTTACAATATAGTAACGATGTTATGCTCTCAGAAGCCTTACTCATAAAGAAATGGGATAAATAAAGAACTGGAATAAATAATCCAAAAAACACAGACTCACTTGTAATCATTCTCTAACTTCAAATACACATACGGATGAAGAAATTTGTAACTCCTTAAACACAGGAACAAAACCACCTTCAGCACAATCCTACCTTAGCAAAAGACACGGCAAGACTGTGCGATTTATTTTCTACCATCTATCGATCTGCCTGCCTTTATTTATCTATCATCTAGCTGTCTGTTTTTCCATCCTCTGTTCTTCCCTGTGCATTTCTGCACAGTAATTGAAATGCCAGAGATGACTGTTTCTGATGCTCATCTCCAAAGTGAGCAGTTGCACTGGACCATGAAAGTTACTGCCTTAGGGCCAGCAGGTGGCGTGGTGGTTAAGGGCGCTGGACTCCCACATGGTCAACTATGGTTCGAATCCCGGACCTGGCGGCTTGCTTTCTCACTTTCCCTCTCTCTCTTACACTCTCGCTCCAGGCAGGATGAGAAATGGAGGAGAAGGGATTGTGATATGACCACACACCTTTGAGGGTGCTTTCTCCCCTTCTTTCTCTCTGTCTCTCTCTGGCAAACACTTATACCCTCTGGCAATTAAAAATAAATAAGTAGGGAACCAGCAGTTAGCGTAATGGCTATGTCGCTGGACTCCCACGTAGTCGACCGCGGTTCGCGTCTCGGACCCGGTGGCTTACAACTCACACTGGGCGCGTGTGCGTGCGTGCCCAAGATCCCGAGAGGAGAATGGAGGAGAAGGGATTGCCGCGTGACCATCCCCCCTGGGGGGTGATTTCTCGCTTTCTGTCTCTATGTCTCTCTGTCTGTCTGGCGAGCACACACGCCCTATAGCGAAAAACCTCTCAAAAAAATAAATAAATAAATAAATAAATAAGTAAAAAGAACTTAAAGGTTAATTTGTATGAAGGAGTCTTCAAAAAGTTGATTAAAAATGCATAATATGAAAAAAAAGGGCATGGATTTAAACATGTTTTTGTACCAAAATAAACTATATTTTTATTCCCATTTTCCATGAACTTCTTAAAGATCTCTTATATAGCCTCACAAATTAAACAAGTTATACTAAAGACAAAAGTAAGAAATTCACAAACCCCATCATTTCCCAATTCTTTTACATTATTGAGATTATTCATGCCAATTATATCTGCACAGCAGAAACACCATATTCACAGGTGCTACTGAGCCTCTCTTGTCAACTGTACTCAGTGACACCACATTGGTAACTTGAGAGCAGTCACGATAGGAGTATTTACACCACAGAAATTGGCAAACAGCATACATCGGAGCATTTTTCCGTATAAGGAAAGCTAGTTAAGCATTTACCAGCATGCCTTTGGAATAAGAGAATGAAAATCCAGAGGAGTCTGTAGATTCATCGAGGAGACTATTGCTTGAGTTTCAGGAGAAAGGTGGGTTGGGTGACAACAACCACAGTGAAGTGGGTTGAGGAGTGAAATCATGGAAAGTGAGAAAACACGTGTTCAGATAAATTTGACAGCTGTTGAGTGTTTTTGTGGTTTTTTTTTTTTTTTTTTTTTGCATTTTTTTGAGAGATTTTTGCTATAGGGCGCGTGCACTCGCCAGACAGACAGAGAGAGACAGAGAGACAGAAAGCGAGAAATCACCCCCCAGGGGGGATGGCCACGCCACAGTCCCTTCTCCTCCATTCTCCTCTCAGGATCTTGGGCACACACACACACACACACGCCCGGTGTGAGTTTTAAGCCACCAGCTCCGGGACTTGAACCGTGGTCAACTACATGGGAGTCTAGTGACATAGCCATTACGCTAAGTGCTGGTCCCTGCATTTTTTGAGAAAATCATATGATGTGTTTTAAAATTTGGCCTGGTGCTATGGCATGTTGTTTTCATAGATTTCTAATATTAAATCTCTTTTGCCTTTCTGAGCTAAATCCAGTTTGACTATGGTGGCTTATTTCTTTAGTATACTATTAAATCCTTTAATTAGCACTTTATAATTTTAAACTAATATTAATGCATGGGAATGATATTTTTCTCTGTTTCTTTATCAGGTTTTAGCGGCAATACTTTGCTACTTTTGAATAACTAATTGGTCACTGTATTTCTATGTAAAAATAGCTTATCTAGCAAGAAAGTAATCTTTCCTTACAAGTTTGAAAGAATTCACCTATAAAATTATCTAGGCCCAGAGCTCTTGAGGGAAATAATTCTTTCATAAGTTTTTCGAGTTTTACTTCCATGGCTAATTTTTCTCTTCCTTAAGTCCAATTTTTACCACTTATTCCATTTCAGACACTTTAGTCTGAGTAAATTGTCCTTGGCCTGTATATCAACTTAGATTCTGTCAAAAAAAAAAAAAAAAATCCTACCTCAGATATAAAATAATTAGATAAGTCAATATGAACAGTCCCTTATCTAATGTGAATTCTGTTGATGTGTGAGCAACTGTTATCTTCGTAGACTAGTTCTCGAGCTTATAGGAATGGGTAGGAGAATTTATCATCTAGTAAATACTAACCAATCTGTATTTAACTGACCAGATGAGAATGTGAAAGGACTATAATCTTTGATATAAACCACCTCTGGCATGGATGTTGACTCTGGCCTGCTATATTTTATGACTGGATGCTAAACCTTCTAAAATACAGTGCAATTCTGAACAGATACAGAAAAGGTGTACTGATTTTTGTTTGTTTGTTTTTCTAGAGGTTTTTGCCGTAGGACAGAGAGAGAGAGAGAGAGAGAGAGAGAGGGAGGGAGAGAGAGACACAGTCTGAGGGAAAGAGAAAAATCACCCCCCGGGGGGATGGCCACGCTGCAATCCCTTCTCCTCCATTCTCCTCCCAGGATCTTGGGTGCATGTGTACCCGGTGTGATTTTTCAAGCCACCAGGTCTGGGACTTGAACCCCAGTCGGCCTTGTGGGGGTTCAGCGACGTAACTACTATGCCATCTGCTGCCTCCAAGGTGTACTGATCTTAATAGCAAGAAAGAGTTTGAGAAAGGTTACAGAATTCTGTCTACATCTGAAAGTTGTAGGGGCCAGTCTCATTTTCTGTTTGATCCACTCTTGGGGCTACGAGGTGCAAACAGCAGTTTCCAGAAATCTTTCCTTTCTATCTACTTTTCTTTTGAAGTTTGCTTTCTTTTATGATATAGAGCATGTTTGCATGCTTGAGTGAGTGAGAGAGAGAGAGAGAGAGAGTGAGAGGGGGGCATCCTCAACTGGGTCTCGTGGCACTGTAACCCCCTTTCCAGCCCTCGACCCCTCAGAGTCTTGGCATGTGTGAAGGCTCCCGGAATGTTTCCAAGCCAACCTGGGCACCCAAACCCTGGACCAGCCATGTGGCTTCCAGTCCTGAAGATCAGTTTGCCGCTGCCTGTGCCACCCAGGGGGGGCATCTTCCTGTCTACTTCTTAATGAGTTCATGTGTATTTCAACGGAAAATTCAGACGAGGATTAAAGAAAGCTAGCGTGGCTTAATCTTAACCAGGAATGAACAGTATTTAATGTTTCAGAAAGAGATTTTGTGTGCATGTTTTCGTTTGTTTATCATCCCTCCACATGCTTAAGCCCTTTTTTTTTTTTTTTTGTAGTTTCCTTAAATGTAAAGAAGTTCAAGCGGTGATGTCTTACAAAGTTGTTTCCCTTGTGGTCTCCATGTTACACTAATGAACAGTTCAGGCATGAATGTACTTTCCAGCTTTGACTAACGAATTCGAGTGTTTATGTAAATGGCTCTGAGACGTGTCAGCACTCACAGCCCGAAAATAGAAAACACCCGGGCGTAAAACGCTGGCCCATGGGCGCTCTCTTTCTAGAGCAGAACATGTCCCATTCTAAGAACAAAACTGTCATCTCATGATTGAGAATGAGTCTGAAGAGGTTTTTCCATTTCCAAACAATGTCAGAGAAACAAACAAACGAGCAAAATGCATGGACTGTTTTTACATGCTTTCATGAGTCGAGATAACCAAAGAGGAAAACATGCTATTTTCCCAAGCTATCACTTCTTTGCTATGCCTCAAGTAATAGAAGCATTTTTTTTTTTTTTAATCAATGCTCAGTTAAAAGGTGCAAAAGTAAAAAAGAAGAATCACCACGTTTTGTGTCAGTGAGATGGTGCAGAGCGTGGGGTCAGGAGGTTGGGCCTGCAGGGCATGATGATAAGGCGTTTGGCACTGGGTGCTGTTTTGTCTTTTAGGGAATGTACAGTTATTCTAGAATCCCCGAGCCCTTCATAAGAGACGAGGATATGAATCACTCGGTGCTTAGATAATCTGTTTTCTGGTCTTCCTCTGAAAAAATCCACTTTGTGTGGGCGGCCTCTATCATAGCCACATGGCTGTGGCAGCCGGCTGCACTTTGACCTCAGGCTAACACTCATGTGCCATCTGGGTGGAGGCACCATTTCAATGCCTATCATCTTTGCAATGTGTAACTTTTATCAGGCATCTGTCTTTCGAGGTGGTTAATCCTTTTCGGATCTAGTTTTTCTTACGTCTGCACAATAAAGTAGGCATCATTCTTCAGTTGACAGAGAAGATGAGTAAGATAAAGGACTGTGACTCAAATGAGGAGAGCGGGTGAAGGAAATGAATACTTGTCTCTGTTAGAAAGTCAACTTACCAACTTTCTCCAGGCCTGTTGGAATGGTCTGAGGGTCTGTCAACTCCTTCTAGGGGATATACAGTGTTACAGTTTAGGCAAAGCAGACATTCAGAATGAAACCAGGAGAGAAACTCTGTGTATGTGTGTGTGTGTGTGTGTGCGCGCGCGCGCGCGCGCACTTGCACATTTGGGGAGCTTAAGGTGTCTCCGGGTTTTGAATGTGTGTGTGTCTTGAACATTTTGTTTCTTTCTTCTCTTCAGATTCGAGAGAAGCCAACTTTAAACCACAGCTAGACACCGAGAAGACCGTTTTCTCCAACAAAAGTCACCCATTCACGGTAGGCAGACTCCGAATTTCTTCTGTTCACTTTGTCCTGAATGGCATCCTCTTTAAGGAAATGCAAATTCTTCATAATACTTTGTTGTAACATTTCTTCGAAAGCTTCTGTTTGGGGAGTCACAATACTTTCTGCTGTATAATTGACCCGTCAGTTGGAATGCGTGGTAACATATTTGTCTAAGACAAGACAAAAGATAGGAAAATGGCCTGGAAGTTGAGAACTAACTCAAATCCTTATGAGTGAGTCTCTTCACAAGTCTTTCACAGTCCTCTTGTTTTTCTACCCAAGTCATAATGACAAGTACATTAGTGTAGGCTCTTATACTTAAAGAGAGATAAAAAATGAAGATAGCTTGCCTGTGGTTGGCAATTATCATCATTATCTCTGGTCACAAAGGCACAATGAGCTTCATATATGGCAGATAAGCACCACTCTGGAGGGCACCCCGCTGAGTGCTGGCTAGCACCCTGCATCAAAACTGCTTCCTTTCTGGGACTGTTTAGATTGGGGTGTGATTTCAGGGGCTCCAGGCAAAGTTCTGGCAAATGCGCCATAGAGAATGTAGATTTCTGGGGCCTGATCCTAGAGTCCTATGGTTCTTGGACTCTAGATGTGTTTGGGAAGGGAAAGGAGACATGAGTCCCTTCAACATCTTCTGTATTAGTTTCAGGACTATTGTTTTCAGTAAATCATCAAAAATCATAAGGTGGGGGGAACCAGCTGTTGGTGTAATGGCTATGTCGCTGAACGCCCATGTAGTCGACCGTGGTTCGGGTCCCAGACCCGGTGGCTTAAACTCACGCCGGGTGCGTGTGCGTGCATGCCAAGATCCTAAGAGGAGAATGGAGGAGAAGGGATTGCGGTGTGGCCATCCCCCCTGGGGGGTGATTCCTCGCTTTCTGTCTCTCTGTCTCTCTCTGTCTTTCTGGCGAGCACACGCGCCCCATAGCAAAAAAACTCTAAAAAAAAAAAAAAAAAAATGTAATACTAAGGATTTTTAATTCTACCCTAAATATTTTTTGCTAGTAACTCTTTTGTATGCTCAACAAATTTAATAAACTACACTAGTTCATGGGTTTTTCACGAAATAGGAAATAGAAGTTGTACTAAAAGTTGTTAAATTCATAGAGACAGAAAGAATGGTGATTACCAGGGCTGGGTGTTGGGGGCAGTTACTGTTTGATGGGTCTAGAGCTTCCGTTTTGCAAGATGAAAAAATATGGAGTTGATTTCATCACATGGTGAATGTGCTTAATGTCACCGAACTGTACATGTACAAAGGTTAAAATGGGGGACCGGCAGGTGGCAAGGTGGCTAAAGGCATTAGACTCCCACATGGCCGTCCACGGTTTGAGTCCAGGACCTGGTGGCTTGCTTTCTCACTTTCCCTCTCTCTCTTTCGTGGTCTCTCTCTGATGAAAACTAGAAAATAATAATAATAATAATAATAAAGTTAAAATAAAATAATTCTTTAAAAAAAGGTTAAAATGGTCAATTTCACATTACATATATTATCCACCATTTTTTCAAAGTATGAAAGAAATCACAAAAGTTTTCAGCAGTTCTTTCCTACTTCTTTGCCAGGGATCCCAGCTAGAAGGAGACTCTCTGCCTGGGGACATCAGTCCTTAGGAACACCCCCTATTTTTATTATTTTTTTAAATTTTATACATTTAATCACGCTACATCCCTTGGCTTGTAAATTGAATTTGCCCAACGTGAAGACACTTCACACCGGTCTTTTTTAACGTGGAGGTGATTCCATGGGCATTGTTGACCAACTGACAGTTTAAACTTCACATAAATTGTGAAGTTCAAAAAAAACCCTGGCACACAGGAAATGGCAGAGTTGCAATGGTGAGGAGAGTTGCTTGTGGGGTTAATCTGTAACTAGGCCAAATGAATCTATAAAAAGAGGAGAAACGCCATAAGAACTATGGTAACGGATGGGAAGGGAGAAAAAAGGCTTAGATGAAAGATAGCTGAACTCATTCGGTCCCGACGATTTTACGGCCGAGGAATTCCATTATAGGTGCACTGGGTGGGTCGGAGCACGGTCCGTAATGACTCACGGTACACCACGATCTTTATCGTCTTCTGTATGTGTTCACATGCAAGGTTCAGCCGTGCTGTCTGTAAATAAACTCTCCGTCTGGCAGGTACTGCCGTGCACGGATTCAGGGCTTCGAGATGGAGACACCAACAATGCTCTTAAACTCCAGGGACGGGAGAGTGGGGACGTTTAGCAATCACGTTAGGGACAGATTTATTTTTCTTTCAATGTTGTCTACGGGGTTTGTTTTGTTTTGTATGCATGTCTCTCTTGTTTAGAATTATTTAATTTTATGTATTATGATTCTTTTTAAAATTTGATCAGAGAGAGAGACACACGGGGGGGGGGGGGGTGGGGGGGGGGGCGGTGAGAAAGCAAGCTGCCAGGTCTAGGACTCAAACCATAGTTGGCTATGTGGGAATTCAGCACCTTAACCACCATGCCACCTACCGGCTCCTGCATTAATTTCTTAAAAAGATATTTTTGTTACTGTAAAACTGTCAAAATATTTATAGATGTGTGTGTGCATATTTATAGATTTTATATATATATATACATATATATATATATATATATATATATACATATATATATATATATATATACACACACACACACACACACATATATATATACACATACACATAATGTATTATATACATGTACTCTCTCTGGTGAGCACACATGATCTCTGGTAATTTGCATTATGTACACATATATTACAAATTGCCAGAGGGCACGTGTGCTCACCAGAGAGAGAGAAAAAACGCCCCCAATGGGCCATGGTCACACCGTAATCCTTTTTCCTCCATCCCTCCTTCCCTTCCGGGTTCGAGGTATGCATGCATAGACATGCGCCCAGCGTGTTTTTCAAGCCTCTGAGGCTGAGATTCAGACCAGGGTCAGCTCTGTGGCATCCAGCTCCGTTAACCACTGCACTCCAGAGCCGGCCCAACCGTGAAGCTGTTTTTCAGACGAAAAGATCACACTTAATACCACAACTCCTGTCCTTTCTGTCCTTTCTGTCCTTTCTCGTTCACGGGGACACCTTTCCTCCTTCCTGACACTTCCAGGATCTGCGGGATTTCGCACCCAGCTTCTTCAGCTGTTAGACAGAGGCATGGCCCCTTGTCTCTGCCTGGCTTCTAGGTTTGTCATATGGCGGGCGACATAATAGCTGGCCCTAGTGCTGTCATAATCTACCAAGCCGGTTTTGAGGTGGTTCCTGGTTTCGGATCGTTATGCAATCACTGCCCAGCCACAGCAGTGCTCCCTGGGAGGTACTGCTCGGCAGGGAGGCCACACAGGAGCTCAGGGTGTGACCCCTGGCCATCCTACAAGCTGGGCGTGATGGTGCACGCCTGTAGTCCAACCGCTCTGGAGGCTCGTGAGGAGCGCGGTAGAGTGACAACCTGCTTTTTTTATTTTCACTGCCAGAGGGCATGTGTGCTTGCTGGAAAGAGACACAGAGAAAGAGAGGGAAAGTGAGAAAGCACCCCCCTCCACATCGGGGACAGTCAGGCCACACCCCCACACCCCTTCTCCTCCATTTCTCCCTCCTTTCAGGATTTTGGGCATGCACGCACTTGCACCCAGAGTGTTTTTAAAGAGACTGGGTTCAGGACTCGAACCACACAATTGGCCATGTGGACTCCTTAATCACCACACCCCCAGCTGGCCTAGACCTTGCCTTTAAAAGAATACTTGCACCTATGCACGTGCAGGTGCACACACAATTACCATTTATTCTTCATGCATATATTTCACTTAATTAAAATTATTTTTTTCTTCAGATAAACTGCCAGGAGAGGAATGCGGAGGTTAAAGTGTTTGAGCAATTACATTAGTGTTGCCTGATTCATTTTTTTTTCTTTTTTTAAAAATAAACTATTTATTGGGACCAGCAGTTAGCGTAATGGCTATGTCGCTGGACTCCCACGTAGTCGACCGCGGTTCGAGTCCCGGACCCGGCGGCTTAAACTCACACCGGGCGCGTGTGCGTGCGTGCCCAAGATCCCGAGAGGAGAATGGAGGAGAAGGGATTGCGGCGTGGCCATCCCCCCTGGGGGGTGATTTCCTGCTTTCTATCTCTCTGTCTCTCTCTGTCTGTCTGGCGAGCGCACGCGCCCTATAGCAAAAACCTCTCCAAAAAAAGAAAAGAAAAAAATAAATAAATAAACTATTTATTTAATTGCATTTGTTGTTGTTGTTGTTATTATTATTATTTTCATTTGAACAGAGAGAAGGGAAAGGGAGAAAGCAAGCCACCAGGTCCGGGTCTCAAACTGCGGTCGGCCATTTGGGAATCCAGCACTTTTAACCACCACGCCACCTGCCGGCCCTGCATTATTCATTTTGGTCATTTGTAGCAAGTGACCAAAACATACAAAAACATCGATTTACTTACAGCCTTCCTTGGGTGATGGTGGAGGGAGGGTGACAGTAAAGAGCCCCATCAACTCTGTGGGGATCAGAATGGCTTAGGTGTGACCAGCAGTTGGCTATGTCGCTGGACTCCCATGTAGTCGACCGCGGTTCGAGTCCCGGACCTGGTGGCTTAAGCTCACACCAGGTGCATGTGCGTGCGTGCCCAAGATCCCGAGAGGAGAATGGAGGAGAAAGGATTGCAGCTTGGCCATCACCCCTGGGGGAGTGATTTCTCGCTTTTTGTCTCTCTGTCTCTCTCTGTCTTTCTGGCGATCGCATGCGCCCTATAGCAAAAACCTCTTTAAAAAAAAAAAAAGTATCTTAGTTGGGAGGGGGAAAAAAAAAACACACCTTTTTAATGGCAGGGAAGTAGCTGGTTATTTCCTGCGGCCATGTCAAATTTAAAGGAAATGTAGTGTATGACCTGGGCCCCTTAAGGCCTTTAAGTTTTAGGGTTGCTTGGCTGCTATTGAAATGTAAATTTGACAAAGTAGGGTTTTCATCTAGATGGATATAAATCCATTCTTTCCCCAAGAGATAAAGGGAAGTTTATTGAGAGAAAGAGTGCCCAAGGTCTGAAGCCAGAGGTGCTTCAGCCCCTACATCGCAGCTTTTAAAAAATATGTATTTAATATTAAGTATTTTAAATTTGTGGTTTGAATATTTGAGGGGAAACGTTTAGAATAAAGATGTAATAAGAGAAAAATTGAAGATAAAAAATTATACAATCACAACATATCATTAAGCCCTGTGAACTGGGAGCCAGATTCTGTGTGGCAGACCAAGGTTCCAATCTCAGTCCCGTGGCTTGAAAAACATACAAGCCAGGACCAGCAGTTAGCTTAGTGCTATGTTGCTAGACTCCCAGGTAGTCGACCACGGTTCAAGTCCCAGACCCAGTGGCTTAAACTCACACCGGCCACATGTGAATGCATGCCCAAGATCCCAAGAGGAGAATGGAGGAGAAGGGATTGCGGTGTGGCCCTCCTCCCTGGGGGGTGATTTCTCTCTTACTGTCTCTCTGTCTCGCTTTCTGGTGAGCACATGTACCCTACAGAAAAAAAAAAAAAAAACTGAGAAACAAAACAAAACATACAAGCCTGAGTTTGTGTACTCAAAATACTGATGGGAAGGGGAAATGGAGGGAAAAGGATGATGATGTGACCACATCTTATCAAGTGTACTTGCACTCTCTCTCTAACACACACATCCTCTGGCTATTGAAAAAATGAAGGAAGAGAGGAAAAGAGGGAAAAGAAAGAAAGAAAAGGATGGAATAAAAATTGCCTACTATCTTTTTAAAAATATATTCACATGAATAGAAAAAAAGGCAATGGGTGAAATGTTTTCCTTTTCTTTTTATTTTACTTTCTATTAATATTTAGGAGTTACGTATCTTCATTATCTCTCCTTCCCTAGTTCTCTTTGCCTTTTAAAAAAATATCAGTTATGGGGCCAGCAGGTGGCGTAGTGGTTGAAGAGCTGGACTCTCACGTGGCCAACAGTGATTTGAGTCCCAGACCTAATGGCTTGAAACTCACGCCTGGTGCACGTGCGTATGTGCCCACCATCCCAAGAGGAGACTGGAGGGGAAGGGATTGCGGTGTGGCCATCCCGCCCCAGGAGGTGATTTCTTCCTTTCTGTCTCTCTGTCTCTCCAGCAAGTGCACATATCCTATAGCAAAAATCTCTAAAAAAAAAAACCAAAAAAAAAAAAAACAAAAAAAAACACAAGATGTCAGGAATGAGCTCTCCTTGATTATGGTTATAGCATGCTAGGTCCTTTGCCCACTGTTAATAACTTATATCTTACAAATGTATATAAATTCTACCCTAGTATTTTATAGTAACAGCTCAATCACCGGAAGCTGCTATGACTTCACCCAGCAAAAAGAAAAAAATTAAAAAATTAAAAAAATGAAGCAACTATGACCTCTTTCATGTTATTCTAGTTTAGGGATACTTGTTTTTTTTTTTTTTTCTTTAAGCTCATGAACTCCTTGTTCTTCGGTCCAGATCCTGTGATCTGAAATAATTTAAATGATGAAAAGTTTGATATTTTTAACCTTTTATACTCCCAGTAGACAGGACATAGGAAATTTAATGACGTAAACATCTTTAATAATCTTTAACAGTCATAAGACTTGGTAGCTGGGACAAGAAACAATTAAGTATAAATTTCAGGGAAATAGCATCTTGGCATGATTTTTGTTTCCTTTTGTTAGCAAGGCGCATGGCTTTCCTCTCAAACGCAAGGAATACGCAGGGTGATCTTTGGAGAGTTCAGTTGCATCTGCCTCGCAGAACTATATGTTTCCCTGAGTTGACTCCCTCTAATTGGCGATCGCTGTTTTTCTTATCTGCTAAGGAAGTACAGCAGCTCCCACTGGGGAAATACCACGTTAAGTCGATCCTAAAATAAGCAATCTAAGGGAAAGGTCACATCCTAATAACTTGTGCAAATCT
This sequence comes from Tupaia tana, assembly GCA_026018925.1. NCBI lineage: Eukaryota > Metazoa > Chordata > Mammalia > Scandentia > Tupaiidae > Tupaia > Tupaia tana. The sequence continues at coordinate 3,839,404 of JAKSZU010000022.1, read as the reverse complement.
AAATTCCCAGGGAGCTTTACAATCATTCCGTAGGAGTAGATATTAACAATGCGTTATTGAACTTCTTCCAGATAGTGTTGTAAAATTGAAGCTCTTTTGTATACAGAAGTAACCGCTGAAGTATAAATACAATGCACAGGGCCTAAGTTTTTTTTTTTAGAAATCTGTAATGAATATCCAGAGAAATTTAGCATGACTAATAAACCGCAAAATCTTGGGTTTTTGTTTTTGTTTTTTGTTTTTTTTACTTTCACTGGAAATAGAAAAATGTATTACTCAGGAAATCTTATATGTGCACACAATGAAAATGATTTTGCTTATTCTTACAGAGTTGTTTAATACTCAGCTTTTTACTAGCACTGACCTCTAGTTATACTTGGAACAACCTTCGCCATGTCATTCCAGAGAAATTCAGTGCTTTGGGAGCCAGAGCACTGGGTTATACACCTTCGTTTTCTGTTCTTTGGTCATCTCTTAAAAATTCTAGACTTCAATTTTCTTATCTGTGAAGGAGGAGGTGTTTTTTGGGAAGACCAAGAAACATCAAGTATGAAAAGGGCTTAGAACATTGTTACAACATCATATATCTTTAAGGTATTATTATAATTATTGCCTTTATTTCTTATCTTTTCAAAATTAAAAAAAAAAAGAAATCAAAATAAAGAGAGGTTGGGGGACAGCCGATGGCATGGTGGTTAAGGTGCTGGACTCCCAATATGGTCGAACATGATTTGAGCCCCAGACCCGGTAGTCTGAAAATCATATTTGGCATGTGCATGCAGGCCCCAAATCCTGAGCGGAAAATAGAGAAGGGATTGTCCATCTCCCATCTCCCCCAGGGGTTGGTTTCTCACTTTCCCTCTCTCTGTCTCTCTCTCTCTCCAGGCAGCACACATGCCTTATGGAAAAAAACTAAAAAAAAAAAAAAAAAAAAAAAAAAAACTAAAAAAAAAATGAGAGAGGTAAAGTGACTTCTACTAATAATCATTGGTACTCCCTAATATTTTTTAACAGTATTTTTGTTCTGTCTTGTTTTTATTGCCAGCAAGCACTCACCAGAGAGAAAGCACCCCCAGCAGGGCAGGGTCCCGCTGCAGTGAAGTTCCACGTGCTCCTCTGTCCCCAGAATTTGGGGCACACACACACATGCGCTCAGTGTGATTTTAGGCTGGGGTTCGCGCCGCAGTTGGTATTTCAGGGTCCGGCTCTCCGTGCACAGAATGTCACCCCTGCAGTACAGCCAGCCCTCGGTTGCCCTTCAGTGGGGTGGGATTCCGAAAGAAGCTGCTTCAGGGTGAGGACACAGGTGTTCGGTTTTGCAGCTCAGACTGGTTGGTTGTTAGCACGCAGTCATCTTTTTTTGTCACTACCTGGTTAGAGGTGTGCCCTGGATTTGTAAATATCTATTGCTCTAAATCAATGCGCATCGTGACTCCTTCATCTCTGCTTTCTTATTACAAACTAAAACTGAGCAGCGAGTGGTTTTCGTCTTTTAGCCCTGACATGGATTACTTTCACGGTCAAAATGTGTTTTCAGTCATTTCAAGATTTATAGCATACAGGGATCAGCAGATAGTGTAATGGCTATGTCGCTGGACTCCCATATCGTCAACCACAGTTTGAGTCCTGGACATGGTGGCTTAAACTCATACTGGGCGCGTGTGCGTGCGTGCCCAAGATCCCGAGAGGAGAATGGAGGAGAAGGGATTGCGGCGTGGCCATCCCCCCTGGGGGGTGATTTCTCGCTTTCTGTCTCTCTATCTCTCTCTGTCTTTCTGGCGAGCGCACGCACCCTATAGCAAAAACCTCTCCGAAAAAAAAAAAAAAAAAAAGATTTATAGCCACATACATTGGTGCCGGACCCAATATGTAGCATGAGCCACTGGTGTAAACACGTAGGGATTTCTGCATCTGTTTCTATCAGTTCGAGATCCCACAATAACATATTACCAAGCAATAAGAAATAAATACATGAGTATTTGCTTAAATGCTTGTGTGTGAAATGGGTTCAAAGACTCTCGGCATTGATTCAGTATCCTTCTAAGATCTCTGTTCAAAAAAACACAAAGTATCTTTGGGACCAGCAGTTAGTGTAATGGCTATGTCGCTGGACTCCCATGTAGTCGACCGTGGTACGCGTCCCAGACCCGGAGGCTTAAACTCACGCCGGGCGCGTGTGCGTGCGTGCCCAAGACCCCGAGAGGAGAATGGAGGAGAAGGGATTGCAGCGTGGCCATCCCCCCTCGGGGGTGATTTCTCGCTTTCTATCTCTCTGTCTCTCTCTGTCTATCTGGTGAGCGCACATACCCTATAGCAAAAACCTCTCCAAAAAAAAAAAAAAAAAAACCCCACAAAGTATGTTTCTAATATTGTTCAGGAAAAGCATCAAGTTCCTTTCTTGTGCGAATTAATTTGGCCTTATTTTTTTTTAGAGGTTTTTGCTATAGGTTGCGTGCGCTGGCCAGAAAGACAGAGAGAGAGAGACAGAAAGCGAGAAATCACCCTCCCAGGGGGATGGCCACTCCGCAATCCCTTCTCCTCCATTCTCCTCTCGGGATCTTGGGCACATTATGCACCACTATGGAAAGCGTGTGATGGAAGAGGTCCATGTTGGTATACCCAACTGCACACGCATTAGAAAAGTGGGCCTTGTGCTTGCAGAAAGCAGTCACCATTCATTCATTCGTTCATTCATTGTTGCCAGAGGGCATGTGCACTTGTGAGGGGGTGGAGAAAGCACCCTCCAGCGAGGCGTGGTCCCACCACAGTCCCTGTCTCCCCTTGCTCCTTCCAATCAAGACTTTGGGCCCACAGGCACACGTCCCTGGAGTGTTTTTCAAGACACCAGAGCCAGGATTCAGAGCATGGCTGGCTATGTAACCATTACACTACGGGGGCTGCCTAGGAGTCACCCTTTAAAAAAAATTTTTTTTTCAGGTTTTTTTTTTTTTTTTTTTCCATGAGAGAGAGAAAGAAATGAGCATTTTCAACAGGGTCTCACGCTGTGACAAGCCCCGCCCCCCAGCCTTCCCAGCCAATGAGGATCGCAGGTGTGCACAGATTGGCGGGGGAACTGACCCGCGCTCTCTCATATGGATCCACTTGAGCAGTGTGCAACCCCTGTGCCACTGACGCAGCCTGCAGCCACCCTTCTTTTTTTATTTAGAGTGAGATTTTTGCTATAGGGTGTGTGTGCTCACTAGAGAGACAGAGACAGAGAGACAGAAAGTGAGAAATCTCTCCCCAGGAGGGATGGCCATGCCATAGTCCCTTCTCCATTCTCTCAGGATCTTGGGCATGCATGCACATGTAGCTGGCGTGAGTTTTAAGTTGCCGGGTCCAGGACTCGAACCGCTGTCGACTACGTGGGAGTCCAGCAACGTAACCATTACGCCATCTGCTGGCCTGGGAGGAGTGGCAGCATGAGCTGGAGTGTATTCACTTCCCCTCCATGACACGTGGAAGTTACAGTCTCGCCAACGCACACTCCTCATTCATGGCCCCAGTGCTGTGGGGAGGGATCTTCCCATGTAGGAACCCGTGGCTTTCTCCTGCTGCAAATGTGTTTCCTGGTCGCTTTTATTTCACTGGTACTGCCGGAGTTCGGTTTTCCTCATCTGAGTCATTGCAAATGGCCTGACCCAACAACCCGCCATTTCCAGTTCGTCCTCCAGCACCGGAGTCGGCTGTCTAAACAGCATGGTGACATTTCACGCTGCTTCCAGGGAGTGGTAGAGGCCTTGTGGTCGGCCTCCACCTGTCCCCTCCGTATCATCATCTCTGTATCGTCACCCCAGTTTGCTGCCTTGAGTCTTGTGGTGCAGACGCCCCAGACTTCTCAGTGTTCCCCTCCCAGTGCCGGGTTCCTAACTGCGGTGGACCAGTGACCTATGGCATTACTGTTAAGTGACAGCTCCTCATAGTGTGCTTCTTGAGAATAGAGACTATCTTCAGGGTCTCCTAGTGTTTAACACAATTCCTAAAAAATTATGCAAGCAATAAAATGATAATGGAATTGGAAATAAATATTTAGATAATGTTTTTTAAAAAATATTTTGCTATATGGGTCAGTAGGTGGCATGGTGGTTGGGTACATTGGACTCCCACATGGCCGACTATGGTTCAAGTCCCGGACCTGGTGGCTTGCTTTCTCACTTTCCCTTTGTCTCTGTTTCTCTTTAGTCAAATTCAAAATAATAATAATGATGGTGATGAATAAAATTAAATTAAATAATTTTTTAAAATTTTAAAAAGCATTTTGCTATAAAGGGTACATGCACTTCCCCCAGGGAAGATGGACACACTGCAGTCCCTTTTTCCATTCTCTTCTAGGGATTTTGGGCACACATGCACACATGCCCAGCATGTTTTTCAAGCTACCAGGTCTGGGACTTGAACCGTACTGTCAGCCATGTGGGATCCGGCCATCTTAATCACCATGCCACCAGCTGGCATGATATACTTTTATTTCTACTAATTCAACATAGTAGTATTATTGTTTTAGAATTATTTTATTTAACTTTATTTATTTTCATTTGGCCAGAGAGAGACAGAATGAGAGAGATAGAGAAAGTGAGAAAGCAAGCTGCCAGGTCCGAGACTCAAACCGTGGTCGGCCATATGGGAGTCCAGCGCCTGTAACCGCCATGCCATCTGCCGGCCCCTCAACATAGTCTTGATTAAATATTACTTTTAAATTTACCAACTTAAGAGGCAAAGTATTTGACAGGATCACATTATTTTTAAGAAAAGAATTTCCAAGGTAAATATGTATTTTGTTTTATAGATTTAATCTTTATAGAGACTTTTTTTTTCGGAGAGGTTTTTGCTATAGGGCACGTGCGCTTGCCAGGAAGACAGAGAGAGACAGAGAGACAGAAAGCGAGAAATCACCCCCCAGGGGGGATGGTCACGCCGCAATCCCTTCTCCTCCATTCTCCTCTCGGGATCTTGGGCATGCACACACACATACCCGGCGGGGAGTTTAAGCCACTGTGTTTGGGACGCGAACCGCGGTCGACTACATGGGAGTCCAGCGACATAGCCATTACGCCAACTGCTGGTCCCGATTTTTTTTTTTTAATTGCAGAGGGCATGTATGCTTACCTGAGAGAGAAAGAAAGAAAGAAAGCCCTCCCAATGGGGTCATGCCAGAATCCCTGTTCCTACATTTCCCCATACCATCAGGGTTTTAAGCACATACATATGCACACACGTGTGCGCACACACACACATACACACACTCACACAGTGTGTTTCTCAAGCTACTGGGACTGGGATTCAAACCGCAGTCAGTCATGCGGGTTCCAATGTCCAGTGCCTACCACCTAACCACTGCACCACAGGGCCACCCTGTGCAGAAAATTTTTTATTGCAAATATTGTGTCAGCCTAAAAGGGAAGACATAAGTGAAATCAAAGGGGTTTAGTTTGAACCAGGGCTTAGGATGAATCGCCAAGACGAACCAATTTCTATTATAGTTCCTCAGGCCTGTGCTCATCGAAACAGCCACCGAGAAAGCTGGTTTACACAACAGAGCCGAAGAACGAACCTGAGGTCCAGTAGTGAAGCGTTTCCATTGGTGCATTTAAAATCATGCGGGCAACTGATTGGCTGTGCATTGAGCTTCCCATCACAAACCCAAGAACACTGAGAAGCAGCAAGGATAGAGGTCACGCTGTGAAATCTATCATCTTCTTACAGCAGCACGGCTTGTTTACTGTAAACTAAAACATGTCTTTGGGGGCAGTAACCCTGATGGGTGTGGGGTGTCCTAGGTCTCAGGCTTAGGCTTTACTGAGGCCTTCAAGGTGTAAATGGACCTTGAATAACGATTCCATAAAACATGCAGAACTCCTCAGCTGCTTTCTCATCTAGAAACAAGGGGAGAGGAGTACGGAATTCAGATTGGTTATATCTTTGTTTTTCTTTTTGGAGAGGTTTTTTTTTATTTTATTATTATTATTATTATTTTTTTGCTATAGGGCATGTGCGCTCGACAGACAGACAGACAGAGACAGAGAGACAGAAGTGAGAAATCACCCCCCAGGGGGTATGGCCACGCCGCAATCCCTTCTCCTCCATTCTCTTCTCGGGATCTTGAGCACGCACGCACACATGCCTGGCATGAGTTTAAGCCACCGGGTCCGGGACGCGAACCGCGATCGACTATGTGGGAGTCCAGCGACATAGCCATTAGGCTACCTGCTGGTCCTGAGATTGGTTATGTCTGTTGAGTTTTTCCACAGTGTGTGAAGCAGGGCTTCTAAGCTATGTCAAGGGAGGGACTAGTTATTGCCATTGATTGAGGCTTTTGGTTTCTATTAGCATATATTATTTATTGAATAAGCAGTTATTGAAGTCCTATTTTCTATCCAGCATTGTTCTGCACACGGTAGGGGTAGGACACATCCCTCGCACATCGTCTTGTTTTGAAGGCAGTACCTACAAATGAAAAAACGAAGTCATAGAGATGGGCAGTGCATACTGAGGAGGACCTTCTAGAAAAATCCATAATGGACTGTGGTTGGTAGTCGCTCTAGAAGGTAATCAGATCTGAGCTGGCCCCTTAGTGTAAGGATGTGATCCACAAAAAGGAAGACGTTGCAGGGTTTTGTTTGGTTTTGGTTTTTGCTTTTCAGAGAGAGATTTTTGCTATAGGGAACGTATGTTCGCTGAAGAGAGAAAGAGAAAGCGAGAAATTACCCCCCAGGGGGATGGCCACACCACAATCCCTTCTCCTCTATTCTCTTCCTGGTATCCTCAGCACGCACACACACGTGCCCACCGTGAGTCCCAAGGTGCCCAGTCCAGGACTCAAACCGCGGTCAGCCATGTGGGAGTTGAGCACTTAGCCACCACGCTACCTGCTGGCTCTGAAGTCATAGGTTTAAACATGAGGATCTCCGTAGAGCTGAAGAAAGAATTCCAAGGTCTCAATGAGCGTATTCAAGGCCAAGGAGGTGGGCTTGATCTGGGAACATGGAGGAACCTGCAGATTTGGGGATAGGGCAGGGATATGATCAAAGGGGTATGTACTGGGAAAGGACAAGTAGAAGGGTGATTTCAATAACTGATACAATTTGGGGATCAGCAGTTGGTGTAATGGTTAGGTCGCTGGACTCCCACATGGCTGACCGCAGTTCCAGTCCTGAACCCGGCAGCTTGAAACTCACGCCAGACGCATATGCATGCATGCCCAAGATCCCAAGAGGGGAACGGAGGAAAACAGATTATGATGTGGCCATCCCCTCTGCCCGGGGGAGGATGATTAAAATTACACAATTTAGTGACTGAATAAAACTAAAGGAAATAAAAAGAATAAGAAATGAATTTGTGACTGACATAGAGAGAGATGGAGGTATGAAAAGCCATAGGGAGGGCCAGCAAATGGCGTAGTGGTTAAGGCGCTGGACTCCCACATGATCAACTGCGGTTCGAGTTCCAGACCCTGTGGCTTGAAATTCACACCAGGCATGTGTGTGTGTGTGTGTGTGCACATCCACAATCCTGAGAGGAGAATGGAGGAGGAGGGATTGCAGCGTGGCCATCCCCTCTGGGGGGTGATTTCTCGCTTTCTGTCTCTCTATCTCTGTGTCTTTCTGGCGAGTGCACGCACCCTATAGCAAAAACCTCTCCAAAAAGAAAATATTATAGTTTATAGTAGCACAGTAGGAATGGCTGTTTCAGGGAGTGACGTGAGACCAGTGACAGTCTGGGTAGCGAATAAGGCAGCTCTAAGAAGCAGTTGACAAAAGGTAAATAGAGAAGAATACAAATTAGTAGGGAAGGGGAATAGAAAGGACAAGGTCTCAGAACAGACATGAAAAAGAGACAGGCCCTGGTGAGAAAAGACCATTTCCAGGCAGTTCGGAAGGAAGGCGAATGCCCTTAATGTGACCACAGTGCCGAGGAGGGTAAGCGGTGGGGGCGTGTGAGAAAGGTGTCAAATAAACGCAGATTTATCAAAGCCCTCATTATAATGATACCGCCAAAGCTCTATTTTACTTGAAAGAAATCTCATAAAGACTCCGTGGCAGGTAAGTGACCCTAATCAAATTGCTTTTCCTCGTCCGGCCTGTTTTCCCCGATGTTAGACAAATTAGGTTAGATTAGACAAATTGATCTTTTAAGAACCCTTTCAATTCTGAACTTTCTAAGCATTGTGCGGTGGAAACAGCTGGATCTGTTCACAGATGAGACACTCCTACAGCTTTATATATCAATTGAGCTTGTAAGAATAACTCAAATTAGAACAGCTTCTGAGCTACAGAGGATTGGTTTTTGCCATAGAGTGTGTGCGCTTGCTGGAGAAAGACAGAGAGAGAGAGAGAGGGAAAGTGAGAAATCACCCTTCTCCTCCATTCTCCTCCATTCTCCTCCTGCTATTTTGGGCATTCGTGCACATGCATACGGAGTGATTTTTCAAGCTGCCAGGTCCAGGACTCGAATAGCAGTCAACCATATGGGAGTCCAACGCCTTAACCTCCACACCACCTGCTGGCCCCCAGAGAACCTTTTTAGAATCTGCATCTACAAAGCAACTTCTGGATGTATCTATCTTTTGTCCTCCTCCTTATAAAACTGTTTAAATGTCTGAATACACTTCCCACAGTAAATTCTTTTTTTAGAGAGAGAGATTTTTGCTATAGGGCACTTGTGCTCTCCAGAGAGACAGAGAGACAGAAAGAAAGAAATCACCCCCCAGGGGCCCGGCCATGCTGCAATCCCTTCTCCTCCATCTCCTCTTGGGATCTTGGGCACGCACGCACATGCACCCGGCATGCGTTTTAAGCTACTGGATCCGGGACTCAAACCTCAGTCGACTACATGGGAGTCCAGTGACTTAACCATTATGCCATCTGCTGATCTGCCATTTTTTTTTTAAAATATGTTTTCTCTTTATTCATGATAGAACACATGCACCCATACGGAAGGGTAAGAGAAAAAGAGACGGTGAAACTGTTGCACCCTATACAACAGTGGTCCCCAGCACCAAATGGTGGTTTCATGAAAGGTGATTATTTTTTTCATGAATGGGTTTACGAGAGCATGGAACCAAGATCGCTCACGTGCACAGTTCCCGATAGGGTTCATGCTCCTATGAGAATCTGATTCCGCCACTGATCGCACAGGAGGCGGGGCTCAAAGGTGAGCGGCTGTAAATACGAGAAAGCTCCTCTCAGTCGCCCCGCTCACTTCCTGCTCTGTGGCCCAGCTCCTAATCGGTCACGGACTACTTCCGGCCCATGGCCTGCAGGTTGGGGGCCTTAGCGGGTCTGGCCTCACTTGATCCCCTTCCTCCAGCCCTCCAGCCTGTCAGATTTGGGGCACTCACATTCCCAGAATGCTTCAGGCTGGCTGGGCTGGGGATTCGAACCACCGTCCCCATGGGAGATCCAGCTTCTCTTGAGCTGCAACATTACCACCACATCATGCAGCAGCCCTCTATTTTTTGTTTTGTTTTTGTTTTTGAAGTTTGTTTATTTCTTCCATGGGCGACACAGTGAAAGAGAGAAAGGCGGGTATTCCAGTAGGATCCACCCACTGCGGTCCGCTCCCAGCCTTGGCCAGCTGGGACCGTGGACACAGGCATGCACCCAGTGGGTACAGGGCGACCTTGAGCTGTACACCTGGGAGCTTCCCATCTGCGGTGTCTGTTGCACCCCCACGGCTCTGAGCTCTTCAGAACACCAAGAGTGAGCTCCTGCTCTATCGCTTCCCCAGCTTCAAGCACTGTGCCTGCTCTGTAGCTATTCAGTACATATTTATTCAATGAGTTAAAGTCGGATTTCAAAATAAAACGTCACCAGTAAAGAGGCTTAGTCTAATTCTTTCCCATCCTTTCTCTCTTCTTTGATCGTTCAGTCCTCTCCATCACAATTCAGGGGCATGTTAATTGTGTTAAGATAGTCACTTTTCAGGGCCGGCAGGTGTGGCATGATGGTTGGGGCACTAGACTCCCATGTGGCCAACCATGGTTCAAGTCCCAGACCTGGTGGCTTGCTTTCTTACGTTCGCTTCTTTCTCTCTCTGTCTCTCTCTGTCTCTGGTGAGCATAAGTACCCAATAGCAAATTTTAAAAAATAATAATAATGGGACCAGCAGTTAGTGTAATGGCTATGTCGCTGGACTCCCACGTAGTCGACCGCGATTCGCGTCCCGGACCCAGTGACTTAAAACTCATGCCGGGCGCCTGTGCGTGCGTGCCCAAGATCCTGAGAGGAGAATGGAGGAGAAGGGATTGTGGCGTGGCCATCCCCCCTGGGGGGTGATTTTTCGCTTTCTGTCTCTCTGTCTCTCTCTGTCTGTCTGGTGAGCGCACACGCCCTATGGCGAAAAAACCTCTCCAATAATAATGATAATAATAATAATACTTGGGACCAGCAGTTAGCGTAATGGCTATGTCACCGAACTCCCATGTAGTCGACCGTGATTTGAGTCCCAGACCCAGCAGCTTAAAACTCACGCTGGGCACGTGTGCGTGTGTGTGTGCGTGCATGCCCAAGATCCCGAGAGGAGAATGGAGGAGAAGGGATTGCAGTGTGGCCATTCCCCCTGGGGGGTGATGTCTCACTTTCTGTCTCTCTGTTTCTCTCTGTCTTTCTGGCAAGCACATGTGCCCTATAGCAAAAACCTCTCCAAAATAATAATAATAATAATAATAATAATAATAATACTTATTAAATAAAATAATAAGTAAAATTAATTTTAAAATAGTCACTTTTCATGTACTACTTGGGTTTTTTTTTTTTTTTTTTTTAAATCATTTTCATTGTTTCTCATTTGGTTGCTATGTTGCCTTTTGTAGAAAAAGGAACTAAAGTTCACGGAAATCTTAGGATTTTCAAAAATACCTTTTGTAGTCATCGAAAACTTAATGAGTATCCTAATGTTCCACCTTTTCTTCATTTATATTTTACCGAGAATATATCCTTTATTTGATATCGTGGAGTAAAAATAACTTAGAAAACCAGAAATATATTTATGAACAAATTTAGTTGATGCTGGTGTAAGGGGGGAAAAAAAAAAAAAACGCAAGAAATCCCAAATTTAGTAATGTTTCTCATCTCAAACACAGGATTTCAGTTTCCCCCAGCCAGCTAAAAGGTTTCAAAACGCCACCCCTAGTACCTTGTACTTCCTTATGGGTTTTTGCTGCCCCATCCCCACCCCCAAATATGGTCCATCCAGTCGTAAAAACCCCGAAGTGTGACAATATAGTTTATGGCACTTTTAGTTAGAAGCCAGGATGAGCAGAGCACAGGAGGAAATGGATTATAGTTTACAGCAGTCCCAGTGATACAGAATTGACTCTCTCCAGATCACGCAAGCCAATTGTAACCTTCAAACTCCACGCAGTAGAAAAGCTACAGCTGTAACAAGACCAGCAGAGACAGCTTTGGCTAATGCGTTTTTGTCATTTTAGAGAGTTTTGCTATAGGACGCGTGTGCTTGCCAGAAAAAGAGAGAGAGAGAGAGAAATCACCCCTGAAGGAGGACGGCCATGCCATAGTTCCTTCTTCTCTAGTCTCCTCTCGGGATTTGGGGCATGCACCCACTTGCACCCAATGTGAGTTTCAAGCCACTGGGTCTGGGACTCGAACCGCAGTTGGTCATGTGGGAATCCAGTGCCTTAATCTCCATGCCACCTACTGGCCCTTCTGGCTAATGTGCTTAAATGAGAAATTCACTGAAGAAATGTTTGTCCAAATATGTGCTTTCATATACTTGATAAACTACCTTCTAGAATATTGGGCACCATATACTTCCTGCTGTTTGGGAGGTCACCCATGCTTTTCATCTTTCTGATGAGCAGTTAGGGCTCAAGTTGTTCTTTTCACCATTGACAGGTTTTATTTGCAATGATTTGGTGTTTTGAAAATGTCTTTACCTCCTTTTTCATTACCAAGCTTCAAGTTTGACTTTTTTTTTTTTTTTTGAGATATTTTTGCTATAGGGTGTGTGCGCTTGCCAGAAAGGCAGAGAGAGACAGAGAGACATAAAGCGAGAAATCACCCCCCAGGGGGATGGTCACATCGCAATCCCGTCTCCTCTCGGGATCTTGGGCACACACGCACACGCACCCGGCGTGAGTTTAAGTCACCGGGTCTGGGACTCGAACCCTGGTTGACTACATGGGAATCCAACGACATAGCCATTTCGCTAACTGCTGGTGCCAAGTTTGAAGATTATCTTTGAACTTCCCTTTCCGTGAGGTAGAGATTCACAATGTTTCCACAGACTACAGAGAAATGCCGATTTTAATACGTAACTTTGATTCTTAGGCAGAAACTAAAATACGGGGCAGGACAACCAAGTATCTGAAAACTGAGTGTTCAGTGAAAGCTGTCCAAATATCCTGAGTTTTGAGTAAAACAAGTGGCAGAATTTATAGACTTAGCTATCCTGCAAAAACCCTTGGAGAAAGGTGATTGATTTTCTAATCCCTGAAAGTTCCATTCAATTTTAAGTATTTGTTCATCTTTCCCAAATACATACTATCACAGTATTCTTTTTGAAGACTAGGTGATTAATCAAACACTTGTCTCAATCATTCTTTTTTGTGAAAGAATTATTTTAGTTTAATTTAATTAATTTATTTATTTTAATTTGACCAGAGAAGGACCAGAATGAGAAAGAGAGAGAAAGGGAAAGTGAGAAAGCAAGCCGCTAGGTCGGGACTCAAACCGTGATCAGCCATGTGGGAGTCCAGCACCCTTAACCACACACCACCTGCCTGCCCCGTCTCACTCATTCTTTAGATCTTTGATTATAGAACAGATTTTCCTAGGGAAACAACGTTGTGTATTTTCTGTCTTTACTAGATCTTTAACCTCTTAGCAATTTAGATATTCAACCAGTAATCATCTCTTATGATATACAGAGAAGTCGCCTTGAAACAAATTATCTTGTAGTTTGAAAAACAAAAGTCAGAGTATAAAGAATTAAGTGATAAAAGAGAAGGAAACCATTAATAGATTTTTTTTTGAGAGGTTTTCGCTATAGGGTGCGTGTGCTCGCCAGACAGACAGAGAGAGACAGAGAGACAGAAAGCGAGAAATCACCCCCCGGGGGGATGGCCACGCCACAATCCCTTCTCCTCCATTCTCCTCTCGGGATCTTGGGCACGCACACACACACGCACCCAGCGTGAGTTTAAGCCACTGGGTCCGGGATGCGAACCGCAGTCGACTACGTGGGAGTCCAGCGACATAGCCGTTACGCCAACTGCTGGTTCCCACCACTAATAGATGTCTAAGCCCAATCTGATTCTTCTTCTTTGGACCGCTACAGATTTGATTTTAGATATTTCATTTGCCTCCCTATAGGCAATCTCCTGACTTCTGTTACAAGCTGTCCTTAGAGAGTTGGGACTGGTAGAACCACCAGTCTGAGTAGAATCCAGGCAGGTGAGGGTCTCAATCAGGAAACAAGTATTTTGCTTTCATTTAATAATAGGTCATTTGAGTGCATGGCCTGTGGGCATTTGGGAAGAAGTCCAGTAAAGACAAGCCTAAATAACAGAATATTAGGGGGAACCAGCGGTTGGCATAATGGCTATGTCACTGGACTCCCATGTAGTTGACCATGGTTCGAGTCCCAGACCTGGTGGATTAAACTCACGCCAGGCGCATGTGTGTGCATTCCTAAAACCCCGAGAGTAGAATGGAGGAGAAGGGATTGCGGAGTGGCCATTCCCCCTGGGGGGTGATTTCTCACTTTCTGACTCTCTGGCAAGCGCACACACCTTATAGCAAAAACCTCCCCCCCGCAAAAAAAAAAAAAAAAAAAAAAAAAAAAAAAAAAAAAAACAGAATATTAGAAAAAGTTACCTTTCTCCACTCAGGAGGGTGATTTCAAGCACCCTGAGAAAATATAAAGACACTTGTCTCGTTCTACTTTGTCTGTAAGTCTCTTAAAGAGTAAGAATCCTACCTCTAGCCCTAGCCTAGAAGTTAAGGGCACTGAATCCTACATGATTAACCGCAGTTTGAATTTTGGCCCTGGTGACTTGAAAAACACACAAGATATGTGTGCGTGTGCGTGTGTGTGCGCACACTCACACGCCCAAAATCTTAACAGGTTGGCGAACTAGAGAAGGGATTGCAGCGTGACCATGCCATCGGGAATGCTTCTTCTCCCCCTCTCTCTGTCTCTTTCTGGCTAGTGCACACACCATCTGGCAAAACCTAAAAAGAAAAAAAGAGAGAGAGAGAGAGAATCCCAGACTAAGAGAATGAAGACCACAGCAGGCAACGGTGATGGCTTGAGCGCTTTCTTGGCACTGTCCAGAAAGGCCTGGAGTCACTAACGGTAGAGGACTCCTCCTCCAGCCAGGAGTCAGGGTGACAGTCGTTCCCCAAGGCCAGCTGAGTTCGATTTGAGATGGTCCTTTGAAATACATATTCGTATCACAAAAGGGTTGATTAAATTTCAGGAGTTTCCAGCCAAGCGTGGCATTCGATTCTGTCAGAATTGCTTGTCACGTTGAAATGTATGAGTTTCCTTTGTTGTAAACAAAGAAAGCAAACAAAGTGAACAAATACCGAACAAATGGATCCCTTAGTATCTTTTTTTTTCCCTCTTACAGAGTATACTAATGGTACTAGAAAGCTCTGTTTTCCCTCTCGAAGTAAGCGTTCTAGAAGGTAAAATTGGAATAAGTTATCGGTCTGCCCTTAGCACCTACCGATGACAATGCTATTCTCACTTGGCTTTCCTGGATTCTAAAAGTCATTTAGAATGTCTCATTGCCACCTCCACCAGAGGGGGATTAAAAGAATACTGGGAAATCACGATGTCTAGCTTTGTAGTTCAACTTATTTTTCAATGATCCTTGAGAAGTTTTTTCCCTTGAGAACAAAGGTTCATTTCAGTGACAATATTAGAAAGTTAAGTATAAAAATGATACAGAAAGGATATCATCAGTAGGCGATATTTATCCCCGAAATAGGATTGTTTTAGTATTTGGAAAGTAAACCATTGTAATCCACCGCATACAGAGAATAAAGAAAATGAGGGGCTGGCAGGTGGCATGGTGGTTAAGATGCTGGAATCACATATGGCTAACCATGGTTTCAGTCCCAGACCTGGCAGCTTGCTTTCTCTCTGGGACCAGCAGTTTGCGTAATGGCTATGTCACGGGACTCCCATGTAGTCGATTGCAGTTCAAGTACCGGACCCAGTGGCTTAAACTCACACCGGGCATGTGTGCGTGCGTGCCCAGGATCCCGAGAGGAGAATGGAGGAGAAGGGATTGCGGCGTGACCATCCCCCCCGGGGGGTGATTTCTCGCTTTCTGTCTCTCTGTCTCTCTCTGTCTTTCTGGCAAGCGCACGCGCCTTATAGCAAAAACCTCTCCCAAAAAAAAGAGAGAGAGAGAGAATAAAGAAAATGAAAAAGACCTTGGGGGGAGCATAATTGTACTTTCTTAAATTTTTTTTTTTTGAACAATCACTGTATTTCGTAGCCAAATGAAATTTGCAAAATGAATTTTCCCAGCGTGAGTTCAACGTCTATTAGTCCAGTTAGAGGTGTGACCCTACACGTCCTCATCTACGGATGGTTTTCCACTTTCGTGTCCCTTCAATGTGTTCTTCTTTCTTTTCCCCTTTGATTCCCTTCCTTTCCCTCTCCCCGCTCCCCACCCTCCTCCCACACCGTCTTTAGGATCTGTAATAGTTCTCCCTGCCTTTATATCGTCCAGTCTTTCAGTTCAAAGTGATTAATAATTAACCTGAGGCTCAGCTTTGGTGGCGGCACCGGCTGATGCGATGCTGCTGCTTGGTAGGCGGAGGCCACGCGGGAGGCCTGGGTTTGATTTCCAGGGGGGTGCAAGCTGGACGCAGTGGCACACACCTGCAGTCCCCGGTCAGTCTGGAGTCTGAGGCAGAAAAATCCTTGGGTAGCAAAACCCTGTTTTAATAGAGTAAAAGCAAACACAATTCTACTTTTAAACACTACCAAAAAGTTTAATTTGATAAAATCAAAAAATCTAATCTGCAGAATTAAAAAAAAATTCAATTGATTCACAGAATTCAAGTGTGTACTACTTAAACAGCTAGAAACCAGGTAGGGGGCCCTCCTCGCTACTGCAGAGGTAAGCAGGCTAGAGCAATCGCAGGCCTATGCTTGCGCTCTCCGATTGCAGACCAAGTTTTCATATGGAAACGATGTTGTGCATTTTATTTATGTAGTAGCTCTTTAACAGATTAGCCGTGCAGATGTTCAGCCAGTAAATAACAAGCTGCCCATCTCCTCTCACCTTTTTTTCTTACTATGGTAAAGTATATTTCACGCAAAATTTACCATTTTAACCACACTGTTGCACAACCAACACTTCTGTGTGTTTCCAAAAGTTTTCATCACCCCACACTGAAGCTCTGTACCCATTAGACAATAACTCCCCTTTGGGCTAGCCAGTAGCATGGTGCAATAGCTAAGGCAGCTGGAACCCACCTGGCCAGACCCAGTGGCTTGAAAAACATGCCAGGCATGGGGGTGGGCTTGCTCAAAATCCTGACAGGACAGAGAAATGAAAGAGACAGGATAGCAGCATGACCGTTCCCCATGTGTGCTTGCTCTCTCTCTCTCTCTTTCTCTCTCTCTCTCTCCACCCCCCTTCTCAGCAAGCACACATGTCCTCTGACAAAAGTTAAAAGTAAATAAATAAATAAAATGATTCTCCATCCCCTATCTGCCAGCTTGTGGTTATCTCTATTCTTTCTGTCTCTGAACTGCGTCTTCCAGTTTTCCCCCAGAAGTGGGGTCACACAACATTTGTCCTTTGCTATCTGGCTTATCTTACCTCACACAGTGTCGTTTAGGCCCATCCATATCGGAGCATGTGTCAGAATGCCATTCCTTTTCATGGCCGAATACTATTCCGTTGTATGGATATACCGCATTGTGTTCATCCATTTATCTGCTGATGGATACTTAGGTTATTTTCACCTTTTTCTGTGGCAGATAATGCTGCAGTGAACATCGGTGTTCAAGTATCTGAGTCTCTGCTCTCAGTTCTTGTAGGTGTGTACTTAGAATGGCTGGGTTATTCGGTAATTCTGTGTTCTGATTTTTAAGGAACAACGACTACACCATTCTACACTCCACCAGCAATATCCAGGAGTTCCAATGTTGCCACATTCTCATCAACATCTTTTACCTTTTTTTAAATAGTGGCCATAGTATTAGATATGAAGTGGCATGTCATTGAGTTCATTTTTTAAATTTCTTTTTATACTTTATTTTATCTCTTTCTTTCAAAAGAAAGACAGGCACCTTCAACAGGGCCTCACACTACAATACCTCCCAAACCCACAGACTTTCAGCGAGTTATGAGCACAGGTATGTAAGTGTTGTTGGGCATGTTCAGGTCTACCCAGGAACCGAACCCTGATCTTCCCTATGGCTTCCAGCATTGCATGGCATTGTGCTACAGTCATTCCTCTAGGACTGCACTCATTGTGGTTTCAATTTGCATTTATTTTATTTTTTTTAAGAATTACTTATTTAGTTTTATTTATTGTTATTATTTTAACTTTGCTGTGAGGCACATGTGCTCCCAGAGAGAGACAGAGAGACAGAGAGGGAAAGTGAGAAAGCAAGCCGCCAGATGTGGGACTCAAATTGCGGTCGGCCACGTGGGAGTCCAGCACCTTAACCACCAGGCCACTTGCTGGCCCTCAGTTTACATTTCTTTAATGACCTGTGAGATCCGTTATCCTTCCATGTGCTTATTGACTATTTATATTACTTCATAGGAGAATTAATTGTCCACTTAAACTCCTTGCCCATGTTTTAATTGGGCAGTTTGCTTTTTTCTTTCTATTGTTCTTTAAGTCACTTATTTCATTTTCTCATAGACCTCTCCACAGAATCAGAAAGATGATTTCATTTGAGCACAGGTAAATGCTTTATATCACCTCTCCATTGCCGACATAACACTGAATTAAGGTTTCTCATGCTATCTCCAAAAAGTAATACCTGACAATCTGTCTTTCTTCAGATATAAACATTTTCCTGGATGCTTTAGTGCTGTGGAATTCCTTGTATTCTCTCCCAAATCTCAGTTTAATGAGCCCACGTGTAGGATATGATTCACTAAAAAGCACTTTGCACAATAAAACATCTGTTTTCTCACGGTGATGAAATTTGAGATGGGAAAGAGACTGTGTCTTTCTCAAACTGGAATCCACAGGTTCCTGGAGATCCACAAATGTATTTTTGGGCTCTAGGAGTTTTAAAATGTTAAAGTATTGTGGGGTTTTTGTTGTTTGTTTGTTGAGAGATTTTTGCTATAGGGAGCGTGCACTCGTCAAAGACAGAATGGGACCAGCAGTTAGCATAATGGCTATGTAGCTGATCTCCCATGTAGTCGTCTGCGGTTTGAGTCCCAGACCCAGTGGCTTAAACTCATGCTGGGCACGTGTGCGTGTGTGCCCAAGATCCCGAGAGGAGAATGGAGGAGAAGGGATTGCAGCGTGACCATCCCCCTTGGGGGGTGATTTCTTGCTTTCTGTCTCTCTGTCTCTCTCTGTCTTTCTGGCAAGTGCATGCACCCTATAGCAAAAACCTCTCCAAAAATAAATAAATAAACAAATAAAGACAGAAAGACAGAGAGACAGAAAGCAAGAACTCATCCCCAGGGGGGATGGCCACACCACAATCCCTTCTTCTCCATTTTCCTCTTGGGATCTTGGGCATGCACTCACCTATGCCCAGAGTGAGTTTCAAGCCACCAGGTCCGGGATTCCAACCGCGGTCAACTGCATGGTAGTCCAGCAATGTAACCATTATGCCATATGCTGGTCCCAGTATTTTGTGTGTGTGTGTGTGTGTGTGTGTGTGTGTTTTTTGTTTTTACAGCAATAATAATCTAAAAGGTCATCATAAAGCCCCAAACTCACCATTCAAGCACACTGTCACGGACTAGACTGGTTTCTTACATCAGTTTTCTCAGCCTGGGTTTACAGGACCTCTGGGGTCACAGAGGACACAGCATAGGCAGGTCTGTGAGGTTTTTTATTTTGTTCTCCCCCCCCCCCCCCCGTTTAAAAGACAGATAAGTGAAATTTAGAAAACACTGATTAGCACTGGCCCTGTAGCAAGATGGTTAAAGTAGTCAGATCCCACGCAGCTGACAGCATGGTTCTAATCCTGGCCCTGCCGTCTTGAAAATCATGCCAGGTGCATTTGCGTACATGCCCCAAATCCTGGCAGGATGGAGAAATAGAGAAGGGATTGCAATGTGACCACACCCCATTGGGGAGTACTTTCTCCCTCTCCTTCCCTTTCTGTCTCTCTCTGGTGAGTGTACAAGCTTTTATTTAAAAAAAAAAAAAAAAAAAAAAAAAAAAGAATCACTGATCAAATCCAAAATCTGACCCACTCCTCTCCTGTCACAAAGACGGCCCAGAGAAGGGAAGTGACCTGCCCAGGACAACACAGCAAGTTAACAGGATGAACCAACACGAGAACCCCAAGCATCCGAGGCTAATTATCAGTGTTCTCGGTGCCAGCGTGGAGATGCCACAGTGACCTGTCCCCACCGAGTGTATCTGTAGGGAGGAAAGAAGGCACTGAGCGAGAAACTGAACGAGTTCTGTGAGGGGAGTGTGTGACAATGTGAGTCACGGAGGAGGACCACGGGGCACGGAATCTAGTCTGAGAGTCTAGGGCGGTGACATTTCTGCCGGCCCCAGAAGAGGGCTAGGAGTTACCTTAAGGGTCTGTGTGAATCCTGTCGTGGTGGAACGAAGGTGTGGAGGCTCTGAGGTGGGAAAAGCCACCATTTCCTCCTGGATTTAAATGGAGAAGAGGACTAGACTAGCCAGAGAAGCTTAGGTTTCAGACGACCGGTCAGTAAAGAGTTTAACAGGGGAAAGTCGTCATCTGATTTGCATCGGTAAAAGATCTGGGCATGCAGGATGCTAAACTGACTGGATGAAAAATGAGGGCAGAGGGCAGGCGTTAGGTCAGAACCTGCTGGAAAACTGCACACAAGAGATGTCTTGTTTATTCCATTATTTTATTGTAATATTTTATTTTTCTCCCACATGCACTCGTGGGAGAAAGACAGAGGACACATGAGAAATCCCCCCCCCGGGGGGGGGGGAATGACTATGTCTCAGTCCCTTCTCCATTCTCCTCTTGGGATTTTGGGCACACAAGAACATGTACCTGGTGTGATTTTCAAACTGCCAGGTCCAGGACTCAAACCGTGGAGTTTGCCATGTCTGTCCAGTGCCTCAACCACCACATCCCTTGCTGGCCTATAAATGATAGTGAATAAGCAGAAGACATTGAGCGATATGGCTGACTGTACTTAATAGGCGAGTGAAAGGGTGTGGTGAGTCCTTGGGTGTGGGTGTTAGGGCAATGAGTTATGGCTCCCTTGGGCAATGAGCAGCTGGGAGACTGGGGGCCAGTTGTAAAGGAGGACCCATTTCGGGGGAAGAGATAATGAATGCAGTTCTTTTTCTTTTTTATTTACATTCATGTACCTCATTATGTACCCAGAATACACTGTATATTGGCTCAGTCAAGGGTATCGCCATGCGTGTCATCATCAGCCATTTTCCTTTTCTGGGTCTTATACATTTTGCTTTTAGTTCCCCTCCTTGATTCCTTACTTCTCACCCTCTGCCACTTCCCACCCCTCCCACACTGTCTCTTGGTATCTACAGTTGCTTCCCATGCCTTTTTTTTTTTTTTCACATTTTATTGATTCACAAAAGATCTCAATTAATCTAAATACTTCCCATAGCAAGCACAGCTGGTATATGCATATCTTGAGAGGATTTTGCTATAGGGCACGCGCACTTGCCAGAAAGAGAGAGACAGAGAGATAGAGAAAGAAAAAAAAAAAAAAAGCAAGAAATCCCCCCCGGGGGGGGATGGCCACACTGCAATCCCTTCTCCTCCATTCTCCTCTCGGGATCTTGGGCACACACGCACACGCACCCTGCGTGGGCTTAAGCCACCACGTCCAGGACTCGAACTGCGGTCGACTACGTGGGAGTCCAGCGACATAGCCATTACGCTAACTGCTGGTCCCGCTGGTATATACGTATCTATGAACACGTATGACTTATAGTGTTTGACCCATTGAGTCTGAGCTGGGATATTTCAATGGAGTTACGAGGTAGATATTTGTGAATGGCGCTGAGGCTCAGACTGAGAACAGGGACAGAGATATAAATTTCGATATTTGATACAAACATGCTAAGATAGATAGTTTTGTGCCAGTGGTAATAAAATGAAATGTTTTCTGATTCTTTCGCCAGAATCTAGTCATGTGAAAGGTTGACGAACTAGAATGTGCGCTCTATACATTGTTCTTGGTAAATTTGTTTTTTTTTTTTTTTGGTTAATTCAGTCAGCCAGGAAGCCCTTTTCATCTTTTGGTGTATAAGCGCTTTCTTTGACATATTAAAAAACTATTTTTTCAGTCTTGATCAACATGATGGGTGAAATCAAATTTAAATTAAACTTAGACATTCCTGAATTGATGATTCAAGAATTGAATTGTGATGACTCGGTTTCATTTTGAATCGTAACATTTTACTGTAGATATGAAAACTATTGAAGATTTATCTCAGGAAATGCTCTGAAAGCTGCTTTTAAAACTAAATCACTTTGTACTACCTCTTTTTTTTTTTCTTAGCACTATCCATTTCTTCTAAAGGTATAGAATTGAACAACTTTCAGTTCATTAAGAGTTTGAAATAGTTAAGCAAAGTCATACTGCATTAACTTTTTTTCTTTTTTCTTTTTTTTTTTTTTTTTTTTTTTTGGAGAGGTTTTTGCTATAGGGCGCATGCGCCCACCAGAAAGACAGAGAGAGACAGAGACAGAAAGCGAGAAATCACCCCCCCAGGGGGCATGGCCACACCGCAATCTCTCCTCCTCCATTCTCTTCTTGGGATCTTGGGTACACATGCACACGTGCCTGGCATGAGTTTAAGCCACCAGGTCCGGGACGCGAACCACGGTCAACTACATGGGATTACAGTGACATAGCCATTATGCCAACTCTGGTCCCTTATATTTATTTAATAATATATTTACATAGTTCCACTCAGCAGAATTAGGTATATATCACAACGCTCCTCAGCATTGTTCATTCCATCAAAATATGTAGCTTTGATGACTGACCCCACAGATATGACAGTGATTTCAAAATTACTCTAAATACTTATATGTGTGTCTATGATAAAGAGCCATCTTAAAGTTATATATAAATTAGTTTTCAGTTGATGAACTGATGCCCTAACTGCACAGGAGATTTTAATGATATATGAATCTTTTAATAAAATAAAATACCTTTAAAATGTAGGAGGTGCTCACACCAGGCATGTGTGTGTGCGTGCCCAAAATCCCGAGAGGGGAATGGAGAAGAAGGGATTGCAGCATGGCTATCCCTTGAAGGGGGCGGGGAGGGGTGGGATTTCTCGCTCTCTGTCTCTCTGTCTCTCTCTGTCTCTCTGACAAGCACAAATGCCCTATAGCAAAAATCTCTCTCAAAAAAAATTTTTTTAAAAAGTAAATAAATGAAACATAAAATGGGGAGAAGGAAACTAATATTCATCTCTATCGCGTGCCAGACCCTTCTACGTGCTTTCCACGCGTCATTCCTTTTCCTCTTAGCAACAGGTCTAGTTTACCGATGAGGAAGCAGGTAAAATCGCTTGCCCAACGTTATACTGCTGGGACGTGTTGCCGTCGGGAGCTAGCTATGGCTCATTTCAAAGCCAACACTCTTTCTGTTTCTCTTTCTAGACCTGATTGGAGGTCTAGAAACTTGCAGTCCAGCCCCTGCTGTGTCTTCTAACTGTACAGCCTTGGAGAAGCCACTTATTAGACCACTTGACAGCACAATGAATAACATGATTGTATCCGTAAGCAAACTTTGGCACCCTCCCTTGCCCTAATCTCCACTCTTCTTCTCCATGGGGTCATTCATGCAATCGTTAAATCAGGTCATCACTCAGACAATAGTCTTTGTTCAGACCGTAAATCTTATTAGATTCTGTTGAGCAGCACACAGAGGAAAATAACATGCTGGGTCATTGGGAAAGTGATGATGCATTTTGCATAGAAAAACTATGTCATGGGGACCAGCAGTTGGTGTCATGGCTATGTCGCTGGGCTCCCATGTAGTCAACCATGGTTCGAGTCCCGGACCTGGTGACTTAAACTCACGCCGGGCGCGTGTGCGTGCATGCCCAAGATCCCGAGAGGAGAATGGAGGAGAAGGGATTGCAGCGTGACCATCCCCCCTGGGGGGTGATTTCTCGCTTTCTGTCTCTCTGTCTCTCTCTGTCTGGCGAGCACATGCGCCCTATAGCAAAAACCTCTTAAAAAAAAAAAGAAAAAGTATGTTATGACTCTTCCGAAAACCCAATAAATACATGATCATTGTCTTTGAGGAGGCCCTGTTCCTTCAGTGTCTACTAGGGCTCTTCAAAACTCTCATGAAGATGCACGTTTTGAAAAGACTATGCATGGATTTCAAAACATTTTTGCGCCAAAATCAGCTCACAGTTTCATTCTAATTTTTCATGAACGTTTGAAGTCTTCTGTGTAGCCTGGAAGCTCGGCCTGCCAGTCCCTTTCTCCCATGGAGCCATTTCCATGAACCATCCAAGCTGGACATGCCCCTCCCAAGCCCTGTGAAACTTCATCATTTTTTACATTTATTTGGCAATGAACCAGGCGCTGTGTTGTGACATCTTTAATATAACTGGATTGAATTCTTATTCAAATCATGAATCAAGTGTTACTTCATTTTTACCTCTTTGGAGCTTGTCTCTCCCACAAGATTACAAATTCCTTGAGGGCAGGCTTAGACCGCTCTGTATTTCCCACAGTATCTTCAATACCAAAAGATTGGTTTTTTTCTTTTTAATTAACAAAATAATTGCCCCTTCTGGCCGGAACTGCCATCTTCCAGTTAGTCACCAAAATAACGAAGACAAAGAAGAAAGGCAACAATCTATGTTCTCTAGGCTTTTTAGAAAACGTGGAGTGGTTCCCTGTGAATTCATGGCTTAATAGATGTTACAAATAAATACATTTTGGTCTATGAAAATGTTTTTCTTAACTGAGTAGAGTGGTGGTGTTCCCTCTCCCAAAGCAAATTGGGCTCACATTTATTCTGCAGTATCTTTATTCAAATTCAGTGTTTTTCTAGATGAATGATGTTAGGTAGCTTAATATGCAACCGAGAAAACTCAGTTGGTTAGAAAATGGAAGAAGCACATTTTGCTTATTTATTTGTTTGTTTAGAGTCAGAATCTCACCATGTTGCTAAGATTGACCTTGAACTCATAACCCTCCTGCCTCAGCCTCCTGCGTAGGTAGGATTACAGGCCCTGCATCACTGTGCCTGCCTTGAAATAGCCAAGTTTTCTGACTGGGTTCACTCAACAAATGTTGATTTTATTTGTTCGTCTGTTTGGTTGGTTTTATTTCTTCTATAAGCGAGAGAGAGAGAGAGCTTCTGACAGAGCCCTGAGGTCATGACCCACCCCAGCCTCAGCCAAGTCCCAGACCATGGTCACACGGGTCAGGCTCGCAGTGTGTCGCATTTCACAGCTGCACCGCCATCTGGACCCAAAGGTTGACTTTATTATTATTATTGACTTTATTATTATTATTGACTTTATTTATGATTTTTTTTTTGGAGTTTTTTGCTATAGGGCGTGTGCGCTCACCAGAAAGATAGAGAGAGACAGAGAGACAGAAAGCAAGTACTCACCCCTCAGGGGGGATGGCCATGCCGCAGTCCCTTCTCCTCCATTCTCTTCTCTGGATCGTGGGCACGCACGCACACACGCCTGGCGTGAATTTAAGCCACCGGGTCCAGGACTCGAACCGCGGTCGATTACATGGGAGTCCAGCAACATAGCCTTTATGTCAACTGCTGGTCCCTTTATGATTATTATTTTTTAATTTAATGAGAGGGAGAGAAAGAGACTGAGAAAGCAAGCCACTGAGTCCATGACTCGAACTGCAGTTGGCCATGTGGGGAGTCCCACGTCTTAACCACTACTACACCTGCTGCCCTAAATGTTCTTTTTTTTTTTTAAGTTCAGATTTTTGGGATCTGGGTAAAATATGACATTATGAGACTGACCTAGGAGGGAAGATTCTGGATTCACCTCTGGAGAACTCTTAGGTCTTGCCTCTGGGATTAGGCACCAAGACCTGTAGGGAGTGTTATCTCACTGTCTCTCTTTCTCTTTCTGAAAGGAGTAAACTTAAAAATAATTAAGTTATGCTTCCACAAGCCTCAGTTTTCAATAAAATGGAAATAATTCCTACCTCTCAAGATGAAATAAATAGCATATGTAGGGACCAGCAGTTGGCATAATGGCTACATCGCTGGATTCCCATGTAGTTGACCATGGTTGGAGTCCCGGAACCTGTGGCTTAAACTCACACCGGGCACGTGTGCGTGCATGCCCAAGATCCCGAGAGGAGAATGGAGGAGAAGGGACTGCGGCGTGGCCATCCCCCCTGGGGGGTGATTTCTCGCTTTCTGTCTCTATGTCTCTCTCTGTCTTTCTGGTGAACGCACGTGCCCTATAGCAAAAACCCCTCAAAAAAAAAGTAGCATATGTAAAAGTGCTTGGAAAACTCTAAAAGACTCTGTAACTGTTACTGATCAAGTTCTACTTTGGGGTCACAGCTGCCCTGCCCTGAAGGGCTCCCACAGACGTGTTGAGTCCCAGCATCGCTTCACCCATTCACTTGATGTCCTTGGATCTCTGTGATCCTGCCACCCAACTCCTCACAATGCATCACCTTTATTTGCTGTAAACTTATTTCTAATATTTTTCTTCTTTATTTTACATCTTCCCAAATGTTAGTCTTATTTATGGCTGTGAATTGAAATGGTATGGCCTGTCATCAGAATAGCCTAACTTGGTGGACCACAGGGCCCATCAGATTCAGGGGACAGTCCTATTGGGCCATGGGGAGTAATGGAAATTATGTTTCTAGCACCCAGCGTCAGTGTGGTACTGACCTGCAGTGCTGGAGGCCACGTGGCCATCTGTGGGTTTGGGTCCTGAGCTGCCCTGAAAGGCACATGCCCAAGATTCTGTCTAGAGGAAGGGAATTGTGACAATGATTCTGTTGAAGGTATCCTCTCTCTCTCTCTCTCTCTCTCTCTCTCTCTCTCTCTCTCTCGAAATAACTTAAACAAAAAATAAGTTACTGTTTATTTTCTTTTAAGGTAGTTAAATACATTTACTTGTCGTTTCAGGTTGGTAGAAAGTGTTCATTGTCAGGAATCAGATAGGGAGACATTTTTTAGTCTGTATCAGAACTTTGCACACTTTCCAAAGACTATGTTAGGGCTGGTACCGTGAAAGTCCATATCACCTTAGGTCTTGTTTATGGGACCTTGGCAGACTTGATAAAATTCCCAAATACATTTCAACAGCATTAAGACCTCCCCAGTGTTGGGACCAGCAGTTGGCGTAATGGCTACATTGCTGGACTCCCATGTAGTTGACCGCGGTTCGAGTCCCGGACCCAGGGGCTTAAACTCACGCCAGGTGCATGTGCATGCGTGCCCAAGATCCCGAGAGGAGAATGGAGGAGAAGGGATTGCGGCGTGGCCATCCCCCCTGGGGAGCGATTTCTCATTTTCTGTATCTCTGTCTCTCTCTGTCTTTCTGGCAATCGCACGCCCTATAGCAAAAACCTCCCCAATAAAAAGACCTCCCCAATGTTAAGAATTACTGAAGTGAATTACGTTGGCATTCATTACTTTTGGTGCTTTGGTTAATTACAGTCATCAAACCAAGCTTCATTTTACTGCCTTCCTTGAAGTAAACTGTTAGGATCATTTCAAAAACACATTTGACCCGTGCAATTGCTTTCTCTAGCTATTTCAGAGTGTGGTCGGTGTTTCTCATTCTCGCAGAAGGCTCAGGATCTGTACATTGACGATTGTTATTGTTATTTTTGTTGAAAGATATTGAAATGAGATGTGTGATCCAAATGGGCCTTAGCAACTTCACATCTGGTTGCTTGAAAAGTGGCCAAATGCAACAGTTCTTAATGCAAGAGAGCCGCGGGCAAAACTTGGCAATTCCCACCCTCCTTTGCAAAAGACTGCCCTGTGTGAACCTTCAGTATCACAGAAAGAAGAAAAGAAGAAAAGTCAATAAAGAGGGTTCACCCCACCACGTTCTAATTATAGATGTCCAGTAACCCATGTTCATGGGGTTCCTAGGTAAAGGTGCTGACCACTGGGAGTAGAAGGCTCGCTGGAGACACAACAGTAGCAGCGATGGCCGCATTGGCCTCCTTTCTAGTTGCCAGGAACAAAGATTTCATGACATCTCGCCTCCCTAAATCTCCGCACCTTGCTTAATCTTAAAGTGACACTACGTCCTGGTCTGCATAAACAGACCCAGTTTATGCCTGTTGTCCTGGGATCATTTTTTTAAAGAATTATTTAATTTTATTTAATATTATTATTTTTTAAAAATTTAACCAGAAAGACAAGTGGGGGGAGAGAGAGAGAAAGTGAGAAAGCAAGCCACCAGGTCCAGGATTTGAACCATGGTTGGCCATGTGGAAGTACAGCACCCTAACCACCATGCTACCTGCCGGCCCCCAACCTGGGATCGTTTTTAATAGTATTTCTTTCACTTTTGGAAGTGTCCCTGTTTGGGTTGTAAAGGGTATAGTCATCTGAATTGAACTCTTTACAACAGAGACTTTCATCAGAAGGAAAAAGAAGCGGAAATGGGTCACTCTGTGGCACAGAATGGTTGCCAACTACGGCAATCACAGTTTGAATCCCCAGACCTATTGGCTGAAACCTCCCGGCCATGCACTCATTTACCAAGACCTGCTGAGCTGAAGGACTGGAGGAAGAAGGGGGTCCCGGTATGGCCAGACCCTGTGGGGAGTGCTCCTCTCTCTCTCACTCCCTGATTCTCTCCCTCTCGCCATCACACCCACACACGCGTGTTCTATCAAGAATCAAGAGGGGGGAGTGGAAGAATGTCCGTGTAGTAAAGGGAAATGATTCTCGGGTGAGACAGTAATGGAGCCGAAAATGACTGCTCGGAAATCTCGGGAATGAGATGAAAGTGGGGCCAGCCGGTGATTTATGGATGCGTTCTCAATACACTAAGAGGAATGCTGGTTGCTCTTGGGGAGTGGGCGGGAGGCGGAGGCTAGGAAACCAGGTCAGGGTTTGCGGGATCTTTTATGCAATACTAACGTTAAGCTTCCTGTCTGAGGTTTCCCATGTTGGGTGGCTTTCACCTCTCGACACTCTGAGGGCCGGCCATGGCGATATCTAATAGAAGC
The DNA here is from genome assembly GCA_026018925.1 of Tupaia tana. Lineage (NCBI taxonomy): Eukaryota > Metazoa > Chordata > Mammalia > Scandentia > Tupaiidae > Tupaia > Tupaia tana. The sequence continues at coordinate 3,811,057 of JAKSZU010000022.1, read as the reverse complement.
ACTTCACAGACAAAAATGATGGGAGATAATAGTTCTCTAGAAAAATGGAAACCCATTATTTTTGATAACCTGGCTCTTCTTTGAAACAGTGTAGCTCAGCATCGCTAGCATCTTCATCATTCTACTCAGAAATGTAACATGATCGAGGGGACCAGCAGTTAGCATAATGGCTACGTCGCTGGACTCCCACGTAGTCGACCGCGGTTCGAGTCCTGGACCTGGTGGCTTAAACTCACGCCGGGCGTGTGTGTGTGCGTGCCCAAGATCCCGAGAGGAGAATGGAGGAGAAGGGATTGCGGCGTGGCCATCCCCCTGGGGGGTGATTTCTCACTTTCTGTCTCTCTGTCTCTCTCTCTGTGTCTGGTGAGCGCACGCACCCTATAGCAAAAACCTCTCCAAAAAAAAAAAAAAAAAGAAAAGAAATGTAACATGATCAACTCTGGAAGGCTTGCCGTGAATATATTCTCCTTGAAAGAGTTCACCAGATTTAACAGCTATTCTTTCTTACTACTTCATTGTTGCAGTGTCTTTAATTTATTTCAAGGAACTTTGGGGATTATACAAGTAATACTTCCTATTGGAAAAGGTACAGAAAAATAGAAAGTAAAAAGAGGGACTCATAATCCCATCGCATAGAAATAACTGATGTTAGCTCTTAGGCATGGTTCCTTTTCAGTTTCATTTTTTTTTAAAAAAAAGAATTAGTTCTTTCATTTGATTTATTATCAATAGTCTTCAGTTTTGATCAGAGAGAGACAAAAAGAGAGAGAGTGAGACAGCAAGCTGCCAGGTCTGGGATTTGAACTGTGGTTGGCATGTGGGAGTCCAGTACCTTAACCGCCATGTTGACCCCTCCTTTTACATTTCTTAGTTTAAAAATTGCACGCAGTGGGGCTGGCAGGTGGTGTGGTGGTTAAGGGCACTGGACTCCCCTATGGCCGACCATGGTTTGAGTCTTGGACCTGGACGGCTTGCTTTCTCACTTTCCTTCTCTCTCTCTCACTCTGCCCTCTCTGGTCAAATTAAAATAAATAAATAAAGTTAGGTATTTTTAAAAATTGCACACATATGCACATGTGTGTACATGTATGTGTCAAGTGTTTTTAGTGTTCTGTAATAGGAAAATAATAGCTTACATTGGCATCGAGTTTTAAAATGTACAAAATCCTTTCATCTAGTAACATATTTAATCCTGGTACTATTTCTTTTTTTAAAGAAATATCTTACTTGACTTTATTTATTTATTCATTCATTTTTTAAAATTTGAGTAGAGAGGAACAGAATGAGAGAAAGAAAGAGAGAGAGAGAGAGAGAGAGAGAAGGAAACCAGTTATTTAGCTGAGAAAACAAAAGGAAGAAGACTATTGTTTTCTTTTTTTTTTTTTTAAGAGAAGTTTTTTTCGTTATAGGGCACGTGCGCTCGCCAGACAGACAGAGAGAGACATAGAGACAAAAAGTGAGAAAACACCCCCCAGGGGGGATGGTCACGCCGCAATCCCTTCTCCATTCTCCTCTCGGGATCTTGGGCATGCACGCACACGCGCCCGGCGTGAGTTTTAAGCCACCGGGTCCGGGACGCGAACCGCGGTCGACTTCGGACATAGAGACAGAAAGCGAGAAATCACCCCCCAGGGGGGATGGTCACGCCGCAGTCCCTTCTCCTCCATTCTCCTCTTGGGATCTTGGGCACGCACGCACACGCGCCCGGCGTGAGTTGTAAGCCACCGGGTCCGAGACGCGAACCGCGGTCGACTACGTGGGAATCCAGCAACATAGCCATTACGCTAACTGCTGGTTCCCAAGAAGACTATTGTGAGGAATGGTCTTTAGCTTTGTATAAGGGCGTTATTCAAAGAATGATCACCATCTCTTCTTAGAACCTCTGAAAGTCAAACCAAAGGGCTAAGTTCTTTTGGATATTTAAGTTTGGGTTATGACATTGTCCTGAAGGCCTTAGGATCAGACAATCCCATCTGAACACCTAATGCTGTACTAGGAACTATAAACGAAGTAAAACACATACTCATTCATGCTTTCCAAGGGCTTAACGATAGACCTAGAAAAATAAGCAAGTATGTTTGCAACAAATGAGGGCCATGCGGTCCTAATTCTATATATGATGAAGCATTAGCACAGACGTACTGAACTGGCATTCAAAGAGCGTTTACTTTGTGTTCACCAACAAAACATGTCCTTCAGTGTTCTAGAATAAATAAGATCGGGAAGCCAGAGAGGAGTGTTGGTGGATGGCAGAGAGTAGGAATATATACGTTCATTCATGCGTTATTGCATGCCGTCCTCACTTACCGAGCACCTGCTCTGCACCGGAGACACCTAGGCGTGAGTAAATGCGTACTTTTGAATGGGCCTGAAGGAGAGGCTGAACAATAAGAGCAGAGATAAGAGGGTGTGTGGGCAGATAGCTACAATAATATTACTAACCTATATAGAGGTTAGGCTCATTCTGATTAGGGATAAGAGTTTGTAAGAAAGGAGCCCTTGGGGCCAGCAGTTGACATGGTGGCTAAAGTGCTGGACTCCTGTGTGGCTTACTGTAGTTTGAGTCCCGGACCTGGCGACTTGTTTTCTCTCTCTTTCTATTGCTCTCTGGTCAAACAGTAGAAGAAGGAGGAGGAGAAAGAGGAGGAGAAATAAAATTAAATAAATAATTACAAAAAAAAAAAAAAAAAGGAAGGAGCCCTTAACACTTAAAATTCACTGAATAGAAGAACTCAGAGAAAATCGTAGTTGTCTAATCAACTCTCTTTTCTCTGTCGCTACTTGTTAAGAGGGGAATTGAGACCAGACTCTTGTGACCTGTGTAAATTCATAAATTGAGTATGTGGCAGCCCTGAAGGTCATGCCCAGTCCCCTCTCACTTCTTTCTGATTTTAGCATTCTGCCTCTTTAGTCTTCCAACAGCTAGAATCTCTTTCCTTCTTTCCTACACCATCTCTGTAAATGCACAGATCCTAACAAAAGGTTCGGAATTTCCGCAACATGAAATCTATCTCAGACTGGTTCAGTTGAGGGCAAAAATCTTTTTTCAAAAAGAAAGCAAAATTGGGACCAGCAGTTAACGTAATGGCTATGTCGCTGGACTCCCATGTAGTCGACCGTGGTTCGCGTCCCAGACCCGGCAGCTTAAAACTCACACCAGGCACGTGTGCGTGCGTGCCCAAGATCCCGAGAGGAGAATGGAGGAGAAGGGATTGGGGGGTGATTTCTCACTTTCTGTCTCTCTGTCTCTCTCTGTCTATCTGGCGAGCGCACACGCCCTATAGCAAAAACCTCGCCAAAACAAAAAAAAAAAAAAAAGAAAGAAAGAAAGAAAGAAAGAAAGAAAGCAAAATTGAAAAGAGAACCAAAAACTTAAAAAAAAAAAATTGGAAACAACTGAATATTCCATCAGTGGAATAGAGAGACGTGATGTGCTACCCCAGCGTGTGACTACACTGTTCACCAAAAAAAAAGGATCAAGCTACTGACCCATGCTGTGACGGCGGTGAACCTCATGAACACTGTGCTAAGCAGAAAAAAAGCCAGACACATGAGACCACATCATATATGCTTCCCTTTTTATGACATGTCCAGGGAAAGCAGCAGATCTGGGGAGGCAGGTTAGTGGTTGCTCGGGACTGGGAGAAGGATTGATTACAAATCAGTACAGGGGATCTTACCGAGTGATGGAAGAGTTGGAAGACCAATTGGTGGCGATCGTTGCGAAACTTGGTAAATGTACCCAAATCCATTGGATTGTACACTTGAAATGGGGACGTGTATGACATGTAAAACAAACCTCAAGACAGCTGTTTGCAGCAGCTTTTTCCTAGAACTCTAGAATCTTCTAGAAAAAATATACCTAGTAGCTAGCTGCACCCCCTACATCCCCATATTAAGGAGACCCAGTTGAAAACCATTTAGCAAATGAAACCAGAAAATGGATTCAGCAATTAGGATCCCCTGGATTCTGGTTTTGACTTGGTCACTAACTCCATTATCTTCATTACCTTGGATAAGTCACTGAACCTCTTCGGGCCTTGGTTTCCCCACCCCAACATGGAGTGGAGGTTCAGTATTCTCTGGGCTTTCTAACACATATGACAATCTCAACCTCGTATTTCTGTTAGCAGTCTCTCTTGGTCACCAAAGTTTCCTGACCTCCATACATGGGTTTTTCAGGTGCACGGGTTCCAAAATGTTTATCTGAAAGTTCTGTGGGAGATTAAAGGCCCAGCGCTCAGGGATCTCCCAGGGGCTATGTTCTCAGCCCGTGGAAGCTCTCCCGCAGATAACAATACACTTCCCCTTCAGGCAGTACATGAAAGGAACAATGGAGGATACAATGGACTCATCCTTCCAGATTACAAGGACTAGAAATCTGGCCCATTGTTTTCTCCCCTGCCTGAGGATGAAGTTGTGCTTTTTGGATCCCCACAAAGATTTTTGGCTTGTCCACCTCCTCGAATTCCCAAGGAACAATGAAGCAATCTGGCCTCCTTCCCACTTCTCATTTCCATGTGTAGGGTATTTGTCAACTTGCCCAGAGCAACTGTAGGCATTTGCAGCTATCCATTTGACTGGGTGCAATAGATAACAAAAAAAAACACAGTTAGAAGGGAGATTATGTGAAGACTCAATTTTCTTTTTTATGCAAGAAAGTACTTATTTTAGAATTGAAAAAGTTATTTCTTTTTTTGGGGGGGTCAGCTTTTATTAAACATTATTATTATTATTATTATTATTATTATATTTCCAGAGAGACAGAGAGAGAAAGGAAAAGTTAGAAAGCAAGCCTCCAAGTCTGGGACTCGAACCATGGTCGGCCATGGGAGAGTCCAGCACCCTCAACCACCATGCCACCCTCGGGCCCCCCCCAAAAGTTACTTTGTGTCTCTCTTTATGATTTAGTCTTCACCTTCTTCCCTTACGTGGAACAGTAAGAAGTTTCTAAATATGTCAATGAAAAGTTTATTAAAATGGGACTCACTTTTGTCAATATGAAAACATAGCATCTTACTTCCTGGAATATACATGAAGATAAACAGCCCTGGAGTCTAAGAACAAGCGAGTTGTTGGAATGTCATTTAATTGGCCTGCAGACCTGTTAGGAATCCCAGACCCTCTTTCTGAAGCTCTGCTGACATACAACATAACTTTCAGAGAATCGGTTAAATTCGTATCCTGTTCATCCCCTATTATTTAGGAGTAAATACTGCTAAACACGGACAAGCTCTATTAATGGAAGCTGTTAGGTGAAACATTAGTTATATCCTTAACATGGGGTCGTTGGGAAAGTCTTGGTGTATTTTTCTATGCAAAAATGCACCATGACTTTTCAGATGACCCAATGATGTATGTGTGTATGTATGTATGTATGTGTATTTTCATGGTTTTATATATATGCCCAGAAAAAAACCCAAATAGACAAGAGGAAGTTCAACATTGGTCATTTCTGGACACTAAAAATGAAAAGGGATCTAGGACCAGCAGGTGGCATAATGGTTATGTTGCTGGACTCCCATGGAGCATGTAGTGTGTGTAGTGAATACTGTGTACGTAGAATATGCTGTGTGTGCAGGTATGTAGTACATATAGTGTACACAGCATGTACTCTAAGTAGTGTGTGCAGTGAATACTGTGTACGTAGAGTATGCTGTGTGTGCAGGTATGTAGTACATATAGTGTACACAGCATGTACTCTAAGTAGTGCGTGCAGTGAATACTGTGGACGTAGAGTATGTTGTGTGTGCAGGTATGTAGTACATATAGTGTACGCAGCATGTACTCTAAGTAGTGCGTGCGGTGAATACTGTGTACGTAGAGTATGCTGTGTGTGCAGGTATGTAGTACATATAGTGTACGCAGCATGTACTCTAAGTAGTGTGTGCAGTGAATACTGTGTACGTAGAGTATGCTGTGTGTGCAGGATTGTAGTACATATAGTGTACGCAGCATGTACTCTAAGTAGTGCGTGCAGTGAATACTGTGGACGTAGAGTATGTTGTGTGTGCAGGTATGTAGTACATATAGTGTACGCAGCATGTACTCTAAGTAGTGCGTGCAGTGAATACTGTGTACATAGAGTATGTTGTGTGTGCAGGTATGTAGTACATATAGTGTACGCAGCATGTACTCTAAGTAGTGTGTCCAGTGAATACTGTGTACGTAGAGTATGCTGTGTGTGCAGGTATGTAGTATATATAGTGTACGCAGCATGTACTCTAAGTAGTGTGTGCAGTGAATACTGTGTACATAGAGTATGTTGTGTGTGCAGGTATGTAGTACATATAGTGTACGCAGCATGTACTCTAAGTAGTGTGTCCAGTGAATACTGTGTACATAGAGTATGCTGTGTGTGCACGTATGTAGTACATATAGTGTACACAGCATGTACTCTAAGTAGTGTGTGCAGTGAATACTGTGTACATAGAGTATGTTGTGTGTGCAGGTATATAGTACATATAGTGTACGTAGCATGTACTCTAAGTAGTGTGTGCAGTGAATACTGTGTACGTAGAGTATGTTGTGTGTGCAGGTATATAGTACATATAGTGTACGCAGCATGTACTCTAAGTAGTGTGCTCAGTGAATATTGTGTACATAGAGTATGCTGTGTGTGCAGGTATGTAGTACATATAGTGTACGTAGCATGTACTCTAAGTAGTGTGCTCAGTGAATATTGTGTACATAGAGTATGCTGTGTGTGCAGGATTGTAGTACATATAGTGTACGTAGCATGTACTCTAAGTAGTGTGTCCAGTGAATACTGTGTACATAGAGTATGCTGTGTGTGCAGGATTGTAGTACATATAGTGTACGCAGCATGTACTCTAAGTAGTGCGTGCAGTGAATACTGTGTACATAGAGTATGCTGTGTGTGCAGGATTGTAGTACATATAGTGTACACAGCATGTACTCTAAGTAGTGTGCTCAGTGAATACTGTGGACGTAGAGCCAATTTATAGGTTTTCAGGCAACTTGTTGGCCCTGGTGCTGCATTAAGATATATTCTAGAGCCAGCCCCATGGCCTGGTGGTTGGGGGCACTGGATCCCACATGGCTGACCACATGGTTTGAATCCTAGCCCCAGCTGCTTGAAAAACATGCCAGGTGCATGTGCGCATGTGCCCCCTAATCCCATCAGGATGGAGAAATGTAAGAGAGGGATGGCAGCATAGCCATGCCCCATTGGGGGGTGCTTTCTCCCTCTCCCTCTCTCTATTTCTCTGTGTCTCTCTAGCAAGTGCACATGCTCTCTGGCCAAATAAAAGTAAATAAATAAATGAAAAGGTGTACTAAATTTGAAATATAAGAGTCCTTTATTGAGACAGAATTTATAATGTTGGGTTTAATAAAGATCTTTAAAGAGGCAGATTTTAAACTGCCCCAATATTGCTATTTTTTAAAAGAATTATTATATTATTGAATTAATTTATTTATGTTTTAACTTTTAAAATAATTTGACCAGAAAGAGATAAAGAGAAAGGGGAGGGAAGTGAGAAAGCAAGCTGTCAGGTCTAGGTCTGAACTGTGGTCAGCCATGTGGGAGTCTAGTGCCTTAACCACCAAGTCACCTGCTGGTCCCGGCCCAATGTACTATTAACTGATGATGAACTTTAGTGGGAAACAGACATAAAAATACACTGTACACTCCCTGTGGCTCACTCGTCATCAAAATTCAATTATACACAGATTTCCTAGCTACAGTTTATTTTCTGTCAGACCTCTAACTGATGAATAAAATGTGTCTACTTTTTCTAAGTGAACCTTTAGAATTCATATTTAGTTTTCTTATATGCTTTTTGAAGATTCCATACTCATATACCATTTCTTCCTGAAATATACCTATATAGCATTTTAAAGTTTATTTTATTATCTATCTATCTATAGGTAAATAGATTCTCTCTCTTGATATTTATATAGAATAGATATATCTCTCTATCTATATATATATATAGATATGTGTGTATATTATTTATATAATATACGTGTGTGTATATATATGTATGTGTATATATGTATATATACACATACATATATATACAGAGAGAGAGAGAGAGAGAGAAAGTGTGAGAAAGCAAGTCACAAGGTCCAGGACTTGAACAACGGTAGGCCATGTGGGAGTCCAGCGCCTTAACCACCAAGCCACCGCTGGACCTCTATGTAGCTTTTTAAAACATATGATCAACAAGAGTATTATATGATTACTGTTTTCATTTAATTAGTTATATGTCATATATAAGATTTACTGTTTTTTAATGATAAGACTACATTGTCCCAGGAACCAGCAGTTAGCTTAATGGCTATGTCGCTGAACTCCCATGTAGTTGACCGCGGTTCACATCCTGGACTCGGTGGCTTAAACTCATGCCGGGCGTGTGTGCGTGCGTGTCCAAGATCCCGAGAGAAGAATGGAGGAAAAGGGACTGTGGCGTGGCCATCCCCCCTGGGAGGTGATTTCTCAGTTTCTGTCTCCCTGTCTCTCTGGCGAGCATACACACCCTGTGGCAAAAAAAAAAAAAAAAAAAAAAAAAAAAAAAAAAAAAAGAACCGCACTAATAAACAAACAAACAAAAAAGAATACATTGTCCCAGACACTGAACTATTTAAATTATTTCTAGTTCTCACGATTCCTCTTTTTTCTTTTTTTTTTGGAGAGGTTTTTGTTATAGGGCGTGTGCCCTCGCCAGACAGGCAGACAGAGAGAGACATAGAGACAGAAAGGGAAAAAACACCCCCCTGGGGGGATGGCCACGCCGCAATCCCTTCTCCTCCATTCTCCTTTCGGGATCTTGGGCACGAACGCACACACGCCTGTGTGCTTGCCAGACAGAGAGAGACAGAAAGCAAGAAATCACCCCCCCCAGGGGAGATGACCACGCCGCAATCCCTTCTCCTCCATTCTCCTCTCGGGATCTTGGGCACACACACACGCCCGGCGTGAGTTTAAGCCACCAGGTCCGGGACTCGAACCACGGTTGACTACATGGGAGTCTAGCGACATAGCCGTTACACTAACTGCTGGTCCCTGACGGCAGACTTCTAACGGCATTATTGATATTGGGGATAATTAATCTGAACGATGTAGTCAGACGTTTTACTGCATCATTTTAACGGGGCAGAGCAGTGTGGAGTTTTGGACTGGAAATGAAATCTGACGTCTAGCTTCCACTCTGCTACCGATTGACTGGGTGATGCCCTGGAAAATCATTTCATTTCTTTGCAACCCATTTTCCTGATACACACCAAAAAAATAAGAGTTTGAACGTGCTAATCTCCCTGGTATTAAGTTTTGTGTCTCCGATTTCAGCCGTCCCTATATTAACTGTAATACAGTTATAAAACTGGTCAATTGCTTCTTTTCATAAAGAACTCTGCCTATACTTCTGTGGCTCCGAGCATGCTGTAGGGTTTTTGTGACTTCTCCAGAGGTTCACAAGTGACAGGATGTCTTACCTCAGAAATGTCCGTATTACTGATCTTAATTCATGGATATCATCTGAAAATGGAAGAAAATGCATGTTTTAGAGGTTTCAGGTTTCCCGCAGCGTGAGTACATGTGGCTTGCTAATATAGCACGTGGTATTTTAGGATGCTAGAAGCCAAATCACTGGGGAATTTCAAATATGACATGCAGAGGCAGGTTGCCATGAGGTGGCACATTGTTGGTTCAAAGGTACAACCCGTTCAAAAGTGTTTAGTTGATCCTTAGAAAGTGGTTAGACGGGTCAGGCTCTTTCAGTTATTATAGGTTAGTTAACTTTTGAAGGAAAAAAAGGAAAAGGAAGTTATTTTCAGTTGGTTTTTCATTTGATACTGTTTTTTGTTTTGTTTTGTTTTGTTTTTCCATTTGCTAGAGGGCACATGCACGGGGTGGGGGGGAAAGAAAGTGAGAAAGCACCCCCCATGGGAGAGAGCCACCCCAAGCCACCCCCCATGGGAGATAGCCACCCCTAGCCACCCCCCATGGGAGATGAGAGCCGTCCCCTCTTCACTTCTCCTTTTCGGATTTGGGGTATACAAATGCATGTGCCTCAGCTGTTTCTCAAGCCACCAGACTCAAACTGCCTAGTCGGCCATGTGGGACCCAGCCACCTTAGCCACCACGGCACAAGCTGGCCCCGTTTCAGACTTTCAATTTACTATTCGGCATTATTCTTCCAGGTGAAGTGCCTTGTATCTACTGTGATCCAGCCAGCAGTCAGCTATGAAAAGGAAATCATAACTGAGGATTAAAACATGAGAAAGAATGGAACCATCAAGTGGCGTGGTGGTTAGGGTGCTGGAGTCCCACATGGCTGACCATGGTTTGAGTCCCGGACCTGGTGGCTTGCTTTCTCACTTTCTCTCTCTCTCTCTCTCTCTCTCTCTCTCTCTCTCTCTCTCTCTCTCTGTCCCTCTCTAGTCAGATTAAAATGGATGAATAAATAAATGAAGTTAAATAAAAAATAATTCTTAAAAAAAGAATATGAGTAAGAATATTATACGTACAACACTGGACTTCAAATGAATGAGTTATAGGTATACTGTTAAGTATCTCAACATTAGAACTCAAAGGACCTTAAGGATTATTCTGTTTGCAGAAGGGCCTTCTTCTTGTTCTAGACATGAGAAATGTGGTCCCAGAGAGTTGACTTAATTGTGTGGTTTAGCCCAGTTAAGAACCAAAAAGCTAGGCATTCGAGCTCTAATATCACTGTTCTTGTCTACTGTTCTAGGTGACTTTAAAAAAATAATAATAAGTACATTTAGTCCTTGAGAAAGACAGAGAGATACCCTCATTAGGGTCCCATACCATGATCTCTCTGGCCTTCCCATCCAGCCCGAATCACGGGCATGTGTACACCCACCCTGCACCAACTGGTTGACCTGGGAACCGAACTCTGATCTCCCTATGGTCTCCAGCAGTACAGAGTGGTGCACTACCACTGTGCCCCTATGGCTGGGCCAGTTTTTCTTTCAATCAAAATGATAGAGTTGTTGGATATCTTAACTGGGTATAGAAAATATATTACTTTTTGAAAATCTGAACAAAAATGATTTTTGATACAAGAAAAATGGATTTTGTCTTTCAAAAAAAAAAAAAAAGCCACAGATATAATCAGCAGTGGCCTCCCTGTGCGTCTTTCTACGGGAATATCCAGTTTGCTGTGATGGCTAGGGAGGAATTTACATCTAGGATACAGGATTATTTGTTCTTCTCAAAGGCATGTGTTCCATTGGTACATCACCCCTCCCAGGCAGTCTCTGGGACGATGAAGAAACCCTGAACTGATGCAACCACCCCTTGAAGATAAGATTCCCAGCCAACTTGAATTGCAGAAGGAAGAGGCAGCTGTTCTGGGTAGGGGGAGAAGCGAGCTCAGGAGTCATTTTGGTGGTTAGCGACCACCTGGCTTCCTTTGGAACACCATTGGGAAACTTTAGTCTTGTTGGAACAAGAAGAAAAGTGATGGTACTCTCAGTTTGTTAGGACTCCACACTCCTCGAATGAACATGTGACACAAGTGTGACATGCAGCTGTTCTTTCATCATGCTCATCATCAACAAAAACAATAAACATGTGTCTGAATGCCAACTAGGGACACTGTGCTAGTCCCTAGGGATATAACCTCTTAGGAACCTCGCAGAAAGTTGGTAGCACGTCTAGCATTAAACGAAACAACTTTTTATATGATATTATATAAAAAGAAAAAAAATACTGTACAAAGTATCTATTGCTATACCAATATCTTTATGGGGGTGGGGGGGAGGTTTTTGCTATAGGACATGTGCACTTGTCAGAAAGACAGAGACAGAGAGACAGAAAGTGAGAAATCACACCCCAGGGGGGATGGCCACACCACAATCCCTTCTCTTCCATTCTCCTCTCCGGATCTTGGACATGCACACACATGCACCTGGCATGAGTTTAAGCTGCCGGATCCGAGACTCGAACCGCGGTCGACTATATGGGAGTCCAGTAACATAGCCATTACGCCAACTGCTGGTCCTGCTATACCAATACTAACATAACTTGTTTTACACAAGAAAGAAAGCTATTAAAGCAATTCTTAAAGTCCAAATTCAATCTAGAGAATAAATTCCAAATGTACACCCCCTGGAAAAAAAGAAAGTTTTTCATTAGTTTTCAAGAGTGACACAACCAAAAACCTTAATATTTTATTTCATGGGAATATTTTATGTGAGTCATTCCAAAACTGAGTAATGAATGCTAACAAATCTTTATGTATAAAGTAGTATGATTTTATTAAGATTTGGAGGGGCCTTTTTTTCCTTTTTGTTATTGAATCATTAATAGCTTTTATTGGTATAATTGTCTTATCCTAAACATACTAACATTTAGGGAGTCTATTAGTTGAGGAATATTCAGATTTTTCTAAAGACAGGTTTTTCACAGACTATATTAAATACAACATATTAAAGAATTCTAGAAATCAGCAGATGGTGTAATGGCTATGTCACTGGACTCCCACATAGTCAACCGTGGTTCGAGTCCTGGACCCGGCAACCTAAAACTCAGCTGTGCATGGGTGTGTGTGCCCAAGATTCCTAGAGGAAGAATGGTGGAGAAGGGATTGCAGCATGGCCATCCCTCTTGGGAGTGATGTCTCTTTTTCTGTCTCTTTATCTCTCCCTGTCTCTCCGGCAAGCGTACACATCCTATAGCAAAAAATCTCTCTTAAAAAAAGTTCTAAATGTTTCTTCAAGTGAATTTTTTTCAAGTAGCATAAACTGGAACAGAGTCAAATACACTTTCATATACTCACTCCTTAGCATCCCCATTCTTTCTCTCTCTTTTTTTTTTTTTTTTGAGAGGTTTTTCGCTATAGGGCGCGTGCGCTCGCCAGACAGACAGAGAGAGACATAGAGACAGAAAGCGAGAAATCACCCCCCAGGGGGGATGGCCACGCCGCAATCCCTTCTCCTCCATTCTCCTCTCGGGATCTTGGGCACACACGCACACGCACCCGGCATGAGTTTTAAGCCACCGGGTCTGGGACGCGAACCACAGTCGACTACATGGGAGTCCAGCGACATAGCCATTACGCTAACTGCTGGTTCCCACCCCCATTCTTTCGCTTGCTGAGTGTACAAAATTATACATGCAACCACGTCCTAACTCCTGTGTCTCTACAGTCGAGAGACACTCTTCTCAGTCTCTGCGTTGTATAAAACCCTACCTTCCTCAATGAAGCAGTTGAGTTTGCTTTTGTGCACGGTGTGTGAGGAAGGTGGTCTTTCCCCACCCCTCCGTCCTCTGTACAGTTGCCAAGGACTATCTTTCAAGGGGGGGGGGGGGAGGTTCTCCATAGAATGGTAACAATAGACTTCTCCATCGAGATCCTAAGTACTAATGACCATTGGTGTAGAAAGAACCCTAGCAAAAGTCTACAGTAAAATACAGTGAATAAAACAGGCTTTTTGCCTGTAAGTAAAAAGTAGTCTACTCCAGGAGAAAAAGGCAAAGCAAGATACAGGAAGTACTATGATCAGAGTCAGGTGCTACAGAATAATTAACTCTTAAAAATAATATTATGGGGGGACCAGCAGATGGCGTAATGGTTGTGTCGCTAGACTCCCATGTAGTCGACCACAGTTCAAATCCCAGACCCGATGGCTTAAACTCATGCAGGGCATGTGTGCATGCGTGCCCAAGATCCCAACAGGAGAATGGAGGAGAAGGGGTTGCGGCGTGGGGGTGATTTCTCACTTTCTGTCTCTCTGTCTCTCTCTGTCTGCCTGGTGACGCGCGTGCCCTATAGCAAAAACCTCTCAAAAAAAAAGAAAGAAAGAAAAAGAAAAGAAAACACTGTTTTATGTGTAAGTGGTTGAAGCCCAAAACAACTATGAGGGGCCTGGAAGGCCTAGGTACCCAGGAAATAAGCATGTTCAGCGCTGTCTGCGTACACAAAGACTAGAAGTAGCACTGAGGGGAGAGTGCAGGAATGAGTCTCTTTGGATGACCAGGAAGACTGGATTTGTGCATTGCCCAGGTGGTGTCAGAGACTAGCACAGAACTTGAAAAGCAGTAACAGCCAGGTCACCTGACCACAGAAACAAAACTAAGATCCTAGATAAAGTTAGCACGTATGAGCGTCGCCATACTTGAGCGGGGAGCTCGTGGGATGAGGGAAGGGTGTTGAGAGCCCCCATCCCCCTGCCTGCCATAAGACAGCTATTCACTGTTAGTCCTTGAACAAGTTCATATATTTTCCCCTTATGTCATTTTGTATTAAAAGAGGTAACTTCTGGGACCAGCAGGTGGCATGGTGGGTTAAGGCGCTGGACACTCCCACATGGCCGACCAGGGTTCAAGTCCTGAATCTGGTGGCTTGCTTTCTCACTTCCTCTCTCTCTCATTCTCACCCTCTATCTCTCTCTGGTCAAATTAAAAAATAAATGAATGAATAAATAAAATAATAAATAAATAATTTTTTTTTTTTTTTTTTTTTTTTTTTTTTTTAAAAAAAGAGGTAACTTCTACACTTAGATTTCTTTTCTTTTGACCAGAAGGTTCAGGCATTCATCAGAAAGACGCACACACACACTCTCTCCTGACATGTTTTCCAGCCTGCCAGGGCCTGGAGTTCAAGCCATCGTCAGCCATATGGATTCCAGCTTCCTACACACAGTACCTAACTGCTGCACTTCTGGACCAGCCTTCATTTTCTTTCTTTCTTTCTTTGTTTATTTCTTCCATGAGAGAGAAAGGCAGAGACAAAGAGGACAGCCTCAACAGCGCCTTCAGGCCACAATCCACCCCCAGTCTCAGCCGGCAGAGCACAGGCGCGCACAGCACTGTTGGGGAGGAACCCAGACACAAACCCAAGACCTTTCCAGATGGATCCAGTTGCATTATCACTGACTACTACTCAACCCCGCATTTAGACACTTCTAAGGGTAGACATTGGTGGAGCCAATGGCGGATTGGCCTGAGAACTCGCGGCCTCAAGACCTGGGTTCTAGTTCGAGCTCTGAGGCTACCTCGCTGTTGAACCTGGAGACTGCACTTGTCTTTAGAGGGTTTTGTTTTCTCCACTTATGGGCAGGTTGGACTAACATGGTATCATTCTGCCAGTGTCATCATTCATACGTGGCGCAATCTTAAAACCCCCTAGTAAGCTTCTCCACTTTGAAACGCTGATAAGACTTTAGAATCCGAGGGTAGGAGTGAGGTGATGACAGGGAATTGGGTGAGCTTCTGCCCCTTCATGGGAAATAAAGCTGAAGTTGGTTTTCTAGACTCAAACTCATCTTGGGACACTGAGTAGGAGTATCTGTTGGCAGAGTAAGACTCGTTTTTGTTGCTTTGAGTTTCTTTATTTCATGAGTGTGAGAGACAGAGACAGAGACAGAGAGACCCCACATGGGTCTTAACACCGTAATCAACTTCCAGCTTCAGCCAGCCTGGGTCATGGGTGTGCACGCTCTCTCTCTCTCTCTCCTTGGCAAACGCATGCACCCACTAGCAAATTTTTAAAAAGGAGGAGGGGGCAGCACATGGCATAGCAGTTACATTGCTGGACTCTCACAGGGCCGACTGCGGTTCGAGTCCCAGATCTGGTGGCTTGACACTCATGCCGGGCGCATGTACACACACGCCCAAGATCCTGGGAGGAGAATGGAGAAGGGATTGCAGCGTGGCCATCCCCCCTGGGGGGTGATTTCTCACTTTCCCTCTCACTGTCTCTCTCTCTCTCTTTCTCTCTCTCTCTGGTGAGTGAATGTGCTCTAAGGCAAAATCCTCTAAAAAAATTTTTTTTTAAAAAAATGTTCAACCAGCCACATCTTTGAATATTATGTCATCGTGTCTGGATTGCATTGTAATATAAGTAAATTTCCAAGCACTGAGGAGGAAGGTGAATCTCTTATTGAGAATTCAAATTGAATACAGAAAAAAAAAAAAACGAATTCTATGCGACTATAACGACTGTCAAGGAATTTGCTTTAACATGTATTTCCTTAAAATAAAGGTTTGAGGGTGTGCTAAAAATAACGATGGCTTTGCCCAACTCTCCACTTTATTCTGTGCTGTTTAGACCCCACTGGCATTTTCTCATCAAGATTTTGCTCCATGATTAACGGGGAAACATCTAGGCCCCGTCAAGAGTGAGTAGTTGCTCAATGTAGATGAACCAGATAAGTGTTCGTTCCACTCGGGGACTATCGGGACAAGTGTAATTGCGTCTGATATTCTGACCTAGGTGGGGGCATCTGTTAATATCCACAGGTCACTGCCATCCTATCAGGTCACTCTGTGACAAGACGTGCTCCCACATTAGCTGTCTGGCACAGGTTGTGTTTTTCTTTGCCAAAAAGGGCAAAGGCCTTGCACTAGAAGCCAGCTTTTTCCTGATTACAAAACTGACCATAATCCCTTGTCAACCTATCAGGGTAAGTCTGTTTTTTATGTTTTTTTTTTTTTTTTTTTTTTTTCTGATCGTGGATCTTTCTTCTCAGACAGAACTCCATTCTTCCATGGGGACATGGCACTTGTCATTTACACATCCACATTGTTCGAACCTCCCGTGAAACAGCTTTGCTGCATTTGCTGTGAGTGGGGAGACTTCATCAAGGTTTCAAGGGAACAGCCTGACACCCGACATCAAAACTACACCAAGCGCAGTCTTCATTCCATCCACTAGTTTTCTAGAATCTGGATGGCAGTCAGTATCGTTTGGGGCTTTGTAAAGTCATGGAGTAGATACCTTAGGAACAGAACATTTTTGGTAGCATTTTGATACCAACATGTTATGTATATTTTTTAAATTTTTGTTTGTAAGCTAGAGTGTGTGTGCTCTCTCTCTCTCTAGAGAGAGAGAGGGAGAGAAGAAAGCACCCCCAGGGAACCAGCAGTTAGCATAATGGCTATGTTGCTGGACTCCCACGTAGTCGACCGCGGTTCGCGTCCCGGACCCGGTGGCTTAAAACTCACGCCGGGCGCGTGTGCGTGCGTGCCCAAGATCCCAAGAGGAGAATGGAGGAGAAGGGATTGCGGTGTGACCATCCCCCCTGGAGGGTGATTTCTTGCTTTCTGTCTCTATGTCTCTCTCTGTCTGTCTGGCGAGCGCACGCACCCTATAGCGAAAAACCTCTCCAAAAAAAAAGAAAAAAGAAAAAAAAAAAGAAAGCACCCCCAGTGGGATCTGGCCACACCTCACAATCCCTGCTCGTCCATATCTTGTTGGCATTTGGGGCATGCATGCACACATGTCCAGCGTGTTCTCAAGCTACTGGGGCTGGGATTTGGACCACGCAGTCAGCCATGTGGGAACTGGCTTCTTTAACCATGAGGCCATGGAACCAACCTGATACCAAAACTTCTTTTTTTTTTTTTTTTTTCAAGTTTTTGCCGTAGGGCACATTCGCTAGCTGGGGAGAGATAAATACAGTGAGAAGGAAAGTGAGAAATCACTCCCTGAGAGGGGTGGCCACACTGCAGTTTCTCCTCCTCTGCTCTCCTCCAGGGATTCTGAACACACATGCACATGTGCTCTGAGTGATTTTTCAAGCTGCCATGTCTGGGACTCGAACCATGGTCAGCTATGTGGGAGTCCAGCACTTGAACAACCATGCCACCTGCTGGTCCCTTGAAATTGTAAATATGACTATATATTGAATTTCAAAGTTTTCTTCAGATAATGTGATCCGAAATTCAACCAGGGATACCTAAGAAAAATCTTGCATGGTTAAATTTATCTGGTATTTCATATCCAGAGATTAAATGGTTTCCAGTAAGAAGCAGTTGAGGAGTTAGTTGGACAGTGGCACAGTGGTAAAACACGTCACTCTGTTTGGCAGACCTGTATGGAAAGGTCCTAGGTTTGTGTCCAGAGACTTCCCTGAATACACTAGGCATGTGTGAGCCCAGGACCTGGAGCTGGCTGTTCCTGGGGATGGATCAAGGTTAAGACTCTGTTGGGAGTGCTGTCTCTCTATCTGTCTCTCTCTCTTCCATGAGAGAAATAAACTTCAAAATACAATCTTACTTAAAAAGAGAAGTAGTTGGTATATATTTTATCATCAAAAATAGTGATTGACTTTTTTTTTTTAATTATTCCTATTTGGGACCAGCAGTTGGTGTAATGGCTATGTCACTGGACTCTCATGTAGCCAACTGCAGTTTGAGTCCTGGACCCGGTGGCTTAAACTCACGCCAGGCACATGTGCGTGCATGCCCAAGATCCTGAGAGGAGAATGGAGAAGGGATTGAGGCGTGGCCATCCCCCCTGGGGGGTGATTTCTCGCTTTCTGTCTCTCTGTCTTTCTCTGTCTTTCTGGCGAACGCACACGCCCTATAGCAAAAACTTTATTTATTTTAATTTGACCAGAGAGAGACAGAGCAAGAGAGAAAGAGACAGTGAGAAAGCAAGTTGCCAGGTCCAGGGCTCGAACCACAAAAAGCGATTGACTATTGAACAATATCTGCTCTGATCATTCTAATTACTGTACAGTTCACGCCCCTCACAAGACACTGAACATGTGGGTCACTGGCGAGACAGTGTGGCAATGTTTTCCTTGTAATGTACCAAGTCTTGCCAAAGCAGTGAACATTATGACACAACATTTTGTCACAGCTGGCCCTCTCACGGGACAATGCCAGCCAACTCAGGCCCAGTCCTATCTCTGCTTATTCCCACCTCTTCCAAATATTTAGAAACCGATGTCTTAACTCTGGGGTGTATTCACAAGTTCCATTACTGCAAGTCTTTTTCTTTTAACGGATTGATCATTTTGCAAGAAATAGACAAAATATCAGTGTGAATTGCAAGCAAATCCCCATTCCTTGCGGTTATGGGTGAAACTCTGGGAGTTTCTCCTGTTGACCCAGAGAGTGATTCCTTCACGGATACGTTGTCTGCAAGCACTTCTCAAGGTAAAGTGGGCTCCAGAGGTCGCTCTGGGGGGTGCTCTGGGCATTTCCATGAGGGTGAAATGGCTCTTAGCGCTTGTTTTCCAAGTTATCTTTGTTCTAATGCCGTCACGTGTGTACTCCAGTCTCCTAATGCTTCGTTCGTTGCTGTCGTGCTCACTTATAAACGTATATAGAACTTGTAGGAAGAGACCACACCTGGTCCATCTTTTCTCTCTGCACATGGCTGCCATTTCCTGAATTTTGAGCATGAAAATTAGATTTACATCTAAAAAAAAATCCTATTTTTCTGTATTTCCTGAGTTTTCACCCATTTTCCAAAAATATACAAGGACTTTTGATAATAATAAAGGGTCACTGTTTCCCTTTTTTGTCTTGTTTGTAAGCTATCTCTTATAGTGGTTTTATGCCTCTTACAACATTTAAAAAATGTTTTATAATTTCTTATTTATGTTTACTTGTTGTACATCTTTGTGGGGTGTAATATGGTTTTGCGAAGTATGCATGCAGCGTGTGACAGTCACTGTATTTGTCATCTTCAACAAAGAATGTTACATTATGTTCGGCACTTAGGATTTTTGTTTTACTCATTTTTATTTCTTATGGTATTTTTAATGTCTCTTCATCTCAGCTCTTTTCTGGTCTACTTTGCAATCTAGATGTTTGTAGGCACATACTATTTTGCTTAAAGAATTGTAAATTCCCATAGTGTACGATCAAGTTAAATTCTTTTTCCAATTTCTCAGGAGGATGCATAGTTTATTTAGTGCCTGATACATTGTAGAGTAATAGATTATGGGGGCCTTGAAGAATATCTGTTCTAAGCATCTCTTTTTATATATAAAGAGAATGAGGTCCCTGAAGGGTTAAACATCTACTGCATGCTAAATAAACAATTAGCTATTGCTTCTAATTGGCTATGTCAGATTCAAACACATTCAACATTTCTCTCTTGTCCATTGCAAAACAGAGTTCTTCCTTTCTACAGCCCCTTCTACTGGAGTTTCTTACAGCTACTGTTTTGTGTTGTTGCCTTTTAATTTTGTATTTGTTTGTTTTATTTTTCCTCTTCTCATAGATTCTGTGTAAAAATAGATTATGTTTTGCAGCACATTGCAAACATAAAATCAAGTTGCCTCGCTGTTGATAATGGATGACTTTACATTGTAATCTTTTTAATTTTCCTAGTCACAATTTTTAAAAACATCAAGCTTTTTAAAAATTAATGATTGCTTCCTGAAATGCTATTTTTATTTTATTATAATTTTTGACTTCATGTTTACTTTTTTCATCTGGCCCTCTTAAATAGGAGCTTAGATTCATTCTAGTCTATAAACTGCTATTATTCTATTTTTCTGCACACCATAAAAACTATGGCTATCTTTCTTACTAATTTAGCCTGCCTCGGGGCAGAATGTCCTGGCTATACTGTGAAATAGTTCTTGAGTCAAAATTGGATAGTTTTGTCTGTTTGAAAAGAATATGTCTAGAATGCAATTCAGTAAGTATTTTAGGTTAACTAGGAAGCAAGTACTGTTTACAGTAAGGGATGATTCAAGTTAGTTTTCATTCTGTGCTAATCTCTGTTTTTATGCCCTGGATTTCTCCTTAGTTTAATATTTTTGAGTCTCAAATCTCTCCCCCAAAAAATGACCCAGTACTTTTTCTTCTTAATTAACATGGTGTGGGTAGAATTCTAAGCAGTTAAAACAATGTATTTTGTGCTGATAATTTAAGGATCTTAAAAAAGTTTATGGAAAATGCATATTATTTTAAAAAGATGCTTGGATTTCAATATTGTTTTGCACTAAAATAAACTTGTACTTTAATTCCATTTTGCCATAACTGTTTGAGGTCTTCTTTTATGGTATGCAACCACTTGTTATTCATAACGTTTTTCTGCTAAGAATTATGAGCTCCTAAGGCCAAAGACCTATGATTGTTATGTCTATTGTATTTAGTAGATGACCACTAAATATTTACTCCACCCCTGCCAAAATAAACATATAAATAAGCTAAAAGCTTGAAATAAGCTAAAAGCCAGTCTTTAAGCACAGGGGTTGAGGGGGTCATCGGGAGTGGGCTGACCATGGTTTGAATCCCAGCTTGAAAAAAACTTGCCAGGCAAGTGGTCGAATATGGAAGATTTATTGCTGTGTGAAGCCAGCCAGGCTATGAAAGAGAGACATTGTATGTCTCCACTTAATATTTACCAATTGTCTGCTCTCTATGGTAGAGACTGAAAGATTGGAGGACATAAAGGCAGTAAAATAGTTAGGGACACTGGAGACAGTGTGGAAGGAGAGTGGCAAAGGGGAAGAGTATAGGGAAGGAAGTCAGGGAGAGAAAATAGAGAGGCAAGGGAACCAGCAGTTAGCGTAATGGCTATGTCGCTGGACTCCCACGTAGTCGACTGCGGTTCGCGTCCCGGACCCGGTGGCTTAAAACTCACGCTGGGCGCTTGTGTGTGTGTGCCCAAGATCCCAAGAGGAGAATGGAGGAGAAGGGATTGCGGCGTGACCATCCCCCCTGGGGGGTGATTTCTCGCTTTCTGTCTCTATGTCTCTCTCTGTCTGTCTGGTGAGCGCATGCACCCTATAGCGAAAAACCTCTCCAAAAAAAAAAAGAAAATAGAGAGGCAAGACATTTGTGGGACACAGAGATGGTTTATTACCAGGTGATGATAGCATGTACAGTATTCTCAACTGGACTGGTCTGAGGTGTATTTCATGTTGGACAAATTCTCTTTACAAGCCTAATGATGTATAGCGATCAAATGATTAAATAATAATAATAATAAAAAAATACAAAAAGAAAGAAAGAAAAACTTGCCAGGCACATGTGTGTGCATGCCCAAAATCCTGATGGGAAGGAGAAATGGAGGAAAGGAATTGCAGTGTGAGCACACCCCACTGGGGATACTTTCTTTCTCTCTCTGGCAATTCCATATGTCCTCTGGTAATTTAAAAAAAAAAAAAAAGGAAAGGAAGTTAAATATATGATTATAATCGGCTATCTGAGGCTGCACAGATGAAATTATACAAGTTAGGCAATTCGGGCCAGCTCTATGGCCTGGTGATTAAGACAGCTGAATTCTGAATTCCACATGGCTGATTAAATGGTTCAAGTCCTGGACTCAGTGGTTTGAGAAATTCACCAGGTGTATGTGCATGCATGCCCAAAACCCCCAAAGGAGGGAGATATGAAGGAGAAGAGATGGCAGCATGATCATTCCCCATGGCAAGTGCTTTCTTCTCGCCCACTCTCTGTCTCTCTCTAGCAAGCACACACAACCTCTTGTTTCAAAAAAAAAAAAAGGAGAAGTTACGTATTTAGCCTCAGTAGAGTAATTCGTTTAGTAACTTCTTCTTGCTCATCATAGACAAAGTGGAATTGGGGCTTGCTATTGAGGAAAAAAGTGGCACGTTTAAAAAGTGTACAGACCCATGGGGACCAGCAGTTAGCGTAATGGCTATGTCGCTGGACTCCCACGTAGTCGACCGCGGTTCGAGTCCCGGACCCGGCGGCTTAAACTCACGCCGGGCGCGTGTGCGTGCGTGCCCAAGATCCCGAGAGGAGAATGGAGGAGAAGGGATTGCGGCGTGGCCATCCCCCCTGGGGGGTGATTTCCTGCTTTCTATCTCTCTGTCTCTCTCTGTCTGTCTGGTGAGCGCACGCGCCCTATAGCAAAAACCTCTCCAAAAAAAAAAAAAAAAAAAAAAAAAAAAAAAAAGTGTACAGACCCAGATGTTCAGCCAGATTGGCCATCTTCATGAGACTCAACGCTCTACCGTACTTTCGCACTACACCCCGAGAGGACTTGCACCTTTTCTTAGGCTTGCTTATTCCTGCCACCCCTTCATATCACTGCTCCTTGTTGTTTTTTGTGTGTTTTTTTTATATCAAGAGCTTCTTAAGCAACCCCAAGTAACCCGATGCTGGCTCTTTCTGAAACCACTTCTGCTAGTAGAAATTGGCCAGCTCGAACGGACACTTCCACAAACGCAAGCTGAATGCACCTCCCGCTCTGCGTGCCAGACTCAGTCCTGTGTGAATTCTGTCATTCTCGGCTGTTGCACCAGAGTGTTGTAAGATGATGACATACGGGTCCTTTGGAGCTGGTTGAGCAATGGAAATGTGCCTTGGAGACACAGTAAATGCTGCAATCGACAAGTCTCTGAAACGAGAGTCTCTCCTGAGATAGGAGCGATTGATTACACGCCGTCTTTACCGAGGGACGCTCAGGCTGCACGCACGTGATTCCAGGCGACTGCATATGCAGAGGCAAATTACTGACTGAAGTTTCTAGAAGTTTAAAGGGGCCCCTGTCATACCAGGACATATCAGAACACATTCGCCTACTTGCTGTATAAATTGCACGTCGTTTTTCTACTCTGGCTCTCTGTGTTCATATATATTAACAGAAAGTGGGACCAGCAGTTAGCGTAATGGCTTTGTCGCTAGACTCCCACGTAGTCGACCACGGTTCGAGTCCCGGACCTGGTGGCTTAAACTCACGCCGGGCACATGTGCGTGCGTGCCCAAGATCCCAAGAGGAGAATGGAGGAGAAGGGATTGCGGCATGGCCATCCTCCCTGGGGGGTGATTTCTCGCTTTCTGTCTCTCTGTCTCTCTCTGTCTGTCTGACAAGCACACGCGCCCTATAGCAAAAACCTCTCAAAAAAAAAAAAAAACAGAAAGTACAGGGTTATCATGAGGATTAAAGACCACGATATTTGTGAAGGTAGCTCTAAAGTCCTAGGTGGAGTTTGGAGTTGATTTATTTTAGCTTTGTAGTATTTATCACTTACGGGTAGAACGGAAGGTTCTGATATAATATCTTAAATCGGAAGCATATTACATAATACAGGAACACAGAAACTGAAGAAGTCTTTATTAGGCTAAAATAAGTCACAGTGATCACAGGAGTGAGGCTTCTGCTCAACCTCCCACGAGCGTTTTCTAACAGATAAAGCATTTTTATGTCCGACTTTTTTTTGAATGGAGCCACTTCCTCCCACTTTCATCAACACGCATCTATGAAGAAATTGAATTTCCAAAGGTTGAAATCATTCTTGGGGCCTAAGTGAGAGTAATGACGATGTGCTTTCTTCTCAGAGATACTGAAAGACTTTCTGAGGTCAGAGTATGCTCCATACGATGAATGTCATCGTCCACCATGTAATAGCCATTCAGCACCTTTTTCTAGAATGTACTATTGTCAGTGTTCATCTTTTTCCTTCTGATGGCTCTAGTTTTATCATTTATTTCTGACTTCATTGTTGGAAGCTCTTTTTTGACTACCAGGACTTAGTAGATTTCTAGACATCGAGAACCTTCTGTTTTCCCCAAAACGAACATTTCTTTTATACTTTCCCCCCAAATTAGGACTTACAGGAAACACCTGAAACAAATGTCATTTGTATTTGATGCTTACAAGAAAATACAGGTTTTGGGGACCAGCAGTTAGCGTAATGGCTATGTCGCTGGACTCCCATGTAGTCAACTGCGGTTTGAGTCCCGGACCCGGTGGCTTAAACTCACGCTCGGCGTGTGTGCGTGCGTGCCCAAGATCCCGAGGAGAATGGAGGAGAAGGGATTGCGGTGTGGCCATCCCTCTGGGGGTTGATTTCTCGCTTTCTGTCTCTCGGTCTCTCTCTGTCTGTCTGGCAGGCTCACACGCCCTATAGCAAAAACCTCTTAAAAAAAGAAAGAAAGGGGAACCAGCAGTTAGCATAATGGCTATGTCGCTGGACTCCCACGTAGTCGACCGCGGTTCACGTCTCGGACCCGGTGGCTTACAACTCACGCCGGGTGCATGTGCGTGCGTGCCCAAGATCCCGAGAGGAGAATGGAGGAGAAGGGATTGCGGCGTGACCATCCCCCCTGGGGGGTGATTTCTCGCTTTCTGTCTCTATGTCTCTCTCTGTCTGTCTGGCGAGCGCACCCGCCCTATAGCAAAAAACCTCTCCAAAAAAAAGAAAGAAAGAAAGAAAGAAAATACAGGTTTTGGAGAGTTTGTTGCTGTTGAGTTTGTAGCTGTTGCTGTTTTAAAGTTCATCCACTTATTTCATGAGAGTGAAAGAAAAAGACAAGCACCCTCAATAGCGTCTCAGGCTGTTCAGGATGATTGGGTGCATTCTTTCGGTGTGTGTTGCCTGCAGGTCGACTGAGGAACCGAACCCGTGGTTTTTCCCTATGGATCTAGCATTGCTTAAGCAGCATATAACAATGCACATCCAGGCCAGTCCTCCAAAACCATTTTTATACTTGTAATAGAGGTTGTCTTAGATGACCGTATTTGTTACTTGGAACTTTAATAGGGTAGCCCTGGGGAAAGTCTCCTCAAACTATCCCAGCTCTCAAGTATATATTCCCTGGGTCCGAAGCCATCTGAGCAAAGTGAATTTTCTTATTTGTGTTAGCTCAACAGAACGGACGCAGCACTTCTGTGATGTTAGCTTCCTTTTGGAAACTGAAAACAGTTCCTAGAGGTTGTCGAGTCAATTCCTCATGTCCACCCACTAGGGCTGAATATTGGTGAGGGCATCTGTGAGAACGAATCGGACTTGTCGGAATGGAACGAGGTTTCTATAAACTGCTGTCAGATTACTTTTTTTGTTGTTTTTTTTTTTTTTTTGAAATGTCGTTTTGCCCCTGTAACTAATTTAGAGGCTCAGAAATCGCTCACGGGGGACCAGCAGTTAGTGTAATGGCTGTGTCGCTGGACTCCCACGTAGTTGACCGCAGTTCGAGTCCCAGACCCGGTGGCTTAAACTCACGCTGGGCGCATGTGCATGCATGCCCAAGATCCCGAGAGGAGAATGGAGGAGAAGGGATTGCGGCATGGCCATCCCCCCCGGGGGGTGATTTCTCGCTTTCTGTCTCTCTGTCTCTTTCTGTCTGTCTGGCGAGCGCATGTGCCCTATAGCAAAAATTTCTCCAAAAAAAAAAAGAAAAAAAGAAAAAGAAATCGCACAGGGAACCGATAGCCAGTGCAGTCCCACTCCTGTAACCTCAGAACGAAGATCACGTGGCCGTTCGAGTACAGTGTAGTAGTCCCGTGTCATTTGTATTTTTATTTGAGCAAGGGATTGCCAAGGCAAGGTTGAGAGTCCCATGAGAGGCGAGTGGCACTTGTGGTTAACATTATAAAGCAAAAATAAATACATTAAGTTAAATAACATAAAAAGCAGGTGCGAAACAGTATTGCCAATTACCCACGTTGGATTATCCCAGTACTTCATGCCCGGTGTCTGCACGGCCTTTTGGCTGACCTTTGAAATGAGAAAGTCTTTGCCATCTGATCTAAACCACCAGATAACCTGTCCTAAAAAGCCCGGAATCTTGAGGAGCAATCTTCTGATACTAGTTGAACGCCTCCTATTTACAAGTCACCATAATGAACACTGCGACGTCGAGACACCGGTGCCTGGCTCTCAAAGCTGTTTATTCTTTCTGTCTTTTACCTGTTTATCACATTCCATGGACTGGCCTGCCCGGCTCTCACTGTCCCAAGGGCAAACCCTGCGCGCTCTGACCTCCATGCTTCCCATGTCCTGGAATGTCTTTCCTAATCTTTCCACCTTTTCGTAGCCTCCTGTGATTCAAGGTCGGGTGCCAATATTCACTGCTCCGTGAAGCATGCATGGATACACTCGTGCTAATCATTCTCCCGCTTCTCTACCTGAAAGCGTGTCTAGAATGTGTCTCCTCTCCCTTCTCCACTGCCACCACCCTGATCTTACATCTTTTTCTTTTTTTTTTGGAGAGGTTTTCGCTATAGGGCGCGTGCGCTCACCAGACAGACATAGAAAGACAGAAAGCGAGAAATCACCCCCCAGAGGGGATGGCCACGCCGCAATCCCTTCTCCTCCATTCTCCTCTCAGGATCTTGGGCACGCACGCACACGCACCTGGCGTGAGTTTAAGCCACCGGGTCCGGGACGCGAACCACGGTCGACTACATGGGAGTCCAGCGACAGAGCCATTACGCTAACTGCTGGTTCCCGATCTTATATCTTCTTTAAGCCAAATCATATAATCCCTGAGAAAGAGACCCAGGTTTTATTCTGTATTGAACAAGTGTCTAATACATAGTAAGTGTCTAGGACGTCCTTGTCGACTCGTTCATGCCAAGAAAGGTGCTCTTCTGTAACTCAGCAAGTTCCCAAGGTCAGGGCCTGGCATGTTTAGTAAATAAAAATAGAAATGTAGTATATATTAAATGTTATTCTAACACCAATTTGAATATAAATAAACCAACAATACTTTTCATGCTACAAACCAGGTACAAATATGTTTTGAATAATCTAGTTATGTCCACTGTGTCCCTGCCTTAGAGTGAATATCATTGGTTGAATATCATTTGAATATCAATTCGTTTCAATGCCATTTGTGAATTACCCAAATCCCTGATTTTTGCCCACCTTTTGATACTTTCAGTATTCCTTTGAACTTCTGAAAGACTTATTTGCTAGTAGGGCTTTAAAAAGTAACGTATTTGGGGACCAGCAGATGGCATAATGGTTACATCGCTGGACTCCCACATGGCTGACCGTGGTTCAAGTCCCAGACCCAGGGGCTTGAAGCTCACGCTAAGCATGTGTGCATGTGTATCTAAAATCCTGAAAGGAGAATGGAGGAGAAGGGACTGTGGCACGGCTATCCCTCCAGGGGTGATTTTTCACTTTCTGACCATCTGTCTCTGTCTCTCTGGTGAGCATAAGTGCCATATAACAAAAAAATCTCTCTCCAAAAAAAAAGGAACATCTTTCATTAAATAACTAATGTCCAATATATATAGTACATGGCATTCTCGTTTTTGATACTGGGTGCCTAACAGATGTTAGTTTTATCTTCTTCTTACTCTCAAAATAGAAGCTCCCGCTTCGAATAATATAAATTACCCGGCTACCTGAAGTTTTCTGTTGTCATGATTAATCCAGTAGGACTTATCTGATGCACTTTTACCATCTTTTTCTTAGCATATTTTGAGAATAGTTAATACTATCTGATGGGGTGACCAGCAGGCGGCATGGTGGTTAAGGCACTGGACACTCCCACATGGCCAACCACGGTTCGAGTCCCAGACCTGGTGATTTGCTTTCTCACTTTCCCTCCTCTCTCTCTCTCTCTCTCTCTAGTCAAATTAAAATAAAATGAATGAATAAATAAAATTAAATAATTCTTTTAAAAAAATACTATCTGATAGGTCCACATTGTTCATCACAATGACAGAAGAACAAAGTGAGGTACAATTATTTGTTTTACCAAAGAGCCAATGGCAAAAGGAAGTGACAAAACTGGAAGAGTTCTAGTATCTTGCGTTTGTTCCAGAAGTGGGGGCACTGTGACCCCTTCATGCCTTTTAATAAAGTCACTTCTTTGGGAAACATTAAAATATTCTATTTTATTCTTAATTACGAGTCATTCAATATGTTTGATGTAAGATCATTGGATATTACCATACTGTTGTCTTACATGTTACCTAAAGGAGAAAAAAAAAAAAAACCTTCAGATTAGTCATTTCAATCATAGACCTATTTTATAGATTGGGCATATTTGCTTAGTGGATTAAAATATGATCTAATAAAAGCCAAAAATGTGCATTTGATATTGCAATGGCTACCTTGATGGAGAAAGCTTTGCCAGTTACAAAGAAATCACTTTGCTATTGATGATAACCACATCTCAAACCAAGCTGCGGACAGTTGACTCAGGAGAAATAATTCGATTTTCGAGCGTGCGTCCTATATAAAATCGAATCATCTTTGACATTGTGTATATCTATTCTTTCTTAAGCAGTGGCAGGTTACATGAGGGGCAGGCTGGGTGGTGGAGACAAGTGCCTTATCCTGAGAGTGTCAGTAACAACACTAACCATCATCCTACCGGCTCCCCTTCCTTCAAAACCCATGTCTACCATGGGGCCAGCAGTTAGCGTAATGGCTATGTCGCTGGACTCCCACGTAGTCGACTGCGGTTCACGTCCCGGACCCGGTAGCTTAAAACTCACGCCAAGCGCGTGTGCATGTGTGACCAGGATCCCGAGAGGAGAATGGAGGAGAAGGGATTGCGGCATGGCCATCCCCCCTGGGGGGTGATTTCTCACTTTCTGTATCTCTGTCTCTCTCTGCCTGTCTGGCGAGCGCATGCGACCTATAGCAAAAACCTCTCCAAAAAAAAAAAAAAATGTCTACCAGAAAACCATGCCTGATCATTTTCATGTGCTGGTCTCTTTCTGTCTCTCGTTGAGCGTCTGCACAGTCTCCCATGACTCTCACTTTCTTAAGCTTCTCAAGATCAAGAACCACAGTACAGGGGCCAGAAGATGGTGTAGTGGTTAAGGTACTGACTCCCATATGTCCAACCACATTCCAAGTCCCAGATCCAGCAGCTTGAAACTCACGTGTATGCGCGTGCCCAAAATCCCAAGAGGAGAGTGGAGAAGAAGGGATTGTGAAGTACCCATTCCACCTGGGGTGGGGAGGTGATTTCTCACTTTCCCTCTCACTCTCTCTCTCTCCCCAGCGAACGCATGTGACCTATGGCAAAAACCTTTTTTTAAAAAAAAAAAAAAAGGAACCACATTATAATATACTTCTTCCAAGAACCACATTATTATATGCTAATTGCTTATCTTGATATGAAATGTCTTTGGTTTTATGTTACTGATTGGATGTTTATTGGGCTTAAGATAGAAAGAAACATGCCAAAGAAAACTCAAAACAAGGAAGGGTTTGGGGAAAAGGAAAATGCAGTAGACTATGATGGTAACTTTTCAGAGGAACAAGTTTTCGAAAATGGATTTTTGAGACAAAGGAGAATTAATTGGCATAGCATTGATAGTCTGGATGGGCTTCTCCCACTGATGTTATGTCATTCGGTGGAAGGTCTCCAAAACCACAGACCCTTCCCTGCCTGTTAACTTCTCAAACGCAGGATCCACGATCTAGTTCCTAGTATTTGGGGAAAAATTGTCCTGCATTTTTGAAAACAATGATGTCCCTGTGAAACAAAATAGTTCTTACAGACAAGATAAATGGATTGGTGTTAAAGCAAAAACTTAACTCTCCCCACTTACCCCTCCCTTAGCATACAATGGACACTCTTCAGATTTTCCCCTGCTTCTTTTACACTGATGTGAGGACCTTGGTTGCGTATGTGTTTCGCTTTCATTGCCCAAGGAAGCGAGTTGGGAAAGTGGGTAGTTTATTAGACTCATGTTGATCCTGCTTCATAGCTTCCGAATTGGACAACACTGAGATGAATGTTCTAGAATTCCATGGCAGTCCTTGTAAAAACAACCAGAAGAGGGCTGGCAGGTGACGTGGTAGTCAAGACGCTGGACTCCCACATGGCTGGCTGCGGTTCGAGTCCGACCTGGTGGCTTGTTTTCTCTCTCTCTCTGTTTCTCTCTGGTCAAATTCAATAAATAAATAAAATCAAATAAAGAACCCTTTAAATAAATAAATCAAGCAGCTACAAGAGTTTCTCTCAGCTTATTGGTTGATCTGCATGTTTCCTTCTATTATCCCTGACTCCCAGGA
This sequence comes from Tupaia tana, assembly GCA_026018925.1. Classification (NCBI taxonomy): domain Eukaryota; kingdom Metazoa; phylum Chordata; class Mammalia; order Scandentia; family Tupaiidae; genus Tupaia; species Tupaia tana. The sequence goes on along the minus strand of JAKSZU010000022.1, from coordinate 3,780,625 downwards.
CCCTTAGAGAACATTCTGTCTTATTTCATTTTTTTTTTAATTTTAGAGCTGTAGGGCATGTGCACTCAATGGAGAGAGAGAAAGACAGAGACAGAGAGAGAGAAACCAAGAAATCACCCCCTGGGAGGAGTGGGCACACCACAATTCCTTCTCCATTCTCCTCTCGGGATTTTGGGTACCCACACACATGCACCCGGGGTGAGTTTGAAGCTGCCAGATCTGGGACTTGAACCACCATCAGTTATGTTGGAGTCCAGCGATGTAACCATTACGCCATCCCCTGGTCTCTTATTTAACTTTTTAGATGAATTATAATCGACATAGAGAAAATCATTTTTGTAAGCCACTATATTTGTGTAAGTGGCACCCAGATAAAGATACGGGACAGTAGCGGCACTCCATACTCTCTCAGGCGATTCTCATTTCTAACCCATCCTTTAGCTTTGTTTGTTTTAGAATTTTATGTAAGTAAAATGGTAATATTGACTCTTTGGTGTCTGGATGGTTTCACTCAGCATTTGTTTGTGAGACTCAACACCTTTTTTTTTTTTTTTCTGGAGAGGATTTTGCTATAGGGCACGTGCACTGGCCAGAAAGACAGAGAGAGATAGAGAGACAGAAAGTGAGAAACCACCCCCCAGCGGGGATGGCCACGCCGCAATCCCTTCTCCTCCATTCTCCTCTCGGGATCTTGGGCACGCACACACACGTACCCGGTGTGAGTTTAAGCCACCAGGTCCGGGACTCGAACCGCGGTCGACTACATGGGAGTCCAGCGACATAGCCATTATGCCAACTGCTGGTCCCAACACATTTTACAGTGTAGTTGATCTTCATTCACTCTCCTTACCCTGTGGGGTCTCAATGTGTGATATTCATAGTATTTGTACCCGTCCTCCTGTTGAGGGGCATTCAGGTGGCTCCCAGCATTGCTAATAGTGCTACTGTGAACATTCTTTTCTATTTTTTAATGCCAGAGGGTGCATGTGCACATGTGCTTGCTAGAGAGAGAGGGACAGAGGGAGAGACAGAGAGAGAGAACCCCTGATAGGACCTCGTGCTGCAACCTTCTTTCTCCCAATTCTCCATCCTATCCAGATCCCGGGCATGCACATAGCCAGTGTACTGCTGTCTGGCCAGGACTCAAACTCTGGTTGGCCATGTGGTATTCAGCTTCTTCTACACCGTGTTTAACCACGGTGCTGTGGGATTGACCCTTATGTATAAGTCTTCCAGTGAGCAAGTGTATGCATTCCTGATCGTATATGCTTGGGCCATAGAACACGTTCACCTTTAGAAGATATTTCCAAACAGTATTGAGCATAGTTGCCAGAGAAAAGTGGAGACCGGGGTGGGAGGGGGAAGCACCCCCAAAGGAGGTGTGGTTACACCACAATCCTTTTTTCTCCATTTTCTCCATCCTGTTGGAATTTGGGGCACACGCGCACATGTGCTGATGTGTTTTTCAAGCCATCAGGGTCAAGATGTGAACCATGGTTGGTCATGTGGGATCCAGCTCCCTTAACCCCCAGATTATGGGGCCAGCTCTGTTGTTTTTTCATTCACTTAGTTACCGGAAGTTTTTCGACTTAATATTGTCCAGTTGATCCAAATTTTCTTTTACAGTCAGTGTTTTGGATGATCTGCTGAAGAAATTACTATCTAAGTCCAAGGTGGTTAAAAATTCTCTAAGTTTCTGTTTTCAAAGCTTTTTGTTTTATATTTCGCATTTAGAGCTACAGTCCACATGGAATTGATCTGTGTGTGTGTGACGTAAGGCTAGGGTTTATGCTTTTGCATATGGATATGCATTGACATGCTGCATTTATGGAAAAGATTACTTCTGTCCACTACCGAGCAGTGACGTTTTTGTCCTAAGTCAGGGTGATCACAGATGTGCAGGACACATTTAGGACTCACTCTTCGTTGCTCTGTTCTGTTTTATAATTGATTTTGTTATCTGGTAGTAAAAATCCTCCAATGTGGTACCAGCGGTTAGCGTCATGGCTATGTCGCTGGACTCCCATGTAGTCAACCGCGGTTTGAGTCCCGGACCCAGTGGCTTAAACTCACGCCGGGCACATGTGCGTGTGAGAGGAGAATGGAGAAGAAGGGATTGTGGCGTGGTCATCCCCCCCGGGGTTGATTTCTTGCTTTCTATCTCTTTCTATCTCTCTGTCTCGCTCTGTCTTTCTGGCGAGCGCACGCGCCCTATAGCAAAAACCTCTCCAAAAAAAAAAAAAAATCCTCCAGTGTTGTTCTTCCACCTCAAGACTGCCCTTTGAATTTCTATAGACATTTTAGACTAAGCATGTTAATTTCCACCTAAAAGTGCTGGAATTGGGGGCTGAACATCTTCTGATTCCGCAGATAAATTGAGAAAGAGTTGATAGCTTTATAATGCTGATTCTCCCAGTCCAGGGATATGTAACATTGCTTCACTCATGTAGGTGTTCTTTAATTTTTTTTGAATTATTTAATTTATTATTATTATTATTATTTAATTTGACCAGAGAGAGAGAGGAAAAGTGAGAAAGCAAGCCACCAAGTCCGGGACTTGAACTATGGTCAGTCATATGGGAGTCTAGCACCTTCAACACCACACTACCTGCTGGCCCCTCTTTTGTATTATTTTAATAATATTTTGGGGTTTTCATTATAGAGATTTTATACATAAATTGTTAGATTTTTTCCCCCAAGGTGTTTGATGTCTTTAAGACTGTTGTGAAAATATTTAAAATTTTTATTTTTATTTGTTACTGGCTGATGGGCATGTAATTGATGTTTGAATACTGACCTTGTATCTATCTGTCTACTTGTGATTTTCGGCCCACCAGGTCCAAGACTTGAACCGTAGTTAGCCATGTGAAAGTCCAGCACCTTAACCACTGCACCACCTGCCAGCCCCACGTGGCAGTGTATCTGAAGCTAGTCTGTACTATAGCTAGCGGAAGTCTGCAGATCAGCCCATAACCACCGTGCGCTGGCTACATCTGTTTTGACGCTTCAGCTCTCTGTTCAGCTTGAGACCATTGTCTTCCGGGCCTGGCCGAGTCATTGAAAACAAAAAGCACATCGAGGGTCACATCGTTGTGCCAGACTAAACATCTCAGAGAAAAAGTGACTTTCCCCTCGGGTCATTCCAAGCTGCCGGGGGAGCTTCGGGAGGACAGGATTGCTTAAAACCACCTTTTCCTGGTCGGAGCTGGCCCTCGCGTCGTTTCAGCGGTGAGCCAAGCAAGGAGAGACAGGGCTTGGGCAGATCTGGGGGGACTCCCTCTTTCCTGAGCGGTGACAACACTGTGAGCGGTCCTTTCATTCCGTGTTCTGTCGTTGCCCCGCATTTCCATTCCCTCTCACTGTAAGGCCAGGACCTTACGACACGTCCCAGGGAGCTGCCATATTTGCTCACCTGACACCGTTCTTCCCCTTCCCCTCCTCCTCCTTTTCTTTTCTTTCTTTTACTGTTAATTAATACTGTTTGGGGGGAGCAGTTTTAGACTCAGAGCAAAACTGGGCAGAAATCCCCATATGCCTCCTGTCCCTGCACAAATAGAGCCTCCGCCATCACCCACAGCCCCCGACGGTGCTACGTTCTTGACAGTAGACGAGCCACAGGGACACACAGGGACAGACCCAGAGTCTGTCCTTTCCATTAGTGTCCCCCTGGTGGCCTGCTTTCCATGGGTGTGGACAAATGTTTCATGGTGCGGATCCACCAATGCCGGGTCACATGGGAGCCTTCCCTCCTTCCTTTCTTCCCTCCATGAGAGAAAGACAAGCACCTTCATCAAGTTCTCACACAGCGATCTCTCTTTCCCGTCCACCAAACTTCCAGCCAGCCGGATTGTAGACACGCATACGTGCGCCCCACGGAGCTTACAGGCTGAACCGGGGACCAACCCCTGGTCTTCCTCACGGCCTCCGACCTTGCAGAACATCATTCTATCACCGCTCTCCTGAGGCCGGGCCTCTCTCAGGCCACTTTCACTGCTCTGAAACCCCTCTAGGTTCTGCTCCTCCCTTCCCTGCTAACCCCGGATAATCACTAATCTTTCTACCATCTCCGTATTTTTGCTTTTTTCCAGAATGTCGTATTGTTGGAATCATACAGTAGATAACGTTTTTTCTGATGGCCTTCTTTTATTCAGTAATTTATCAGTTCATTTATTTCTTTCCTTAAAATTTTTTAGCTGTGGGGCCAGCAGGTGGCACAGTGGTTAAGAGCACTGGACACCCACATGGCTGACGGTGGTTCGAGTCCTGGATCTGGCAGCTTTCTCTCTCTCTCTCTCTCTCTCTCTCTCTCTCTCTCTCTCTCTCTCTCTCTCTTCCTCTCTCTCCCCACCTCTGGTCAAATTAAAAACAAAGTAAATAAAGTTAAATAAGATAATTCTTTAAAAAACTTTTTTTAGCTGCTACTATTAAATTATATCGTGCTAATGGGATCCAGAGTCTTTCTCTTTGTTTACTACATAAAACCCATGATACCAGTGAAAGAAAAGAAGGAATTTGATAGAATTTTAAAAAAAATACTCGAAGGACAGCTCTCTTTTGCTCAAATATAAGAACTATTTTCTGATTTTCTTTGGTTTTCATTGAAAATTTTCTCAACCTTCCCAGACTGTTGCATGGTAATTCCCTTTTTTCTCTGCTTTCCCTTATTATTTCCCATATTATTTTCCCTTATTATTTCATGATAATTCCTTTTATAAAAAAATTTGCTATAGGGCATGTACACTCATCAGAGAGCAACAGAGAAAGGGAATGGGTGGAAAGGAAAAAGCTCCCCCCAGAGTGCTGGCCATGCCTCAGTCCTTTCTCCTCCACTCTCCTCTTGGGATTTTGGGCACGCATGCATGCATACACATCCAGCGTGTTTCTCAAGCTGCCAGGTCCAGGACTCAAACTGTACAGCTGGCCATGTGGGATCCAGCCAACTGTATTTCTCTTTTAAAGTGTATTTATTTTATTCATGGTAGTGTATGCATGTGCACAAGAGAGAGAAAGAGAGAAGCATCCTTCATAGGGTCTCGCCATGCCTGGATCCCCTTTCCCCTCAGAGTCTCAGGACCTTAGTTGCCCACGTGCATGTGCGCAGCAGGTTTGGAGGCCAACCCAGGAACTCCAACCGGGGGTTGGCCATGTGGCTTCCAGCACTGTGATCCAGTAGGCTACCAGCTGTGTCAAAAGGGGCTGATGATTCCTTTTAAGAGGCTGGAGCACATGCAAAGAATAGATTTACTTCCTCTTAGGTGAACTCATGGAAACTATTACAATGAAAAGACATTTAGCTTTAGCGTACTTTTTATTTTGATTAAAGTAATTATTGTATCTAGTTTTAAAAGTCAGATGACATAAAGTCATTTGGAAGAACAGATCCCCAGGGCCATAACCCGTACTCCTCAAAGGCAAAGGCTTTTAACCCTTTTAGACCTTGTTCTGGGATTGACCTCATGTCTTTAGAAGAATGTGCTTATACTAATTTTTTTAAAAATTGTAACTATTGACTTCCTACTGCAGAAGAGAAGAATTCAGCCCTTTACCACCACACTGCCTTTCTCAAAACACACGTCTCTGGGACCAGCAGATGGTATAATGGTTACAACATTGGACTCCCACGTAGTCGACCACAGTTCGAGTCCCAGACCCAGCAGCTTAAAACTCATTGTGGGCACATGTGCATTTATGCCCAAAATCCCGAGAGGAGAATGGACGACAAGAGATTGCCATCCCTCCCCCGGGGTGGGAGGGCAGATTTCTCGCTTTCTGTTTCTCTGTCTCTATGGTGAGCGCACACACCCTATAGCAAAAAAAACTCTCTTAAACACACACACACACACACACACACACACACACACACCTCTTTCCCCCTCTTCACATGGTTCGCTTGTAATTCTGGGTTGAGTCAGCTGTCCATGCTCACACCCTAATAACTGAGAGTGCTGTTTACAGGTAGCCAAGCAGTGTGCTATGGGTCGACTTCCTGTCCTGTGTAGCCATTTGTTTTTCTGAAGTTAGTGATTCATTTTTTTTTCTTCACTTAATAATTACTCATTTTTGTTGTTCTTCTTTCTCTATGGACCCATCATGAATTGATTCTCAGATGGAATACTAAAAAAATCCTCTCACCGTGGTCAGACAAGTCAGGTACACTAAGTTCTGGGGTAGTCCCTCAAGCATTCTTCCCCCTTCGTTCTCTGTAGGCTATTCAACATCTGATGTCTGGGACTTTCTTTCACCTCTCTCCTGGATTTGTCACTCCCTGGGTCCCTTATTTTCCCTTCCTTTCATTTGGTAGAAAACTCTGGGAAAGAGTACACAGGAGAGGGAACCAGCAGTTAGCGTAATGGCGATGTCACTGGACTCCCACGTAGTCGACCACAGTTCGCGTCCCAGACCTGGTGGCTTAAAACTCACACCGGGCGCGTGTGCGTGCGTGCCCAAGATCCCGAGAGGAGAATGGAGGAGAAGGGATTGCGGCGTGACCATCCCCCCTGGGGGGTGATTTCTCACTTTCTGTCTCTCTGTCTCTCTCTCTCTCTGGCTGGCGAGCGCACACGCCCTATTGCAAAAACCTCTCAAAAAAAAAAAAAGGAGTACACAGGAGATAACAGTTTTGAGACCTTATGTTTTTTTAAAATGACTTCATTCTACCTACTTGATCAACATTTTGGCTAAATATATAATTCTAAGTTGGAAATAACTTGTTTCTCTGAAATTTGAAAACGTTATTCTATTATTTTCTGGCTTCCAGGGTTACAATTGAGTTCGATGTTGTTCAGATTCCCAATCCTTTAATATAGGACTTTTTTCCTGTCTGTAAGGTTTTAGGATAGTCTCTATAGATAGGCATTAATCCTCACTGTGATTCCTTTCTGTGCAGATTAAATAAGAAATTCATTCTCTCTGGGACCAGCAGTTGGCGTTATGGCTATGTCTCTGAACTCCCATGTAGTCAGCCGCGGTTCGAGTCCTGGACCCGGCAGCTTAAACTCACGCCGGACGCGTGTGTGTGCGTGCCCAAGATCCCGAGAAGAGAATGGAGGAGAAGGGATTGTGGCATGGCCATCCCCCCCCGGGGGGGTCTCGCTTTCTGTCTCTCTCTGTCCTTCTGGCCTATAGCATGTGCCCTATAGCAAAAACCTCTCAAAAAAAAAGAAGAAAGAAAGAAAGAGAGAGAGAGAGAGAGGAAGGAAGGAAGGAAGGAAGGAAGGAAGGAAGGAAGGAAGGAAGGAAGGAAAGGAAAGGAATTCTTTCTCTCTTGGGTTTTGTTTTCATTTGCACTCGCCAGAGACAGAGAGGAGAAGAATGAGAAAGTACCCCCGACGGTGCATGGTCGTGATGTAATTCCTTCTCCTCCATTTCTCCTCTCTGGATTTTGGACACACATGCACATATGCCTGGCAGGTTTTTCAAACTCCCAGGTCCAGGACTTGAACTACGAAGTCAGCCATGACTTGGAAGTAGGATCCAACCATTCTTACCGCCACTGCATGGGCTGGTTCATTGCTGTTTTAACTAACATAAATCCTTGACCTTAGTTGTTGAAAAGTTAAAGGAAAACTGAAGGACAATTTTCTAACACTTTTCAAGGACATATGGTAAAGGGCAAATATGCAAAAATTGAGGATTACGTGTTTAGAGAACAGGGAAATGAAAGATAGTTGCAAGCTCCAACATATTTCACAGCAATAGTCCATCAAATATTACACCCCTGGGCCCGGCAGTAGTGCAGTGGAGTGAAGCTGGACCCATCTGGGAAAGGTCCTGGGCTTGCATCCCAGGACCTCCCTGAGCATACCAGGTACATGAGTGCACGCACACCCGTGATCCAGGACAGCTAAGACTGGAGGTGGATTGCATCATGAACCATCGGTTGGGGTGCCTGTCTCTCTCTCTCTGTCAAAATAAATAAATTGTTAAAATAAAAATAAATATCACATGGGGCCAGCAGTTGGCATAATGGCTATGTCGCTGGACTCCCATGTAGCCGGCCGTGGTTCGAGTCCCAGACCCGGTGGCTTAAACTCACTCCGGGCGCATGTGCGTGCGTGCCCAAGGTCTCGAGAGGAGAACGGAGGAGAAGGAATTGTGGTGTGGCCATCCCCTCTGGGGGGGTGATTTCTCGCTTTCTGTCTCTCTCTGTCTGTCTGGCGAGCGCACGCGCCCTGTAGCCAAAAGAAAAATTCTCAAAATAAATAAATAAATAAATAAATAATAAAAATAAATAAATAAATAAAGATGAACATCACACTCCTCAAATGCTGCGTATCGTACCCTTCCCCCTCGTCTACTCCCATCACTCTGTAACGGATTCATCTAAGCAGTCTCAGCTGGTAATAAACCTTTTTAACCTTGCTTAACCCAGCATTTCCTACATGTGCTTAACCATCAGATTTTTTTTTATTGGTAGTACGTTTAAAGGAACATCATTAACATAAGTATCACAGAGTTGGGCAGGTGCCAGAGGAGACATGGACTTTCCTGGCTGCAGAAGCGCAATTAAGCCCCGGAGTGAGTAAGCAGAGAGAAGCCCGGACTCTCCTCTCCAGAGGTCTTTACAACAGGACATCTGTTTTAGGCGTAGGCCTGTCTGAACAATAGGGCTTTGCTGGCGTTTCTTCCTCTTCCTGTCCCCTAGCGGTAGTGGTGGAGGCTTTTAGCCCACCTTTTATATGACTAAGGACTCTGGCCACTAATACGAACAAAACGTACACATATATATTTAAAGTTTTTGCCATAGCATGCACTTTCCAGAGGGACAGTGAGAGGGAAAGCCAGAAATCACCCCCCAGAGAGCCATAACCAATCCGCAATCCCTTCTCTGTTCTCCTCCTGGATTTGGGGCATGCACGCTCATGCACCCAGCGTGAATGTCAAGCCACCAGGTCTAGGACTCAAACCACAGTCAGCTGCATGGGAGCCACATGCCTTAACCACCATGCCACCTGCTTGCCCAAATATTTCTATGTATTAAGAGCTTACTACATATCTAGCCCTTTGCTGGGTGCTTTACATACATTATCTAATTTAATTCTTTTTTTTTTCGGGGGGAGAGGTTTTTGCTATAGAGCGTGTGCACTCACCAGAAAGACAGAAAGAGATAGAGAGACAGAAAGTGAGAAATCACCTCCCAGGGGGGATGGCCACACTGCAGTCCCTTCTCCTCCATTCTCCTCTCGGGATCTTGGACACACATGCACATGCGTTTGGTGTGAGGTTTAGGCCGCCGCCGGGTCCGGGACTTGAACTGCAGTCAACTACATGGGAGTCCAGCGATGTAATCATTATGCCATCTGCCAGTTCTATGACCCAATATTTCAAACAACCAATTTCAGGCAAAAGGAAAACAACTTCTCTAATTTGATAGGCATCATTATTTGGGAGTGTGGAAGTGGGTCAGAAAAGATGCTATATTGTTTTTCAGCAGGAGAGCTGAATGCTGACTCCAGATGGTCTAAGCTCTGTAGCCCACACACTTAACTTTCTCAACTAAATATTGTTTAGGAAAATCTACCTCTTCCCTCCTCCAGTTCTATATTAAACAGCAGTTCTCTTTCTTTCTTTCTTTCTTTCTTTCTTTCTTTCTTTCTTTCTTTCTTTCTTTCTTTCTTTTTAAGAATGAATGAATTGATTTTTTTTTTTCACATGAGTTTTGCCAAAGAAAGACAGAGAGAGAGGGGGAGTGAGAAAGCAAACCTCCAGGTCCGGGATTTGAACCGCGGTTGGCCATGTGGGAATTCCAGCGCCTTAGCCACCATACCACCATGCCACATGCCAGCCCCAGCAGTCTCTTTCAATAAGCTTTTGCCAAATATCTATGATGATACAGGGAGGTGGGGCTGGGGCTGGAGGTGTCTATGATGGACAATGGAAAAGCTTTACTAAAACCATGTGCTGCGTGGACGAGGAGAGGAAGAGCCAGGAAGAAACCTTTCATAAATTCTCTAAAATGCAGTAGCATTGCTGGAAAGAAAGACACATTCAGTTACTGATTTTTCTATCTCTTCTCATTTGTTTCAGCGTGATGGCATGGTGCTCATTAATACGGTTCCAATTTGCGGTTACCCAGTCCTTCTTATTGAGTCATACAAATCCTTTTCCAGTGCGAGCTGACTGAGGGATGTTTCTATTTCCTCTCCCGTTGTGATAGCTAGCATTCAGAGATGCAAAATCACACAGCAGTATTAGAAGGGGGGAAGGCCTTTTTGACATAACCTGAGATTCCCATTTGACAGACAAGAAAAAAAGGCAAAGTGATTAGCCTGTGGATGTAGAATGGACTGGGGGCTGGCTGACCTTATGAACCCAGCTTCTCTGTCTCCTAGCCTATGCTTCTCTGCGCTGCATTATCAAGTCGTGACCATGAACCTGTGCCAATTTTCATAGATTTATATTTTATTTTATTAATTTTTTTTAGAGAGAATTTTAGAACAGGGTGTGTGTGCTTGTCAGAGAGACAGAGAGAGACAGAGAGACAGAAAGTGAGAAATCACCCCCCCAGGGGGGATGGCCACACCACAATCCCTTCTCCTCCATTCTCCTCTCGGGATCTTGGACACACGCACACGCGCCCAGCATGAGTTTTAAGTCACCGGGTCCGGGACTTGAACCGCAGTTGACTGTATGGGAGTCCAGTGATGTAACCGTTATGCCATCTTTTGGTCCCATAGATTCATATTTTCTAGTCTTAATACATACAAATGACCCCAAACTTATGAAAGAAAAATGTTTCATTGCAAGGAACCATTTACTGGATGGCAAATTAGAACAGGATAAAATGCCGAAAAAAGAAACCTGATAGAGAATTTGTTTCTAATGAAATCACAAATTCTGACGTAATCGAAAGGTTTAGGGAGCAATCTTGAATAGAGTGATCGAGAATGCTCACTCTTACATAGTCAGAGGTTAAAGCATCTCTTCAAGGTTATTTCCAATCAGGCTACTAAGTTTTCATAAAATGAGCTTTGCATTGGTCCAAGTTTTTATGTAGCACATAGAGATACACCTATTTTATTATGATGATTATTTTCAGGTTGCCGTTGCAAACTTTACCAGTGTAGAGGGGTGAAAGCCAGTGTCGTGTCAGCGTAGAAAAAGACATCATGGCTTTTTTGACGACCCATATTGTCACTTTATAGAAGCATTGTAAGAATTAAGCTAGAGGGACCAGCAGTTGGCGTAATGGCTATGTTGCTGGACCCCCATGCAGCCGATAAGTGCACATACCCTACAGCAAAAAATCTCTCTAAGAAAAGAAAAGAAATGCTGCGTCATGGGAAAAGTCATGACATATTTTTGCATAGAAAAATGTGGAAAACTTTGTCAAGACTTTTCCGACAACCCTACACATTATACTTTAGAGTACTGTAAAAAATCTGCTCATCGGGACCAGCAGTTAGGGTAATGGCTATGTCGCTAGACTCCCATATAGTCGACCGTGGTTCGAGTCCCGGACCCGGCAGCTTAAACTCAGGCCAGGCGCGTGCACATGCGTGCGTGCGTGCCCAAGATCCCAAGAGGAGAATGGAGGAGAAGGGATTGCAGCGTGGCCATCCCCCCTGGGGGGTGATTTCTTGCTTTCTGTCTCTGTCTCTCTGGCAAGCGCACGTGCCCTATAGCAAAAACCTCTCCAAAAAAAAAAGTCTGCTCATTAACTATAATGAAATTGAAAGCCCAGTTTGACAGTTAAGAGAAATGGCACAAATTCACGTCTTTGCTTGCAGGGTCTGCCTGAAAGACTTTTGTCAGCTTGAAACACACTGAAAGTTGTGAAATTGATGGGTGGACGCCAATGCAACACCACCCAGCACCGCCCAGAGAGGACGAGGACACTTTCGGACTCCTCAAAGGATTGTTGCTCATGCAAATATTTGGCTCATTTGTTCTTTCATGGATAATTGCAGAGTAACTGAAAACACCTACTCAGCTTACAGCTTGGCAAGAACAGTAGCTTATGTTTTCTAGAGACAAAATTAGAAGCAGGGTTCCTGGACCCATCTCTAAGTCAAAATAAAATAAAACATCTAGGGAACCTCCGTGCCTCTCAGTAACAGTGGACTATGGAGGAATAGTGCTTAGGTCAGGGTGTCCCAGAATAAGTGGGGGGGGGGGGGGGGGGGGGAAGGGGCAGGGGGAGAGGGGAATGTGTGTCTGGGCCATGATGTGTTTTCAGAGACGAGAGGCACACTGCTTTCTTTTCTTACTTCATCTTTTCTACTTCGAAAACCTTATAGGGTGCAAATCTCCCTCCTGCGATTAACAAAAGAGAGTGGAGGGGTCCTGGGTTATATTGTCCAGTTGACCCTTGAACTATGTGGGTTCCCATTTTCTCAATAAATCCTATAAATATATTTTCTGTTTCTTGCAATATTTTTTTTTTTTTTTGCCTTAAGTTTGTTTCATGAGATAGAGGAAGAGACAGGGGTCCCTGGCAGAGTCTGGCCATACTACGATCCTCCCCACAGCCTCCCAGGGCACTAGAGGACCCCCATAGGCACTCCACGCATGTTCAGGTGGACACAAGATCCGAACCCTGGGTCTTCAGATATGACTTTAGTATGATACGGCCTGTGCCACCAGGGCTGGACATCTTAGGATTTTCTTTTTTTTTTTTTTTTTTCCAGAGAGGTTTTTGCTATAGGGCACGTGCGCTCATCAGAAAGACAGATAGAAATCGAGAAATCACCCCCTAGGGATGATGGCCATGCTGCAATCCCTTCTCCTCCATTTTCCTCTCGGGATCTTGGGCACGCACGCACACGCGCCCCGCATGAGTTTAAGCCACCGGGTCCGGGACTCAAACCGCAGTCGACTACATGGGAGTCCAGCGACATAGCCATTACACCAACTGCTGGTCCCAGGAGTTTCTTAATGATATTTTCTTTTCCCTGGCTAACTTTATTGTGAGAATGCAGAATATAATACATACAACATTTGAAATATGGATTCATTATTTATGTTGTCCATAGGGCTTCTGGACGCCCATAGGTTGCAAGTGGTTAACTAATTTTGGGGAAGTCAAAGTTTTTCATGGATTGTCAACTCTGTAGTTGAGCTGTCACCCGAGGCATTTGACTTATAACATTGAAGATGACTTAAGTCTTAGCAAAACTACACTGATGAGAAAGTATCTTTATTTTCTCATCTTTCACAGGGAAACGAAAATTCACTCTGTCCTCTCTTTAAACTATGATCTTTCAAGCCACTTCCTCATTAGTATAGTGGTGAGTATCCCTGCCTGTCATGCGGGAGACCAGGGTTTGATTCCCCTACAGGGAGTGACATCTGTTATTTTAAAAGGGACCAGCAGTTAGCGTAATGGCTATGCTGCTGGACTCCCATGTAGTCGACCATGGTTCGAGTCTCAGACTCGGTGGCTTAAACTCAGGCCGGACACGTGTGCGTGCGTGCCCAAGATCCCGAGAGGAGAGTGGAGGAGAAGGGATTGTGGCATGGCCATCCACCCTGGGGGGTGATTTCTCTCTTTCTGTCTCTCTATCTCTCTCTGTGTGTCTGGCGAGTGCACGTGCCCTATAGCAAAAACCTCTCAAAAAAAAAAACTATGATCTTTCAACTGGCAGAATTTTAGCTTTCTGCTCGTTTGTATGTAAACCTAAAATGTCTATATATATATAATACTAATAGCTACTATTTTAAAAAAGAAACAAACAGAACACCCAGCATCCTTATAGCCATGGATTTTACAAATACAAATTTTTTAGAAGTTTTGCATTATGGGGAACCAGCAGTTAGCGTAATGGCTATGTCACTGGACTCCCACGTAGTCGACCGCGGTTCGCCTCCAGACCCGGTGGCTTAGAACTCATGCCGGGCGTGTGTGCGTGCGTGCCCAAGATCCTGAGAAGAGAATGGAGGAGAAGGGATTGCAGTGTGACCATCCCCCTTGGGGGGTGATCTCTCGCTTTCTGTCTCTATGTCTCTCTCTGTCTGTCTGGCGAGCGCACGTGCCCTATAGCGAAAAAAAAAAAAAAAACTCTCAAAAAAAAAAAGAAGTTTTGCATTATGTTTTTAAAAATCATATGAACTTTTTATCCTTTTCTTTAACATGTAAATGGCTGTTTTAACATTAAAAATTTCCCCCAAATGTCTCAATAAAACAGATCACCCTAGACCAACTGGTAGTGTGCTAGTTATGCTTGCTAGATCCCTCAGGACTGACCGTGCGGTACAAGTTCCAGACTCAGCTGCTTGAAATACACTCCAGGGGACCAGCAGATGTTGTAATGGTTATGTTGTTGGACTCCCATGTAGTTGACCATGGTTCAAGTCTCGGATCTGGAGGCTCAAAACTCACGCTGGGCACATGTGCATGCGTGCCCAAGATCCCAAGAGAAGAATGGAAGAGAAGGAATTGCAGCATGGCCATCCCCCCTGGACCTGACAGCTTGCTTTCTCACTTTCCCTCTCTCTGTCTGTCTGTCTGTCTCTCTCTTTGGTCAAATTAAAAACTAATTAATTAAATTAAATAAATAATTCTTTAAGAAAAAAAAAAAAAAAAGAAAAATGGAGCACAAAGTGAAAATAAAGCAGGCTGAGGAAGCGAGTTCAGTAAATGAAGCGACTTAGCTCAGACAGATTTCAATGAATTCTGGAACAGGACACAGTTCACTGTATGCCCCGTCCTTAGGAGCACGGGCTTTTTTTCTGGATGTCACCGAGACCAGTATGACCTTTAAGCTATCACCAGTGCACATTCTTCTTCTCAGTGTGTAGTGTTTATAACATGACACAGATAACTTAATGTCCGCTGAGTGCTTAGTTAGGTAGCTATTCAGACATGGATGTCACTTGGAACCACTGAGGCACGCTCACGGGGCCCAGTCTCCATATTTGGGCTCTAAAGGCATTTTGGTTTTCTTTGCAGACCCCCACTGGAAGCTTTAATCTCTTCTAAGATTTAGCCTTTTTTTGGGGGGGAGTTTTTTTGTTTTTTGGGGTTTTGTTTGTTTGTTTGTTTGTTTTGCTTTAGGGCATGTGCGCTCATCAGACAGAGAGAGACAGAGAGACAGAAAGTGAGAAATCACCCCCCAGGGGGGATGGCCACGCCACAATCCCTTCTCCTCCATTCTCCTCTCGGGATCTTGGGCACACACACATAAGCACCTGGCGTGAGTTTAAGCCACCAGGTCCGGGACTCGAACTGCGGTCGACTACGTGGGAGTCCAGCGACATAGCCATTAGACTAACTGCTGGTCCCCTAAGATTGAGCCTTGGAGGGCACATTTCTTAGCTCTCTGCTGGAGAAAAGCAGCAGCACCCAGCTATCCCAGGAGAGTAGCCCTTCTCCTTTAATAAGCCTCTTTGATCAGTGAGAGAATAAAGAATATTCAGGGGCCAGCAAGTGGGTGAGGTGCTAGTTTCCCACATGGTCAACCTTGGTTTGAGTCCCAGACCTAGCAGCTCGCTTTCTCACTTTTCCTCTCTTTCTCTTCCTGTCTGTCTCTCTGGTGAGCATGAGTGCCTTATAACAAATTTTAAAATAATGACCTTAATCAATAAAGTAAAATAAATAAATCTTAAAAAAAAAAAAAAAAAAAAGAGCATGTATGCAAAAGAGAGCCGGGCAGTGGCACAGTGGGGAAATACGATGTTCTGCAAGGCTGACCTATGTAGGAGGGTTCTCGGTTCATGTCCAGAGATCTCTCCAAGTATACCAGGCACGTGCATGCCCATGTTCTGGAGCTAGCTGGAGCTGGGTGGATCACAACATCAAGACCCTTTTGGAGATCCTGCCTCTTTGTCTTTTCCATTCACAGAAGAAATAAATAAACCTAGAAATGAACATAGAAACGGAATAGGATTTCTGGATCAATCTTGAGCTTGACTCTTTCAGTTCCTAGAGAGCAGACCCTGGGAAAGTCATTTCATCTCTTTATCCAAGTTTACTAATCTATGAAGTGAGATGAACATCTCTGATTACATGGAATGAAAGAATTCATCTGGTACATCAGCAGGGGGGGTGTTCCATAAATACCACTTTGCTTCCTTCCTTCCTTACTCCTTCTGCTAAAATTTCACAGCTATCTCATTGAGGCATCAGTTCACTTAGTATTTAATAAATGAACGTTTAATGACCACCTAGTATGAACAAACTCCTTTGCTAGATGTGGGGATGTGACTGCAAACGAGACAGATTAGCATCTGTTGGTCACGCCGCAATCCCTTCTCCTCCATTCTCCTCTCGGGATCTTGGGCACGCACGCACACGCGCCCAGCGTGAGTTGTAAGCCACCGGGTCCGGGACGCGAACCGCGGTCGACTACGTGGGAGTCCAGCAACATAGCCATTACACTAACTGCTGGTTCCCAAGACTTTCTCCTCTTTATAAAAAAGATATGGGGCCAGAAGGTGGCATGATGATTAAGGTACTGGATTCCTACATGACCAACCACTGTGTCAAGTCCTGGGTCCAGCGACTTAAAAAAATCACAGCAAATAAATAGGTATATTAATAAATAAATGTGTTTTTTTTAAGAAATAAAATAAAATGAATGGCATTTGTATCTCACTACCTTTAGTAAAAAGAAAAGCTACATCCACAGAAAAAGTAAATATTTAAGTTAATTTTCATAGTAAAAAGGGACCTTCTTTTTAGTATTACTTGAAGAACAGAATTACTTTATAAAGCAGATGAAGAACAAATTCATTTATCTAAATTAATTTACCAACTCTTTTATTATACAAAGGCATTGTAAAAACAAATGGAATAGCAACATTTTCATCCTAAAGAGAAAATTATTTAGGATCTCTAATTTCAAGAGAATAAAATCGTACTAGGAGCATATACTGTTTTAAAATAGTCATTAACCGAGTGCATCAAACTGAAAAGCTTCTGAATAGAAAAGGAAATAACAGAAGAAAGAGACAACCTACTGAATGAGAGAAAATATTTGTAAATCACACATGATACAAGGTTAAGGTCCAAAAAAAATATAAAAAAATATATATATAATATATAAACTTAAACAACTCAATAGCAAGAAAAAAAGTTTAAAAATGGGCAAAGGACCTGAATAACTATTTCTCAAAAGCAAGCATACAAATGGCCAAGAGGTATATGAAAAGCTCACATCAGTAATCTTCAGGGAAATGCAAATCAAAACCACAATAAGATGTCATCTCACATTTGTTAGAATGGCTGTTACTGAGGGCCAGCAGATAGTGGAGCAGATGACATCGCTGGACTCCCACATGGCCGACCACAGTTTCAGTCCCAGACCTGGTGGCTTGAAAATCATGCTGGGTGCATGTGTGTGCATGCCCAAGATCCCAGGAGAATGGAGGAGAAGAGAATGTGGTGTGGCCATCCCCTCCCCGCCCCAGGGGAGATGTCTCACTTTCCCTCTCACTGTCTCTGGCTCTCTCTCAGGCAGTACGCAAACCCTAAAACAAAAACCTTGAAAAAAATTTAAAGGGCCGGCAAGTGGCATGGTGGTTAAAGATGCTGGACTCCCACGTGGCCGACCCGGTTCAAGTCTCGGACCTGGTGGCTTGCTTTCTCACTTCCTCTATCTCTCTCTGCCTCTCTCTGATCAAACTGGAAAATAATAATGATAATAATAATAAATAAAGTTAAATAAAATAATTCTTAGAAAAAAAATGTTTTAAAAAAAAATTTTTAAAAAAAAGAATGACTGTTAGAAAGAACAAAAGATGGGAACCAGCAGTTAGCATAATGGCTATGTCGCTGGACTCCCACGTAGTCGACCGCAGTTCGCGTCCCGGACCTGGTGGCTTAAAACTCACGCCGGGCGCGTGTGCGTGTGTGCCCAAGACCCCAGGAGGAGAATGGAGGAGAAGGGATTGTGGCGTGACCATCCCCCCTGGGGGGTGATTTCTCGCTTTCTGTCTCTATGTCTCTCTCTGTCTGTATGGCGAGCGCACGCGCCCTATAGCCTATAGCGAAAATCTCTCCAAAAAAAAAAGAAAGAACAAAAGATAACAAGTGTTGGAGAGAATGTGGAGAAAGGAAAACCCTTACACACTATTGATGGGAAAATGAATTGGTATAGCCATTATGGGAAACAAAATGGGAGTTCCTGAAAAATTAAAAACAAAACTGCTGGGGCTGGCAGATGGTGTGGTGGTTGGGGGCACCGGACTCCCACATGGCTGAGCACAGTTTGAGTCCTGGACCTGACAGCTTGCTTTCTCACTTTCCCTCTCTCTCTCACTCTCATTCTGTCCCTCTCTGATCAAATTTAAAATAAATAAATAAATAGGTGAAGTTGAATAAAATAATTCAGTTAAAAAAAAGAATATTTTTTAAAAATAGAACTGCTATATGATCCAACAGTCCCACTGCTAGATACCCTTGCACATCCAAGATAAAGGAAATCAGTAGGTTGAAGAGATATCTGTGCTCCTAGCTATGGTCACTGCAACAGTGTTCACAAGAGCCAAGGTACAAAGTCTTCCTAAGTACCTACTGATGAGATTTTGAAAAATGCACTCACAATGAAATATCAGCCAGCCATAAAATAGAAGGGAATCCTGTCATGTACAACAACATAGATGAATCTAGAGGACATTATGCTAAGGGAAAGAAACCACACACAGAAAGACACAATCTCACTTACATGTGGAATCTAAAACAGTTTAAGTTATAGAAACAGATTCATGATTGCCAAGACATGGAACCAACCCAAATGTCCACAGATGAATGGATTGAAAAAGTGTGGCACATATACTCCATGGAATACTATTCAGCCATAAAAAAAAAAAAAACAAGCCCCTGGCATTTGATAGAAAGTGGACAAACATGGAAGATCTATTGCTGAGTGAAGCAAGTCATGCTATGAAACAGAGACATTGTATGTCTCCACTTAACATACTCCAACTGTCTACACTCTACAGTAGAGACTGAAAGACTGGAGGACATAAAAGCATTAAAAATTATTATGGACACTAGGGACAAAGTGGAAGGAGAGTGGGAGAGGGGAAGAGTGCAGGAAGGGAAATTTGGGAAAATATGGAGAATAAGACATTGGTGTTACACAGATATGGCTTGTTGCCTGTTGGTGATGACGTGGACAGTAGTATCAACTCGTCTGCTGTGTGGCATATATCATGTTGGATAAAATCTCTTTATAAATTAAATGATGTATAATGACTGAATGTATAAAAATAATAAATAATACTGGGGCTGGCAAGTGGCATGGTGGTTAAGGGCACTGGACTCCCACATGGCCGACTGTGGTGTGAGTCCCAGAGATGGCAGCTTGCTTTCTTGCTCTCTCTCTTTCTCTTTCTCTCTCTTGCTCACTCGCTCTGTCCCTTTCTAGTCAAATTAAAATAATAAGTAAATAAATGAAGTTAAATAAAATAATTCTAAAAAAAAATAATAAATAATACTTAAAAAGAAAGAGAAAGAAATAGAGAATGCAATGCTAGTTTCCAGGGACTGGGAAGTTTGGGGGAAAATGGGGAGATGATAGCCAGCATTTCAGTGATGTAGGACAAATGAATTCTAGAGAGCTCATGTGCATCGTGGTGACTATAAATAATACTGTATTGTATGCTTGAATTTGCTAGGAGAATAGATCTTAAGTGTTCTCACTACACACGCACACACATATGCACACATGACTATGTGAGTCGATTAATCTATTAATTCGCTTGATTGTGGTAACATTTCACAATGTGTAGGTACAATATAATATCACATCGCATACCTTACATATAAACATTTTATTTGTCAGTTAAACCTCAATAAAGGTAGGAATTTTTAGAGAAATCAAAACCATCATTTGTAGACTGATCTTCTGTAGAAGATAATGTGAGCAGGGCTGTTGGTGGGACATTTTCGGGATACGCCATATGCATTCATAGGGTTCTCTGTGATGCTCAGGTAAGGGGTGACCTCCGACAGTAAGAGCACCTGGGAAGCACCAAGGAGGTGGTCATGTTCTCTTCTCCTGTCGCCATAACCTGCAGGAGATTACTTTATCAAAGACTCTTTCATTCTCTTCCTCTGTATCTTCCGAAGATCGCTCTGTTCTCCAAGACTTAACTCAACAGCTGTTATTTTTTTCTATTTCAGAAGTTACCATGGTGGACACAGAGATGCCATTTTGGCCCACCAACTTCGGAATCAGCTCCGTGGACCTGTCGGTCATGGACGACCCCTCCCACTCTTTCGATATCAAGCCCTTCACCACCGTGGACTTCTCCAGTATTTCTGCCCCACACTACGAAGACATTCCATTCCCAAGGCCTGATCCAATGGTCGCTGATTATAAGTATGACCTGAAGCTCCAAGAGTATCAAAGTACGATATTTATTTTCACTTCTCAGACTAATACTGGAACTGGACTAATCTCTCGATAACTCCAGAATAAAGGCACCAGACACCAGAACTCTATGGAGAAGGCATTCACCATTCACTTACTCATTCGTTTATCCATGAAATAGTAGGCATCTATGGTATGCCGAAAAGGAAGCTGGTGTGTAAAGGGCCCAGGTCAATCTCCCCTTTTACCCTCCTCCTTCCTCCCTACTTTTTCCATCCTTGCATCCTTGCTCCTTAGGAGCATGAATTCATTGTCAGTTGCATTTCCAGCTAAGAGTCCACCATGCAAACTCTGAATTCTTTTGACCCCTTACAAGTTAATAAGTAACAGTCCTAAGTTACCTCCTATATCTCCATTACTATCACTGCAGTCCATTTTCCCCCCTCATTCATAGTTCGAGACCTTTCCATGGGAATCTATTTCCCAACACAAATTTCTACTTTAACATGGTAGCCTAGGGAAAGACCCTCATGCCATTAACTAAGTTGACATCAAAACATGAGACTCGAGAAAAACTAGCCCTGCACTTTTTGCGATAAAATACGTTTCTGTGATGCTGTTTCCTTGATTGTTATCTTGTGGGCTGATATACTGGTTTTCCAAAGCCACTGCTATGTAATTGGCAGCCATTATTTGACAAGAAGTACGGACTTCCTGTACTTCTAGTTTTGTGTGGGTTTTTTTTTTTTTTTTTTCAGATTAATAGTATACTTGGTTAAATTTATCTGTGTGGTTTTCAGTTAGAGCCTAACATGGAAATTCAACACGCCTGAACCTAACCCGTGAAAGATAGTACTTATTTTCCATAGGTTCTCCCACTCGCTATCGAAGATCATTATGTAAACCTCTCTTCTTGACCCAGCGCTCGTGGTAACCTGGGCTCATTTTTTTCATGTGCCTTCATGCTGGGCATACATACCATGGCTTCTCACAGCAAAGTCCCTTCGGTGGTTTGTTTTCCAACATGGCTTAAAAAATACATAAAATTGGGGCAGGCAGGTGGCGTGGTGGTTAGGGCACCGGTCTCCCTCATGGCTGACTACAGTTCGAGCCCCAAACCAGGTGGATTGCTTTCTCACTCTCTCTCTCTCTAATAATTAATTAATTAATTAAAATTATTAATACAATTTTTAAAATACAATTAAATAAAATATATCATTTCATGTCAGGATGAATGCCCACTGTTTCACACTCCCTAGTAAAATCAGCTTTGTTGTCTCAAATCCAGTAGGTTGTCTGTTAGGCCTGCAGTATCACAGAGTCTTGGGGGGCTGTAGACCCACGGACTTCGCTCCCTTCCTCGTTTTATTTTTACAGGTGATGCTCTGAGATGTTGGGACTTGCCTGTCATTACAGAGCCTGCTTTTCTGTGCCTTCACTCCTCTGTTACTTCATGCTCCTGAAGGAAACGATAAAAATACGGCGTTGAGGCATGCTACGGCGACTTGCCCTGCCGCCTTCTTGGGATTGTTTTTTCCTGTGATAATCATCTTCTCACTGTTTTTGATACACAGATGCAATCAAAGTGGAACCTGTATCCCCACCTTATTATTCTGAAAAGACCCATCTGTACAATAAGCCTCACGAAGAGCCTTCCAACTCCCTCATGGCCATCGAATGCCGTGTCTGTGGCGATAAGGCGTCCGGGTTCCACTATGGAGTTCATGCTTGCGAAGGGTGCAAGGTAAAAAAATAATAATAATAATAAATTGGGACCATCCGGTGGCGTGGTGGCTAAGGAGCTGGACACTCCCACATAGCCGAGCACGGTTCAAGTCCTGGACCTGGTGGCTTGCTTTCTCACTTTCCCTCTCTCTGTGTCTCTCTCTCTGGCCAAATTTTAAATAAACGAATGAATAAATTAAAAAATAAATCTTCTCAGGAACCAGCAGTTAGCGTAATGGCTATGTCGCTGGACTCCCCCCGGTGGCTTAAAACTCACGCCGGGCACATGTGTGTGTGTGCCCAAGATCCCGAGAGGAGAATGGAGGAGAAGGGATTGTGGCGTGACCATCCCCCCTGGGGGGTGATTTCTCACTTTCTGTCTCTATGTCTCTCTCTGTCTGTCTGGTGAGCGCATGCACCCTATAGCAAAAATCTCTCCAAAAAAAAAAAAAAGAAAAAAGAAAAAAAAAATCTTCTCCAAAGAATGGGCTGAAAATGTCCTAGTGCATTTTCTGTCACTAACACCAAAGAATTGTCAAACTTTTTTTTTTTCAGCAGAACTATTTGAGGAATTATTCAAGTAATTGAAGAATTAATCAATCATTAATTCTTCAGATAACTGATTACTTGAAAACCTAAGAAATCTAGTAAAAACAGGACTCCTTTATTCCATTTCTCTTTTTCTTAATCAGTCTTTTGAGGCACTGATTTAACTCAATCCTTGCATTTTGTAGATTTTTTTTCAAGATTTCGAATGAGTTCTTTATTCCTATCTAGTCATCAGCAATTTTCTTTTTTAAATATTTTCTCTCTTTATTGTATTTTTAAATATATTTTACTCCTTTTTTTTTTTCTTTTTTGGAGAGGTTTTTGCTATAGGGCACGTGCGCTCACCAGAAAGACAGAGAGAGACAGAGAGACAGAAAGCGAGAAATCACCCCCCAGGGGGGTATGGCCACGCCACAATCCCTTCTCTCCATTCTCCTCCCGGGATCTTGGGCGTGCGCGCACATGTGCCCGGTGTGAGTTTAAGCCACCAGGTCCAGGACTCAAACCACGGTCAACTACGTGGGAGTCCAGCGACATAGCCATTACGCTAACTGTTAGTCCCATATTTTACTCCTTTTTTCCCTCCCTCTCACCCTGTGCCATTTCCCACCCTCCTCCCACACTATCTCTGGCAACGACTGTTGCTCTCCACACTTTTATCTCTAGGGTTTTTTTAATGGTGACTTATTCAAGATGTCATAGCATGACAGAGGCAAGCCAGCACCAGGACCCAGCTTCCCTGAATCCTCCTTTTCTTCTTTTAATTTCACTGACTTTTTTTCTTACATAGAGAGAGGCTCCCTTAACAGTGCCTGCTCATGCTACCGTCCCCTTCCCCTGACTGTCTAGCCAGTCAGAATTGGGGACACACACACGCCTGGTCTGTTTCAGGTTGACTCAGACTCTGCACCCCTGGTTGGCCACGTGGCTTCCAGCACTTGCAGATCCGGGTGCCACTGCCTGCACCACCCGGGCCAGCCATCGAGCACTGTCTTTTACCATACCATGCAGTATCACACAGATGTAAGGCTGACCGATTATTTACATTTGTGTGTCATCTGATCCTACAAGGTTGAGCTTATTCATGGCCACTTCACAGTTGCAGGAAGTGTGGGTCAGCCAGGCCTGCCCAAGGTCATCCATTGGTCAGTTGCAGAGCTAAGTCCAGGCCTCACAAACCAATGCTCTGTGCGTCCTTACTCGGGCATCAGCCTGAGCCATCCCTGTGGGCAGGCATCGCGGGGCAACTGCTTCAGAAAGGACCTCCTGTTTCCTCTCACTTCCTTCCTTTGTGGGAAAGGGCATTTTGGAAAATTCTGACGTTTTAGCAATATGCTTTGTCATGTTTTTCATTTTCACTTCATTGATACATTCAATCACTAAGCATCACTTCGCTTGTAAAGGGAATTTACCCAACATGAATACCAGTGCTTTGTAATTATTGAGAAGATATGTTAATATACTTTGATAAGTAGTCTGTTAAAATGCAGTGAATAAAAGAGTGTTTTGTTTGTTATCTACTCCAGGGGAAAGAATCAGTTATTCATACATACATATTTACTGTGTAAAAGAAACACTGCCTCAGTCGGGCTTTTTATTTAACATAAAGATACAGGGGATCAGCAGTTAGTGTAATGGCTATGTCGCTGGACTCCCATGTAGTCGACCGTGGTTCAAGCCCCAGACCCGGTGGCTTAAACTCATACCAGCGCGTGTGTGTGCATTCCCAAGATCCCAAGAGGAGAATGGAGGAGAAGGGATTGTGGCGTGGCCAACCCCCCTGGGGAGTGATTTCTCACTTTCTGTCTCTCTGTCTCTCTCTGTCTTCCTGGCAAGCACACGCACCCTATAGCGAAAAACTCTCCAAAAAAAAAAAAAAAGATACAGAACAGCAGCTAAATGAGAGGTGGGGCAGGGAGGCCCCTAACTGGATATAGGTCAAAAGAAGAAGCTCATTTTTTATTTTATTTTATTTTATTTTATTTTATTTTATTTTATTTTATTTTGCTAGAGGGAACATGCACTCACCAGAGACGAACAGAGAAAGAGAGAAAGAAGAAAGCATCCTTGCATGGGGAATGATCATGCCACAATCCCTTCTCCGTCTCTCTCCTTTCAGGATTTTGAGCACACAGGCACATGCACATGCACCAAGCATGTTTCTAAAGCCACCAGGTCTCATCTCAAATTGCATAGTTGGCCACGTGGGATCTGGCTGCCTTAACCACCAGGCCAAAGAGCTATCCCAATATATTTCTTAAAAATTTCCAGGGAGTGCATACAGAGAGTAAAAGGAAGGAAGCATCCTCCCATGGGGCAGGGTCACACTGCAGCTCTCTTCATTTCTCCTCATCTGGGACACATATGCACACGTGTGTTGGCATGTCTTTCAAACCACTGTGGCCAGGATTCAAACTGCAGAGTTGACCATGTGCAATCCAGCTCCCTTAACCAGCAGGCCACAGGGCTGGCCTGAGGAAGCTAATGTTTTTTAATGAATTATTTTATTTAACTTTATTATTTATTTATATGTTTGTTTATTTTATTTTAATTTGACCAGAGAGGGACAGAGTGAGAGAGAGGGAAAGTGAAAAAGCAAGCCACCAGGTCCAGGACTCAAACCATGGTCAGCCATGTGGAATCCAGCTCCCTTAACCACCACGCCACCAGCCAGCCCCAAGGAAGCTCATTTTCATTGAATTTGTCTTATGCACCACTTATTATGTGTGTCACTTTTGTATATATCATTTATTTAACCTCATCTGAGATGTGATTTTTCTCATCTATAAAATGATGGTGTTCAACTGGATGATCCCTAAAGTCCCTTCAATTCAAGTGCAGCAATAAATTCTAAAGACAGCCTGATGTAGTGAAAAAATATGACGCTAGTACTCGTCTGTATCACCTGCTCCAAAGTCACTAGCTAATCCCAGAAAGACTTTAGCCCCCCGTCACCTCATACATAAAATGACATGGTGATACTGGCTATTCAAGGTCTTATTTATCTCCAAGTCATCATTGCATAATGACTCCTTGCAATACTCCTAGAAAGAGATGTTTTCATTCAAAACACTAAAACCCATTTATTCAGTGATTTAAAAAAAAAAAACGTCTGGAGCCAGAGGGTGGCTTGATGGTTAAGGTTCCCACATGTCTGAATGCGGTTCGAGTCCCGGCCCTAATAGCTTGAGGATCACACCGGGCACATGTGTGCGTGCACCCCAAAATCCCAAGGGGTGGGGAAGAGGAAGAACTGCACATGGCTATCCCCCTTAGGGGATGGTTTTTCCCATTCCTTTTCTCTGTCTCTGTCTAGTATAGCAAAAAAACTAAAAAAAAAAAAGAAAAAAGAAAAAGAAAAAGAAAAAAAGTTGTGACCTTACATGAAATCATTTTATCTAATTTATTTTCTAAGCTCCTCAGGAATAACAAGAGCATATCATTTTATTAAATTAGATTTATACCGTTTTTGAGAGAGCAAATTGTTGCTAAATTTTGAGCAATATTCATCTGAAGAAACCGTTCAGTTTGGGTCGTCTTGATCATTTATATTAACAAATAAAAACAGCATATGGGGTTTCATATTCCCAGGAAGTTACTGCTTTTTATAGGCTGATAAACCACAGACAACTAGAGCCTTTAAGCAAAGAGTTCCACCATAACTCAATCGATCTTCTATTTGTGGAGGGTTAACATTGCAGGTGAAGAAAAAAAGTAGCCGAAAGAAGGGAGAAGAAAGAGAAGGAAACCCAAGTGCCTTCAGTCAGGATTAGAAGGGGTCAAAGAAGAGGCAGAGAATACCAGGATCGTCAAAACATTCATGGAAAACATATATGATGAAAAAGCTGGGGCCGTCTGCAGTTCGAGTCCTGGACCTGGAAGCTTGCTTTCTCACTTTCCCTCCTCTCTCTCTGATTAAAGTAATAATAATGATGATAAATAAAATTAAATAGATAATTCATTTTTAAGGAATTATTTAATTTAATTTATTATTATTATTATTATTATTTTAAATTTGCTATAAAGTACAACAGAGAGAGAAAGATAGAGGGAAAGTGAGAGAGCAAGCCATCAGGTCCAGGACTTGAACTGTGGCTGGCCTTGTGGGAGTCCAGCATCTCAATCACCATGCTACCTGCTGGCCCCTAAATAATTAAAAAATAAATAAATAAAAAAGGAAAAAAGAGAAAGAAAGAAAAAGAAAGAGAGAGAGAGAGAGAGAGAGAGAGAGAGAGAAAGAAAGAAAGAAAGAAAGAAAGAAAGAAAGAAAGAAAGAAAGAAAGAAAGAAGAAAAAAAAGCCTATGCATGAGTCTCAAAAGCTGTTTGTACCTAAATAAACTTGTACTTTAATTTTACTTTTCCATGAACGTTTTTTAATTGCCAGAAGAACATGCACTCAACAGAGTGTGAAAGCACGAGAAAGCACCCCCAATGGGGCATGGACATGCCACAATCTTTTTTCCTCTGTCTCTCCATTCCAGTAGGATTGGGGCATGTATGCACCCATGCCCAGCATGTTTTTCAAGCCTCGAGGGCCAGCATTCAAGTTCCAGTCAGCCGTGTGGGATCTGGGCTTATGCCCGGGGCTAACCTCTGCACTCCTGCACTACAGGCCCAGCACTCCATGAACTTTTTGTTAAGAATTATTCATTTAATTTTATTTATTCATTCATTTATTTTAATTTGACCAGAGAGACACAAAGAGAGAGGGAGGGAAAGCGAGAAAGCAAGCTACCAGGTCCAAAACTCAAACCGTGGTCAGCCATGTGGGAGTGTCCAGCACCTTAACCACCATGCCACCTGCTGGCCCCTCCATGAACTTTTAAAAGTGCCCTCATACGTACATACTGAGAGATGCTTTGGACAATTCAGCATTTGTCATTTCAATAGAACATACAATATACCCACAACTAAATTACAATTGACCAGGACCAGCAGATGACCTAATGGTTACATCTTTGGACTCCCACATGGCCTGCCACGGTTCAAGTCCCAGGCCCAGAGGCTTAAAACTCATGCTGGATGCTGTGTGTGCGTGCCCAAAATCCATTCCCAAATCCAGAATCCAAAATTCACACATACATACATAAAACTGACCACAAAAATACATAACATAGGGAACCAGCAGTTAGCGTAATGGCTATGTCGCTGGACTTCCACGTAGTCGACCGTGGTTCGCATCCCGGACCCGGTGGCTTAAAACTCATGCCGGGCACGTGTGCGTGTGTGCCCAAGATCCCGAGAGGAGAATGGAGGAGAAGGGATTGCGGCGTGACCATGATTTCTTCCTTTCTGTCTCTATGTCTCTCTCTGTCTGTCTGGCAAGCACAACACCCTATAGCGAAAACCTCTCCCCCCCCCCCAAAAAAAAAAATACATAACATACAATCGACCACAAAGCTGTAGGCTAGTTTATGGTTTGGAAAGAACAGTTACATTGAATAACTACAATTACAGTACCAGTTTATCACAAAACTGTAGGCTAATTTATGGATTGAAAAGAATTGTCACATTGCACAAGACAGCTGGGAGTAGGTCTTCTTAAACAATTTTACAATGCCAATGGAACAGGTTTATATTAGTGATCTTTGCCAAAAGTCAATCAAACAGACAGGGAGGAATAGATTGGGTTTAGATTAAAGTGAAATAGTGACAGATTTGTGGGTGTAACATAAACTTACATAAAATAAAAATAAAACCTTTAGCTATGAAAGATAAATACACCTTAGAGCTTTCTTTTTTTTTCTTTTTGGAGAGGTTTTTGCTATAGGGTGCATGTGCTCACCAAAAAGACAGAGACACAGAGAGACAGAAAGCAAGAAATCACCCCCCAGAGGGGATGGCCACATGCCGCAATCCCTTCTCCTCCATTCTCCTCTCAAGATTTTGGGCACGCACGCACACGCGCCCGGTGTGAGTTTAAGCCGCTGGGTCCGGGACTCAAACCACGGTCGACTACATGGGAGTCCAGCAACATAGCCATTATGCTATCTGCTGATCCCCACCTTAGAGCTTTCAAAGCTATCATTTATTGCATACAAATTAGACCCGTTTTTTCTTTAGTCAGTTGCACCCTATTTTGTATCTTGAGTGAAAGGTCACTTTAGAACCACAGACCTATCTAAAGATATACATAAATGCAATTCACCAGGCAATGCAGTGTATTCACCTTTGTATTTCTGCACAGGACCCTCCCTCAGGTAGAGTTTTACCTATCCCACCTGCCACCGGGTAGTTCATTGATTTTGTACGGGCAGACCAGTTCATGGGAAAGCTGAATACAGGCCCCAAATGGAGCTTTTTAAATTTTTATTTATTTATTTTAAATTTTGCCAGAGGGTACATGTACTCACTAGAGAGAGAAATAGAGAAGAGAGAGAGAGAGAGAGAGAGAGAGAGAGAAAGTATCTGCCTATGAGACACGGTCACACCACAGTCCTTCCTCCTCCACTTCTGCATCCTGTCAGGATTTGGGGCACACACGCACGTGTGCCCAGCATGGTGTTTTTCCAATCTAGAGCCTGGACTTAAACCACAGTCAGCCACAGTGGAGTCTGGCTTCCTTAACCACAAGTACACACGGTTGGCCCAAAATGGAGCTCTTAACTTACTTCTTAGGTACCATTGTGCCTGAGTGGTTGGGGTGCCGGGCTCCCACATGGCCAACTGTGGTTTGAGTCCCAGACTTGGTAGCTTGCTTTCTCTCTCTGTCTTTTCTCTGTCTTTCTCTGTCTCTCTCTGGTGAGCACATG
The DNA here is from genome assembly GCA_026018925.1 of Tupaia tana. Taxonomy (NCBI): domain Eukaryota; kingdom Metazoa; phylum Chordata; class Mammalia; order Scandentia; family Tupaiidae; genus Tupaia; species Tupaia tana. The sequence continues at coordinate 3,751,340 of JAKSZU010000022.1, read as the reverse complement.
TGCCCTGTGGCAAACTTGGGGGGGGGGGGGTGGATAATAATAAATTAAATAAATATTATTTTTTTAAAAAGTAAAGCTATTAAGAAAAAGTTGGAGAAAATTTTAAAATGAGATGGAAAACCAAACAGGAATCAGTCACTCATGGACAAATAGGAAGACTCTAGAAGAATATATACACAAAACAGTCTTCTGAAATGGTAATAGTTGCATCTCCACCACACCAATTCAGACTTCAGGACAAGCAGAATTTGCTGTTGGAAGTACTTTGTTTATGGACTACAGGAGGGCATATGGTTACATCGTTGGACTCCCACGTAGTCAGCCGCGGTTCGAGTCCCAGACGTGGTGGCTTAAAACTCACGCTGGGCATGTGTGCGTGCGTAACCAAGATCCCGAGAGGAGAATGGAGAAGGGACTGTGGCCTGGCCATTCTTTCTGGGGGGTTATTTCTCACTTTCTCTCTGTCTCTCTGTCTCTCCAGTAAGCACACGCACCCTAGAGCAAAACCTCTCTATTAAAAAATTATAAAAGAGGGACCAGCAGTTAGTGTAATGGCTATGTCGCTGGACTCCCATGTAGTCGACCGTGGTTCACGTCCCAGACCCGGTGGCTTAAAACTCACACCGGGTGCGTGTGCATGCGTGCCCAAGATCCTGAGAGGAGAATGGAGGAGAAGGGATTGTGGTGTGCCATCCCCCCTGGGGGGTGATTTCTCGCTTTCTATCTCTCTGTCTCTCTCTGTGGCTGGCGAGCGCATGCACCCTATAGCGAAAAGCTCTCAAAAAAATAAATAAAAAATAATTAAAAAAAGAAAAAAAAGGCATTGATTGGATGATAGACAAGAATGCTACTCAAGTCCATTACTTCATCAGTAGCAGAAAGAAGCTTTGCAAAAGTCAGTGTCATTCTTCAAAGTAATGATAAAGTTACAGAAACGCACTCCGTAAATCCTTACATCTTTCTGTCTCTATTTCTTCAGAGAGTCAATGACAAGAAAACAGTTGATTTTCATGAAAGGAAGTCAAAGCAAGGTCCAGGATGTGTGCTTGACCTCTTTTACTTAGCCAGAGTGTTTATGTTCAAACACGGTACATAGGTACTTACTCTTTTTTAAGAATTATTTATTTAACTTTATTTATTATCACTTTTTAAAGAATTACTGTATTTAACTTTATTTATTTATTTTAATTTGGCCAGAGAGGGACAGAGTGAGGAGAGAGAGAGAGGGAAAGGGAGAAAGCAAGCCAGCCAGGTCTGGGACTCAAACTGCCATCAGTGATGTGGGAGTCCAGCACCCTTAACCACCGTGTCACCTGCTGGCCCCTATTTTTTTTTTTTTAATTTGCTATAGGGCATGTGTGCTCACAAGAGAAAGACAGAGGGAAATTGAGGAAGTACGCCACCAGGTCCAGGACTCGAACCGCGGTCAGCCATGTGAGAGTCCAGTGCCTTAACCACCGCGCCACCTGCCAGCCCCAGAATGATTATCCTCTAACAGTGAAAGACCTTTCATTATTCCGAAGAGAATGTGATATGCTTTTGAAAGGCATCATATGAGTCAAGCCAAAATTTAGCAATTTAAGGGCCAAACATAATTCAATTATCAAAGAACTTTCTCCCTAACTTTCTCCCTATTAATCAATAGGGGAGAAATTCCTTCTAAATTCTCCTTGAGATCCTTTGAAAGTTAAAGAGGCTTCAGGGGACCAGCAGGTGGCGTGGTGGTTAAGGTGCTGGACACTCCCACATGGCCAACCAGGGTTCAAGTCCCTGGACCTGGTGGCTTGCTTTCTCACTTTCCCTTTCTCTCTCTCTATCTCTGTCTCTCTCTAGTAAAATTAAAAGTAAATGAATAAATAAAATTAAATAAATAATTAGAAAGAAAGAAAGAAAGAAAGGAAGGAAGGAAGGAAGGAAGGAAGGAAGGAAGGAAGGAAAGAAGAAAGAAGGAAGAAAGAAAGAAAGAAAGAAAGAAAGAAAGAAAGAAAGAAAGAAAGAAAGAAAGGAAGGAAGGAAGGAAGGAAGAAAGAAAGTAAGTAAGTTAAAGAGGCTTCAACTCCCTGTGCCCCTACGCAGGGCGTGGCAGGGGACACTCAAACAGCACCAGCCAAACAAGACAGACAGACCCACAGAGTGCCACACTCCCAGGACCAGAGTTTTCGTCGTGCAGACGCCCATGGAGGTATCAAAAAATGGAGTTATGGGGGCCAGCAGACGGCACAGTGGTTACATCACTGGACTCCCACATGGTCGACTGCGGTTTGAGTCCCGGACCCGCGGGCTTAGAACTCATGCCAGGTGTGTGTGTGTGTGTGTGTGTGTGTGTGTGTGTGCGCACGCCCAAGATCCCAGGAGGAGAATGTAAGAGAAGAGACTGCAGTGTGGCCAGGCCCCCAGGCAGCGATGTCTCACTTTCCTTCTGTCTCTCTCTCTCTCTCTCTCTCTCTCGTAAGCACACATACCCTAAGGCAAAAAAAAAAAAAATCATAAAAAGAAAAAAGTAGTTAGAAAACATTTCTGATTAAGATTTTTTAGTTATTTCTGAAAAACAGAAATACAGCAGGATATTCAGTTAGCCTCACTGACATACCTGCCGTTTTGAGATAGCAGTCGATTTTTCTGAGGATTTTTATACAGATTCTGTATAGCTTTTTATTCCTTTCTATTCTCTGTTTCTGTCTGTAGGCTACAGAGATTACGAGGCACTCTTTTAACTACATAAATAAATGAAACAAATTCTTCAGGAAATTACGCAACACAGAGAATTCCAAAAAAAATGATCCACATGTGGATTTTTATTGGCCCTGTTCATGTTTTAGAGTGAAGTGATTATAACTTTGCCAAAGTTCTTAGCACAGTTATCGAGGCTGGGCCAGGCTGCTGTACTGCTGGAATGGTTTGCGCAGAGACCGAACCGACTGTGTGGGGTTTGGTTCGCGCTACATTCTATCCAGAGCGCTTCTCAGAGCCACCGAGACGGAATGGCGAGACACAATGCCACTAAGGGCGTCACTGGGGTGTGGTCAGTGCCTAAGGGTGAGAAAAGGGCACCGAAGATCCTGTGGCTTTTTTTTTTTTTTTTTTTTTTTGGAGACGTTTTTGCTATAGGGCGCATGTGCTCACCAGAGAGACAAAGAGACAGAGAGACAGAAAGCGAGAAATCACCCCCCAGGGGGGATGGCCACGCCACAATCCCTTCTCCTCCATTCTCCTCTCGGGACCTTGGGCACGCACGCACACGCGCCCGGTGTGAATTTTAAGCTGCCAGGTCCGGGACTCGAACCACGGTTGACTACGTGGCAGTCCAGCAACGTAACCACATGCCATGTGCTGGTCCCTAAAACCCTATATTTTTCAGTACCTAGATCACTGTGCTTTCAACCATAGGTTCCCACACGTCCCAAAGACCTAAAATGTGCTCCTTTTTTCCCCCTTCCCTTCGCAGGGTTTCTTCCGGAGAACCATCAGATTGAAGCTTATTTACGATAGGTGTGATCTTAACTGTCGGATCCACAAGAAAAGCAGAAATAAATGTCAGTACTGTCGGTTTCAGAAGTGCCTCGCTGTGGGGATGTCCCATAACGGTAAGTGAGCGCCCACAGCCTGACGCGTGTTCTCCATGTCGCTGCCAGACCAGTGGCCCAGGGGCCACGGCTGAGAATGTGTACCGGCTCCCGCAGATCGCTGTGTTTCGGAATACTGCGTGCTGACCAAACGTTTTCACGTGCTCGGTGTTTTCAAGCTTTTAGTGCAGAATTCCCTCGGATTGGGCAGCTGTCATGATAGGAAAAGGCCTTGAAAATTTGGGGATGATGGAAAAAAGCTGTAGTTTTTTTGTTGTTTGGTTTTGTTTTGTTTTTAAGAAAGATTTTTGCTATAGGGAGCGTGCACTCACTGGAGAGACAGAGACAGAGAGATAGAAAGTGAGAAATCACACCCCAGGGGCATGGCCACAGCTCCTCCATTCTCGTCTCGGAATTTTGGGAACGCACACACAGGTGCCCAGCGTGAGTTTTAAGCTGCCGGATCTAGGACTTGAACCACAGTCGACTGTGTGGAAGTCCAGTGACCTAACCATTACACAATCTGCTGACCCCAACACTTTTCTAAAAACACACGCAGTGGTAATTTAACAAATGTCGTTTTAAAAATCGAACGTAATCGTCATTCTTCTTCACGTTGCTCTAATAGCATGACGAACAGAAATACACTTCCGTGTATCGGTAGTGCCCTTCTACTCTAAAAGCAAGACACCCCTTGCGTCAGCCCAGTGGCCTAGTGGGTAAGGGAACTGGATCCCGCATGGCTGACTGTGGTTTGAATCTCAGCCTCGACAGCTGAAGAGAACACACTGGGGGGCCAGCAGGTGGCGTGGTGGTGAAGGCACTGCACTCCCACATAGCCGGCCATGATTCAAGTCCCAAACCTGGTGTCTTATGCTCTCACTTCCCTTTTTATCTGTCTCCGGTCAAATTAAAAAATAATAATAACAAATAAAATGAAATAAATAAGTCTTTAAAAAAGAAGAAAAAAACAGTGGGCCCCGTCTGTGTGTGTGTGCGCGTGCGCATGCTCTAAAAGCCCGACAGGATAAAGAAATGGAGAAGGAATTGCAGCATGACCACGCCCCATTAGGGGTTCTTTCTTTCTCTCTCTCTCTCTCTCTCTCTCTCTCTCTCTGTCTCTCTTCGGCAAACACCCACACCCTCTGGCAATTAAAAAAAAAAAAGAAGAAAAGAAAATCCTAAGTATTTCTGGGCTTGCAACTTTAAGTGGCATATCAGCATTCAGACTGATGCCCTTCCAGCCCTTTGCGCCACTCCGTACAGAGATAACTGCTCTCCTTGACTTCAAGGAACACACAGACTTGTGGAAAAGATAAGGCAAATATTTAAAGTTCCACAAAATTCAATGCCATAAAAACATAAGAGAATACAACTTTCTACTTTTTTAGAATCTACCCTTCTTTTTTGTTTTTGTTTTTGTTTTTTTCCCTAGATAGTGCATATACTCCCCAGAAAGAGAGGGTGGAGAAGAGAGAAAGTCCTTCCCAATGGGACATGGTCACGCCACAATTCATTCTGTCAGGATCTGAGGCACACACGCACACACACTCAGTGTGATTTTCAAGTCGCCAAGACTGGGATTTGAACCGAGGTTGGCCATGCAGGATCCAGCCCCCTTGTACAGCACTTAACATTGCACTGCACTTCTGGCCCCAAAACTTACTACTGTTTTTTTGTTTTTAGAGAGAGATTTTTGCTATAGGGCACGTACGCTCGCCAGAGAGACAGAGAGGGAGACATCACTCTCTCCCAGGATGATGGCCATCCCATAATCCCTTCTCCTCCATTCACGCATGCACACATGACTGGCATGAATTTTGAGCCACCGGGTCCAGGACTTGAACTGTGGTCAACTACATGGGAGTACACCAACCTAACCACTACACCATACGCTGGTCCCAACTTCCTACTTTTTAAGCCTGTATCTTAAATCAAGCATATAATGTTGGATGTCAGCTTAAGGGTAAGCCCTGAGAAGACTCATGCTTTCATGAACTGTACACCTCGCTCAGTAAATCACAGACGAAAGGCCCCATTTGAAGAAATAATCCTTCATCGCCATTTGGTCCTGATTCAAAAAACAAATTTTTAATGTAACTTGATACTATTATATTTGTCAAGTATTAGTCAGTTCTTTCGAAAAACAAGAAATTAAAAAAAAATACTGGGGACCAGAGATGGCATAAAGTTTCATCGCTGGACTCCCACATAGTTGACCATGGTTCGAGTCCCGGACTTCACAGCTTAAAACTCACGCCGGGCGTGTGTGCGTGTGTACCCAAGATCCTGAGAGGAGAATGGAGGAGAAGGGATTGCAGTATGGCCATCCCCCCCGGGGGTGATTTCTTGCTTTCTGTCTCTGTTTCTCTCTGTCTTTCTGGTGAGCACGCACGCCCTATAGCAAAAAATAATAATAATAAATAAAAAACTATTGGGTTGACGATAGTTGACAAAACTCCATTTGTATCATTAATATGGGCCAGACCCTCTAAAGGCAAAGATACGTTTTGGACAAAACCATCAACAGTCCTGGACAGGATGAAAAGATGAGCTCCATCTGCCATGTAGCACAATACAACTGCAGTCCTTGATTGCAAAATAATTTGTTGGTTTAATTCCACCCATTTCTTTTTTTCTTTTCTTTTTTTTTTTTTTTTTTTTTTTTTTTTTTTTGAGAGGTTTTCGCTATAGGGCGCGTGCACTCGCCAGACAGAGAGACAGAGAAACAGAAAGCGAGAAATCACCCCCCAGGGGGGATGGCCACACTGCAATCCCTTCTCCTCCATTCTCCTCTCGGGATCTTGGGCACGCACGCACACACGCCCAGTGTGAGTTTTAAGCCACCGGGTCCGGGATGAGAACCGTGATCAACTACATGGGAGTCCAGCGACATAGCCATTACACTAACTGCTGGTTCCCCCACCCATTTCTTTTTTACTTCAGACCTCATAAAACATAAGGGTGAGTTTTCAAGTCAAGAGTTCTATTTTCAGTGATGCAATCAAGTTGGAATAAACTTATTTTATCTTTATGAAGAAATCGTTGACTCTAAGGTCATTAGGCCCAGGAATGCATGCCAGATCTGCTTTTAACATGACTTATCCTTTGCCTCTTAAAAAATGATCACTTCACATATCCAGGGAACCAGCAGTTAGCATAATGGCTATGTTGCTGGACTCCCACGTAGTTGACCGCGGTTCGCGTCCCGGACTCCGTGGCTTAAACTCACGCCGGGGCGCGTGTGCGTGTGTGCCCAAGATCCCAAGAGGCGAATGGAGGAGAAGGGATTGCGGCGTGACCATCCCCCCTGGAGGGTGATTTCTCGCTTTCTGTCTCTCTCTGTCTGGCGAGCGCACATGCCCTATAGCGAAAACATCTCTAAAAAAAAAAAAGATCACTTCACACATCCACATAAAATATCATTCCCATTACTTACGGGCACCGTACACCTTGATGAAAATATATCCACAGTGGCTTATAGGCATTGCACGTGTCTACAGAAAATCTATCTCCTATTGCTTATGATTATAGGGAAATATTAAGAGTCCAATCTCTGTAGTATGCATGGTGTAAGTTTCTCCTCCCAGAAAAGTCAAGGAAAGCTGTTACAAATTTGAAAATAAGAGGCCAGCAGTTAGTGTAATGACTATGTCGCTGAACTCCCATATAGTGGTTCGAGTCCCGGAACCCATGGCTTAAACTCACACGGGGCGCGTGTGCATGTGTTGTATGTGTGCCCAAGATCCCGAGAGGAGAATGGAGGAGAAGGGATTGCGGCATGGCCGTCCCCCTGGGGGGTTGATTTCTCGCTTTCTTTCTCTCTCTCTCTCTTTCTGGCCAGTGCACGCACCCTATAGCCAAAAAAAAAAAAATAGGAATTAAGTGTCATGACATGAGATACTCATGCAGTTCAACACTTAAAAGATTGCGTAACTAAGAAAATCCCTGCTCAGTGAATTTTATGGTGTTTGCTGGACAGGAAAGAAAACATCCATGTGATCTGTTTGCAAGAAGGGAAACTCAACAGTTAGGTTTTGATTAGTTTTGCCTGTTATCCTGAGATGAAGAAAACATTTCTAAATACAAAATGCTTTTAGGCCTCGCTTTTTAAAATTCATCATTTTGGCCAATGTGAGGTCAACAGGAACCCGAAGGCTTCGGTAGTAATGAAGTCAAGGGGCCCCGGGAAATATTGTTGAAAAATCTTTGAAACTGATGATTACTAAATCCTTTCGTCTTTAAAATGTTTATGAGTCTTTATAAACAACCTACCTCACTGAATTTTTCACTTTGCAAGCAGATATTCTGTGTCGTATAGATAAATGTTATAGTCTTCTCTAATATGTAGGCATCTAGTATGTCCGTTGTTAAAATATAGACATTTGGAACTAGCAGATAGAATCATGGTTATGTCATTGGACTCTCACATAGTAAACCATGGTTTGAGTCCCTGACCCGGTAGCTTAAAATTCACACTGGGTGTGTGTGCATGCATGCTTAAAATCCTGAGAGGAAAATGGAGAAGGGATTGTGGCATGGCCATGCCCCCTAGGGGGTGATTTCTCACTTTCTTTCTCTGTCCCTCCAGTGAGCGTACACGCTCTATAGCAAAAATCACTCTCAAGGAAAAAAAAAAAAAAAAAAAAAAAATATATATATATATATATATATATATATATATATATATATATAAAGTTTTCACATACATGTTTCAGTGTCATAAAAATATAATGTATATGCCAGGGCCAGCAGGTAGTATGGAAGCTAAGGTGCTGGACCCCCGATGGCTTATAGTTGTTCGAGTCCCAGACCTGGTGTCTTGCTTTCTCACTTTCTCTCTGTCTGTCCCTCTCTGGTCAAATTTAAAATAAGCAAATAAAGTTAAATAAAATAAAAATAATTAAAAGGTATATATATGTGTGTGTGTGTGTGTGTGTGTGTGTGTGTGTATAATATATATGCCTAAATCAGCAATGTTCTGGGTAATTGCTCAGCAACTTAACACAGTTCATTTAATGATTGTGTAGAGTCGTGGCCCCAGAGTACAAACCCAGACAGCCAGGACTGAAGGAAGTACAGACTGGGTATTAGGTCCTGTGTGGTTGTGGGTTCTGAATACCGTAGAAGTGATTTCAGAATTCTTTCCGTTGTAAACACAGTTATTTCTTAAGATATCCATTACCAGCATTGGATAGAAAAAGTACCCAGGTGTGGGGCCGGTAAGTGGCGTGGTGGTTAAGAGCGCTGGATTCCCACATGACTCACTGTGGTTCAAGTCCCAGACTTGGTGGCTTACTTTCTCACTTTCTCTATCTCTCTCTTTCTCTCACTCTGTCCCTCTCTGGTCAAATTTAAAAAAATAAATAAATAAAGTTTAAAAAAGAAGAAAAAGTACCCAGGTATGGGCGGATTCATGTGCTTTTGGAAACACATCTTTTGCTTCTCCGTGAGTCATTCAGATCAACATAGACTCCAGTTCTTTTGATCATTTCAGTCTGTCGTTTGCAGGCCACGGGTTGGTCTCACCGGTGCTCAGAAGTCTTCCTGAGTCAACCCGAGCACCGATTCCCTACTCTGCCACCTTTAGGAGAGAGCTCAGAATGACCGTAAAGCAGAAATACTGCGTTTCTGGTTGCCCTGAGGTGCCTGTGTCTTTAGCTCATGGTCGCTGCATCCGCTGCTTTTAATGACGTGGGTATCTACAGAGGCTTGATTAAAAACACTCTTACAGATAACGTTGCTTCTTCAGTCCAATGGGCACTTGCACACATTTTCCATTTTTTGAAATAGTAATTTTTGCTTAAAAGTCCTACTCTCAGATCCTTGATATTAATTAATGTGTCCTTTTCTACTTTTTTTTTTTAATTGCCCGAGGGCATATGCACTCACTAGAGACAGAAAGAAGACGCGGAAGTACCCCCCAATGGGACACGGTCAAGCCGCAATCCTTCCTCCTCCGTTTTCCATTCTGCCAGGGTTCTTGGCACGCGCACACTCGTGCCTGGCATGTTTTCAAGCCACCCATGGCCAGGACTCAAACCGCAGTCAGCCATGTGGGATCCAGCTCCCTTAGTCACTGTGCTCTGGAATGAACCCTTCTCCCCCCTCTTCCTCTCCCTCCTTCTCTCCCTCTCCTCCTCCTTCTTTTTAATTTGCTGTGGGGTGCATGCACTCACTGGAAAGAGACAGAGAGAAGGAAATTGAGAAAGCACCCCCCCCCCCAGGGGAGGTGGCCCTGCCACAGTCCCTTCATTCCCATTCTGCTCTTGGGATTTTGGGGCACACACATGCTGGCATGATTTTCAAGCGTCTGGATCTGGGACTCAAACCACTCAGTCGGCCATGTGGGAGGACGACGCCTTAAACACCATGCCTCCCAGTGGCCACATTGTTTGTCTGTTTGTCTGTTTGTTTTTAGTGTGCTATACAACCTATGTGCTCACCAGAGAGAGAAGATGAGAAAGTGCTACCATCCCTCCATCCCCATTCTCTTATCAAGATCTTGGCGCACACACACACACCTGCCATGTTCTCCAAGCTGCTGAGTCCGGGACTCGAACCATGCAGTCAGCCATGTGGGATCCAGACCCTCCAACCACCATGCTGCCAGCCGGCCCTCTTTCTTGTTTTTCATTTCATTTCATTTGTTTTGTAATTGTAGTTCATTTAGCCATGCATTTTGGCTCATCAAAATCAATTGTCTATTTCACATTCAGAGCTACTTTTCATGTAGGCACTAAATAATGATGACACGTTTAGGCTAAGTGCATTTCAAAAAATAAAGTAGAGAAAAATTAATTTGTTATTTGTGAATCATTCAGTGAGGTTTTCTCTACAACACTGAGTTTTGATCATCGTTGGATCTTTCATAAATTTAAAAATTAGTGAAGCCTTAGCTTTATTGATAAGGATATCTTCTCATAAAAATGACGGGATTTTTTTTTTTCATTGTTTAAAAAAAAAAATGACAACTTGAAAAATGATCTTTTGGGATTGACCCATGGCATGGTGATTAAGATAGCTGGATCCCACATGGCTGACTGTGGTTCAAGTCTCAGCAACAAATGCACCATGTGCGTGTGTGTGTCTGTGTGTGTGTGTGTGTGTGTGTGCCCAAAATCCCTAAAACGAGGGAGAAATAGAGGAGAGATTGTGCCATGTCCATTCTCCGTGGGGGGAGGCGGTGATGCACTCTCATTCTCTCTTTCTCCAGGGAACATACACTGCAGAAGAGAATTTTGTCCTCTGTCAAAATGTATAAATAAAGGGACCAGCAGTTGGTGTAATGGCTATGTCACTGGACTCTCATGTGGTTGACCACAGTTCAAGTCCTGGACCCGGTGGCTTAAACTCAGGCTGGGCATGTGTGCATGTGTGCCCAAGATCCCGAGAGGAGAATGGAGGAGAAGGGATTGCAGCATGGCCATCCCCCCTGGGGGGTGATTTCTCGCTTTCTGTCTCTCTGTCTCTCTCTGTCTTTCTGGCGAGCACACACGCCCTATAGCAAAAACCTCTCAAAAAAATTATAAATAAATAACTTTTCAGTTGACCTTATGACAATCCACAAAAACGATTTTACCAATTTTTGTGGCACTTTTTTGGTGACACTCGGCATTTTTAAGGTTGTTCTCTCGATGCCTAGCAAATAGCAGCTCCAGTGGAGATTAGGAAACAAACCAGGGGCTAGCAGTTAGCGTGATGGCTATGTTGCTGAACTCCCATGTAGTCGACCGCGGTTTGAGTCCCAGGCCCAGTGACTCTCACCCGGCGCGTGTGCATGTGTACCCAAGATCCCGAGAGGAGAATGGAGGAGAAGGGATTGCAGCGTGGCCATCCCCCCGGGGGTGATTTCTCGCTTTCTATCTCTCTGTCTTTCTGGTGAGCAGACACGCCCTATACCAAAAAAAAAAAAAAAGGAAACAAACCAAAAAAAGGCCTGAATGACTAATAGATGCAAACTTTCACTTACTACTTTTTTCTTCTTCTTTATGGTGTAAAAGAAGATGACACAAGTGTTACTTTTCAGGAAAGGTGTCTTAACCATCTGCTCGGGCAGAAAGGAAGACGCTAGTCACGAGACGTGTGGGAGAGAGAGAATAATCTGCATATTTCCCCTCCTTTTTCTTATTTATTTCTCCTGTGAGAGAAAGAAGCAGAGACAGGGAAACAGGCCCCGCTGACAGGGTCCTCGTGCCGTGATCTAACCCCGCCTCGGCCGACCTGGATACAGCATGTGTGTGTGCGCACCGCCCAGTCCCTGAGGGTACCCCCGAGCTCCCCTACCAGACGTGTCCTTCTCACCCGTGTCCCCAGCCCAGGCCAGAGTCCAGCAGCTGGCATCAAAGAGGCATTCCCTGAAGGCATTGAATGATGTGGAGGAAGACTTCAGGGAACTGGAAATGGACTTCGAAGGCGAAGTGGTGGTGGTTTGCGCCTCTGTGCTTTAGAAGGAAGCCTAGGCAGGGGCCTGCTTTAGAAGGAAGCCTAGGCAGGGGCCAGCAGGTGGCGTAGCGGTTACGTTACTGGACTCCCGCATGGCCCACCGCGGTTCAAGTCCCGAATTTGGTGATTTAAAATTCACACTGGGCGCTTGTGCATGTAGGCTCAAGATCCCAGAAGGAGAATGGAGGAGAAGGGATTGCAGCCTGGCCATCTTCCCTAGAGGGTGATTTCTCACTTTCTCTCTCACTGTCTCTGTCTGTCTCTCTCCCTCTCTCTTTCTCTCTCTCTCTCTGGCAAGTGCACGTACCCTATGGCAAAAACCTCTTAAAAAAAAAAAAAAAAAAAAAAAAAAAAGGAAGCTTGTGCAAATGTTTTTTTTTTTTTTTTTTTTTTGAGAGGTTTTTTTCGCTATAGGGCACGTGCGCTCGCCAGACAGACAGAGAGAGACATAGAGACAGAAAGCGAGAAATCACCCCCCAGGGGGGATGGTCACGCCGCAATCCCTTCTCCTCCATTCTCCTCTTGGGATCTTGGGCACGCACGCACACACGCCCGGCGTGAGTTGTAAGCCACCGGGTCCGAGACGCAAACCGCGGTCGACTATGTGGGAGTCCAGCGACATAGCCATTACGCTAACTGCTGGTTCCCTAGGAAGCTTGTGCAAATGTTTTAATGTCCTCTAAAAGTAGTTTGGAAAATGTTCCCCTACATAAAAATAGCCTAATATTGGTGCTAAGGTTGCTCTTTGTTTTACTCTAGAGAAATTAGAAAATGATAGTTATTAGAGTACCAAACCCAGCAAAATCTCAAAATGCACAAGTTTTTGTGTTCTATTTTCATTCAAGAAAGAGAAATGGAAAACAACTTTATTGGCAACCACTATATGAAATGCAATAGTGACATATAAGTCTTGTTTCATGCAACAAGTGAAAAAGTGTTGGGTTGTCGGAAGAGTCATGACATATTTTTTTCTATGCAAAAATGCATCATGACTTTTATGACAACCCAATAGAAAAATTGACCATGATGGGGGCCAGCAGGTGGCATGGTGGTTAAGGGTGCTGGATTCCCACATGGCCAACCATGGTTTGAGTCCCAGACTTGGCGGCTTGCTTTCTCACTTTCCCGCTCTCTCTCTCTATCTATCTCCTGTTATGTCCCTCTCTGGTCAAATTAAAATAAGTAAATAAATAAAATTAAATTAAATAATTATATTTTTTAAAAAAGGAAGAAAAATTGACCATGAGACATAGCCTAACTAATTGTGCAAAAGCCTGATCTAATTGCAAATTCATCCCTTAGAGGTTAAAAGACAAAGATATTTCTAATGAGACTCACTTATTCCGTTCCTCTATTTTCTATTGATTTATTATCTTGAAAATCTGATTTACTTAATCTTAGTTATTAAGTAGCATTTTTTAAGAATTATTTATTTATTTAATTCCATTTGTTATTGTTATTTTTTTATTTGATCAGAGAGAGAGAGAGAAAGGGAAAGCGAGAAAGCAAGCCACCAGGTCCAGGACTTGAACCATAGTCGGTCATGTGGAAATCCAGCACCCTTATCCACCACAACAGCTGCCAGCTCCTGTAGCATTTCTTTTTAATGCCCCCACAGTTAGATTGATGTTTTAAAAAACATATCCATTATTTGGGGGGGCCAGCAAGTGGCGTTGTAGTTAAGGGTGTTGGACTCCCACATGGCTGACTGTGGTTCGAGTCCCAGACATATATATATATATATATCCTTTTTTTTTTTTTTTTTAGCACTGTACTGAGATCACTGTTACCAACCGATTCTAATACAACCTGCCTTCCCTGTCCTCTCTACTCCCTAACGGAGAAGTGCATTGTACCAGGCATAAACCTAGCACCGGGGCCCAAGAACCAGGATATCTGGCTGTCCCACCTGCTTGGGGGTTTGTGCTCAGTAATATCTGCACTAAGTACACGGCGTGGCCCTGTCAGTGCTAGCAGGGAGTTGCAGCTGGCTCTGTGTATTTTATACAGAGGGGCCAATAAGCGTTCACTCGAGTAAGTGAACTCTCTGTAGGTGATTGATTACCCCAAACACGAAGCTGAGCGCTGGTGTTCCAGATGCTGCTCTGTGTGACAGGAGTAGATCCGTAAGAATGGAGAATGTCTGTGCATGTGTTTAGGACCTCAAATTAGACACATACTGCCCTTTAAAAAATACTGCTAGAGGGACCAGCAGTTAGCGTAATGGCTATGTCGCTGGACTCCCATGTAGTCGACCGTGGTTCGCGTCCCAGACCCGGTGGTTTAAACTCACGCCGGGCATGTGTGCGTGCGTGCCCAAGATCCCAAGAGAAGAATGGAGGAGAGGGGATTACGGCGTGGCCATCCCTCCTGGGGGGTGATTTCTCACTTTCTGTCTCTCTGTCTCTCTCTGTCTTTCTGGCAAGTGCACGTGCCATATAGCAAAAAAAAATAAATAAATTGCTAGAAGTCATGTGTGTCACCGAGAGAGACAGAGACAGGGAAAGGGAGAGAGGAGAAACAGCCTCCCTCCCCCAGGAGTGTGCTCATGCTGGAATCCCTTCTCTTCCATCTCTCCCTCCTTTGGGAGTTCTGGGCATGCACACACATATGCCCGGCATATTTTTCAAGCCCACTGGGCCAGGACTTGAACCATGCAGTCAGCTATGAAGGATCCAGATCACTTAGCCACCAGGGTATGGGTTGGCTCCCATATATTGCTTTCAGTGGACAGCAGATGGCATGGTGGTTAAGGCACTGGAATCCCACATGGTTGTCTATGGTTTGAGTCCTGGACCTGGCAGTTTGCTTTCTCACTGCCCCCCTCCCCACCAAGTCAAATTTAAAAATAATAATAATTTAAAAATTAAACAAATAATTCTTTTTAAAAAAGAGAACAGAGAGGTTTCTGAGTTCTGTATTGGGTCATCGGAAAAGTCATGATCCATTTTCGCATAAAAAAGCATAGAAAAAATACATCATGACTTACAGCCCATTTGTAGAATTTTAGAGTTCATTTGTAGAATGACATTTGTAGACATTTGTAG
The DNA here is from genome assembly GCA_026018925.1 of Tupaia tana. Lineage (NCBI taxonomy): Eukaryota > Metazoa > Chordata > Mammalia > Scandentia > Tupaiidae > Tupaia > Tupaia tana. Next base: position 3,736,285 of record JAKSZU010000022.1, on the reverse strand, counting down.
AATTTTAGAGTTCAATTTAGAGCTAAAGAAGTAAACCTTTCATGGGACTAGCAGTTGGCGTAATGGCTATATCGCTGGACTTCCACGTAGTCGAACGCAGTTCGAGTCCCGGACCCCGTGGCTTAAACTCACGCCAGGTGCATGTGCGTGTGTTCCCAAGATCCCGAGAGGAGAATGGAGGAGAAGGGATTGCGGCATGGCCATCCCCCCTGGGGGGTGATTTCTCGCTTTCTGTCTCTCTGTCTCTGTCTTTCTGGTGAGCACACGCGCCCTATAGCAAAAACCTCTCCAAAAAAAAGAAAAAAAAAAGAAGTAAATCTTTCGAGATCTTTGTTTTGTTTCCAAGTTCCGTGTTCTATAGATAAAGTCACTAAGGATCAGAGAATGTAAGTGATTTTCTGAAAGCCACATAGTTTGTCACTAAGCTGAAACCAATTCTGATTACATCAACTGCCGTGTTAATCCCATCGCCTTCCAGAGAGGCCAGTAGTTCCTGCTCCGTGACTCAGGGTAGTACCTGGAGCATGTTCCTTGTCATATCAGATTAATCAGCAGTGGTGGAAGAGCTGGAGAAATATGCTTCAGCCTCTCCATTCCTGGTCTGCAAAATCTAGAATGTCCATCTTCTTTTTCTTTTTTTTCTTTTTTTGGAGAGGTTTTTGCTATAGGGCGCATGCACTTGCCAGACAGACAGAGAGAGACAGAGAGATAGAAAGCAGGAAATCACCCCCCAGGGGGGATGGTCACGCCGCAATCCCTTCTCCTCCATTCTCCTCTCGGGATCGTGGACACGCACGCACATGCGCCTGGCGTGAGTTTAAGTCGCCGGGCCCGGGACTCGAACCTCAGTCGACTACATGGAAGTCCAGCGACATAGCCATTATGCTAATTGCTGGTCCCTCCATCTTCTTTTTCTAAGCTCAGACTTCAGTCTTACATGAAGTGATAATCCAACCTCCATAACCTCCTTGGTCTCCATCCTCATTTCCTATCAGTTACATTCTCAAATAAGCAGTACGAACCAACACAGTCGTATAGTCACCATTTGGGACACAAAGTGATGCATGCATTCCACAAGAGCCCATCATTTAAGAAATCATTTCTTTTCTTTTTTTTTTTTTTTTTTTAAGAATTATTTATGGGGCCAGAAGGTGGTGTTGGTGGTTAAGGTGCTGGACACTCCCACATGGCCAACCACAGTTCGATTCCCGGACCTGGTAGCTTGCTTTCTCACTTTCCCTCTCTCTCTCTGGTCAAATTAAAATAAATGAATGAATCAATAAAAATTAAATAAAAATCTTTTAAGAAAGAATTTTTATTTAATTTTTATTTATTCTTGTCATTATCATTATTATTAGTTAATTTGCTGTAGGGCACATGTGCTCACCCAAGACAGACAGACCGAGGGAAGGTGAGAAAGCAAGCCGCCAGGTCCAGGACTCAAACCACATTTGGCCATGTGGGAGTCCAACACTTTAACCACCATGCCACCTTCTGGCCCCAGGAAACTTTTTCTAAACTGTCCCGAACCCCACAGATTTCATGTACTTCTAATCAAGCATAGAGGTAACCTACCAAGGTGCTCCATGGGAGGCACATGATTTGCAAAAGCTACCCAGGGGTTCTAATACAATGTGCCTCCCGTCCTCCCTACTCCTTAGCAGAGAAGTGTGGTGGAATAGACAGCCATGGACCAGTTCTTCCCCAGCCAAATGCTCAGGAGTAGCTCCACGGCAGGTCTGAACGCCATCTGCCCTCTGGGTTTGGTGCTTTGGGTTTTCTCCACTGTATTTAGAACTACTTCCATAAGGACTTAGCATTCCAGATACTGCGCTAAGGGTGAGGATATGGTGGAGAACGGAGGTCTGCCTTCCCGGGGGTTCTGGAGATGGGGTAGGACGGGGACATCTCGGTCACTCCTGTGAAGGAGAACACTGAGTCATGAGATCCTAGCCCGAGGGACGCAGGCAAACCTAGGAACTCATCAACTGATAAGAATGCGAGCTCTAAGGGACACAGAAGTGGAAAATTACTTGTCAATAATAATATGTCTGGTACTATCTTTGAATGAACCGATATACAGTGTATTCCGAATAGGAAAATTCATTTGGTATGCTGTCATGCTACACAGTGATCGAATGTAAAAATAATAATAATAATAATTTTAATTTAAAAAAAAGAATGTGAGTAACCATCCGCATCCCTATGGAACTAAAAAGGAAGAGAATAGGGATAAGTAGGAATTCTCCGTCTCCAAAAGGTCAGTTGTTTAAAGATTTCTATTTGAAGGGATCAGGTGCACAGAATGTACTTACTGAAAGTGTTTCAATATGGGCTAATTTAAGTTCAAGGGATCGTGAGAGGTAAGAGTCTCTTCCCTTTAACTCTGAGATCACTAAAAAGATCCCTGCAATTCGGCAGGCAGTAGTGTTAGTCGGTAATTAAGTTTATTTAGCAACAACTGAAATTCATTTATGAATTTGAGGCCCAAAGGTACAGATCAATGTCTTTTATGGCAAATTGAAAATAAAATGTACTGAGTGGGGCCAGCAGATAGCGAGGTGGGTAAGGTGCTGGACTCCCACATGGCTGACCACAGTTTGAGTCCTGGACCCAGTAGCTTGAATGCCCAAAATCCCAGGAGGAGAATAGAGGAGAAGGGATTGTGGTGTGGTCATCCCCCTTGGGGGGTGATTTTTCACTTTCCTTCTCACCATCTCTCTCTGTCTCTCTCCTTTGAGTATACTCACCCTATAGAAAAGAAAAAAAATCCACTGAGTACACAGAAGGAAATGTTTTCTTGGAGTTTTCTGTCTCATTATTATACGTTTAGCATAATAATGTAGTAAAAAGCCATCCATGGTGTCATGTCTGTATCCAACACCCTTGACAGGTCACCTAGTGCGGGGGGTACAGATAAACCTCTGTCCTCAAGGAGCTTCCAGTCTAGGACAGGAGATGACCGTACAAACACAGAACTCTGATACCAAAGGCCGGGTGTGACCGCAGAGGCGTCCATGGGGTAACATCAGACATGGCGGCCAAATGCTCTTACTAGGGGAAGACGCAGAGTCCAAAGTGTGATCCTATAGTCACGTTGTTCAATGTAGCGTTTTTCAGCTAGTGTGGACAGGGAGAAAGAAAAATATACCTGAGCTGAAAAAGTTCCAGGCAGGTTTTTTTTTCCCTGTAGTGGTCCTCGTTTGCCCTTCTTGTTCTTCTTCTTCTTGTCCTCACCCCACGGGATACCAAATGTTAAGGATATTGCCTTTCTTTCAAATAGTATGAGCGGGTTATTCTGAAAAGGAAAGGGGATAATGATGGCTTCTCTCCATTAAATGTAGAACTTTCTGGCCTGGGATTGACCCATGGCCTAGTGGTTAAGGCAGCTGGATCCCACATAGCCAACCACAAGGTTCAAGTCCCAGACCCAGCAGTTTGAAAAACACACTGGGAAGGGGGTGTGTGTGTGTGTGTGTGTGTGTGCGCACGCACATGTGAGCACATGCACGTGACCCACATCCTGACAGGATAGGGAAATGAAGACGGGATTGCGACATTTCCACGACCCACTGGGGAGATGCTTTCTCTCTCTATCTCTCTGGCAAGCATAACACCCTCTGGCAAGAAAAAAAAAAAAACAAGTACTAACTGATCTAATAAGAGGAGATAAAGGACCGTCCAGATTTCTTTATAACAGAGACAAAAGTGACCTTACAGACTCCCTGAGAACAAAGCCTTTGTGCAGCTTAGAACTCTGCACAGTGCCTCGCTTTAATTCCTGAAACACACTGACCCTTCTAGTGTCTGGCCTTGGGTCAAATGCTGGGATTACAAATGTAAAGGAGACACTGTCCCTGGCCTTCAGGACATCGATCTCTAGAGGGGTAGATAGGCATGTCAAAAGAATCATTGTGGGACACGGTGAAAGTTGCTATGGTTGAGCCATATACTAAGGATTGGTAGAATACAGGAGACGGAATAATTCACTCTGCCTGAAGAGGTGAGGGAAAGCCTCACCCAGAGGGTGACATGTAAATTGGGTTTTGAGGGATGAATAGGAGTTGCTCTCAATTACTTCGTGTTTAAGCAAACAAATGTTGCACCTTTTGCTAAACCTCTTAGGTTCTTTCACTGCTGGGTTAGTGGAGGGAGGAGGTTCGGGGTTAGGAGCGGTAGCACTTCCAGGATTCACGCTGTCATCCCTCTTCCTCCGTAGCCATCAGGTTTGGGCGGATGCCACAGGCTGAGAAGGAGAAGCTGCTGGCAGAGATCTCCAGCGACATCGACCAGCTGAACCCAGAGTCTGCCGACCTCCGGGCCCTGGCCAAGCATCTGTATGACTCATACATCAAGTCCTTCCCGCTGACCAAAGCAAAGGCCCGGGCCATCTTGACAGGAAAGACGACGGACAAATCAGTTAGTTCCCTTCTGCTGTCTTTACAGGGGGTGGCTGGCGGGACTGGGGGCGTTTGACTTTGGGGGTTTGCTCTGACTTACCTTGTCCACATATACACGCAGAATACTGCTCAGCCGTTGGCTGGGCACAGGTGGTGGGCCGAGTCGGAAACGCAGGAAGTGTTTTCTGGTAGGGTAAGTAAACATTCTTTCAAAAAGGAGAAAGTCCTCCAAGTTCTGGGACCAGCAGTTAGCGTAATGGCTATGCTGCTGGACTCCCACGTGGTTGACCGCGATTTGAGTCCTGGACCCAGTGACTTAAACTCACGCCGGGCGCGTGTGTGTGCGTGCCCAAGATCCCGAGAGGAGAATGGAGGAGAAGGGATTGCGGCGTGGCCATCCCCCCTGGGGGGTGATTTCTCGCTTTCTGTCTCTCTATCTCTGTCTTTCTGGTGAGCGCACGCGCCCTATAGCAAAAACCTCTCAAAAAAATAAAGAAAAGGAAAGAAAGTCCTTCACGTTCTAGTAAAACTTTGACAGCAGTGTAACAGGTACGGGCCATCTCAACCTGAAGGAGTGAGTGCGGCCTCACATCCTACTGTCCTCTTTGGGAATCCATCTCTTTTCTTGGCATCAAAGTAACTGGCCACAGCGACCTCCATTCAGGCGGCCCTGCTTTCGCTGGAGAAGGGCCTGACATGGGTTTGGCCCTACCGTCCCTTTCAGGAGAACGACCAGGTTGCCTCGTACAGTTCAGCCTAGGGCTTGAACCTGCATACTGGGTGCTATGTTACCTTGTAGTTCTCCATTGCTTATTCCGGAGACGTGGAAATTGAATTCATGAATTTTTCTTCTGCAAGGCTCTGAGCTGCCTGGGTTACTCCAGTGGATTCTCAAGCAATTTTTTTTTTAATTTTAAATAATTTTATTTAATTTTATTACTATTATTTTTTTAATTTGACCAGGGAGACAGAGAGAGAGAAAGCATGCCACCAGATCCAGGACTCAAACCGTGGTTGCCCATGTGGGAGTCCAGCACCTTTAACCACTACACCATCTGGCCCCCTAAGCAGGTGTTTTAAGTAGTACTATTTCTTTCTTTCTTTCTTCCTTTCTTTCTTCCTTTCTCTCTCTCTTTCTTTCTTTCTTTTTTAAAGGTTGCCCTAGGGTGTGTGCACTCACCAGAGAGAGACAGAGAGAGACAGAGAGAGAGGAAGTGAGAAATAGCCTTCCTCTGGGGGCGGTGACCACACCGCAGTCCCTTCTCCTCCAGTGTCCTCTCAGGATGTGGGGCATGCACACACATCGTGTGATTTTCAAGGTGCTAATTCCAGGATCTGAACCACAGTCAGCCCTGTGGGAGTCCAGCACCTTAACCAACACACTATCTGCTGGCCCCTAAGTAGCACTATATCAAAAATTCACAATGAGTTATAATCATTACTGAGCCAAGTTTTCCATAAGTAGAACTCTTCCCTGATGGGAAGCTGAAAAGCAACATGGGATCATCCTAAAGCGAATCAAAACTATATCTTGGGACCAGCAGTTAGCATAATGACTATGTCACTGGACTCCCATATAGTCAACCGCGGTTTGAGTCCCGGACCCGGTGGCTTAAAACTTACGCCAGGCGCGTGTGCGCATGTGCCCAGGATCCCAAGAGGAGAATGGAGGAGAAGGGACTGTAGCATGGCCATCCCCCATGGGGGGTGATTTCTCGCTTTCTGTCTTTCTGTCTCTCTCTGTCTGTCTGGCGAGCACACGCGCCCTATGGCATAAACCTCTCAAAAAAAAACAACTCTATCTACATTCTCTCCCAGTTCTGCTATCAGCTTCCAGTATGACCTGAATTGCATGTCTGTACATCAATTTGTAAAGACAGGGTCTGGCTTTGATCATAATGGCTATGGGATGTTCCTCGGGATGCCTTCCCTGGAAGCTTCTGGAAGCTTTTGGACTGCTTTCTAGAAGCAATTGTTTACCTCTCCAGGAGCACAGTCACTCGTAGATACGACAGCACTCAGATCTATTTGGGGGAAAATCTCACTACCCTTCCATGTATTTTGATGACTACCTCCAAGTGTTATTTTTCCTTCTGTGCTAAACCGTGTCTTAGGAGTAGGATCAGCTAACAGAGAAAGAAAACCGTGGAGCCATGTGCCGATAAGGACAGTGAGTTTTCTGACTTGCGAAAATGGTGTCTGACATCTTACCAGTAGCATACCTAGGTCCAATGCTTTACAATTCCACAGCTTCTTGCTCATTTATGATGCTCAAGCCCCATGACCCTCTTACAGCTCCTATCATCATCCCATCTTTAAAGATAAGGCAGCCAAGGCCCAGAGAGGTTAGACATCCTGCCCCAAGATCCCACAGCAAGCATGTGGAAGAACCGGGCTCGTCATGCGGGCTCCCAGACCTGCTCAGGGCGTTCTCAGGCCGAGAGTGCCTCCACGCCACCGTACCGGGGGAGCTAGTTTCTCCAGTGGGCTGGCGATCACCAGGAAAACTCACCCGCAGTGAAGCTCCTCGGTATGTCTCTCCCTAGCGGTTTTTTAGATGAGCGGCCTCATTCTGCCACCCCAATATTCTCACAGTCGGGACCTTTTTCTTGCATTGTTTTGTTCTTGGATGTCAGTGACCAGGCCCGATGCATCCCACCATGCAGAACTATGGCCCATATAGTGAAGCTGAGGCTCAGCTTCACTCTGAATGAATAACACTGGGCCAGAATAAGCCAAAAGTCAGGGACGATCTCTGCGTGCTGATTGGAATGCAGTAAATAAACTGCGTTCATGTCCAGGTAGAGAACTAAATGGGTAACCAAAGCCATGTGGTTAAAGAGCGTTAGCACCGTCGGCCAGATTACTACAGTTCACTGAGAGCACGTCTAGGAACAGCATCGAGAGGGCTGGAGACCCAGAACGGGGGACAGGATTGCTGCAAGAGGATATAGCCTTCAAGCAAACTATTTGCTTCACAGTCTTGCCAAGGGACATGGCTGCTTTTCCACCTCCCCTTTATCTTCCGACCTGGAACTGCAATCCATGCTGGAAGTCCCATCACCATAATAGTACCTGAAAGATAGGAGGATAGCAGTTCTTCAAAAATACCCAGTTGTTAATTTTTTTTTTTAAGGTTTAAGCTTTTTGCCCTAGGACGTGTGTGCTCACCGGAGAGAGGGAGAGTGAGAAATCACCCCCGGGGGGAATGGCCATGCTGCAATTCCTTCTCCTCCAATCTCGTCTCAGGATTTGGGACATGCATGCACATGTACCTGGCGTGATTTTCAAGCCACCAGGTCAGGGACTCAAACCATGAGCATTTACACCTTGGGTGGCCATCTGTTGTTGCCGAAGGACACGGAGCCCCGGCTACTGTTGATATCTTTAAAACCTCACTGCAGTTGATTTCTCGGCTTTCAATCTTTGCATTAAAAATAAGATAATTAGAGGCGCTTTATGGAATAACTAGGTATGGGGACTGTTTTGTTTTAGTTCTTTTTTTTTTTTTTTTTTTTTTTGAGACAGAGAGATATTTTTGCTATAGGAAAAGGCAGAAAGAGAGAAATCACCGCCCCAGTGGGGATGGCCATGCCTCAATCCCTTCTCCTCCATTCTCTTCTTGGGATTTTGGGCATGCACACATACGCACCCCACATGAAGTTAAACCACCAGGCCCAGGACTCAAACCACGGTCAACTACGTGGGAGTCCAGAAACATAACCATTACACCATCTGCTGGTCCCCAGTATGGGGCTGTTTTAATGGAAAGGGCTGCAAGATGCTGATTACAAGTTCAGAGACCACATATTTGTCATTTTCCCCACAGTAACTAGGACCCTGTCTTCCTCTCATGTCCCTCAGGCTGTATTTACTGAATCGAATTAAAAACTGTTGTCTCTGCCCTTTGAAATTCTGGACTTTCAACAGAGGGCCTCTTACTAGCCCAATATTTGCTCACTAAACTGGACATTATTAATGATCTGGATAGAGGCAGAATTGCCTCTGGTTGTGTCTAGAAAAATAAAGAGAGACTGGGCCAAATTAAAATAATCTATCCCCTGATTACACAAAACCGAAATAGAATCGTTTGGCACTCTCTGTTCTCCGTATCTTGCAAAATCAAATTAAGCACGAGCAGAAAGAAACAGTTCAGAGAGGGATAGGGGAGAGGAAAAAATAAATTAAAAAAAAAATCCAAACTGTGATTTCCAGTGAGACGAGATTTATTCTTTATCTACACGGTCATATTATTCATGTGATAGCATCTATCTCGGGGGTGTTGCGTTATCTCTTGGCCAGGCCTCAGGAAAGTGAAAATGTGCCTTGATAGGAAACGTTTTTTGCAGAAATATGGACTCTCGAGAGGGTGGGGGGTGTAAAAAAGAGTGGCCCTGGCTGTGCAAACATTTGGGTCTCATTAGATACCCTGATGTCACCGGTGTCAGTGAGGCCAGCACCGTGGGTGACCAGTTACCCAGAACCTTTGAAAGAGGAAATGAGCATTGAAGAGGCCCTTCTCTCCGTTTATCTTCCTGCTCATTTAACCGTTGCACCTCATGGAAGGCTGGCTGCCCTCCGCATTTACCTCCAGGCCAGCCAGCAGGTCGTCTCCCCCTACTCCCCCCAGGTAACTTCCTTCTGCTATATCTTAGTGCCTGGGGCTGTTTGCACCTTCATCCTTTCTTCTCTGCATTGATTTATTTCTTCCATGAGAAAGAGAGGCAGCCCCCCCATCCCCAGCAGGCTCCTGACACCTCCATCCCCAGCCTCAATGAGCCCCGGATCACAGGCACCACGGGCACCCCATGGACTCAGGTCACCGAAAGCAAACCAGAACCTCCCCATGGGGGTCAGCCTCGCCCCGCTCTCCAGCCCCACTCAGGCCCTTCCAAACAGGAGAGTCAGGGCCCTGGCTTCCTCCTCGCCGCTTTCCCATTGTGCATCTGGGACTGGAGGCCCCTGGGACGGGAGGTCCCTGCCGTTGAGTATCTTGCCTACAGGAGCAGACCTGGGGATTTTAGGATCAGGGCTAAGGGAAGGCAGGGAGTGGACACCACAGAAGGGTCAGGAGTACCAGGTCTTTTTTGCCATCTTCAAACAGAAGGGAACACATTCTCCCCACAGCGTGGATTTCCCTTCCAGGGCCTTGTTCCAGCCAAGTCTCCTTCTTTAAGAGAAACCGGTGTGCTCTGAACCCAGTGGCCATGGCTGGAACCAGGGCGCCCCGTCTCACGGAGGGAGGCAGTTTGATAACTGAATAGACTTGGAAGTTCTTGTGTTTGACTATGACGCTGCACCATGATCACACTGGGTGGACCGTCGTCACGTGAGCTCCTGTTGGTTGCTGAAAATAAACAGAGAGTGGCTTTCAAATAAAAACCACTGCAGCACCGTGGCTCGTCGTAAAACAATAAATAGAAAATCCTTGGTGAGCCTGCCAGCTTTTCACCCCCTAGCTGAGACGTGGTGAAGCCCTGGCTGCTCTTTAGCGACAAATAAGGACTACAACTTTTTATTTGTGTGAAATTGAACTTTGAGTTCCAAAGCTTCGCATTGTTTACATGGGCACGTATGAAGTCACTGTTTTTATAATGACAGGAGCCAACTGGTGCCAAAATGGTGAGGGGGAAAAAATGGTCATTCTAAATAGTGTGTGAAATCGGAAACAACTGAGAATGCAAGTAGGGTGGAAATGCAAACTTCTGCAAAAACTTTATCGATTTTTTTTTTTTTTTTTTTTTTTTTTTTTTTTTTTAGGGAGATTTTTGCTATAGGGCACATGCACTCACCAGAAAGACAGAGAGACAGAAAGCGAGAAATCACCTCTTCTCCTCCAGTCCCCTCTCAGGATTTTGAGCATGCATGCACACGTACCTGGTGTGAGTTTCAAGCCGCCAAGTCTGAGATTCGAACTGCAGTCTGACATGTTGGAGTCCAGCGACATAACCATTATGCCATATGCTGGTCCTCCTGTACCTATTTTAAATTTACACACACTAAAATTGACAGCAGCTCTTAAATCTAGTGACTCACACTTCCTAAAAAGATAGCTATCCTTTTCTTTTTAAGGATCATTTTATTTAGCTTTATTTATTTGTTATTTATTTATTATTATTATTATTATTTAATTTGACCAGAGAAAGACAGAGAAGGAGGAAAATGAGAAAGCAAGCTGCCAAGTCCAGGACTCAAACTGTGGTCAGCCATGTGGGAGTCCAGTGCCTTAACCACCACACCACCTGCCAGCCCCAATAGCTACCCTTTTAAATCCCACACTTAGAGTTAAACAAAAGATGGTCCCTTTCCTTGTATCTCTGGGAAGGAAGGTAACTTAGAATTAGCTCCCCTGAGAAGGAAGACCTCACACAAGCCGTCAGGAGAGGGGGTTCAGGAAGGTGCCCTAAGAAAAGGTTGGTAGCACTGAGCGTTTCCATGGCTACTGGAGAAGTTAGGCTCCTGAGATCATTAATGCATGTAGCCATATTGATCAAATAAATTATTTTATTGTCAGGGCTGTTAGGAATAGCTACAGATGACTGAGCTGAACCCAGAATGTTCTTCCAGAGAATTAATTTTTAAAAATAATATTATAGAGACCAGCAGTTGACATAATGGCTATGTCACTGGACTCCCATGTAGTCAACTACGGTTCGAGTCCCGGACCCGGTGGCTTAAACTCACGCCGGGCGCGTGTGCGTGCGTGCCCAAGATCCAGAGAGGAGAATGGAGGAGAAGGGATTGCGGCGTGGCCATCCCCCTGGGGGGTGATTTCTCTCTTTCTGTCTCTGTCTCTCTCTGTCTTTCTGGCGAGCGTATGCGCCCTATAGCAAAAACCTCTCCAATAATAATAATAATGATATTGTATATAGTTAAAATGAAAAGCACTGAGTTTTTTTTCCCAGTGGTTGGTCTCAGTTGCCCAATACCCTTGTTTGCCCCTGAGTAACATCTTAGCTGGCAATAGATGATTTTCTTTCTTTATTTATTTGCTAAAGGTCACATGTGCTCTTAGAAATGGGGAGAAGTGAGAAAACACACCCCAGTGGGAATAGCTACACTGCAATTCCTTCTCCATCCTCCTCTTGGAAGTTCGGCCATGTACACAGACGTGCCCAGCGTGTTTTTCAAGCAGCCGGGTCCGGGAATCAAACCGCGCAGTCGGCCACGTGAGATCTAGCCACCTTCGCCACGCCACTAGCTGGCCCTGGATGATTTTTAAAGAGGTCTGATTATGTGCTCATTAGAATGTGAATAGTTCACATTCATTAGAATGAGAATCATTTTTTTTTATTAAGTTGTCTTTTTTAAATTTTTTTCTTAAATCTCTATACCAGACAGGAAAACAGAAGTACAGCCAACAGGCTTTCAAGCTTAACTTCTGTCTCGCGCAACACAGAACTCGCACTGTTAGAAAGCGGTAGTTGGAGGGGCCAGCAGACACTAGTGATTAAGGTGCTGGACTCCCACATGGCTGACCATGGTTCAAGTTCCAGGCCCAGTGGCTTGAAAATCCCACCAGGCACGTGTGTGTGCGCGTGTCCAAAATCCCAAGAGGAGAATGTAGGAGAAGGGATTACAATGTGGCCATCCCCCCGGGGGGTGATTTCTCACTTTCCCTCTCGCTGTCTCTCAACAAGCATACTCACCCTATGGCAAAAACCTAAAAAAAAAAAGTAATAGTTAGAAAAGCACCACCTCGTGATCCCAGCTTCAGTTTAAAAGCCTCTATTTTTCCCAAAACAGTCATTTAAAAAAAGAGAAAGGAGGGACCAGCAGTTAGCAGCGTAATGGCTATGTCGCTGGACTCCCAGGTAGTTGACCATGGTTCGAGTCCCGGACCCGGTGGCTTAGAACTCATGCCAGGCGCGTGTGCGTGCGTGCCCAAGATCCCGAGAGGAGGATGGAGGAGAAGGGATTGCAGCATGGCTGTCCCCCCTGGGGGGTGATTTCTCGCTTTCTGTCTCTCTGTCTCTCTCTGTCTTTTTGGTAAGCGCATGCACCCTATAGCAAAAATCTCTCCAAAAAAAAAAAAGAGAGAGAGAGAGAGAGAAAGGAAATGAAGTAGAGAAGTCATGTAGAAAACTGTGAGATAGAAAAGGGACTCAGCCAAGAATGGGGAGCTATGGTTCTAGGTTCGGGTTTGCTTAGATAGCTACAAGCATTTTTTTATTCCCTAGAGGGAGCATGGATTCACCAGAGAGAGAGAGAGAGAGAGAGAGAGAGAGAGAAAGGGAGAGGAGAAAGCACCCACACCCTCCATGGGGAACAGCCACCCCACAATCCCTTCTTCTCCATCTTTACCTTCTTTGGGGATTTTGGGCACACAAGCACACGCATCCAGCATGTTTCTCAAACTGCCAGATCCAGGACTCAAACTATACAGTCAGCCACAGTGGGATCAGTCTACTGTAACCACCAGGCCACGGGTCCAGCCTGCTACCGCTATTGAACTTGGGAAAATCTCTGGCCTTCCATGTATTTATAGACAATGAAGACCCCTTTAGGTCTATACAACCCGTGTTTTTGGAGAGGTTTTTGCTATAGGGTTTGTGCACTCACCAGAAAGAGAGAGAGAGAGACAGAAAATGAGAAATCACCCCCCAGGGGGGATGGCCACGCCGCAATCCCTTCTCCTCCATTCTCCTCTCGGGATCTTGGGCATGCACGCACATGCGCCCTGCGCGAGTTTAAGCCACCGGGTCCAGGACTGGAACCGCGGTCGACTACATGGGAGTTCAGCGACATAGCCATTACGCTAACTGCTGGTCCCAACCTTGTGGTTCCTAAAAAGAGGGAAAAAAGAACTGATGGGAAGAAACCAAAAAGAAGTTGAGGGGGCTGAACCAATGAGTTTCAGATTAACGCTTACCCACTCTGGCCCACCGAGACCCATGTGTGCCTATTAGAAGGCAAGTCAGCCAGAAGTATAAAAAGGCAGAAGGAAATAAAATGAAGAAGACAGGCCCTAAAAAATCTGTTTTCTTCCTTGAGGAAACTAACAGTATCAGGAGAGCCTCACAAGGTGAGCACACAGAATTTTCTAAGCCAGGATGAACTCAGACAAGGTCATACTAAGGGATTGTTTGCGACAGGATGTTGGCTACCACACTTCCAATCTGACCAGTTGGAGGACTCACCCGGTGCCTCTTTAGTCGATTTTCTCATGTGTCTCCTTTAACTTGCTATTGCGTTATGCAAAAGGAGCCCCAAACTTAGAGCATTCGCTTTCCTTCTCTCTCTCTCACTCTGTTCCTCTCCGTTCGAATTAAAATACATAAATAAATAAATAAAGTTAAATAAGATCATTCTTAAAGAAAAAAAATTTAGAGCACTTATTCTAATCCCTTTCATAGCTCACCTATTAAAATGCTGATGCTGGGGCCATGATAGTTAAGGTGCTAAACTCCACCATGGTCAACCATGGTTCAAATCCCAGACCTGGTAGCTTGCTTTCTCACTTTCTCTCTCTCTCTCTCTCTCTCTCTCTCTCTCTCTCTCTCTCTCTCTTTCTCCATCTCTCTCTGGTGAGCATACATACCCTATAGCAAACTTAAAAATAATAATAATAGGGGCTAGCAGGTAGCGTGGCAGTGAAGGCACTGGACACTCCCACATGGCCAACCACGGTTTGAGCCCCAGACATGGTGGCTTTCTCACTTTCCCTCTCTCTCTGTCAGATTAAAATAAAAGAATGAATAAATAAAAGTAAATAAATAATTCTCCAAACAATAATAATAATAAATCATTTTTTAAATACCAATGCTGTCAGATTACTACAGAAACGTACTGTCCTATTTCTCCACTCAGAAAAGTGCAGTTTTGTTTTTCTCCTTTGGGTTTGTCACCAACCCCATTTCCCTGCCATCTTTGGGTTCCTCATAGGAGAACCACACTTCTAGAAGTAAATTTAATCACCTAGGGACAGCAGCACCCTTAATCCCATCCAGGTTTGGAAACACGGGCAGCCATTTCAGAAAATCCAAATATAACAAGTGAATGTATTTCTTGTACTCCTCCAAAGAAATTTGATTCCCCGAGCAGAAACCATTTTGCTTCCCGCAAAACTGTGTTCAAGTGCAGCTTTCGGTATTCCATCCCGACCTCTTTTTCTGGTCTACCTGATATATGAAAAGTACAAGCATCTTGACTGCCGGAAGCAAACCAGCCATGCAGCTGACCGAGGAAACCCAGGTTCAAGGCCCTCCCACAGGGCTCTGGAAAAAGCTCGAATATTTTCTCGTCCTTTGTTTGATTTTTCTTACAGACGGCCCCAATAAGTGTGTACTGTTCAGGCCTCACGAAGCCTGGATCCACCCCGTCATGTCCTAGCCGTGATTCGGTTTCCTTCCCTAAGGAGAGATGCTTTTCCAGTCATTTGGTATCATATCTGAAGATAAGATATTGTTAGCCCCAAACTAGACGTGAAAAAAATCATTGAGACAGCTTTTGACGATGATACATGCTTAAAACGGCAGATCATCGGTCGGTACCGTACGAGCTCATTGAGAGTGTACGGGAGGTGGACCCTGTAGCCTAGTGGTAAGAGAGATGGATCTTGCATAGTTGACAGCAATTCAAATCCCAGCCCCAGTGGCTTGAAAATATGCTGTGCACATGTGTATGCAGGCCCCAAATCCCAGCAGGATGGAGAAATGGAGAAAGGATTGCAGCAGGACCACACCCTTTTAAAGGGTCCTTTCTCCCTTTTTCTCTCTGTCTCTGTCTCTCGCTGCTGAGTGTACACACCTTCTGACAGAAAAAAAAAAGAAAAGAAAAGAAAAGAAAAGAAAAGAAAAGAAAAGAAAAGAAAAGAAAGGAATAAGAAAAGAAGAGGCCAGCAGGGAACATGGTGGTTAAGATGCTGGACTCCCACATGGCTGACCATGGTTCAAATCCCAGACCTAGCAACTTGCTTTCTCACTTTCCTTCCCTCTCTTTCTCTCTCTGGTCAAATGAAATAATAATAATAAATAAAATAAAATAAAAAATTCTTTTTTGGGGGAGAGATTTTTGCTATAGGGCACATGCACTCACCAGACAGACAGAGAGAGACAAAGAGACAGAAAGCAAGAAGTCACCCCCCCAGGGGGAATGGCCATGCCACAATCCCTTCTCCTCCATTCTCCTCTCGGGATCTTGGGCACGCACACACACGCGCCCGGTGTGAGTTTAAGCCACCAGGTCCAAGACTCGAACCGTGGTTGACTACATGGGAGTCCAGCAACCTAGCCAATATGCCAACTGCTGGTCCCAAAATAAATAATTCTTGAAAAATAAAGAAAAGAAAATGTAAAGTTCTACTGATACAGAAACATGACCGTGAAAGTATAGTACATTTTCTCTGGAATATTGTACCAGAATTATAATATTAAGTTAATGATTCAAGATGAATTCCACAGGCCAAATCCCACCCAGAGTTTTGAGAGGCCAGGTCTCCAGAAAGCAGGCAGGCTGCTATCTTCTCACCTGATTTGAGGATAAGGCAGTCCCGGAGGTAATGTGACTATGATGTGATGTGCAAAGGAGCTGTTTACAGGCTAAGAATTGGTGAGTCGATTGCAAAGACAGGCACATGCCCAGGGGTCACTCCTGAAGTTTGACAGATTCCCATGGGGGTTAAAAGAATCTATGCAGACTTCAAAAATGCAATGAAAAAAAAAAAAAAAAAAACTGTCATCAGATAGAGGAGGGAAAAAAAAAAAAAATCCACCATGTCACCTGGTGTTTATTTGCATGTCGATGTCCAGAATTCTCTGCATCTCACCACGTCTTCAGAAGGCTGAAGGGAGTTTTGTGACATGGCTTGGCATTATTGGGGGGGGGGGGGGGGGGGGGAGGGAGTGGAGGGCGCTAATTCCTTTCTCTGTCCTTGAGTGTTTTACTGCCAGGAAATCCTGCCCAGCGTTGATTGCCAAGGGGTTAAAGTCACATTGTTGTTAAATTGGGAGAGAAAATTAGCAGGATTTGTGTGCCCTGTGCTCAACTATCCCAGGGTTTCAAAAACAGGAACCTGGGGCTTTATATGAGGGGACAGGGGAAGTAAAGGGGAAGAGTCACAAGGGTGACTTGTCAGGGCATGGTTCCAGATCAACTGCTTACATGAAGTGGAAGAATTTCATGCCTACGTTCTGTGCCAAGAAGCCAAGCGGGTGAGCAGCAGCTCATCCGAACACTGAGGCAGGCAGTTCGGGGCGCCATCTTTGCTGTGTGTGGAGAAGTGTTTTAGATACGTGTTATTTATGCGCATGCTTGTGTGATTGGACCCTTCATGTGTCCCTGCTGTCATAATCTCATGGAAGTAAAAAAAAAAGAAAGAAAATCCAGTATTGGGACCAGCAGACGGCATAATGGTTATGTGTGGTTCAAGTCCCAGACTCTGTGGCTTAAAACTCACACCAGGTGCATGTGCGTGCGTGCCCAAGATCCCGAGAGGAGAATGGAAGAAAAGGCACTGTGGCGTGGCCATCCCCCATGGAGGGTGATTTCTTGCTTTCTAGCTATCTCTCTCTGTCTCCCTGGTGAGTGCATATGCCCTATATTTAAAAAACTCTCTTAAGAAACAAAACAAGGGACCAGCAGTTGGCATAATGGCTATGTCACTGACCTCCCATGTAGCCAACCACGGTTCAAGTCCCGGACCCGCTGGCTTAAACTCACGCCGGGCATGTGTGTGTGCGTGCCCAAGATCCTGAGAGGAGAATGGAGGAGAAGGGATTGGGGCGTGGCCATCCCCCCTGGGGGGTGATTTCTCGCTTTCTCTCTGTCTCTCTCTGTCTTTCTGGCAAGCGCACGTGCCCTGTAACAAGAACCTCTCAAAAAGGTAAAAAAAAAAAAAAAAAAAAAAAACAGTATTTCACTCATCTAAGTTACAGTATTCTCCAAGACAGAAAAAAAAATCATTTTCTCTTTATCCTGTAAAAGCAGCATTACCGGGACCAGCAGTTAGCGTAATGGATATGTCGCTGGACTCCCACGTAGTCGACCGCGGTTCGAGTCCCGGACCCGGCGGCTTAAACTCACGCCGGGCGCATGTGCGTGCATGCCCGAGATCCCGAGAGGAGAATGGAGGAGAAGGGATTGCGGCGTGGCCATCCCCCCTGGGGGGTGATTTCCTGCTTTCTATCTCTCTGTCTCTCTCTGTCTGTCTGGCGAGCGCACGCGCCCTATGGCAAAAACCTCTCCAAAAAAAAAAAAAAAAAAGCAGCATTACCCATTCAAATTTTTCTGATGATTAGCATCTGACATTCAGGAACAGCCACGTAAATTGTAACTGATGTGCCGACTCTGCTGTATTTTGTGTTCTTTTTTGGCTATACAATATGCATAGTCTGTGTAGGCAGCACAGAGGGAGTGAGAGAGAAACTGAGAAATCACCCTCAGGGGGGATGGCCACACCACAATCCCTTCTCCCCATTCTCCTCTCGGGATTTTAGGCACACACGCCCATGCATCTGGTATGTTTCCAAGTTGCCAGGTCCAGGACTTGAACCACTTAGTGGGCCATGTGGGACCCAGCTGTCTTAACCTCCACGTCAACTAGTGGGCCCGCCACTGCCCTTTTTTTTTTTTTTTATTCTCCCATCAGTATACCAGTCCTAAAGAGAAAATGAAACAGAACAAAAGCCCAGAAGCAAAAGAAGTACAGTGAGCTCCTGACTTCCTTGAAGAATTAGAGCCGCGGAACCAGCAGTTAGCGTAATGGCTATGTTGCTGGACTCCCACGTAGTTGACCGCGGTTCACGTCCCGGACCCGGTGGCTTAAAACTCACGTCGGGCGCGTGTGCGTGTGTACCCAAGACCCCGAGAGGAGAATGGAGGAGAAGGGATTGCGGCGTGACCATCCCCCCTGGGGGGGGTGATTTCTCGCTTTCTGTCTCTATGTCTCTCTCTGTCTGTCTGGCGAGCGCACGCGCCCTATAGCGAAAAAAAACCTCTCAAAAAAAAAAAAAAAAAAAAGAATTAGAGCCGCCAGGCACACCCGCTGTTGGCGGTTTTGCTATACAGTATGGTTGAGGTGAAGGTTTTGATAACGAAAGAGAATTTCTTGGCCCTGCCTCCACGGCACAGTCAGTAGCATACCAAACTGTGGTGCTGGAATCCACATGACCAACCACGAGTTCAGACCTTGAGTCAACTGGAAAACATGCCGGGTGTGCACACAGGTGCCCAAGGTCCAACTAGCTAGAGGGGAAGAGAATCACAGCGTAGCAAGTCCTGTCAAGGGTGCCCTCTCTCTCTCTCTCTCTCTCTCTCTCTCTCTCTCTCTCTCTCTCTCTCTCTCATGCACCATGCACAAGCTCTCTCATGAATGTATCAATAAAAACTAGATACAATTTTTAAAGTGAGAATGTCTGGATAACTCCGGTAAGTGGTGTTGCCATAGTGTGCAAGTTTGGAAGTCTCTTCAACATCTAGGAGCCCTTGATGTGAGAGTTCTGTCCTCCAGTGTAGAACGGATTGATTCCTTTGGTGAGAATCATAGGCACAGAGTCTCCGACCTTGGACCCTGAGGCTGGCTACTCTGGACACTCAGGTTTTCTCCCTTCACCACGTAGGAGAGAATTCCCAGCACCTTGACTTGAGAGAAACTTTCCTTTTAGCACAGCAGAGACGTCAGTGTACATGCATGTTGCATGCACTCACGCATATACATATGCCCAAACACACACACACACACACACACACACACACACACAGCTCCGAGAAATGCAACCAGAATTCCCACCAGAGAAGGGATAGAAACTCCCAGTTTAATCCACTCCCCTCAAATGAGAAATTTGAGACCCAGGGAAGGCAAACGATTTTCCCTAAGTCACATGGTGAACGACAGAGCCCACGTTGGCACCCAGGTGTCTCCACTTTAGCTATGTGACTGGGAGGGAAGGTTAAACCCTTGGGTAGTTTGGTATTTCCAACTAGAACAACTGTTGACCCTTCAGAGAGCAGCCTTGAAGATCTCACAATGAGCGTGGCTCTTTGGTTAGTTCCACACAACGCAAGGAGAGGATGTTGTGACCAACACAGCTGGCTTCTGAAAGCAACCTGTTTCCACTTGAGTCATCGGTGCATGTCTCTTAATGATGACTTGACCCATAGGACAAATACGTTTTCAAATTAGTTCAAAACCCTTTTTAGGGAACCAGCAGTTAGCGTAATGGCTATGTCGGTGGACTCCCACGTAGTCGACCGTGGTTTGCGTCCCGGACCCGGTGGCTTAAAACTCACGTCGGGTGCGTGTGCGTGCGTGCCCAAGATCCCGAGAGGAAAATGGAGGAGAAGGGACTGCAGCGTGGCCATCCCCCCTGGGGGGTGATTTCTCGCTTTCTGTCTCTATGTGTCTCTCTGTCTGTCTGGCGAGCGCACGCGCCCTATAGCAAAAACCTCTCAAAAAAAAAAAAAAAAAAAAAAAAAAAAAACTTTTTATTTTGCCATTTTTCACAACATTTATCATAGACATTCTACATCCACTCTTTCTGAAACAGATGGCTCCCAGTGAATTAAAAAGAGAAATCGACATTTTCTTGGCTCAATCTTTCTAATATGTCTTCAGAATGATTTTTTTTATATATAGTTAAGTGTATTTTATAGGCCCACTGTGTTTCATTTGCACTCTGAGGAGATTTAACCTCAAATGGAAAGGTTACTTTGTGTTCAAGTGGGGATTTTCAATCCTGAATTGCCGAAATATTTTTTTATTAAAAATAGGTTAAAAATATACTCCATTGAAAGCCAAGATAAACAACAGACTTAGTACCATTTTGAAAATGAACAATGAGGGACTAGCCGGTGGCATAGTAGTTAAGGCACTGGACTCCTTCATGGGCGACTGTAGTTCAAGTCCCAGACATAGTGACTTTCTTTCTCTTTCTTTCTCTCTCTATCTCTCTGATAAGCACACGTACCCTATGGCAAGTTTAAAATAGCAATAATAATAAATAAAATTAAATAAATAATTCTAAAAAAGAGAGAGAATCTGTAATAAAGACTCTCCAAACCACAGAAATGGGCTCTATTAGCTGATCATAGGTAAAATGTTACAGTGTAAATTGGAGGGTTAAGAACCAAAATTGGTGAGCTACGTTTGGTCCCAGAAGATAAATGCAAAGGGGGCCAGCAGGTGGCGCAGTGCTTAAGGTGCTGGACTCCTACACCGCCAACCACGGTTCAAGTCCTGGACTTGGCGACTTTCTTTCTCATTTTCCCTTTCTCTCTCTCTCTCTCGTCAAATTAAAAACTAATAATAATAACAAATAAAATAAGATAAATAATTCTTTAAGAAAGGATGAATGCAAATAAGGTAGGAGTATTCTCTCGTTATTTAGTATCTTCAACTTTAATAACGTTAGTAGCAAAGCAAATGTGTATTTTTTAAAAAAATCAACACTTTTTTTTTTGGAGAGGTTTTTGCTATAGGGCGCGTGCACTCACCAGACAGAGAGACAGAGAGACAGAAAGCAAGAAATCACCCCCCAGGGGGGATGGCCACGCCGCAATCCCTTCTCCTCCATTCTCCTCTCAGGATTTTGGGCACGCACACACATGCACCCGGCGTGAGTTTAAGCCACCAGGTCCGGGACGCAAACCGCGGTCGACTACATGGGAGTTCAGCGACATAGCCATTATGCTAACTGCTGGTCCCAAAACCAACATTTTTCTGAACTGGAATGGCACTCGCTGGGAATTAGAAAATCTCCAATTCTTTTTTTTTTTTTTTTATTTGCAGCCATTTGTTATCTATGACATGAATTCCTTAATGATGGGAGAAGATAAAATCAAGTTCAAACACATCACCCCCCTGCAGGAGCAGAGCAAAGAGGTGGCCATCCGCATCTTCCAGGGGTGCCAGTTCCGCTCCGTGGAGGCCGTGCAGGAGATCACAGAGTACGCCAAGAGTATCCCCGGATTCGTAAGCCTTGACTTGAATGACCAAGTAACGCTCCTCAAATACGGAGTGCACGAGATCATTTACACCATGCTGGCCTCCTTGATGAATAAAGACGGCGTGCTCATATCCGAGGGCCAAGGGTTCATGACCCGGGAGTTCCTGAAGAGCCTGCGGAAACCCTTTGGTGACTTTATGGAGCCCAAGTTCGAGTTTGCTGTGAAGTTCAACGCACTGGAATTAGACGACAGTGACTTGGCAATATTTATAGCTGTCATTATTCTCAGTGGAGGTAAGATTCCACTTTCGATCTTCTGTAAAAGAGGGTGGGAGGGCGGTGGGGTGACAGAGGATTTTGAGTTGCCTTCGCGTTGGTCTATGTTACTTTCCATGCTGCGTTTCCTACACATCTCTTCTGGAAAATACCAATGGCGCAATGCCATGAGCGTGTCACACGTGTGCCGGATAAAGGGAGAGGACATATGAAGGCCACGGGGAGGCCTGGCCTTCTTGTGCCTGGTGTGCTCAGGGAGGTCCCAGGACACAAACCCAGGACCTATCCCATGTGGGTGCCATTTCACCACCCCTGTGCCCCTGCCTGGGTCTCTAGTTTCTTATTCTTCACAGTGTTTTCTCTGTCGGGTCTAGTTATAGCAGACAAATGCCTTTTTTTTTTTTTTTTTTTTTTTGAGAGGATTTTGCTATAGGGCGCATGCGCTCGCCAGAAAGAGAGAGGCAGAAAGATAGAAAGTGAGAAATCACCTCCCAGGGGGATGGCCACGCCGCAATCCCTTCTCCTCCATTCTTCTCTCGGGATCTTGGGCACAAGCGCCCAGCATGAGTTTAAGCCACTGGGTCCAGGGCTCGAACCCCGGTCGACTACATGGGAGTCCAACGACATAGCCATTACGCCAACTGCTGGTCCCAAGACAAATGCCTTTTTCTCCTTTCTCTTCATGTTCTTGTTACTTTTCTTTCCAGAAGGCACATCCATTCTTCAGTTCATTTAAGTAAAGTCATGGATAATATTGCTTAAGACCACGCTCTCTGGGCTTGGAAAAGACACTCCTCATTAAGTGTGTGTGGTCAGAGAATATTTCTTCCCCATCATCACTATAACAGCACTCTCCGCGGCTTTCTAGATATTTCAGGAACCAGTCCCTGTGTCTGCTGACCTCCACCTGATTCCTCAGGTCCCTTCCTCCACGGCTCCCCTTGGCGTCCATCTGTGACACAGCGGGCTGTGATGAAGACTATAAGCTGAGCCATTATTTCGCCATTGGTTGTATTTGGGGCCTTGCAAGTATTGGGTCATGGAAAAGTGATGACTCACGTTTGCACAGAAAGCTACAGAAAGATACATCATGACTTTTCCGATGACCCAATGATGATCTAACGACCCAGCTCCGAAAGCCAGTCTGATACTTGAGGCAATTTCATTGGCCTCTTTCTTGTTTCCAAGTTTAGTAGGAGACAGTTGTACTTTCATCCCTTTTTATGAACATTGTTTCTAAATGATGAGTTTCATATGGACATGGACTTCATGGGAACTTTCTATACATTTTTTGGAGAGATTTTTGTTATAGGGCATGTGCGCCACCAGAGAAACAGAGAGACGGACACAGAGACAGAAAGCAAGAAATCACCTCCCTCCCCAGGGGGGATGGCCATACTGCAATCCCTTCTCCTCCTTTCTCTTCTCAGGATCTTAGGCACGCACACACACGCGCCCGGCGTGAGTTTAAGCCACCGGGTCGGGGACTCGAACCGCAGTTGACTACATGAGAGTTCAGTGACATAGCCATTACGCTAACTGCTGGTTCCACTTTCTATACATTTTTTTGAGAGATTTTTGTTATAGAGTGTGTGCGCACACCAGAGAGACAGAAAGCAAGAATTCACCGCCCCCCCAGAGGGGATGGCCACACCACAATCCCTTCTCCTCCATTCTCCTCTCAGGATTTTGGGCGTGCACTCACACACGTACTCAATCTGAGTTTTAGGCCGCCGGGTGAGAGACTCGAACCACGGTCGACTACCTGGGAGTCCAGCAACATAACCATTATGCCATCTGCTGGTCCCATGGGAGTTTTGTATGTATCCCACAGAATACCCTTGTGCATGAAAGCCCACCTGTGGGGGTAGCGGTGCTGCAGGTGTAAACCGAATAACAGTGCAGTGGATTACAGAAGCATGCTCGTTCTCAGTCTGCAGTTGTTCCACTGAGAACAGAAGGGCTCGGAACTCAGGGGTGTAGTTATTAGTGATAATATTGAGCAAGCACCGATCAGCTACTTCCTCTGTGCACACAGTGCCCTCAACGCTGCTTACACATTTCAACCTCAGCACCCAGTGAGGTAAGACTTTTACAAATAAGGAACCCGAAGCACTGAAAGCTTTGCACACTGGCCCAAGGTTGCACAACTAGCAAAAAAATGGAGCCAGGACTGTGAACCCAGGCAGTCTGGCTATGGAGTCTGTGCTCTGAACTTCCACCCTATGCCAATGGTAACCCTCCGAACGACCAGGGTGCACCTAGATCAACAAGATGGCACAGGGAGACTGGAGCCGTGAGTCCAGGGCCAAGCTGGATTTCACTTTCAAGGAACTGTTTGATGTTACAGTTAATAAAGCGAGAATTAAAGTTAAAATCTTGGAGCCAGCAGGTGGCGTGGTGGTTAAAGTGCTGGGTCCTACATGGCCAATAGTGTGCTTCAAGTCCTGGACCCAGTAGCTTGAAAAACACACCAGGCAAAAATCCTGAAAGGAGGGATCAGCAGCACATGTGCGTGCGTGCCCAAAATCCCGAGAGGAGAATGGAGGAGAAGGGATTCCAGCATGGCCATCCCCCCTGGGGGGTGATTTCTCACTTTCTGTCTGTCTCCCTCTGTCTCTCTGATGAGCACATGTGCCTTATAAAAATAAATAAATAATCCCAAGAGGAGAAGGAACTGTAGCATGATCTCCCCGCACCCCCCCCCCCCGAGGGTAATTTCACACTTCCTCTCTCTCTGTCTCTCTTTGGTGAGTGCATGTACCCTATAGCGGAAAAAAAAAAAATTAAAACCTGACTTGTTTTAATATCTCAACCAAATTGGCTTCTTTTTTTCTTTTTTTTTTCTTTTATTTTTTTTGAGAGATTTTCGCTACAGGGCGTGTGCGCTCGCCAGACAGACAGAGAGAGACAGAGAGACAGAAAGTGAGAAATCACCCCCCAGGGGGGATGGTCACGCTGCAATCCCTTCTCCTCCATTCTCCTCTCGGGATCTTGGGCACGCACGCACACGCACCCGGCGTGAGTTTTAAGCCACCGGGTCCGGGATGCGAACTGTGGTCGACTACGTGGGAGTCCAGTGACATAGCCATTACACTAACTGCTGGTTCCCCCAAATTGGCTTCTTAAATTCACCCTTGACCATCTGGGATCTTTGACTAGTTCAAAAAAGAAGAGATTCCAGGTATATGAGGTTCACTGAAAGAAAAATATTTAACTTTTGAAAAGCTAGATTTGACTTAACTAGCTAATATTCATTGAAAGAAAAATATTTAACTTTTGAAAAGCTAGTGATATGGCTTGACTAGCTAATATTTAAAGGTACATTTGATGTGTTTCTCTCTACTGTTTTCCTAAGTGCCACCGTATCTCCCATGTCTATATTCTCCTCACTTAATCAGGTTCCCATACTCGGGACCAGCAGTTGGCGTCATGGCTATGTCGCTGGACTCCCATGTAGTCAACCGCGGATTGAGTCCCAGACCCAGTGGCTTAAACTCACACGGGGCGCGTGTGCGTGCGTGCCCAAGATCCCGAGAGGAGAATGGAGGAGAAAGGATTGCGGCGTGACCATCCCCACTGGGGGGAGGTGATTTCTCGCTTTCTGTAACTGTATTTCTCTCTTTCTGGCAAGCGCATGCACCCTATAGCAAAAACCTCTCCTCCCCCCCCCAAAAAAAATATCAGTTTCCCATACTCTTTATTATTTTTGCTATTTTTTAATAGAAATAATGCATGATAAGTTTATAATTCAAAGACGACTGCAGAAAGGTTTAAGTGAAAAGTAAAGATCTTGGGGTTGGATGATGTAGCAGTGGTCAAACATGAAGCTCTGTAAGGCAATCCCTTTCCAGGAATGGGAAGGTTTCTGGTTCAAGTCCAGAGACCTCCCTGGGTACTCCCGTGCACACGCTTGCCCACGACCCAGGGCTGGCTGAAAGCAGGGAGTGTGTTGTGGCATCAAGGGTCTTTTTTTGGGGGGGAGAGGTTTTTGCTATAGAGCGTGTGCACTCGCCCGAAAGACAGAAGGAGACAGAGAGACAGAAAGCTAGAAATCACCCCCCGAGGGGGGATGGCCACGCCGCAATCCCTTCTCCTCCATTCTCCTCTCGGGATCTTGGGCATGCACGCACACGCGCCCGGCGTGAGTTTAAGCCACAGGGTCCGGGACACGAACCGCGGTCAACTACGTGGGAGTCCAGCGACATAGCCATTATGCTAACTGCTGGTCCACATCAAGATTCTTTTGAGAGTGCATCCCTCTCGTTCTCTTTCTGTCAGAAGAAATAAATAAAAACTTTAAAAAAGAAAAGAAAGATTGAGGTCTTGGCCCTCAGTATAGAACAGGATTAACGAAGTTCTGTCTCCTACCAAGAATTTTATTTGCACCATCACATATGCAAGATTTCAGAAAGTTCCTGGAAAAAAACTGCAATGAAAGTACTAGCTGATCTTAGTGTAAAAATCATCTGAGAGTCATGCATCATCTTTGCATCACGTGCGTTTTCTGTGAACTTTTTCAAGACCTCCCCCCCTTTATCATTTCTCGACTGGGTGGGGTGTTTGGGGGGTTTTTCTGGTGTGGTTTCTTTTAAGGATTTTTCAGAAAAGGAAAAACACTTATGTAAGCAAGAGACTGATCTAGTAAACACATCACTGATCCTTCTCGGTCTTAACGAGCGATCCTCGCTCCTCTGCAGCTTGTTGGGGAGTCTGTTCATGGCTTTAGTGAGTTTGGAGAGAAGGGCTCTGGGCCGGATCCAGTTGCTCTGTACTGAGTCAATAGCCAGGACTTAGCCTCCACCTCCCTGCAGGGCTTCGCTCTGGGGAAGGCACTTAGAACCCACAGGAGGAGGACATGGAGGAGATGCACCTGTGGGGTTGTGAGTGGTGAGAAATGGGGGGATTAAGATGGAAGGGTCCCTAAAGATCTTAATTAATCTAAAAGATGTGGGACCAGCAGTTAGCGTCATGGCTACGTCGCTGAACTCCCATGTAGTCGACCACGGTTTGAGTCCCGGACCCGGTGGCTTAAACTCACGCCGGGCGCGTGTGCGTGCGTGCCCAGGATCCCGAGAGGAGAATGGAGGAGAAGAGATTGCGGCATGGCCATCCCCCCTGGAGGGTGATTTCTCGCTTTCTGTCTCTGTCTCTGTCTTTCTGGTGAGCACACGCGCCCTATAGCAAAAAAACCTCTCCAAAAAAAGAAAATGTGGGGTGGGGGAAGGCATAGAAAGCAACCATGGATACCAGAGACAGTGTGGGAGGAGGGTGGGCAATGGCAGAGGGTGAGAGACAGGGAATCAAGGATGGGGAAAAAAAAGAAAAATATACAGGAAACGAGAAATGGGAAATGATTTGTTGACGATGAGACGTATGTCCATGTGCTTGCTTAAGGCCAATACGCAGTGTATTCTGGATGGAACATCTCGTTTCGTATGCTATAATGATGTACAGTGAATGACTGTAAATAAATAAATTTAAATTTAAAATAAATAAATCAAAGAAGGAGGAGTCCCTAAAGGATTCAAAGAAGAGAGCGGGGTATAAAAGCAGCTCATGTAAGCCGACCATAAATTTGCTGAGGAAACTACAGTTGCTAAGAACACAATCATTCAACTTCAGCCCGAAAAACTGCTGATACCATTTGATCTGGTTCTTAGATTGGCCTGGCCCTCAGCATCTGCCCTATCCGCTCAGCTCTCAAACCGAGCTTGCTGAGAGAGATGACCTAGTTTTTCTCAAGTTCTTCTCCTCTTTCTCCCCGGAGCTTGGGACAAAAATTAAACTAAGTCAAAGGACAACACTCCAGAACCGAAGTCCAGTACTTTATACCTGGTTAAGAACCTATTATTTTGGGGGGACCAGCAGTTAGCATAATGGCTAGGTCGCTGAACTCCCATGTAGCCGACTGCGGTTCAAGTCCTGGACCCGGTGGCTTAAACTTATGCCGGGCGCATGGGCATGTGTGTGTGCGTGCCCAAGATCCTGAGAGGAGAATGGAGAAGGGATTACGGCGTGGCCATCCCCTCTGGGGGGTGATTTCTCACTTTCTGTCTTTCTGGCAAGTGCATGCACCCTATAGCAAAAAAAAAACTTTTTTTTTTGAGAGGTTTTTGCCTTAGGGCTCATGTGCTCACTGGAGAGACAGAGACAGTGAGAGGGAAAGTGAGAAATCACCCCCCAGGGGGATGGCCATGCCAAATCCCTTCTTTTCCATTCTTCTGCTGGGGCACACATGCACATGCGCCCGGCATGAGTTTCAAGTCACCGGGTCCAGGACTCGAACCACAGTCAGCCATGTGGGAGTACAGCAACATAACTGCTATGCCATCTGCTGGCCCCTAGAGCCTTATTCTTCAGGCATTCTCTTAGTCCATCCTGACAGTGATCCTCTGTTTTCATTCCCATTTCAGAGAAAGGGAAGTGAGTGCTAATTTCAAGCAGCGAGGCTAAGATCTGACCACGAGGGAGCAGTGGGACGAGGACCGAAACCCCGGTGTCCTAACGACCAGCCCCATTTGCCCTGTCTGCTCAGCCACCTGGCAGTGGGTCATGGTCGACTCACTGTGTTGGTGGCTGCAGCCCATGCTCCCTATCATATGCCCTGAGAATGCGCCTGTGGTCAGGAGGAGC
Source organism: Tupaia tana (assembly GCA_026018925.1). Taxonomy (NCBI): domain Eukaryota; kingdom Metazoa; phylum Chordata; class Mammalia; order Scandentia; family Tupaiidae; genus Tupaia; species Tupaia tana. Next base: position 3,708,090 of record JAKSZU010000022.1, on the reverse strand, counting down.
CCTCTGGGCTGATCCTGGTAATAGTAGCTCTCCTTGCAGCCTGGTCTTCCCGACAGGAGGGGTAGCGGCGTCCAGAGCAATAAAACTGCCTCCAGCAAGCACACGCTTGCAGCTGGCGCCACAGCACCATGCCAGCCACACCAGCACACTCCCCAAACCGACCCGGCAGCCAGCGCCAAGCCTACAGCCCAGCAGAGCTGACAAGCCCCAGGACGCTCAATTGGAGGCGCTGCCCCCTCCAGCGTGCGCTGTTTGGGGAAGAAAAGCCCAGGAGGGTTCCAGCTGGAACTCTGCAGCAGGAAAAGACTCTTTTTGTTAATTCGAAACAGTTTGGAATCCATTAACGTTCTTCCTAAGACTTCCAAGATGCAGGAGGGGAAATGCACTGGGTTTTCCAGTGTATTTTTCAAGGCCGACTGCCATCGCTGCCCTAATGACAGAGAAGCTGCCAATGCGGCTACAGCGGCTACAGATGGTCCTCCAACCTCCCCCCTGGCCCTCGCCCTCCGGAGTCTGGCTTGGTTATGCAAACTACCTTTAGAGCAGCGCTTCTGGCCCCAGCTGGTCCAACCCTGAGCCTTCTCTGCGAAGCAGCTGTGGACAGCTGTTCTCGGAGCCATCGTGGACGGTTCTGCTGTTGCGTGGGCAGGGAGAATAGGGTGCAAGAAGGGGGGATCGTTCCCATAGCTAGACGTTTGCAGGTCAAGGACGAGCTGATCGTCTGTGTGTACTGGATAGCAGCTAATTTATCAGGTCAAAACTTGGGGTCTCTGTGGCCCACACAACCAGATGCATGACGGGATTGATAGATATAGATCGACACCTTTCAATTTGTTAGAATTACCATAAAATCAAAGTACAGCAGGGCTGGCAGGTGTTGTGATGGTTAAGGGCACTGGACTTCCACATGGCTGACCACAGTTCGAGTCCCGGACCTGGCGGCTTGCTTACTTTCTCTCTCTCTCTCTCTCATTGTGTCCCCTCTCTGGTCAAATTAAAATAAATAAATAAATAAATAAATAAATAAATAAAGTCAAATAAAATAATTCTTAAAAAAATCTAAATCAAAGCACAGCATCTGGCCCAGGTCAATTACTCAGTGAATGCTATTGCATTAATAATCATCTGAAACAATTATAACAACTGTTATCACAGCTTCACTGTGGGCCAGAATGCATGCTACACTCTTTGTCCATAATCTTTGTTTACTCTTTCCTGCAATTCTTCATGGTCTTTAAAAAAAAAAAAAAAAAAAAAAAAAATTCTTCCATGAGAGAGAGAGAGAGGAAGAGACAGAAACAGGCATCCCCAAGATTCATCACGCTGCAGCCCACCCCCACGTTCAGCCAGCCAGGATTACGGGCGTGTGTACAGGCCTCTGGCATGCTCAGGGAAGTCCTAGTTCTTGAACTCAGAACCATTCCTGTATGTGTCCGGTGGTGTCACCACTGTGCCACCTACCTGGCTCTTGCATGCTCTATTACTACCTCCATAGATGGTGGGGGGGGGGGGGGACCGGATGTTCAGAGATTAAGCCGCTTGCCCAAGGTCACCAGCTATTAACTGGAGGGGCCAAAGTTCAGACCCGAGTCTGCTGGACTTTCAAGCTGGTGCACCTGGCCCTTGGGCCCAACTGCCTTTGGTGTCATGAGATGCAGAAGCATCTCAATCGCTTACCTTGGTCTTGGAGTTCTTTGGCAATTACCAAAAAGCACTTATTTCTATATCACCCCCAAATATTACTAAGAATTTCCATGGGTGTAGTGGTTAAGGCACTGGACTCCCACATGGCCCACTGTGGTTCGAGTCCCAGACCCAAGACCTTGAAAATCATACCTGGCGTGCATGCATGCTTACCCAAAAGCCTGAGATGAGACTGGAGGAGAAGGGATTGTGGGGTGGTCATCCCCTAGGGGGGTAATTTCTCACTTTCCTCTCACTCTCTCTCTGTCTCTCTGGTGAGCACACACACCTTATGGCAAGAATCTTTTAAACAGTAAAATAAAAATCTAGATTACAGTTTAGATGTTACTTATCAATATCCAAAGCCCTTCATAACACCGTTTTAACCTCACTGTCTAACAAAACTATTTCCTTAATGATGAAAATTGCTTCAGAGAGGAAATGGGGGACCCAGGTAGAAGCCTGAAGATTTGGCGCTGTGGTTTTTAACGTTTTCAGTTATCAGGGCATCTGATATAATGGTGCTACTTGCTAATGTAAAAGTAATGGTGCTCTTGGAACCAGCAGTTGGCGTGATGGCTATGTTGCTAGACTCCCATGTAGTCAACCACGGTTTGAGTCCCGGACTCGGTGGCTTGAACTCACGCCGGGCGCGTGTGCGTGCGTGCCCAAGATCCCGAGAGGAGAATGGAGGAGAAGGGATTGTGGCGTGACCATCCCCCCTGGGGGGTGATTTCTCGCTTTCTGTCTCTCTGTCTCTCTCTGTCTTTCTGGCAAGCACACGCGCCCTATAGCAAAAACTTCACACACACACACACACACACACACACACACAAAATAATAATAATAATAATAATAATAATAACGTTACTCTTTACAGAATGCCCCACAAAAAGGAAGGATAAATGTTAAACAATTAAGTAATATAATTCTACCTAACCAGATACCATTTTAGAAAAAAAAAAAAAAAAAAAAAAAAAGCTTGTTTATTTCTTCCAGGAAAGAGAGGAAGACAGAGAGGGAGGGGGACAGGGACAGGCTCCCCCAGCACAGTCCTCAGGCTGCAGTCCACCCCAGATCACAGGCGTGTGCGCACATGCCTAGTATGTCTGGGGAAGCCTGGGAGGTGAACGAGGGCCGTCCAATGTGGATCCGGTTGTATTAATACAGTGCTACTGCCCGGCCCAGACATCATCTTTGAATTTTTTTTATTATTATTATTATTTCCAGAAAGTGTAAGTGCTTGCTGGAGTGAGACAGAGAGAGAGGCAGAGAGAGAAAGCACCCTCAGTGGGGCTTGGCCATGGCGCAATCCTTTTTCCTCCATGTTTCCAACCCATCAGGATCCTGGACACACATGCACACGTCCCGCATGTTTTTTAAGCCCCTGAGGCTCGTATTCCGATCGTGGCTGGCCCTGCAGGATCTGGCTCCCTACACATGGTTCGGGACTGCCACGCCATGGGCCAGGCCCCCGATACTGTCTTATGCCAGGTTCTGAGATAGATAAGTGGCTGCAGAAAATGTGTGAGAGGAATTCAGAATTGTTCAAATACCAGCTGGTACCTTCGAGTCTTCCGGCTCTGCAGAAACAGAACCCTTGCCCAGCCGTAGAGTCAGAATACTGCATTGCCACTCCCAGGCCACGAGTGTCCCACGGGCATGCAGTGTGAGGGGCACTGGCGTGGGGACTGTTCCATCTCTCCTACCCCATCCCTCACTTGCCCTTCCAAATCTTGAGCGTATTCCCAGATCTAAAATGCACAGTGTCAGGGCCAACATCTGGCCTGGTGGTTAAGGCACTGGACTCCCATATATGGCCGATTGTGGTTTGAGTCCTGAACCGGGCAGTTTGAAAATCATGCTGGGCTCATGTGCGTGCCTGCCCAAAATCCAGAGAGGAATATGGAGGAGAAGGGCCCTCCGCTCTGGAGGATGATTTCTTACTTTCCACCTTTCTGTGTCCATGAGTTTCTTTCTCTAGTGAGCTCACATGCCCTATGGCACAAAAACCTTAAAAAAAAAAAAAAAAAAAAAAGAAACTGGTCAAATAGTGTCCTCTTTCTGTCTTACTGCAGAATTATTTCTGCAGGCTACAGTGGCCCATACAGGACCCTTTCTAGGAAAAAAAGAGGAAGGGACCAGCAGTTAGCGTAATGGCTATGTCGCTGGACTCCCAGGTAGTTGACCGCAGTTCAAGTCCCGGACCCCGTGGCTTAAACTCACGCCGGGCGCGTGTGCATGCGTGCCCAAGATCCCAAGAGGAGAATGGAGGAGAAGGGATTGCGGCGTGACCATCCCCCCGGGGGGTGATTTTTCATTTTCTATCTCTCTGTCTCTGTCTTTCTGGCGAGCGCACGCACCCTATAGCAAAAACCTCTCCAAAAATAAAAAAAAAAAGAAAAGGAAAGGAAAAAAGAGGAAGTATGCACTTCTGAGCGGTCCTGAGCTTCTCCTGAAGAAACCCTAGCCTAGGGAGGCCCTGGTTCTACACGGCCAAGGGTCTCCCACATCCTGTCAGTCTGTTCACATCAGCTTTACTAGTTAACTGGAGAGAAGACAAAACCTCCAATGTTTGAAGACTTAGATATTAAGAATACCGAGAACAGTAGGCCAACACCCCCGGTCGCTTTTATACCAGCTGCGTTCTGCATGGAGTGTTCTTGGATAAGACCCAGGCCAGTGCCGACGCTGGCTCTTCTCATGCTACTGAGAATAAACCAGAACATCGCTTTCTCGTGCACAAGACAGCCAAAGAGTGTTAGCTACTCCATGGCTCACATCCCTCCTGTGGGCTGTGACCGTGTCCAACAGTAATAACACTCGCTTTTTTTTTTAATTGCTAAAAGTGTGCACATGCCTACAAGAGAGAAACAGGGGGCAAAAGCAGTCCCCGGGGAGATACAGTCCTGCCAGCAGTCCCTTCTCCTCCATGGCTCTGTCCCCCCAGGAGTGGGCACACACATACACGGGCCCCATGTGTTCCTTGAGCCGCAGGAATTAGGATCTGGCCACGTGGGATCGGGCTCACTTGACCACCGGGGCACAGGCCGGCCCAGCCTCTCTTATTACTGGAGAAAGAGTTTGTGGGTCCCAACCCTGTGCCCACAGTGTGCGAAGCTCCTCCCGCCGCGCTGCCACAACCGGTTGGCAGGGTGGCTCTGAAGGGTGACTGAGTTATCTAGAAACGTCCCCATGGCTTGCTATTTTCATAACCTCAGAGACTTGGTTTGACGGGCGGGAGGTTTGTGTCTCAGTTCTCGACTGCCCTCTAAATTCTGAAAACCAGAGAGATGGGGTGGGGGTGAGGGGTGGCGAGGGAGGAGATGAAACATACTAGAGTGACATGCACACACACACACACACACGCACACACACACACGCACAAGCAGGCCTGGGGGGCTGGGAGGACACAGCTGCGTCTTTATCTGTGGCTGCTTTAGAAATCCAGTTCCCGCCTCGACCCGGGCGGGGAGGCGGCACCAGCTCGGCGAGCAGGGCTGTGTGTGACCTCAGGGAGAGAGAGACGTGGGGCTGGGAGGCCAACTGCTGACTCATCCCTGTCCCCGCACGGGCAGGCCTGGAAGAGGTTCATGGGCCCGTCAGCAGCCTGCGTCCTGGAGCCCTTTATCATTCGGGGCTCTCTCGATGTGTGTTTAAACTCTGGGTGACCTCAGGCAGCCTTCCAGGCTGGCACGGTTCAGCAGAAGGTTCAGACAGAGCATCTGCAAGGGAGGAAGCATGAAACCATGGAGGCACCGCCTTGCCGCGCCTCGCCAGCTGGGAGTTCAAACCCCCACCCCACCACTTAGAACACCTGTGCCCACATGCAACGGGTTACCTCCCTACACCTTACGGTTCCTTATCAGCTCCCTGAGCAAATGAAATCACTTTAGGTGAAGCCCCTGGCACAGTGCCTGGGCTATGGGAAGCAGACAGTTCGAAGTTTCCCTTTTCCCCTGTGTGATATGAGTTGAGGTTGCTCTACACAATCCCGCCAGTCAGAGTGCTTGCGACTCCACCAATGGGCCTTCTTCAAATCCCTGAGTACAGTATAAACACCCCTCAGGAGATAGCGGCTAATCCCTTTATCAGCTAATCGGCTATCGCTTTAAGGGGATTAGTCCTAGATTGAGAACAAAACCCAAAGGGAAAGAGATTCTGGAGGGAGGCCGAGCCTGCAGAGGGAGGGAGGGCTCTGAAGCCCTGTGACCCCGAGGAGGATGGTGGTGGAGCCCCGCCCTCCCAGACCTCCAATGCACGTATGACGGGGGGCACCGTATGGTCAGAGGTCATGTGGAGAGATCACGCCTCTGGAGATCACAGGGTCTTCTCAGAACGTCTCCAAGACACCAGGAAGGGGACCCGCAGCAATGGCGCAGCAGGGACGCTCGGCGACCTTGAGCCCACAGGGGAAGGGCACGAGGCCGCCAGGGCAGGCCGGCCACACGTGATACGCGTGATCAGGGCTGGCTGAGGCTGGGGTGGATGGCGGTGTGAAGACACCATCTGGGGTGTCTCTCTCTCTGTGTCTCTCTCTCTTTCTCCTGGAAGGACTTGATAAATAAGCTTCAACGGAAAAGAAAAAAAAAAAGGCATCGCGGAGAATTCATGCTTATTAGCTTTCCATTTTGCAAGGGCCTTTGCCTCTCTGTTGCCATTCTGGGGGTGAAGGGGTGAGGGGGTGAGGGGGTGAGGGGGCAGGGCTCTGGGTCCGCTCCTCTCTTCTTCCTCCCTCTCTGTTCTTTCTCCTGCCTGGTGTACCATGGGGCAGAGCCAAGGGGGGTCCAGTGTGTGTGAGACGCGGCAAGATCACGCTCCCTCCTGTTTCCGCCCCACCCTTTCTCCTCTTCCTCCCGCCCCCCCATTTCCAGCCCTGATTAGAGCCTATCTGAACCCAGAAGGAGCAGAAACGCATCTGCATTCTCCTGCTGAAAGGGAGCACTGCAGACTGCTCCCCGGGCCCTGACAGAGGCAGGGAGCCCACCTGCAGTGGCCGCACTTAAACCCCGTGACCAGACAAGGGCCCTAACCCAGCATGTCAGGGGTCAGGAACCCAAGGATGTCCAAGACAGGACAGAAACCACCTAGCCCCTCCCAGAAAGCCCTGGAAATACAAAAGCTCAGGCTCCATTCCCGGGAGGCACTTCCTGTGAGTTTGCGCCTGACTTTGCCAGCAGGTATGTTCCTGTGCGGTTTTGTGGTTTGAGAGTTGGCTTTTGGGAGGTGGGAGTGGGGTGTTCGAAACAAGGGAGCAGATGTGTCCTGACAGATGTTTTCACTGTGGCTTTTCCCCCTCCCTTGGCCCAGCTAAATCACAGACGTGATTGCTACTGGGCATAGCGGAAGCGTCTATGGATGGGAAACTTGCTTCAGTGGGGAGGTGTCAGATTAACCTGCTTCGGAACGCGGACTGTCAGCTGCACCGCGCTCACACGGACCGCGCTCGGGACAGATGGTCTTCGTCTGTGTGCTGAGCATCTGCAAGGCCTCTGTCCCGGCCCGTCTCCATTCCCTGAGAGCAGGAAACTACTTTGCTCCTAAAGTCATCCAACCCTCAGACCTCTGATTAAACTGGGCTGGATCCCAACTGGATTGGGCTAGGATTCCCAATAAACCCTCCTGCAAGATCCGGTCCCAGCAGTGGAAAGGAGAACACTTCTGGAAAGGAGGGGAAAAAATGTTGAGAAGAAGGCAGTGATTGAGGGAGAAAGAATAAGAAGGATACAGAAAGGACGCAAGGAAATCGGGGAAATGAGAGGAGGAAGGTTGGGAGGGGAAAAAAGCAAGTTTATGGAACACTGATCAAAATAGTAATAGCGGGCCTGCAGGTGGCATGGAGGTTAAGGCACTGGATCCCTCATGGCTGACTGTGTGGTTTGAGTCCTGGACCCGGTGGCTTGAAAATCATAACCGGTGCATGTGTATGTGTGCCCAAAATCCCAAGAGGAGAAGGGATTGTGGTGTGGCCATCCCCCCTAGGGGATGATTTCTCACTTTATCTCTCTCTCTCTCTCTCTGTCTCTGGCCATCAATGTGCCTCATACACAAAACTAAAATAAAAATTAGTATTAATTCTTTTAAGAGAGGTTTTTCTTTTTTTTTTTTTTTTTTGAGAGGTTTTTGCTATAGGGCGCGTGCATTCGCCAGACAGACAGAGAGAGACATAGAGATAGAAAGCGAGAAATCAACCCCCAGGGGGGATGGCCACGCCGCAATCCCTTCTCCTCCATTCTCCTCTCGGGATCTTGGGCACACATGCACACATGCCCAGCGTGAGTTTAAGCCGCCGGGTCCGGGACGCGACCCGCGGTCAACTACATGGGAGGCCAGCGACATAGCCATTACACTAACTGCTGGTCCCAAGAGATTTTTCTTATAGGGAATGTTTGCTTGCCAGAGAGACAGAGAGAGATAGAAAGCCAGAAATCACCCCCTGAGGGGATGGCCATTCTGCAACCCCTTCTCCTCCATTTTCCTCTCAGGATTTTTGGCATGCACACACATGCGCCCAGCAGAGTTTTAAGCCACTGAGTCTGGGACTTGAACTGCAGTCCACTACGTGGGAGTCCGGCAACATAACCATTATGTCATCTACCGGTCCCAAAAAGATCAGTGATCATTTACTCTATATCTGTCACCACTCTGAGCGCTTTCCATGAATTAACTCACTTAATCCTATCCCAAGATTACCATGAAAGCTCACTTGTGTAAATGAGGACACCAAAGCACAGAGTGTTAAGGAACTTCCAACGACACCCAGCAAGGAAGTTGTAACATTGGAAGTGCAGCTGTTTCTCACTAACACAGCAGCATTCACTCTTGGCTACACCGTAGAGTCTCCTGCAAGCTTTTTTGGGGGGAGAGGGGGAGAGATTTTTGCTATAGGGCACGTGCGCTCGCCAGAAAGACAGAGAGAGAGACAGAGAGACAGAAAGCAAGAAATCATCCCCAGGGGGGATGGCCACTCCGCAATCCCTTCTCCTCCATTCTCCTCTCGGGATCTTGGGCACGCACGCACACGCGCCTGGTGTGAGTTTAAGCCACCGGGTCCAGAGCCTTTCTGAAATGAGTCTTCCGTAAAGGTAGGTGGTGGGAAGGAATTGCATAGCTTGCTTGACTGAATTCACAATTTTGCCTCATGCCCGCCACAATTTTGATAGTTAGATCAGAAAAGTTCTCCAGACTCCCTAGCATCAGTTCTTCAAGAAAGTAGTCAATTTGGATACCATGGCTTTTTAAAGTTTATTTATTTCTTCCATGAGCAAAACAGAGAAAGAACCCCTATGGGGTCTTGTTGCCACAATCCACCCCCAGCCTCAGCTAGCCCTGGATTCTCATAGGCACACGTGTGCCTGGCACACTCAGGGAGGTCTCTGGACTCGAACCTGGAACCTTCCCGCATGGATCAGCCTTGCAGAGTGTTCCATGTTGCTGCCGTGCCTGTCTGGCCGCTGAGTGACTCTTCTGTTTTGTTACTGTTCTTAAACGATCTTGCATACATGCACTCAACTACGGGAATGAGACCTCGCCCAAACCCTCAAGCACGTGTCAGCCTCAGGAATCATTTTCCTGTTACTGAATTTCTTTTTTTTCTTTCTTTTTTTTTTTTTTTTGGGGGGGGGGAGGTTTTTGCTATACGGCTCGTGCACTCGCCAGACAGACAGAGAGACAGAAAGAGAGAAATCACCCCCCAGGGGGGATGGCCACGCCGCAATCCCTTCTCCTCCGTTCTCCTCTCAGGATCTTGGGCACGCACGCACACGTGCCCAGCATGAGTTTTAAGCCACCGGGTCCGGGATGCAAACCACAGTCGACTACGTGGGAGTCCAGCAACATAGCCATTACGCTAACTGCTGGTCCCTTATGTTACTGAATTTCTTATCAAAAACTAAAAAGCCTTCCATTTCTCACTGTGGCTATACCACTCCACCTACGTACACACCTGCCCCCAGCCCTGCGGACATGACCTTTATCTGAACACACACAGAGAATAAGAAGATCGTCTTTGCCTACTGTCCTCACCATGATCTTATGAAAGAAACGTTCTTGTTGTCTTCAAAATTAAGCCAGTGATCCACATGGGAAGGTTCTGGGCTCATGTCCAGAGGCCTCGCCAAGTCCAGGCACACACGAGCCCATGGTCCAGGGCTGGCTGAGGCTGGGGTGGGTCACAGCATTGAGACCCTGTTGGATGTTGTCTCTCTGTCTCTATCTCTCCTTTGCAGAAGAGAGGAATAAATACAATTTAAGCAATTAAAAAAAAAAAAAGGATGAGCTGCTGTGTCCAAAGGCTCACAGAAACTAAGTGGAAAAGAAACAAGATTCAAATAGAATATTCCGTTTCTAAATCACCACTCCTTATAATACCTCTGTGAAGGCCAGTAGGTGGCATGGTAGTTAAAGCACTGGATACTCCCACATGGCTGACCACAGTTCAAGTCCTGGACCTAATGGCTTGCTTCCTCACTTTCCCTCTTTCTCGCATATGTCTCTCTCTGGTCAAATTAAAATAAATGAATAAATAAATAAAATTTAGACGCACACACATCTGTGAATGGAAGTAGTAATGCAATAAAGGAAACTGGAGAAGTTGAAAAGGGAGTTCATTGCAAAGTGTGAATGACCAACGTAGCCCAAACTCCCCTTCCGTTTTCTCCCCACACCTGAACTAAGCAAGGTCTTTCATTGTCCATGGTTCCGTTTGCACAGCCCTGCGATCAGACTCTTTTGATCTAGACGCCTTAGGTACAGTCTGTTTCTGACAAGTCTTTGTCAGACAGCCAATAGGAAGAAATGGAGAAAGCCACGGCCGTGGTCCCCAGCATAGAGGCAGAATGATCCCCGTGGGTTGTCCTCCGTCTCCAGGAGACTCCACTGTGGCCATCTGCTTCCCTCCCTGAGACACCTCCTAAGAAAAATCTGTGCTAGGGAAACGCTTGGCCCAGGTGGGTCAAGAGGGTCAGAGAATTTGAATCTGCTTCACATCAACTCTCCACTTCACGGAACCAGATCTGGATAAGATGGAGCTTTGTAGACTTGCCCTTAATTACCAGGGCTCTCTAATCAGTTCCAGGCTCTGTGAACGAAGACCGGAAAGGCTTCTTTCCCAACTCTCTGCAGCCTGGGAGTAAGGACCCAGTAATTGACTCCAGCCTGCTGCATGCAGAATCCTGGAGTCTGTACAGCAAGGCGCTCTTCCCAGAAGGGCCTTCTAGGACCCCGTCTGAAAAACAGGACCTCTGACCTCGGTTCAACTCCAGGCTCAAGTCTGACCCTCAGCACAGTGCAGGGAGAGGGCCTCAGAGGGACCTCTTAGCAGGCCCTGGGCTGATAGGGAGTGCAGAGGATGGGCAAGCGCACAGGGCAGGTCTGGGAGTTGGACAGGCCCAAATGCACACCTGTGACCCTGCCTCGCTCAGTGAGGGTCTGAGTGTGTGCAGAGGAAGGGGGGAAGACAAACACAGGGGGGCTCAGGAGTGGCCTTGCAGCTGGTTGGAGGGCCGGGGGCTGGGGGACAACCCTTCACATCCCTTTAGCTTTTGCCTCTAGGGCTTGCTTAAGACCAAAGGAAAATTTTGTTTTTGTTTTTGCCACAGGGCATGTGTATGAGCGTGCGCGCACGAGAGAGAGAGAGAAAGAGACAGAGAGACGGCACTGCCCAATGGGGTCTAGTCATGCCACAATCCTTTCTCCTCCATTTCTCCATCCCATCAGGATCCTGGCGTGCACACACATGCCTGGAGTGTTTTTCAAACGCTGGGGGATCCTGAGTCTATGTACACATATGTGTACCATGTGCTTTTCAAGCCCCCAGAGCCAGGGTTTGAACCACTGCCGGCCATGTGGGATCTGGCCTCCTGTGCACAGCACTTAACTACAATGCAACGGGGCCAGCCCAACCAAAGAAAGTTTTGTTGTTGTTGTTGTTGTTTTAATTTTTAAAATAAGACAGGTATTCTAAGCTTAATGTGTAAGCCAGTGAATACAATTTTCCAATTAGATTTTTAAAGTTTGTTAAAAGAATTATTTAATTTTATTATTATTATTATTATTTTTAATTTGACCAGTGAAAGAAAGAGAGAGGGAAAGTGAAAAGGCAAGCCACCAGGTCTGAGTCTCGAACTTACAGTCAGCCACGTGGGAGTCCAACGCCTTAACCACTATTCCACCTGCCAAGGCTTTTGTGAAGTTTCGTTATTATTTTACTCAGGATAGAAAGCACACGCACAGGAGCGGGAGAGCACCCTTGACAGACTCTCATCACACCACGATCCCTTGCCAGCCCTCCAGCCTGTGGAGGTCTCGGGCACAGGGGCACATGCCCAGCAAGTTTTCAGCCAGCCGGGATAACTGAACCGTGGTCGGCACGTGGCCTCCAGCACTGCAGTTCCGTTCGCTACTGACCGTGCCACTGGGCAGGGTCTCCCATTCGATTTGTGAGACTATTTCTCTAGTTGAATTATGTGAATTATGTGGAGAGAATTACAACTGAGATGAAATCATAGAATTCGTGCCTTGGGGTTTTAGGGATCATCTCCTTAACTGTATCCTTGAAGTTAACAAAGGAGAAAACGCAGCCCAGAGAGTTTCGCTGGTGTGCCCAAGGTCACAGAGCTGGCGAGGGAAAGATCTAGAAGTAGAATCTGTGGCTTTTTTTATTTTTTTTTAACTCTCCTGCACTCCTTCCTTAAACTATTTGGCCTTGACAGAGGCTTGCTCAGGGGGACAGGGGGGACTAATCTGTAAATGATCTAACTCATCCCTGGGGGAAATAGACTTACTCCACGGCCACGACGCTTCAACCCTTCAGCCAAACTTCATCTATCACATCATGAAGAATAACTTGCCAAAGAAGGGTCTGAAAATCCAAACCAGATCCTTCTTTAATCCTAGAAGGGCCATTTCCGTTCTACTACACCAAAGCCAAATGTCCCCACCAATTGCATTTTAGGGTTTGGTTGTCCGATAACTGAGACCTCCCAGTAAATGTCATCTCTTCAGCAGAAGTTCTCACCCCACACTGCTGGTCAGAGGATGGAGAGGGGGGGAATCCTTGAGAAACGGGTTGTCCTGTGGGCAGGGTCCCCCTAATGGGCAGTGTGGGCCCAGGCTGGGAGGAGCCTAGCTCTACACCTGCTCCAGCCAAAGTCACACCCTCACTGGCCCTGGAAATCTTGAGCCTTTGTTAAGAGGGAGAATCGAGACCAGCAGTTAGCATAATGGCTATGTCGCTGGACTCCCATGTAGTCGACCACAGTTCGAGTCCCGGACCCGGTGGCTTAAACTCACACCGGGCACGTGTGTGTGCATGCCCAAGATCCTGAGAGGAGAATGGAGGAAAAGGGATTGCAGCATGGCCATCCCCCCCTGGGGGGGGGGGGGGTGATTTCTCGCTTTCTGTCTCTCTGTCTCTCTCTGTCTGGCTGGCGAGTGCACGCACCCTATAGAAAAAACCTCTCCAAAAAAAAAAGAGGGAGGATCCGCAGTCATTAAACCACAGGTGGCAGTGTGAGATCCCGCTTCCTCAAAGCACTCATGGTTTTCATGATCACGTGGTGACTGGGGAGAAGGCTCCTCTTCCAGGAACACGAGTCTTTAGGCCAGAACCAAAGTATTCATTGCATTCTCAGAAGCTGAGACTTTGTTTTGTTTTATGTTTGCTGACAGTTCTAAAAGTAAATCATGAAATGTTTAAAATATACCTAAGGGTCACCAGACGGCATGGTGGTTGAGGTGCTAGATTCTCATATGGTCAGTCGTGGTTCAAGTCCCAGACCTGGTGGCTTGCTTTCGCACTCTTCCTCTGTCTCATTCTCTCTCTCTTTCATCAAACTAAAAAATAATAATAATGAATAAAATTAAATAAAATTAATTAATTCATATATATATATATATATATATATATATATATATGTATATATATTCCAATCGATGGGATATGTTAGAGAGAAAAAAATCAAAACAAAGATGAGTTTCCAGGACCAGCAGTTAGCGTAATGGCTATGTCGCTGAACTTCCATGTAGTCAACCGCAGTTCAAGACCTGGACCCGGTGGCTTAAACTCACGCCGGGTGTATGTGCATGTGTGCCCAAGATCCTGAGAGGAGAAGGGATTGCAGCGTTGCCATCCCTACTAGGGGGTGATTTCTCACTTTCTGTCTCTCTTTCTATCTGTCTTTCTGGTGAGTGCATGTACCCGATAGCAAAAAAAAAAAGAAAGAAAAAAAGAAAAGAAAAACTCTCCAACAACAAAAAAAACAAAGATGAGTTTCCTTCTGTAATGAAAATAAATAAATAAATAAATAAGTTAATTTAGGAGAATGTCTAGGTTTCTGAAAATCCCGCCCTGAAATTTCTTCAGATTCTAACATCATTTTCTTGAGCCTCACCACCATGGACAAAGGTTACTAGTTAGACTCAGCCTCAGCCTGGCAGTAGCCTGTTGGAATATGGACCTGGAAGCCACATGCTGACCATGGTTTGAGTCCCTGGCCCAGTTTACCTGGGGACATTCCAAACATGTATACCTGTGCTCAGGACCCTGATGGGTTAGAGGACTGGAGAGGGGACCGCAGTGTGACTGAGCCCTGGGGACGGTGCTTTTCTCTCTCTCTCTCTCAACGTCTCTCTCTCTCCTCTCTCTCTCTCTCTCATACATGCAATGTGCCCTACCATGAATTAAAAAAAAAAAAGGAAAAACAAAAGAGGTTGCTAGTGTTTATTAGATACAGGAAAACATTGCTTCGCAGAGACTTCTTCATTGAGTCATGATTCTGCGCTTAGAGTTTTTCACCAGCCAGGAGGACCGTACTTTTCGCCCCAAGGCTGCTAGCTAGAACACCTTCTCCCTCACTCACTCAGCCAGCCGCGTGCTTCCTGTGTTCCCACTGGCGGTTCAGAGACACAGGATGGAGCCTCTGCACCGATACCTCGTGGCCTAGCGGGGAGGAGAAATAAGGAAACAATACGCACAATACAGGGCAGCGAGGGCGAAGGACAGCATCTGGAATCAGCCTTCGAGCCAGGCTTCAGCTCTGCCATTTAGTGACATGGAGCATGTCTTAGAGCGATTGAACTCATTTCTCTAAATCTTCCTTTTTGCCTCCGTGAAGTCTGACCCCATGGGGTTATTGTAAAGATTAAGTGATGTAGGACCAGCAGTTGGACTAAAGGCTATGTCACTGGACTCCCATGTAGTCGACCGCGGTTCGAGTCCCAGACCCGGTGGCTTAAACTCACGCCGGGCATGTGTGCGTGCGTGCCCAAGATCCCGAGAGGAGAATGAAGGAGAAGGGATTGCGGTGTGGCCATCCCCCCTGGGGGGTGATTTCTCGCTTTCTGTCTGTCTGTCTCTCTCTCTCTCTCTCTCTCTGTCCTTCTGGCGAGCGCACATGCCCTATAGCAAAACCCTCTCCGAAAAAAAAAAAAAAAAGAAAAAAATTTTTTTTTAATTTTAGAAGTAGGAGAAAGCCTGAAGAGGTTAAAATCGACAGTAGAAAAATTTAAAGTAGTGAAAGATTTATAACCCAGCTCAGATGGTTCTGCCAGCAAATTCCAAGAAGTCACCAAGGAAGAATAACTCATTACCACATAGAAATAGAAGGGAACTCAACTCAGTCTGCAAGACTAGTCAACATTTCTTACGAAAACAGGCAAAGGCTAGCACAAAAAATAACACTCTGAGTCAATATCAACTACAAATACAAAAACGCTAAATAAAACATGGACAGATGAATGTGAGGGTAGAAGGAAATCTGTCAGTGTAATTCTCCATTAAGATAAACCCATGTCTCTTTAGATATCATATCTCTTTTGATAGAAAAATGTTAAAGCCTTTGATAAAATGCAACAACATTCCTGACTAAAACACACTGAAAACTTTAGAACTCTGGAAGAGCCAGGAATCAAACACCCACCATAATCTACAGCAAATAGCATACTTGGTGGTAGACGATTAGAAGCATGTCCTTCAAAGTCAGGAGCAAAACACGTACATCTCCCATTGCTACTGTTATTTAATACCATATTAGAGGTTTTAGCCAACACAATATGGCAAGAAAAGGAAATGAAAACTGTAAGCACAGGGGGGAAAAAGAGAGAAATAAAGCGACTATGATTTGTAAAGTAATTGTCTATTCAGCATATGTAAAACTCTATGATTAAAAGCTATTTGAATTTGGGGCCGGCAGGTGGCGTGGTGGTTAAAGGCGCTGGACTCCCACATGGCCAACTGTGGTTTGAGTCCTGGACCTGGCGGCTTGCTTTCTCACTTCCCCTCTCTTTCTGTCTCTCTCTCTCTCTCACTGTCCCTCTCTGGTCAAATTTAAATAAATAAATAAATAAATAAATAAATAAAGTTAGATAAATTATTTTTTTTTAAAGTTATTTAAACTGACAAGAGTTTTCTGGATGTTTTTTCTAAATGTCAGCAGGGATACGTTAGAAAATGTAATGAAAATGAGCAGTCAAGGGCCGACAGGTGGCATAGTGGTTAAAGATATTGTACTCCCACATGGCCAACCACAGTTCAAGTCCCAGACCTGGTGGCTTGCTTTCTCACTTTCTCTTTCTCTCTCTCTGTCTGGTCAAATTAAAAAATAATAATAATAACAAATGGAATAAAATCAATAAATAATTCATTTTTTTAAAAATGAGCAGGCAATTCATGATAGAAACTATAAAGTATTCAAGGATAAATCTAACAAGATCTATATGAAGGAAAACATTTAGAGTGATTTAAGCTCACCAGTTGAAAAGTGAAATAAGAAAGGCATGAGGGGTCTCTGGACAGTGAAACGGCAGTGAAGCCAACCCTCTGTGAGGCCAACCCACATGGGAAGGTTCCAGGCTGGCATCCAGAGGGCTCCCTGAGCACACCAAGCACATACGTGTACATGATGCAGGGCTGGCTGAGCCTGGAGGGGGAGGGCAGCATCAAAACCCTGTTAGAGGGACCAGCAGTTAGCGTAATGGCTATGTCGCTGGACTCCCACGTAGTCGACCGCGGTTCGCGTCCCGGACCCGGTGGTTTAAAACTCACGCCAGACGCATGTGCGTGCGTGCCCAAGATCCCGAGAGGAGAATGGAGGAGAAGGGATTGCGGCGTGACCATCCCCTCTGGGGGGTGATTTCTCGCTTTCTGTCTCTCTGTCTGTCTCTGTCTGTCTGGCGAGCTTACGCGCCCTATAGCAAAAACCTCTCCCAAAAAAAGAAGAAAAAATAATAATAATAATTGTGATTTTTAGGTCTCTAGAAGCCAGCTGGTAAGATGGTGGTTAAGGCACTGAATTTCCACATGGTCTACCACAGTTCAAGTCACAGACCCGATGGCTTGAAAACCATGCTGGGCATTTGTGTGTGCATGCCCAGAATCCCGAGAGGAGAATGGAGAAGGGACTGTGGTGGCCATCTCCTCTTGGGAGGGGGGTCTCATTTTCCCCTTCTCTCTGTCTCTCTCTGGTTAGTGCATGTGTCCTATGACAAAAAAGGGGGAAGAGATCTCTGTTAAAATGTTGGGGATGGGGGGTTTATGCTTCCAAGTTGTAACTATGTGTATTTGAAAGCTATGTTTTATTATATTGAACATGTAATATACTATATTAAGCAGAAAAGACAAAGGTGGTTCTTTTTTTTTTTTGGAGAGGTTTTTGCTATAGGGCGCGTGCGCTCACCAGACAGACAGAGAGAGACAGAGAGACAGAAAGCGAGAAATCACCCCCCAGGGGGGATGGTCACGCCGCAATCCCTTCTCCTCCATTCTCCTCTCGGGATCTTGGGCACGCACGCACATGCGCCCAGCGTGAGTTTTAAGCCACCAGGTCCGGGATGCGAACCTCGGTCGACTACGTGGGAGTCCAGCGACATAGCCATTACGCTAACTGCTGGTTCCCAAAGGTGGTTCTTTTTGTAACCTGGGGTCACAGGTCCAGCCCTGGTGGCGCTGCTGGGACCCCGGGTTCCACAGGCTGGGACCCCGTGGGAGGCCCAGGTTTCATTCTCGGTCCACCTCAAAGGCCAGGCGTGGTGCTGTGTGCCCGAATTCCTGGTGACTTGGGAAGCGGAGGCTGGGCCATCACAACATGGAGAGACGTTGCCTTTTACTATTATTATTATTATTATTATTATTATTATTATTGAGAGATTTTTGCTATAAGGCGCATGCATTACCCAGAATGACAGAGAGACAGAAAGCGAGAAATCACCCCCCGGGGGGGATGGTCACGCCACAATTCCTTCTCCTCCATCCTCCTGCCGGGATCTTGGGCACGCACGCACACATGCCCGGCATGAGTTTCAAGCCACCAGGTGGGGGGCTCGAACCGCGGTCGGCCATGTGCGAGTTCAGCGACGTAACTGCTATGCCATCTGCTGGCCCCCCAGAGAGTGCTCTGCCTGACCCTGCCGTGTGTTTCGCATCTCCCCCACTCCCCAGACCGCCCGGGTTTGCTGAACGTGAAGCCCATCGAGGACATACAGGACAACCTGCTGCAAGCCCTGGAGCTCCAGCTGAAGCTGAACCACCCCGAGTCCTCCCAGCTGTTCGCCAAGCTGCTCCAGAAAATGACAGACCTCAGACAGATCGTCACGGAGCACGTGCAGCTCCTGCAGGTGATCAAGAAGACGGAGACGGACATGAGCCTGCACCCGCTCCTGCAGGAGATCTACAAGGACCTGTACTAGGGGGACGCTCCGCCCCGACCGCGGCCTTCTCCCAATGGCACCACCGCTTCGAGGGAACATCTGACACCTAAGAAATTTACTGTGAACAAGGATTTGAAAAAGCAAAGGTTTTAGAATATGATCTATTTTATGCATATTGTTTATAAAGATACATGTACAATTTACTTTTAATATTAAAAATGACCATATTATAAAATTGCCGATTGCATTTGAAAGCTGAGTCTGATGTGTCTCCTGCCCTGCTCTGTGGGTTCGGGAGGAAGAGGGTCCCCCTTTTATTATCTTCTCAGGCCCCTCCTTCTTTCCCTCCTTCTCTTTCTTTTTTCTTTCTTAGACCGTGTTTTACATGGAAATGGAACTGCTGATAAACTTCCAGTAAATTCGTTCTTTGCTTTTCGTTTTTACTCAGTTGATAACTTTTCTGAAGTCTTCATCTGCTTTCTCAAGCACAATGAAAGGAGGGGGTGTGTGAGGTCCATAAACTGCTCCAAGTTTACTTCTGTATTTATTTATTTATTTTTGGAGAGATTTTTGCTATAGGGCACATACACTTGTGGGAGAGAAAGAGATAGAGAGACAGAAAGTGAGAGATCACCCCCCCAGGGGAGCTGGCTACACTGCAATCCCTTCTCCTCCATTCTCCTCCCGGGATCTTGGCCACGCACGCACATGTGCCTGGAGTGACTTTCCAGCCTCCAGGACCGGGACTCGAACCACCATGATCATGTGGGATTCCAGCGACAAAAGCGTTATGCCACCTGTTCGTCCCTGCTCCAAATTTCTTAACCTCAATGTGCTAACTTGGTGGCATGTCCCAGGCTTACCAAGAAGTTCATCTTTTTTTTTCTTTCTTTCTCCCATGAGTGAGAGACACAGAGACAGCACCCCCAGAAGAGCCCCCACACCTCCACCCACCTCAGCTCCAGCTAACCCTGGATCATGGGCATGCATACACCCCACACGGTCAGGGAGGTCTCCAGGCACAAACCTGGGGCCTTCCCACACAGGTCAGCCTCACAGAGGGTCATGTCACTGCCGCCCCCATGCAGCCCGTGAAGTTCCGTCTTCTCCCATAGTCCTGCCACGGCGTCACCACCAGCAGCCTGCTTAGCCAAGACCAGTGCAAACCCCATAGCCAGGGACAAATAGTCATTAAACAGCGCAGTTAGAAGCTCCTGCTTCTGCTTAAAAGACACATACTTTAGGGACCAGCAGTTAGCGTAATGGCTATGTCGCTGGACTCCCACGTAGTCGACCGCGGTTCACGTCCCGGACCCGGTGGCTTAAACTCACGCCGGGCGCGTGTGCGTGCGTGCCCAAGATCCCGGGAGGAGAATGGAGGAGAAGGGATTGCGGCGTGGCCATCCCCCCTGGGGGGTGATTTCCTGCTTTCTGTCTCTCTGTCTCTCTCTCTCTGTCTGGTGAGCGCACACGCCCTATAGCAAAAACCTCTCCAAAAAAAAAAAAGACACATACTTTAAGGTTTGGCAACTGCTCGAAAGATTCTACAGTTGTAGTAAGAAGAAAAAAGATGAATCTATCCTACAACAGAGTCTAACGGTAGTAATCACGTGATAGAGGAATGATTTAACTCTGTGTTCTAAGATTCCAGCGGAACTCAGAGTGAATGAAGCCTGGATAGGCAGGAATGGATCTGCAGGCTCGTTGCAGTGGGCCTCAAGTGTATGCTGGACTAGGATAGTTGAAGAATATGAAAGATGGTACCAGCAGTGGGCATAACGGCTGTGTCGCTGGACTCCCATGTAGTCAACCGCGGTTCAAGTCCTGGACCCGGTGCCTTAAACTCACGCTGGGCACGTGTGCATGCGTGCCCAAGATCCCGAGAGGAGAATGGAGGAGAAGGCATTGCGGCATGGCCATCCCCCCGTAGGGGGTGATTTCTCGCTTTCTGTCTCTCTGTCTTTCTGGAGAGCACACACGTCCTATAGGAAAAAAACTCTCAAAAAAAAAAAAAAAAAAGAATATGAAACAAGACATTCTAGAAATGGAGAATAACAAGAATACCACCAACAGTGGGGGAAAAAAACACGGAAGGAGAATACCTCTTCTCGGATCCTACTTCCATGGAGTAATTCTGCTATAATTAATCCTGTCACCCTCCTTGGGACCTCTTGGCTAATCATCCGTATCATTTATGTCATGCACACCTCCCAGCAACCAGATCCCAAGTTCCCGAAAGGCGTGGACCTTGGCCCTGTCACCAGATTAGAAAGCCACCCAACTCACTAGCATGGCCCCCCAGGAAGTCATCAAAGATTGGTTTGAAGAATGCCTTATAACCACATTATCATGAGACCTCGCTTCTCCAGGATGTTTATTTCCACTGACGGAAATTATTTCCCTGCTGGCCCCTCCTGAGTTTAGCTTGCCTTATGGTATTTTTATTCCATAGGACATAACTTGAGCTGGGAGGTGTTTCAAGCCAAAATTTCAAGAAAGATCTTTTCATCCTTTACTTTAAAAATAAGCATATCTGCAAAGAGTCAGGTTACAGAAGGGAATCTTGATTTTCTCTCAGAAAATTAAGGATCCTGGGACCAGCTGTTAGCGTAATGGTTATGTTGCTGGACTCCCATGTAGTCGACCACGGTTCGAGTCCTGGACCCGGTGACTTAGACTCACACCGGGTGTGCGTGCGTGCCCAAGATCCCAAGAGGAGAATGGAGGAGAAGGAATTGTGGTGTGGCCTTTCCCCCTGGGGGGTGATTTCTCACTTTCTATTTCTCTGTCTCTCTCTGTATTTCTGGCAAAAAGAAAAGAAAAGAAAATGAAGGATCCTGAGGCCAGCAGGTAGTACGGTGATGAAGGCACTGGACTCCCACGTGGTGGACTGCAGTTTGAATCCCCGACCCAGCAGTTTGCAAATCACACCAGGCACATGTGCATGCTTGTCCAAAATCTCTATCTCTGTCTCTCTGGTAAGCACACATGCCCTAAGGCAAAAACCTTAAAACAAATTTTTTAATGAAAAAAAAAAATGTAGGACCCCTCACCCTCTAGGAAGAACAACTTCTGAGCTCAGACTTTCAGGATGACAGATCCAGCCAAGTTACTTGGCGACCAGAGACTGAAGCCGTTGTCTAAGTGACATCCAAACATTTGGAAAGAAAGTGACAAATTCACTTAGTCATATGGCTCTTTTTTTTGCCGGATGCCAAACATCAGGATATTTTGAAACATCCAGATGACTGACTGGAGGCTTCGTACTGCTTGTTCCGTGTGGAGGATTTACAAGCAGGGACATCTTGAGCGGAAATGTGCAAGCAGGAGCCCACATCGGAGCAGACCCCCTGTTTATTAGGCTCCTAAACAAAACGCCTTTCAGCTCGTGCGGCCCAGCCCCACCGCCCTCCCTGCCCCGCCAAACCCTTTCCACATTATCAGGGCTGTCCTTGCCAATGGAGGAAGAGAGACTCTTTGAGCTCTTGGCACTGCTGGTTAGCATTAAATAGCTTTTAAATGCTGGCAGCTTGCAGATTCCCACCCCTGTCCTTTCTCCCTGTGGCTTGGAGGATCATTTGCTAAATATTTTACAACACATTCGATTCAGCCTCCAAAACTCCTGCTCCCTTCTCCGGCTCCCTCTCTCGCGGGGTGATTCACAAGTTCATCAACAAACGATCAGCAGTTCTTCATAGGACTTTCGTCTCTGGACACAAATGCACTTAGGGATTTGTGTTCATAAAAATAGGAAGAAAGGCAACTTGGGTCAAAAGTCAGGAAAGGGTTTCCAGGCTCTGTAAGAGCTCTCCTGCAGCCTCTCCCTGAGTTGACCGGGCTCTCCCTTCTTTCTGCTGCCGTGGAGCCCAGGAACAGGGAACTGCAGGATGGAGCCGTGCCTGCAGCCCCTGTTTTCACAAGGACAAATGGAGCTGACCTGAGTTTCTGGCTGATTTTTTTTTTTTCTGGCTTTGAGTATAAGGCCAGTGTGCTCACTGGAGAGAGAGAAGGACAGAGAGAGACAGAAAGGGAGAAATCACCCCCAGGGGGGATGGCCACACGGTAATCCCATCTCCTCTATTCTCCTCTCGGGATTTTGGGCACACACGCACACGGGCCTGGCATGTTTATCAAGCCACCGAGTCTGGGACTCGACCATATGAGATCTAACCACCTTAATCACCAGCCACTGGCTGTTGCTCTGACTTCTGTTGGAAAGTGTGGATGAGGAGCAGGCAGGCTGGGGCACTTGGCAATAAGAGTTAGAGAGAGGCCGCAACCCAGGCTGGTGTTACTCGGAGAATTCCCGGTTCTAGGCTTGGGAGCCATCCCAGAGGAGTGCTTTCTGGATTCTGCTGTGGAATGGAGAGGGAAGGGGGACTGGGCTTCTGGGCTGGACTTCTGGTCACTACTGGAATCCAGTGACTTCTTCCTGGCCTCCTGGAGGTTACGGAAGGCAAATTCTTTCTCTGAGCAAGCCCTGACTCGCTCGCTATCGTGAGCTAGCTAGGTGTTGCTGATAAATGAAGCCAGGGGCGAGAGGGGTTGGAAATTGGCCCGGAGATACCCTCTTCCTTGGAAATACCTACTGGCAGTTGGAGAGGGAGTAGGGGCTTCTTTTTTTTTTTCTTTTTTTTTTCTGAGAGGTTTTTGCTATAGGGCGCGTGTGCTCGCCAGACAGACAGAGAGAGACAGAGAGACAGAAAGCAAGAAATCAACCCCCAAGGGGGATGGCCACGCCACAATCCCTCCATTCTCCTCTCAGGATCTTGGGCACGCACGCACACACACCCGGCGTGAGTTTAAGCCACCGGATCCGGGACTCGAACCGCAGTCGGCTACATGGGAGTCCAGCGACATAGCCATTACGCCAACTGCTGGTCCCAAGGGGCTTCTAATTGTAAATCCTACAAGAAAAAAAGATATTCACTTCCACTATGGCTGTTGTTGCTTCTTTCTCTTCCTTCTTTTTTTTTTTTTTTTTTTTTTTTTTGAGATGGGTCATATGTGTTCACAGGAGAGAGAGAAAGAGACAGACTCTCTTTGAGAGGAAAAGTGAGAAATCACCCTCCCCCCCAGGGTGCTGGACATACCAGAGCCCCTCCTCTTCCATTCCCCTCCCGGGATCTTGGGCACACACGCACACACATGGCCGGCATCATTTTCAAGCCACTGGGTCTGGGCCTCACACCGTGGTAGGCCGTGCGGGCGTCCAGCGATGTCACCGTCATGCCATCTGCTGGCCCGTCTCTTCCCCTCCTTTCCCTGCACACTTTTCGCAGCACTTTGGGCGCTAACGAGACAAAAGGGCCAAGACGCCTGCCCTGCCCTGCCCTTCCCCAGGTGGTCGCCTCCCTGCTTTCCTCTCTCCTCACCCCTCCAGGAATGGCCTTCCCCTGGTTGTCTCTGTTTACACCCTCGTCATTGTTATTTGCATATCTCCAACCTTTTACCACGCGGTTGTACGTGGCCGACCCTTCATCAAATGCTCCGTGAGATGAAATGAAACAGCAGATCTCAGGGTCCCCTGACTTCCATTACACACGCACATGGTCCTTACTCCGGGCAAGGCTGCCGGGACCTGAGAACGAGTGTGGTCAGGCCTTGCCCTCCAGGGGGCACAGCCTGTGGGTAACTGTCACTCCGATGTGAAAAGGACCCATGGAGGACGTGGGCAGGCACAGACATGTCCAAGGGCCCAGTGGTCAGAGCACAGCTGCAGGACCAACATGGCGGCCATCGCTTAGGGGCTGGAAAGCAAATGTGGCAGTGGGGGCAGGTGAGGACAAGCTGACCCTCCAGGGGAAGGTGCTCCCTGGGACTGTTCCCATAGGCAGTGGGGATCCAGTGGACAATGCCAAGCAGAACAGGGACACGATCAAATTTGCAGTTTGGAAAGTTGACTTTGCAAGTCAGCCCCCAAGGTAGCAAAAGCGTCTCTGTGATGCTTTGAATGGCTCCCAACCCCTGAACAACCACCGGCAGGCGGCATGGTGGTTGGGACGCTAGACTCCCACATGGCTGACCGTGGTTCGAGTCCCAGACCTGGAGGCTTACTTTCTCACTTCCCTCTCACTCCCGAGTGAGTGTATATGCCCTATAGCAAATTTTAAAATAATAATAATGATGAATAAAATTAAGTAAGTAGTTCTTTTTAAAAAAATGGAATTAAATAAAATAACTTTAAAAAAAAAGATGGCCAGCAAGAGGTGTGGTAATTAAAGGCAGTGGACTCCCACATGGCTGACTGTGGTTCAAGTCTCGGACCTGGTGGCTTGCTTTCTCACTTTCCCTCTCTCTCTCGCTCTCTCTCTCTCTCTCTGGTCAAATTAAAATAAATAAATAAACGGAGTTAAATAAAATAATTCTATATTTAACAATTGCTTAGAGATTTCCGAGCCTTCGGACCAGCTCTGCTGCTGGGATCCTACATGCCCTGACCCTTCTACTCTCCCCTGCGTGTTCGTGCCCGCTAAGGACCTGACTCACTCCACTCCCTCCAATCTGGTTATGATCTTTTGTCCCAGTCATGGGCCCCCTCCTCCTCACTGTCCGTTCGCCATTATTCCGAGCGGCCAGGGCCCAGCCTACAAAGACCCCCTGCTCCGAAGGACTTTGCCTCAGCTCCCAAGGTCATTTCTATTCTCATGTACCCAAACCTGCCTGCCCTACGTCCCTGTGTACTGCCATAGAATTCTAGAACATTAAGAGTTCAAGGGAACCGGGAACCAGCAGTTAGCGTAATGGCTATGTCGCTGGACTCCCACGTAGTCGACCGCGGTTCGCGTCCCGGACCCGGTGGCTTAAAACTCACGCCGGGCGCGTGTGCGTGCGTGCCCAAGATCCCGAGAGGAGAATGGAGGAGAAGGGATTGCGGTGTGGCCATCCCCCCGGGGGGTGATTTCTCGCTTTCTGTCTCTCTGTCTCTCTCTCTCTGTCTGGCGAGCACACGCGCCCTGTAGCGAAAAACCTCTCCAAAAAAAAAGAGTTCAAGGGAACCAACCTACTCATTTGACAAATGAGGATTTAAAAAATTAAGTCACATGCCCAAAGGCTTGGGCCTGTAGGTGGCGTGGTGGTTAAGGACACTGGACTCCCAAGTGGGCAACCCCAGTTTGAATCCCAGACCTGGAGGCTTGCTTTCTCACTTTCTTTCTCTCTCTCTCCCTGTTCCTCTCTGGTCAAATTAAAATAAATAAATAAATAAAATAAAGTTAAATCATTCTTTTTTTTTTTTTTTTTTTTGGATAGGGCACGTTCGCTCACCAGAGAGACAGAGACAAAAAGTGAGAAATCACCCCCTAGGGGAGATGGCCACGCCACAATCCCTTCTCCTCCATTCTCCTCTCAGGATCTTGGGCACGCATACACACACACCCGGCGTGAGTTTAAACCACCAGATCTGGGACTCAAATCGCCGTCAACTACATGGGAGTTCAGCGACACAGCCATTACACTAACTGCTGGTCCCAAGTTAAATAATTCTTTAAAAAAAAACAAAAAAAGCCAAATGGCCTAGAAGACTACTTAATTTACCCAGAGGTGTTTCATCCACACATACGCTTACAAACATGAACACCGCCACCCGGGCACCCCCAGTTTAAGAGGATCTTGACGTGGTGAAGAACTCAAGTACTTGAAGAGCATGTCTGCAGGGGGCCTGAAGGAAGGGGAACTCAGTTCTAGGAGGGTCAATAAATGGCTGCTGTTATTAGAAACAGCATCTGGTGTGGACTTCAGGGCTACACTGATCTGGGACCTGCAGATGGCACAATGGTTACATTGCTGGACTCTCACATGGCCCACCGCGGTTCGAGTCCCAGTAGCAGAGGCTTGAAACTCATGCTGGTACCTGTGCCTGCGTGCCCAAAACCCCTAGAGGAGAATGGAGAAGAGGGGATTTTAGTGTGTCCATCTTCCCAGGGAGTGATTTCTCTCTTTCTGTCTCTCTGTGTCTCTCCAGTGAGCATGCACACCCTATAGCAAAAATCTCTCTAAAAAAAAAAAAATTCTAACTCCACAATCTACTGGTTCTGTGACCTTATGGCTCATGCCAATTCTTAACCTCTTTAGGCCTTGATTGCCCTCACATGTAAAATGAGATCCTAATACCCCTCATAAAGGGCTATGGTGAGCATGAAATGTAATGGTCATAAAACTCTTCAGCACAGTCTCCTGGCGCGCCTTAAGCAGCCAATAGTGCTGACTGCAGGTGACGTAATTGCTGCTGTTATGAAGTAGCCTTTGTGTAAGTAGGTATCCTAGCCCAGTTGGTAGTTTGGTGGTTAAGGTGACTGGATCCCACATGGCTGGCTACACTGTTCGAGTCCTGGACCCAGCGGCCTGAAAAACACACCAGGTGCGTGTGTGTGCATGCCCAAAAACCCAAAAGGAAAATAGGGGAGAAGAGATCGCAGCGTGGGGAATGATTTCTCTCTATCTCTCACTCTCTGTCTCTCTCTGGTGATCACACGCACCCTCTAGCAAAAACTAACGAAAAAGAAGGCGTCCTGGGCCCATGGAACAGGCCCTTCATGGTCCACTCTGGGCCTCCCCTGAATATCCTGTCAGTTCAAAGCCAGGTAAAGGGATTGAATTTCAGCAGATCACAGTAGAATAAAAAATACGTTCTCTCAAAAGATGTAGCTTCCAGTCCAAAAGTACTAGAAGAAAAAAACTCGGTTTGAAAGACGACTGCTGTGCTCTGAGTCAGAACAAATGCTCAGGGTAAGAAGGCTGCAAAAACATTTCCTCCAGAAGTGGTGGGGTCGCTCTCTCGTGACTTACGCTCCTAATTTTAGACTAATATTGCATAGTTTGAATTTCCAGAGGGGTCATAAAGACTCAGAAAATTGCTCATCTGAGTCTGGAGGGAGTGGGTTGGGACATTTCCATTCCCTCTGGAGTTTGGTAAGTATGTTCTGGGCCTCCCGTTCCCAAGGGACTGCTCTTCCTGGGATCTCTGCGGTGGTGCCCTGGACTGGTCTCAAGGACAACCCAAGTGGCTTTCTGCAAGAGCTGGAACCGTGTGTTCCCCCAGAATGTTCCTCGGTCCTGGAGGCTACAGAGTGTACCCAGAGCCTCCACGGTCAGCCTGAGACTCAGCTACGCCACTGTCTTATGTGTGGGCTCGGGCAAGTCACTTTCCTTTCTGGGGACATAACACCTGGTCTATAGCAATCCCTCAGCAACTCACATTTAATTCGTTCATTGTAAATTAAAAAAAAAAAAAACTCGGGGACCAGCAGTTAGTATAATGGCTATGTCGCTGGACTCCCATGTAGTCGACCGCGGTTCGAGTCCCGGACCTGGTGGCGTAAAACTCACACCGGGTGCATGTGTGTGCGTGCCCAAGATCCCGAGAGGAGAATGGAGGAGAAGGGATTGCAGTGTGGCCATCTCCCCTGGGTAGTGATTTCTTGCTTTCTGTCTCTCTGTGTCTCTCTGTCTGTCTGGCGAGCGCACACGCCCTATAACAAAAACCTCTCCAAAAAAAAAAAAAAACTGGGTCTCAGTTTCCCAATCTAAAGTGGCAATAGCAGGATCAATCCTGCATGTGTTAAAGAATATTCAGTGAGGACCGGCAGGTGGTGTGGTGTTTAGGGCGCCGGACTCCCACATGGCCGGCCATAGTTTGAGTCCCGGACCTAGCAAGCTTGTTTTCTCACTTTTTCTCTCTGGTCAGATTAAAAATGTAATATTAATAAATAGAAAAGAGTATTAAATGAAGGCAGAGCAGGCCTGACTACCATCAGAAAGTTAGGCCCAGTGAGGTGAGACCCAGCCTGAAGATACGCAAAAGGAAGGAACAGACGGCCGAAACTAGACATCAGGTTTTGAGGCCACGTGAGGATTCTTTCTTTTAGGGTTCTGTCATAGGGCGCACCACGCGCTCGCTGGAGAGAGACAGAGAGAGGGAAAGTGAGAAGTCACCCTCCGGGAGGGTTGGTCACACTGCAATCCCTTCTCCTCTCCTCTCCTCTCCTCTCAGGATCTTGGGCACGCACACATACACACGCCTCGCATGATTTACAGAGTGGGCCCAGGGCTCGAACCAGTCAGCCATGGGAGTTCAGCACCTGAACCACCATGCCACCTGCTGGTCTGAGGGCACTGTTTTTTTTCTAAGAGAGATTTTTGTTATAGGGCACATGCACTCGCCAGAGGCCCAAAGAGAGACAGAGACACAGAAAGCAATAAAAATAGCCACACCGCAATCCCTTCTCCTCCATTCTCTTCTCGGGATCTTGTGCATGCACGCACACGCGCCCGGCGTGAGTTTTAAGCCCCTGGATCCAGGACTCGAACCACAGTCGACTACATGGGAGTCCAGCAACGCAACCATTACGCCAACTGCTGGTCCTCTGAGGACCTTTTCTACTGTGCTGTGTTCTCTGAGGAAGGTCCAGACTGCCAGAAGGTAAGCTGCGGGCATAAAGCACAAGTCTGAATCGGCTCTGCCTCGACCAGCTGGGACCTCAAGCAACTGCCTCCTGCCTCTGGGCCCCAGCATCTCGTGTGTGAGATGCCAGCTCCTCTTCCAGGGTCATTGTAGAATGAGAGGGCATGTAGAGATGAAGTGCCTGGAGCCCACCAACAGCACTGAGATCAGCAGATGGCATAACTGTTACGTGGCTGGACTCCCACACGGCTGACTGCGGTTCGAGTCCCGGACCCAGAGGCTTGAAATTCACGCTGGGTGCATGTGCGTGCGTGCCCAAGATCCCGAGAGGAGAATGGAGGAGAAGGGGTTGCAGCGTGGCCATCCCCCCTGGGGGGTGATTTCTCACTTTCTGTCTCTCTGTGTCTCTTTGGTGAGCACCTATGCCCTATAGCAAAATATCCCTCCATAAAGGGACCAGCAGATGGCATGGTAGTGAAGGCGCTGGACATTCTCACATGGCTGACCACGGTTCAAGTCCCAGACCTAGTGGCTTGCTTTCTCTCTTTCTCTCTCTCTGTGTGTCTCTCTCTAGTCAAATTATTTTAAAACTAATAAATTAATGAATACATACAATTAAATAAATAATTCTTTTTTCACAAACACTTAGCATTTTCAAAAGACAAGTACCTCCTGCCTCGCAGAATCTGTGAGCTCAGCCTGAGCAGGGGCCACGGTGGTCAGCATCTCTAACCAGAGGAGAAACCCTGACGCTCCATCCCGCGAGGAGCCACCCACGGTGCTCTGCAGTGGGCATGGGGCAAGTGCTTCCTCTGGGCCTCAGTTTCCTCATCTGCATAAGGTTCAGTCTGCCCTTCCAGCTCCGACGTCCCAGGGCCTGGCTGGGGGCATCTCGGGAGGCTGGCAGGAAGACCGAGTCCTCCCTGGCTGACCATCAGAGGCCTGTGTTCTCTGTGCCTGAGATCTGTCCTCCCCTCGCTGCAACCCGGCCAAAGCCAGCGCTCACTCCAGGCCTGGGGCTGGTCCAGCCGAGGGCTAGCTGCCTCCAGTGGGGAGGGGAGGGGACACCGGATGGCGGCTTGGTTCCCACCCACAGCCAGGCTGCCGAGAGAGGGGCGTTGCGCTGAGTCAGCGAGTTGGCCACTCCTGGCCTGGGGTCCCTGGCCACGGGCGCCTGCCAGATGGAATGGAGCCAGGGAGGCCTCCGAGGAGCCCGGCGTGTTATCGATGACGCTGCCACAGCAGTGGGAAACGCGCCCTGGAAAAGCCTCTCCCCAGCCAGGCCTCCCAGGGCTCCCCGCCTGGGGAGCGGTTGTTGGTGAAGGAGGCCATTTTTTAGGAGCTGCCTCCCACGGGCAAGGTTCTAGCCAGGCCGGCCCTCACCCCCTGCCTCCCGGCTCTGTCTCTAATGACAGCGTTGATTCCCCTCAACTCGAAGTATAAGCTTCACTTGGAAATGTCTTCCACCCCTTCCATCCTCCACAGGCCCAAGGAGGTGGTTTATCATCGGGATCCCTTCAGGGAACACACCATAAGCTCCGAAGGGGTAACCGGAGGGCGCTGGGTGCAGGGACAGCATACAGAGTGACAGAAGGTTCGAGAAGCCAGGAAGGGACAGAGAGATCCCCCCAGCCCTGCCCCTCAGGCTAGCCAGGGCAGAAGCCTTTACCACCCCCCAAGCCTTTAGGAGAAGAGGGGGAAGAAGTTACTAGAACCCCAAAGAACTAGAGCCAGAGGAGGGCTGAGCTGTAGCTTGAGGCCGAGCAGATCAACGACTGCTGCCTCCAGCAGGCAGAGAGGACTCTGGGAAATGGATGCCTGTCCTCTCCCTCCTCTCACTCTCCTGTCAAAGCCTCCCATTGACCGAAGCCAGCCAGAAGCCAGAGCGCAGAAGAGGCAATGAGCATAGTCCATGGGACCCAGCCTCCTGGGGTGCACGGCCTGGCAGAGGGGAGCGGAAGGGAACCTGCAAGGGCAGGCCCGAGAGTTAACACAGTCACGCGACACTGAAGAGGACACGGGAACTTCGGCCTGAGGTCCCGGGGTGGTCAATGTCCTTCCGGGCCTTCCCGCTCAGCTCCGAAGTCATAGCTCTTCTAGACCAGCTGCCAGAGAAGACCGGGCGACCAGGGCAGAAAGAAGGGAAAGGAGGGAGGGGGCCCCATTCGGGTTCTCCTCGCACCCCTAGCTAGAGTGGGCGCTGGGAGCTGGAACCAGGCCCAGGCTGTGCGTCCTACTATTCCCGGCAGGTTCCCTGGACACAGGGACGGTGGCTGAAAGCAGACCTTCTGTGTTTTATCCTGGAAGTTAATGTGAGTTTTGTGGTTTAGTTCTAGATCGATAGAGAAGTGTCTGAATAATCGATAGAGGAGAGAAAGCTACATAGACAACAGCTACATACAGAGGTGATAGAGAAAAATATCTTACTAATTAAAAAAAAAAAAAAAGGCTTGCCACAGGGTGCTTGAACTTCCAGAGAAAGATAGAGAGATGTGGAAATGGAGGAAGAAAGCACCCCTCGGGGGCCAGCAGGTGGCATGGTGCTTAAGGGCACAGGACTCCCTCGTGGCTGACTGCGGTTTGAGTCCTGGACCTGGCGGCTTGCTTTCTCACTTTTCCTCTCTCTCTCTCTCTCTCTCTCTCTCTCTCTCTCTCACTCACTCTGTCCCTCTCTGGTCAAATTAAAATAAAAAAATAAAATATTTTCTTTAAAAAAAAAGAAGGGACCAGCAGTTAGCATAATGGCTACGTCGCTGTCGACTGCGGTTCGAGTCCCGGACCCAGTGGCTTAAACTCACACCGGGCGCGTGTGCGTGCATGCCCAAGATCCCGAGAGGAGAATGGAGGAGAAGGGATTGCGGCATGGCCATCTCCCCTGGGGGATGATTTTTCGCTTTCTGTCTCTCTGTCTCTCTCTGTCTGTCTGGCGAGCGCACGCACCCTATAGCACACACAAAAAAAAAAAAAAAGAAAAGAAAAGAAAAGAAAGCACTCCTCACCCCCAGTGAAGTGTGGTCATGCCGTAGCCCCTTCTCCTCCAGCTCTCCATCCTGTTGGGATTTAGGGAACTCGGGGGCACGCACCTGGCATGTTTTTCAAGACAGAGGAACCAGGATTCAACCACATGGTCAGCCCTGTGGGATCTAACTCCCTTAACCACCAGGTTATGGGCTGGCCTCTTCTTCAATGTTAAATTAACATTAAAAATATCTTAAATTATTTAGGAGTTAATGACTTCATTTATTTCTACCTATCCCAAAACTTCAAGAATAGACTTGGGGCCATGAGGCGGCATAGTGGTTAAGGTACTGAACTCCCACAGAACCGACCATGGTTGGAGTCCCAGGCCTGGCAGCTTGAACATCACACTGGACATGTATGCGCATGTGCCCAAAATCCCAGGAGGAGAAGGAACTGTGGCATGCCAATCCTCCCAGGGGGGCATTCTCATTTCCCCTCTCTTTTCCTCTCTCTCTCTCTCTCTCTCTCTCCAGAGAATACCCATGCCCTATGGCAAAATCTTTAAAAAAAGAAGAAGACGAAGAAATAGACTCTCCTCCCCAGGATGGGTGTTACTTTTATTTATTTATTTGTTTGTTTGTTTGTTTATTTAATGTCTTCAAGTTCCCCTAAGGTAGGGCTGTGTATTCACTATTGTTTTAAGTTTATTTCTTTCGTGAGAGTGGAAGACACAGAGAGAGAGGAAAAGGCAAGCCCTTCAACACAGTTTCCCTCTGGGATCCCCTGGCAGCCCCTCCAGCCAACCAGGATCGTGGGGGGGTACAGGTCAGCCGGGGAACTGAACCAGCGAACTTCCATACAGATCTGGCCTCCTGGAACTGCACCTCCAAGCCAACCCTGCATGCCCCACTTCCAGAAGCACAAGACCTACTGTCCTTCAGGGAAAGGAGTGACTCGCCCAACCTCACACAGCTCATACTCACATTTCGAGTCCCATGACCTGCTCCTTGCGTGGTTGAAACTAAGGAAACCTCGCCAAAACGGAGCCCAGGGGAGAGCTTCAGAAGGGGAAGGAAAGGTCCTGGTTGGCCTGAGAGGGGCGAGGACGGACAGATTGGAGCTCAGTGTCAGCAAACGTTCACTGACATTCTCTGCCCCAGCTCTCCCCAAGCCCTGCGGACACAGAGAAGCCTGCAGGACTGTGCCACCAACGAAGTCACACTGTCGTGGAGGAGATAAACACACGGCTGGCAACCAGCACACAGCCTGGCAGTGCGCAGAAGCAGAAGGGCCTGGGCGGGAGGCAGGGTCGAGCCCCATGCTACCATTTCTGTTGTAATAACCTTAGGCAAGCCCTGTGACCTTCCAGGGGAGCGCTTTGTTAACTGGGCCAGCTTGTACCTACCTGAGAGGTCATTGTGAGGAGTCAAAGATGCAGTGTGGGGGACCAGCAGGTGGCATGGTGGTTAAGGTGCTGGACACTCTCACATGGCCTACCACGGTTTGAGTCCCAGACCTGGCGGCTTCCTTTTTTCCTTTCCCCCTCTCTCTCTCGCTCTGTGTCTCTCTCTGGTCAAATTAAAATAAATGAATGAATAAATAAAATTAAATAAATAATAATTAAAAAAAAAAAAAAGATGCAGTGTGCGGACCAGAAGGTGGCATGGAGGTTAAGGCACTGGATCCCACATAGCCAACTATGTAGTTCAAGTCCTGGACCCGGAAACAAGTCTTGGACCCCGTGACTTGAAAAATATACCAGGCATGGGGACCAGCAGTTAGCGTAATGGCTTTGTCGCTGGACTCCCACGTAGTCGACCACGGTTCGAGTCCCAGACCCGGTGGCTTAAAACTCACGCCGGGCACGTGTGCGTGCGTGCTCAAGATCCCAAGAGGAGAATGGAGGAGAAGGGACTGTGGTGTGGCCATCCCCACTGGGTGATTTCTCACTTTCTGTCTCTCTATCTCTCTCTGTCTGGCGAGCGCACGCACCTATGGCAAAAATCTCTCTCAAAAAAAATAATAAAATACACCAGGCATGTGTGTGTGTGCATGCGCCCAAAATCCCCAGAGGAGGATGGAGAAGAGATCTCAGTATGGTTGACCCCCTCTGGGGTGCTATTTCATTCTCTTTCTTTCTCTCTCTCTCCCTCTCTCTTTCTCTCATTTGTCTCTGGCGAACATGTGCACCCTATAACAAAAATTTATTTTTAAAGATGCAGTCTGGGGAACCAGCAGGTGGTATGGTAGTTAATGTGGCTGGACTCCCACATGGCCTACCGTGGTTCGAGTCCCGGACTCGGCAACTTGAAAATCACTTCAGGCACGTGTACGTGCGTGCTCAAAATTCCAGGAGGAGAATGGAGAAGGGATTGCACCATGGCCATCCCCTCTAGGGGTGATCTCTCACTTTCTCTTTCTCCAGTGAGCACCCAGACCCTGACTCAGCAGCAAGTGCTCGCACAGAGGACTGTGCACGTCAAGCCTAAAAAAGACAGCTGTGGATAAGCAGATGGCATAATGGCTATGTCGCTGGACTCCTACGTAGTTGACCGCAGTTCGAGTCCCAGACCCGATGGCTTAAAACTCACGCCGGTCGTGTGTGCGTGTGTGCTCAAGATCCCGAGAGGAGAATGGAGGAGAAGGGATTGCAGCATGGCTATCTCCCCTGGGGGGTGATTTCTCGCTTTCTGTCTCTCTGTCTCTCTCTGTCTGTCTGGCGAGCACATGCGCCCTATAGCAAAAACCTCTCAAAAAAAAAAAAAGGCTTTCCACAGGGGAAGGCCTACGTCAGTTCATTCCTTGGACACCGTGACCAGTGTTTGCCCCTCTCACAGGGGGGTAAAATAAGGCCCAGTGACCAAGCGGAGACGTGGACTCGGGTCTTCTGAATCCAGTACAGTGACTGTCCTTCAAACTGGCAGGGCCGAGGACCTCCAGCAATTGAGGGTGGGAGACCCCCATCAGGGGCTCCTCCCCCCACGGGTGTTTCCATCCAAACTCTCCACGCACACGCACACACACACATGCACACACACACGCCTCACTCACAAGACGGGCCGTGCTCTGGCTTCCCTGTATTATTTATTCTTTCCAGTAACTCCCAGGAAAAATCCGGAGCTCCTATCTTACCTTTTAGGGAGAGAGGCTTTTTTATTATCAGGAAGCAGTGGCCCAGACAGATGGCAGGGCCCCAGAGGGCAGAGTCCTTTCAGTCGTAGATTCCTTCCTCCTATAGGGGCTCCCGCCCAGGTTCCCAGCCCAGGTCACACCCCCACCTCACCCCTACCCTGCCCCTGGCCCTGCGCCAGAGCCCAAACCTAGATTAGCTGTGCTTACAGTTCGGCCCCCTGGTCTGACTGGGCATATTCTTCCCTTCCACCCGGGGCTTCAGACCTGGAACCTGGGGGCCTCCATTTTCTTATCAAGACCTATCAGGGCTGTTGGGAGGATTAAATGAGATTATGGGAGGAGAAAGTGCTTTGCAAACACGAGCCAGAAAGCGAAGGCCGCTGGGTTATCGTTCCCCTGAAGGAGGCTACTGCTTCTACACCTGCTCTCCCAGCCGGGCCCCAGGGCACGTGCTTCCCAGGCAGAAGCACAGACCCTTCATCCCCGGGTGGGCTCTCAGCCATGGCCGTCCAGGGCATCTGCTTCTTTCCCCGAGCTCCCCGGGGTCCCACACACGGCTCTGCCCAGGTTTTATGAGTCCAGCGAGAGACTTGGTGCTATGACTAATGGCCCATCCTCCTTGGTCACCACTACCTGCTGGGCAGGAAGTCGGCAGGGCCCGACCCCCTTAATCACCGCCACCTCCCCATGACCCGCCTCAATCACGTCTCTTTACAGTCGGGCAGAGCCGGCCGGGCCTCCTCAAACTTCCATATCTGTGCAGGGAGATCACTGATAGGGCTAATGGCGTTTGCTCGCCTCCACGCCCTGCGCCCAGCGCTCCCGGGAGTCACGCAACCCCACAGGCCCAGGGCGGAAGCCGTCCCCACAGCGAGGCCCTGCAGCCCGGGAGCCGCCCCCACCCCATAAAATATCTGAAGCCTTTCTGCATAGCCACCTGGCCAGCCAGCCTCAAAGCCAAAGGACCGCCTTCCCTCTGCCCAATGGCTGCCTCCTCGTCCCCTCCTGGGCACCCCCCGCCCACCTGCTTTCTCTCTCCCTGCGTTGGCCTCCTGGGGTCTTCAGACCCCTAATTTCTTCTTCTAGGGAGGAAAAAAACTGCTAACCTGGGGCCAGATGGTGGCACAACAGCAAAACACAAAGCTCCGCGAGGCTGGTCCTCCTGGGAAGGTTCTGGGTTCCAGTCTGGAGACCGCCCTGGTTATACCAGGCACGCACGCGCTCAGGAACTGGGGCTGGTGGAGGCTGTGGGTGGATCGTGGCATGAGTTCCCTGCTGGGAAGGCCTGTCTCTCTCTCTCTCCCTGTCTCCCTTATTCATGAAAGAAAGAAAGAAGGAAACTTTAAACAAATTATTTAAAAATGAGGGACTGTGGACCAGCAGACGGCATAATGGCTATGTCACTGGACTCTTACATAGCTGACTGCGGTTTGAGTCCTGGACCCAGAGGCTTGAAACACACCAGGTGCATGTGTGCACGTGCCCAAGATCCCGAGAGGAGAATAGAGGAGAAGGGACTGCGGTGTGGCTATCCCCCCGGATTTTTTTTTTTGGAGAGGCTTTTGCTATAGGGCACGTGCACTTGCTAGAAAGACAGAGAGAGACAGAGAGACAGAAAGCAAGAAATCACCCCCCAGGGGGGATGGCCACGCCACAATCCCTTCTCCTCCATTCTCCTCTCGGGATCTTGGGCACACATGCGCACGCGCCCTGCATGAGTTTAAGCCTCCGCGTCCGGGACTCGAACCACAGTCGACTACATGGGAGTCCAGCGACATAGCCATTACGCCAACTGCTGGCCCCAGGAAAAGAAAATGGTTTCTAGAGAAGCAAATGCCCTGCCACCAGCCCAGTCCCCTGGGAAAGCGTGTGATTTACTCCACCCACAGTAGGAGCACATTCACACGTGTCAGGATCCCGCCAGGGAGCAGCAGGCACCCTCAGACGGAGCCATCTGAAGAGCATTTGGAAAGATACTGTTTGCAAAGGGGTGGGCGGGTGCAGGGAAGCTGTCAGACTGTGCAGAACCGAGGGCTCGTCCTCAGTACCCAGGTGTCACCCGACCCCGGACAGAGAGACAGCACGGGAAGAATGCGGCGCCCACAGGGGAGGAACTGGGAGCATCACCCCAGACTCCTCTCTTCCCCACTCTGGCTTCCTGCACCCGTGCTGTTGACGAAGCTGGCCAGGAACCAGAAGGCAAGACTGCCTGATGCTGCAGGTCACCCCGAGGTGCAAAACGGGGGTGGGGATCCACGGGGGAGTGGGTGCAGAGAGGCGAGGGAAGGCATCCTTCCTTCGGGTGCGGCCCATTGGTCCCCTAGCTGGGAACTTCTCCAAGCAGCGTCCCCGGTATCACGGGGCTGTAGGCAGGAGGCCTCACCTTCCCACCCCATGGCAGCTGGCTTTGCCCGGAGAAAGTAATTGAGAGGGACGAGGTGGCACCCGCAGTGCCTTTATGGCCTAGCCGTGGAAGTCATATTCCGCCATTCCCACAGGATCCCACGGGTCACACAGGCTAGCCCTGTTCCCTGTGGGAGGGCCAGCAGGACCACCAGGACGGTGGAATCACAGGCAGCCGTCTTAGAGGCTGGCTACTAGCCCTGAGCCAGCACAGAGCTGGCACGCAGGGGCTCAGTCGGTATTCGGGGGCTGTCAACTGTGCCCTAGGCCCTATCTTTTCTTTTTTTTGGAGAGTTTTGTTTTGTTTTGTTTTGTTTTGTTTTTCTCTAGGGTTCACGCGCTCGCCAGACAGACAGAGAAAGACAGCGAGACAGAAAGCGAGAAATCACCCCTCAGGGGGGATGGCCACGCCTCAATCCCTTCTCCTCCATTCTCCTCTCAGGATCTTGGGCACGCACGCACACGTGCCTGGCGTGAGTTTAAATCACCAGGTCCAGGACTTGAACCGCGGTCGACTACATGGAAGTTCAGCAACATAGCCATTATGCTAACTGCTGGTCCCCCCCAGGCCCGATCGTCAGCCCCTGCCCCCTAGGGCTTGTACTGTGTTTAGAAAAGTTAGGGTAGAGATTGAATACGGAGAGGCCAGCGCGTGCTAGCGCTCAAGAGAAACCGAAGTTGAGAAGACTCGAGTGGCCAAGGCCGCCTGGAGGTGCAGCACCACACGACCCTCTGAGATGCTGCACCCACGGGGGAAGGTCCTGGGGTTCGTGTCCCAAAGCCTCCCTACACACACCGAGCACACGCCTGGGCCTTCACTCGGGGCTGGCTGGGGCGAAGGATGAACCACAGCACAAAGACTCTGTTGGGGGTGTCTATCTCCCTCTGTCTCTTTCTCTCATGAGAGAAATAAATCTAATAAACTTGAAGAAAAGAAAAGAGAAGGCTTGAGTGGCTCAGAGTGGGCCCAGGAGAGGATCCGAGTAATGGCGGCCGGAGGCTCGGCTAGGCCCTATTTGCTCCGTACTGCTTGGAGGTTGCGAGGAGGAAGCCCCAGGCCTCCCTGGACTCGCCTGGAATGACCAATGACATGGATGACATCGAGCTGGCTCTGCCCCCTCTGTTTGCTGCCTAGCGGCTGGCACCCCCTCAGCATCGCCGTTCCAGTTTGGACAAGCCTGGCGACTCTGAGCGTGGGACATGCCCCTAGAGGCCATCGGGTCCCCTGTCTGATGTGAAGAAACCGGAGTCCGGAGAGAACAGAGGTTATCTAAGGTCACCGAGAAACGAGTGCATATTCGGCCCCCTCCTCTGGGCCAGGTCTTGGGACTGGACCCCTCTCCCCTATCATGCCATTTCATCTTTACAGCAACCCTGAAATAGGGGTGACAAACCCGACTTGACGGATGAGGAAAGCAGGGCCCTGAGACGGGACGGGAGGTCTCCGCGGCTGCAGCGCTAAGACGTAGGGGGGCCTAGATTGGACACAGGTCTCTCTGGGGGTAGAAGGCGGAAAAATGACAACTGGAAAAGATGAGCAGGCGGACACAGGGGCCCCTGCTCGTGGTGGTCCTGGGGAGAGCGTATGCCTCCGGCCCTCTCCAGCCCTGGCATGAACAGGGCACACGTGATCGTATTTAGCAACCCCCAAGCAGGACAGGCTCGCTCTGGGATGGGACACACAGAGGTGACGGCGCCAAGCTCTTGGCCCCGCCATCTCCCCATTGCGAGAGAGCGGCCGCCGTGTGAGGCAATGATTACCACACAGCATGGAGCCCGGCATCTTAGGGTAAGGCCACGGAGACTCGGGGGACCTGAGCTCTGGTGCAAAGGCTCATATGATCAGGCTAGGGTTGTGCAATGGTTTGGGTGAAGGGTTTGCCAGTCAGAGGCTCCAATAAACAGCGCTGGGGCCTTAGATACGAACACAACAAGCCTTTGCTGGGTGTCTTGGAGTGGCAGCCTCAAGTCGGGGTGTTGAATGTATGTTCTTGCCTATGTCCGCAACAGTCCCGGGAGGGGGCTGGCGTCGCTGCCTCTTACAGAGGAGGAAACTGAGCCCCAGCGAGGGTAGGTAGGACACACCCAAGGTCAAAGAGTTACCAAGTGCCTGTCAGACTTTAGATACAAGGGTTCCCTCCACCTCCAGTCTTAAGGAAAGGACCCAGAATGCAGGCTGGGTGGGAGGCCATGTATTTATTTACATAATTTTCTAAAAAGAATTATTTCCTTGGGGCCGGCAGGTGGCATGATGGTTAAGGTGGCTAGACTCCCACATGGCTGACCGCGGTCTGAGTCCCTGATCTGGCAGCCTGCTTTCTCATTTTCCTTGTCTCTCTCTCTCTCTCTCTCTGGCTCTCTCTGGTCAACTTCAAATAAACAAGAAAATAACAACAATGAATAAAATTCAATAAAGGAATTCTCTAACAAAAGGAATTATTTACTTCATTTTATTTATTACTATTATTTCATTTGCTATAGGACACATGTACTCACCAAAGAGAGAGAGAGAAAGAGAGGGAAAATGAGAAAGTCAGCCTCCAGGTCTGGGACTCGAACCACCATTGACCGTGTGGGAGCCCAGAGCCCTAACCACAACACCATCTGCTGACCCCTGTTTCTTCATTTTTTTTTTAATTGCCAAAAGGTGTGTGTGTTCACCAGAGAGAGACAGAGAAAGGGGTATGGTCACCCCACAATCCTCTCTCCCGTCCCTCCATCCTGTCAGGATTATGGGCATGCATGCAAACTTGCCCCGTGTGTTTTTTTCAAGCCACTGGGGCCAGGATTCGAACCTCGGTCAGCCATATGGGATCCAGCTTCTTTCATCTCAAGGCTCAAGAGAAAACATCTTACGTTATCAACAGGATCCCTCTTGAGGTAACGTGTAGATTTGCAGTGTAGCCAGAGGTTAAACGCAGGGCAGTAGGGGCTGAACAGACAGGCATTCCAGCCCGGATCTGCCCCTTGTTAGTCAGGTGGCTTCCGGCAAGCTCGTGACTTGCCGTGAGTTTCCTCATAGCGCCCGGGGTGAGGACTTGGTGTTGCAGGTCGTACTGGTTGACCTGACGGGGTTTTTTTGTTTGTTTGGTTTTTTCGAACTCATTTTTTTTAATTGACAAAATACAATGTACGCATTTACTCTGCACATCATGGTGTTTTGAACTATTGTTTACAAGAGGTCTTCAAAAAGTTTATAGAAATGCGGTTTGAGAGACTGTATGGAATTCAATTTTTTTTACACTGAAATAAACTCACACTTTAAAGTCACTTTTCCATTAACTTTTTTTTGGTTTTTTTTTTTTTTTTTTTTTTTTTTGAGAGGTTTTTGCTACAGGGCGCGTGCGCTTGTCAGAAAGACAGACAGAGACAGAGAGACAGAAAGTGAGAAATCAACCCCCCCCCCCCCCCCCCCAGTAGGGATGGCCTTGCTGCAATCCCTTCTCCTCTGTTCTCCTCTCAGGATCTTGGGCATGCATGAGCTTAAGTCACCAGGCCTGGGACTTGAACCGCATTTGACTCCATGGGAGTCCAGCGACATAGCCACTATGCCATTGTTGGTCCCTCCATGAGCTGTTTTAAGTCCTCTCTTACAGTACATACATGATGGAGTGGCTACATTGACTTAATTAATATACGAAAGGGGGTGGTCCCAAAGCCTAGCCTGGTTAAGAAAGCCAGATCCCGCGAGGCCCATCGCCGTTAGAACCCTGGCCCCAGTGGCTTGAAAAATATGCTGGACACATGCGTGCACAAAATCCCAGCAGGATGGAGAACTGGAGGAGAAGATATCGTGACATAATCATTCCCCACTGGAGGGTTATTGCTCCTTCTCTCTCTCCCCCTCTGGAAAGTGCATCCACCCTCTGGTGGTTTTTGTTTTTTGTTTTTTGTTTTTTTTGAGAGGTTTTTCACCATAGGGCGCATGCACTTGCCAGAAAGACAGAGAGAGACAGAGAGACAGAAAGCGAGAAATCACCCCCCAGGGGGGATGGCCACGCCACAATCCCTTCTCCTCCATTCTCCTCTCGGGATCTTGGGCACGCACGCACACACACCCGGCGTGAATTTAAGCCACAGGGTCCGAGACTTGAACCATGGTCAACTACATGGGAGTCCAACAACATAGCCATTATGCTAACTGCTGGTCCCTGGTGGGTTTTTAATCAGTTTAAGCTGTCATCCTAAAGAGTGGGGGAAAGGATGAGGTACCACTGACTCTGTGTTGGGGATCTTGAGATCCAGATGAGTCTGGGAACCCCTTATGGCGCTGGTCACCCTCTTAGGAATCCTTGCATCTACCTAACAGAGTCTAGCAAACTCCAGTGCACGATTCAAGGTGCAGTGCAAATGTCACCACCTCTGAGAAGCCCCCCTTGATTATACTGGCCCCTGCTGCCCTGTTCTCTTGTCTGTGTTCCCATAATGCCCAGGACAGAACTCTATTGACATTGATCGGTTTTGGAGAATATAGTAGGATGGCCAAGAATGAGACAGATCCAGACCGGAGTCCCACCTCTGCCTCTCTCCAATTGTATGGTCTTGGACAACTTGCCTGGCTTCTGACCCCAATGTCCTAGGAATGGTGACCCTGTTCCCATAAGAGGGTTACCATGACAACAGAATGCTCTTCAAGCTCTGGCACAAAAAGTGGTAAGAGTGACTGTTGTATAAATATTTTCTTTTGGGACCAGCAGTTGGCATAATGGCTATGTCGCTGGACTCCCATGTAATGGCTATGTCGCTGGACCACGGTTCAAGTCCCAGACCCGGTGGCTTAAAACTCACACTGGTTGTTTGTAAGTGCGTGCCCAAAATCCAGAGAGGAGAATGGAGGAGAAAGGATTATGGTGTGGCCATCCCCCCTGGGGGGGGGGGGGGGTGATTTCTCGCTTTCTGTCTATCTCTGTCTTTTTGGCAAGTACACGTGCCCTATAGCAAAAACCTCTCAAAAAGTTTTTTTTCTTTTCTTTTTCTTTTCTTTTTCTTTTCTTTTCTTTTTCCTCTCTTCTCCTCCTCCTCCTTCCTTTTTCTCCTCCTCCTCTTCTTTTTAACTTGCCAGAGAGAGAGAAAGTGAGAAAGCAACCCCCAGGGGATGGCCACACCACAATCCCTCCTCCTCCACTCTCCTCTCAGGATTCTGAGCACGCAC
Organism: Tupaia tana; assembly: GCA_026018925.1. Taxonomy (NCBI): domain Eukaryota; kingdom Metazoa; phylum Chordata; class Mammalia; order Scandentia; family Tupaiidae; genus Tupaia; species Tupaia tana. The sequence goes on along the minus strand of JAKSZU010000022.1, from coordinate 3,665,713 downwards.
ACACACGTGCCAAGTGTGTGTACCGGCTCAGGCCACTGGGTCTGAGACCAAACCCTGCAGTGGGCCGGGTGGGATCCAGCCACCTTAACCACCACGCCACCAGCTGGCCCTACGCTGGCTCTGAAGATAGGGCTGGGGGGATGCAGGAGACCCCAGGGGACATAGGGGCACGGCCTCTGCTGAGCGTCTGTGATGCACCACTCCGACCCCACAGTGGGGGCGACACTGTTAGCCCACTTAACCCTGGTGACAGTCCCTGCAGAGAGGTCCCATTCTCATCATTCCTACAGAAGCTGAGCTGAAGCTCAGAGAGGTTAAGTCACTCGCCTAAGGTGGAACGAGGGCTCTAACCAGGTCTGTCTGTCTGAAGGAGCCCAAGCCCTTCCACCACCCTATCAGTTCATCTCTGCGTCCCAGAAACCAGCGCGAGAGCCCAAGAAATGCCTGTCGAATGAATGTGTTGAGTGACGTGTGAGAGGCCCAGTCTGGTTCTCAGGGCCCGGAGGCTGGAGGCCTCACAGGGGTGGGGAAGACGCTCACACAGGTCAAGGCAAACGCTCCTGGTAGGATGGATGGGATCTGATGGACAGCCTTCGGAATCCGGTCCTCCCCTCTCTGCCCAGCCAAACATTGCTCAATACCTGGGGACGCTCCTCAACTCAATCCGGGACACTGTCACCTCCGGGCCTTTCTTTAGACCACCCTCCCCCAGCCAACTGTCCTTCCTTCCTCTCTACTTCTCCCTTCAAAAGGATGTCATTTATTTTTGTCTTTATTGGACAACTCATTTTTTTAAAGAATAATTTTATTTATTTATTTTTTTAATTTGACCTGAGAGAGACATACAGAGGGAATGAAAATGAGACAGCAAACCACCAAGTCTGGCACTTGAACCATGTTCAGCCATGTGGGAGTCCAGCGCCTTAACCACCACGCCACCTGCCAGCCCCTGTACAATTTATTTTATTGTAGAAAACACTATAGTCAAGAGAGGATGGACTGTTCTATTTACTTCAAATGATTGTTTTTTTTAAATATGTATTTCAAAGTGAAAAATTAAAAGTTAACTACAGGGGACCAGCAGTTAGTGTAATAACTATGTCGCCAGACTCCCACATAGTTGACCGCGGTTCATGTCTCGGACCTGGTAGCTTAAAACTCACGCCGGGCACGTGTGCGTGCGTGCCCAAGATCCCGAGAGGAGAATGGAGGAGAAGGGATTGCGGCGTGGCCATCCCCCCTGGGGGGTGATTTCTCGCTTTCTGTCTCTCTGTCTCTCTCTATCTTACTCGTGAGTGCATGCGCCCTATAGCAAACAAACAAACAAACAAACAAAAACTCTACAAAAATAAATAAATAATAATTCCTGATAATTGTAGACAAAGTACCCACTGTGGCTAACACAAGGACAAAAACAAACACAACCCGCTTCTAATCGGCAGTGACAATCTCCTTCCAGTTGATTTGTCTATGCCTCTCTCATAGGGTAGAAAATTGTTTCATTACATACTTGAGTATTAAAAAAAGAAAAGGAAAAAAGAAAACATTTGGGGCCAGTAGGTGGTTAAAGTACTGGACTCCCACATGACCAACCAAGGTTCGAATCCCAGACCTGGCAGCTTGCTTTCTCATTTTCCCTCTTTCTCTCTCTCTCTCATGAGTGCATGTGCTCTATAACAAATTTTAAAGTAATTATAATAATTAATAAAATTCAATAAATAATTTTTTTAAATAAGCATTTTTTTCTTTTTTTGTAGAGGTTTTTTTTTTTTTTTTTTTCTTTTTTTTTGCTATAGGCACATGTTCTCACCAGAGAGACAGTGAGAAATCACCCCCCAGGGGGGGATGGCCACACCACAGTCCCTTCTCCTCCATTCTCCTATCGGGATCTTGGGCACACATGCACACACACCCGGCGTGAGTTTAAGCCTCCGGGTCCAGGACGCGAAACCGCGGTCGACTACATGGGAGTCCAGCGACATAGCCATTACGCTAACTGCTGGTCCCAAGCATGTTTCTTTCTAAACCAGAGAAGTATGTTCTCAGGGTGGGCCAACCTGGAAAGTGGAGGAAGGGTCCCTGGTGTCCATTTTCTCGTGGCTGTTTGTACAGTGTTCACTGGCCACTCAGAGGTGGCAGCTATGTCCCTGAAGGTCGAGTCAGAAGAAGGGCCCAGGTCACGCTGGAGTGTCTGTCCCCACAAGCCTCCATGCTGGCACACACGGCACAACCTCCAGGCCTCCGCCATGCTATGGACACGGCACTTTCTCTCTCTCTCTCTTTCATTGCCAGAGAGAGTGTATGTTCACCAAAGAGAGAGAGACAGAAAGCACCCCCGAATGGGACAAGGTCACACCACAACCCCTTCCCCTCCATTCTCCTCTTGGCCATCTTGGGCACGCACGCACACACGCCCAGCATGAGTTTTCAGCTGCCTGGTCTGGGACTTGAACCATGATCGACTACGTGAGAGTCCAGTAATGTAACCATTACACCATCTGCTGGTCCCTTGTCTCTGTCTCTGTCTCTCTCTCTCTCTCTCTCTCTTTTTTTTTTTTTTTTTTTGAGAGGTTTTTTTTTTTTTTTTTCACTATAGGGCGCGTGCGCTTCGCCAGACAGAGAGAGAGACATAGAGACAGAAAGCGAGAAATCACCCCCCAGGGGGGATGGTCACGCCGCAATCCCTTCTCCTCCATTCTCCTCTCGGGATCTTGGGCACGCACGCACACGCGCCCAGCGTGAGTTTTAAGCCACCGGGTCCGGGACGCGAACCGCGGTCGACTACGTGGGAGTCCAGCGACATAGCCATTACGCTAACTGCTGGTTCCCTCTCTCTCTCTCTCTCTCTTTTTAAATAAATTTCTTTCTTCTTCCAGGAACAAGACAGAGAGACAGCATCCTAACGACGTCTCAATGTCATGATCTACTCCAGCCTCAGCGCCCCAGGCCAGGGCACGTGTGTGCCTGGTGTATGCCGGGAGGTCCCCAGGTGCAAACCTGGGACATTTCCATGTGCCTCGGCCTCACCGAGCGTCACATCACTGCTGGACCATCCCTCGGGCCTGGGCACAGCCCTGCCTTTCCTGTTTTCCTTCCCTCTAAACTGGGAGCGTATCCCACATGGCCGACCTGGGTCAAATGCCAGACCTGGCAGCTTGCTTTCTCACTTTCCCTCTCTCCCTCTCCCTGTTTCTCTCTGGTCAAATTAAGAAATAATAATAAGGGAACCAGCAGTTAGCATAATGGCTATGTCGCTGGACTCCCACGTAGTCGACCGCGGTTCGCGTCCCGGACCCGGTGGCTTAAAACTCACGCTGGGCGCGTGTGCGTGCGTGCCCAAGATCCCGAGAGGAGAATGGAGGAGAAGGGATTGCGGCGTGGCCATCCCCTCTGGGGGGTGATTTCTCGCTTTCTGTCTCTCTGTCTCTCTCTGTCTGTCTGGCGAGCGCACGCGCCCTATAGGAAAAACCTCTCCAAAAAAAGAAAGAAATAATAATAATAAATAAAATGGAGGGACCAGCAGTTAGCGTAATGGCTGTGTCGCTGAACTCCCATGTAGTCTACCATGGTTCGAGTCCCGCACCCGGTGGCTTAAACGCACGCCGGGTGTGTGTGCGTGCATGCCCAAGATCCCGAGAGGAGAATGGAGGAGAAGGGATTGCGGCGTGGCTATCCCCCCAGGGGGTGATTTTTTTTTCACTTTCTGTCTGTCTCTCTGTCTTTCTGGCGAGCACATGCACCCTACAGCAAAAACCTCTCCAAAAATTAAAATGAATTAATTAATTAAATAAATAAATAACTCTTTTTTAAAAATACAAAAAGCCACTCTGCTTCACGGGGCAGATGTTACCTAGACCTCATCCCACCAAGGACTGTAGGATTTGGGTGGCTCCCTACGTAGGTCAATCACCCTCTGAATTTCAGTCTCCTCATCTGTCCAAGAGGCACGATCTGAGTGTCCTCCCCGGCCGGGCTGACAGAGATGTCACACGCCGGGCAGGCAGCGTGGGTGGTGACTGCTCCTTCCTGCCGGGGTGCCTGTCCACCTCTGTGCAGCCCAGATGCTGTAGAGACGGTGCAGAAATGCGGGCCGGGGGGAGGACAGGAAGAGGACAGGAAGGAGGGCCTGATTGCTCCTGCTATCAGGTCGCCAGACCAGCCTCCCTCTGTGGGGGCCGAGGGAGCCAGGCGCCCCTGGATGTTGCTGAAATGCGTCTGTCGCCGGCCAGTTGGGAAATGCTGAAAGTGGGGAGGAAGGAAGGCTGGCGTGGAGAGGCAGCTTGAGCAAGCCCCCAGCGGTTGCTCCATCCGCCAGCCTGGGTGACGATGCCCCAGGGCCGGTGTTGCACCACGTTCTTAGAAAGCCGCTCCCGCACACGTGTTTGCACTTGGGGCCTGGGCTGCTTTTGTTTAATCGCTGTCTTCTCACTTCCAGCATTCAGAGGGCAAACCGGGAGACAGCGAGCTGCTGAAATGTTCGCTATCAGCGAGTGTCCCCTGAGAGCTGTGCCGTGCTGCCGCGCCAGGTGGCCTGTGCGGGGCCTGCAGGGGTCCACGGAGAGGCCACGCAGCCATGCACATGGACCCACGGGGCAGGGTCCTGGGTTCGCATCCCGGGGCACGCCAGCACGTGCACACGTACCTGTGGTCTGGGCGGGGATCGCGGCACAGGGGTGCCTGCATCCCTGTCTCTCTATCTTTTTCTCTCTCATGGAAAAAAGCAAACTTTATTAAAAAAAAAAAAAAATAGAACAGAGCCTTGAGGCCAGCAGGTGCCGTGGTGGTTAAGGCGCTAGACTCCCACAAGGCTGATCACGGTTCGAGTCTCAGACCCGGTGGCCTGAAAATCATGCCAGACACATGTACATGCCTACATGACCAAAGTCCCAGGGGCAGAAGGGATAGCAGCATAGCTATCCCCTGTGGGGGGTGATTTCTCACGTTCCCTCTCTCTGTCTCTGTCTCTCTCCAAGGAGAGCATGTACCCTATAGTAAAAACCTTTAAGAAAAAAGCAAAGGAAAGATAAAAGAATATAGCCTTAAACAAAAGCCTTCATGGAAAAATGGAATTACAGTCTGTCTGAGTTTACTTTGATGCAAAAATTTGGAAGTCCATGGAGAGTGGGAGTTTTTTATAATTCTTTTATTTAATTTTATTTATTATTATTTTTTTTTAATTTGAGCAGAAAAGAAAAAGAGAGAGGGAAAATCAGAAAGCAAACTTCCAGGTCTGGGACTCGAGGTCAGCCGTGTGGAAATTCAGTGCTTCACCACCACACGACCTGCTGGCCCGTGCATAGTATTTTTATATATGCATTTCCCATGAACTTGTTGAAGACACCCCTGCCCCCAGTGCATGATCTTGTAGAATCTACATACCAACCCTATAGGGTAGCTATGCTTATCCATACTTGCTGATCAAGAAACTGAGGTCCAGGGGACCAGCAGTTAGCGTAATGGCTATGTTGCTGGACTCCCACGTAGTCAACCGCGGTTCGCGTCCCGGTCCCGGTGGCTTAAAACTCATGCCGGGCGCTTGTGTGTGCATGCCCAAGATCCTGAGAGGAGAATGGAGGAGAAGGGATTGCGGCGTGGCCATCCCCCCTGGGGGGTGATTTCTCGCTTTCTGTCTCGCTGTCTCTCTCGGTCTGTCAGGCGAGCACATGGGCCCTATAGCAAAAACCTCTCCAAAAAAAGAAAGAAAAGAAAAAAGAAACTGAGGTCCAGAGAGGTTAAGCAACTTGTTCGTAGTCACACAGCTCCTAAGTGGTGGAGCTGCAGGCCAGCCCCACAGCTTAGTGGTTAAGGGACTCAGATCCCACATGGCCTCCTGCAGTGTGAATTCTGGCCCTGGCCACTCGAAACACACCAGGTATGTGTGTATACTCCCCCAAATTCTGACAGAAACAGGGACATAGACCCCAGGAAGGGTGGGTGCTTTCTCCCTCTCCCTCTCTCCGTCTCTCTCTCTCTGTCTCTCTCTGGCAAGCACATGTGCTCTCTGACAATTAAAAAAAAAAAAAGATGAGGGGCAGGCAGGTGGAGCGGTAGTTAAGGGTGCGGGACTCCCACATTGTTGACTGCAGTTCGAGTCCCGGGCCTAGCAGCTTGCTTTCTCGCTTTCCCTCTCTCTCTCTCTCTCTCCTCTCTTGCTCTTTCTCTCTCTGGTCAAATTAAAATAAATAAATATATAAAATTAAATAAAAACAATTTTTAAAAAGTGATGGAGCCACAACTGGAGCTGACGGCGAGTAATTCCAGGACTCTTTCTCACTACCCAACACTGCCTCCTATGGGTGAGAAGCACCTGGGCCCTGAGGCGGCGTCTGGCTGGGGGAGTCAGCCCTGCCACCGCCTCCCTGCGGCCCTCGGCAGCCTGCTCCCCTCGCTGGGCTGTCTCTCCACCAGCAGGACAGATCTCTGCCAGTTCTCCATGTTTATTTTCACTTTTTTAAAAACTAGAATTCCCCCAAGCAAAGAGTGACCGCAGGCGGGCACGAGGGAACTTTGTGGAACGATGGAGACGTTCTAAAACGGGGCTGTGGTGAGGGTTGCACAACTCCGTCTATTTTCTTAAAATCCTAGAATTGGATACCAGCAGATGGCGAAATGGCTATGTCTCTGGACTGCCACGTGTTCAACCACGGTTCGAGTCCTGGACCAGACGGCTTAAAACTCACATCAGGCGCGTGTGCATGCGTGCCCAAGATCCTGAGAGGAGAATGGAGGAGAAGGGATTGTGACAGTGATTTCTCACTTCCTGGCTCTCTGTTTCTCTCTGTCTCTCTGGTAAGCACACACTCCCTATAGCAAAAATCTTTTTTTAAAAATCCTAGAATTGTACACTTACAACAGGTGGATTTTATGACACATAAATTATACCTCAGAAAAGCTATTTTAAGAAAAGATAGACTGCTTTATGAAACATCAGTATTTGACCCTCAGGATTCCACAGGATTGTCTGAAAACCTGGGGCCGGATGGGCCCACAGGCTCTGACCCGGGGTTCTGAGCTCACCGTGAGCACGTACTCGTTATGAACTGCTGAGCGTCACCGTGGGCAGGGCGTCCAGCTCCAGGGCTGTCACCCAGGCCCCAGCACACGGCTGAGCATCTGTGGAAGGACTGCGTGATGCCGGAAGGGGTAGCTGGTACGTGTGTTTCGAGGGGACCCAGACGTGGCGATGCTTACTGGCAGGCCCTGGGTTTGCACTGCCAAGCCCCCACCCAACTTCTGACACAGACCTCGTACAGTGTAGGTCCTCACTAACGGTCTGCTGAGTGCATGCATGAGGGATGAGGTGAACGGCTCAGTCCCCGCCGAGCGATGGATGAGTGAATGAATGAATGACTCAGTCCCTGCCGAACGATGAATGAGTGAATGAATAAACGGCTCAGTCCCTGCCGAATGATGAATGAGTGAATGAATGAATGGCTCAGTCCCTGCCGAATGATGAATGAGTGAATGAATAAATGACTCAGTCCCTGCCGAACAATGAATGAGTGAATGAATGAACGGCTCAGTCCATGCCGAGCGAGGAATGAGTGAATGAATGAATGGCTCAGTCCCTGCCGAACGATGAATGAGTGAATGAATGAATGGCTCAGTCCCTGCCGAACGATGAATGAGTGAATGAATGAATGGCTCAGTCCCTGCCAAACGATGAACGAGTGAATGAATGAATGGCTCAGTCCCTGCCAAACAATGAATGGCTCAGTCCCTGCCGAGCAATGAATGAGTGAATGAATGAATGACTCAGTCCCTGCCGAACAATGAATGAGTGAATGATTAAATAGCTCAGTCCCTGCTGAACAAATGAATGAGTCAATGAGTCAATGAGTCAATGACTCAGTCTCTGCTGAATGAATGAGTGAATAAATAACTCAGTTCTTGCTGAGTGAGTGAACACGTGACTGAAGGGCTCCGTTCTTGCCCTTGCGAACCGCTGAGGAAACAGGCTGTGAACCTGTCTACACGCAGGCTGGGTAGCGGTAAACCTCTGTGGAATAACATGCCTCTAACCATTTGGGTCCTGGTATTATTCCCCTGACTCAGGTTCCAGAAAAGACCATCTCATTGTCTTATCTTTTTAAAAAATAATTATTTATTTATGGGACCAGCAGACAGCGTAATGGCTACATCACTGACTCCCACATAGTCGACCATGGTTCGAGTCCCAGACCCGGCAGCTTAAAACTCATGCTGGGCGCATCTATGTGTGTGCGTGCCTAAAATCCTCAGAGGGGAATGGAGAAGGGATTGCAGTGTGCCCATCCCCCCGGAGGGATGATTTCTCTCTTTCTGTCTTTCTGTCTCTCCGGCAAGTGCATGTGCCCTGTAACGAAAATCTCTCTCACAAAAAAAAAAAAGAACATTATTTTTTTAATTATTATTTTTTTAATTTGTTATAGGGCATATGCACTCACCAGAAGAAAGAGAGAAAGAGAGAAAATGAGAAAGCAAGCCACCAGGTCCAGGACTCAAACCACAGTCGGCCACGTGGGAGTCCAGCGCCCTAACCACCACACCACCTACCGGCCCACAGATACCCTCTTCTTGACCCAAAACAATCGGACACTTCCACTGACCATCAGATAAAGACTGAGGAGGACCTGGGGATGGGTCTCAAAACCCAAACTTGGGTTCTGGCTTTAGAAGGAGGAGAAGGAAACGCCGTGAAGGTCCAAACGACCACTGACCTCACCCTCTGGGAGGTCCCATTGCAGCACTAGACGCAGAGGAGAGGTCAGTGACACGAGACACAGGGGTGCTCACAGCCAGGGGAGCTCAGAGCCACAGCGAGGGGCCGGGCGTCCTGGGAGTCGCGGTGGGACAGGGCAGGGGCAGACGGGAAGTGAGCAGTGGGCTGGGAAGCTCGGAAGAAGGGGACAGCGCCAAGTTTCTTCTTCTTTCTTCTTCTTCTTTCAAAACCCTTGGCTAAGCTACTGGTACGGAGAGCCGTCTCTGAGCACCGGGGCGCTTTCCTCTGTGTTCTGGAAACTTCAGGAGCCCAGTGGCTTCGATGAAATGTCCCTGGGAAGACGGCTCTGATGGCTCTGCAGCCCTAACGCCGTTCGTCTCATACCCCCAGCCTACAAGTCCCAGTTCCACCACGTATTAAAGAGAAAACGGGTGGGGGGGCTGGCAGGTGGCATGGTGGTTAAGGATACTGAACTTCCACATGGCCGACCAATGGTTCAAATCCCAAACCTGGCGGCTTGCTTTCTCACTTTCCCTCCCTCTCTCCCTCTCCCTCACTCTGTCCCTCTATGGTCAAATTAAAATAAATAAATAAATAAATAAATAAATAAATAAATAAATAAATAAAGATAAATAAAATAACTCTAAAAAAGAGGGAGAGAGAGTGGGGGGGAAAGGGACTAGCAGTTAGCGTAATGGCTGTGTCACTGGACTCCCACATAGTCAGCCGCGGTTCAAGTCCCAGACCCGGTGGCTTAAACTCATGCCGGGCATGTGTGCGTGCCCAAGATCCCGAGAGGAGAATGGAGGAGAAGGGATTGCAGCATGACCATCCCCCCTGGGGGGGTGATTTCTCACTTTCTGTCTCTCTGTCTTGCTCTGTCTGTCTGGCGAGCGCACGTGCCCTATAGCAAAAACCTCTCCAAAAAAAGAAAAAAAATTAATTAGTTAATTAGTTAATAAAAAAGAAAATGGGGGAAAGAATGAAATTCTCCACCTTCAGTGGCACACTCTGTACATCTATTTTCTTTTCTTTCTTAAATCTCTTTAGAACTATTTATTTAACTTTATTTATTATTATTATTATTTATTATTATTATTCAGTTTGACCAGAGAGAGAGAGGGAGAGAGATAGAATGAGAAAGCAAGCCTACCGGTCCAGGGCTCGAACCATGATCAGCCACATGGGAGTCCATTTCCTTAACCACACCTCCTGCCAGCTATTTTCTTTTTTCTTTTTTTTTTTCTTTTTTTTTTTTTTTTTTTTGAGAGAGATTTTTGCTATAGGGCATGTGTGCTTGCTAAAGAGACAGAGAGAGACAGAGAGACAGAAAGCAAGAAATCACCCCCCCCCCCCCCAGGGGGAATGGCCATGTCTCAAACCCTTCTCCTCCATTCTCCTCTCAGGATCCTAGGCACACGTGCACACACTCCTGGCGTGAGTTTTAAGCCGCCGGGTCTGGGACTCGAACTGCGGTAGATCATGTGGGAGTCCAGCCACATAACCATTACGCCATCTGCAGGTCCCCCTGACTGGATGCTCATAGCTCGTCTGCAAGGTGGATATTATGAACTCATCTGGCAGTCAAAGCAACAGGGCTGACTAAGTGACTCACCCAATGGCAAAGGCAGGATTTGAACCCAGGACCAGCTGACCCTAGAGACCCTCCTTCCTGTGTACCACGCGTCTCCCCCACTGTGTTCTGCTTAGACGAGTCATGTAGCCTGTCTGGGCTTCCCCATCTGCAAACCACGGGCTGAAGGAGAACGCCCTCTCCTGCCCTTCCTCAACAGCAGCTTCTAAGGGGTGCATCTGGGTGTGGTCTGGGGCCCCACCGCACCCTTTGGGGGGATGACCAATTTCAGTGCCTACAGCGAGGTGACAGCCAGCCCGCCACAGGTTGGAGGCCAGGCCTGAGCGCGTGAGTCACCCTGCCATCTCCCTGCCACCAGAGGTGGCGGGGACAGCTGTGCCTGCTCTCGGCTGCTCCCCACCCCCAGGGGCGTCCTGTCCACCGGGCACAGCCAGCGCCACAGTGATTAGGACTACGTGCTCAGACACACACGCCTCGGCGAACAATGCAGGGAAATCCAGCTCGCACAGGAAAACATTATCATATTGACTCACCGCAGACCCATCCACAGAACAAACCCCGGCTACCTGGGGCCGGCTGGGGCGGCAGAGCCCAGGGCGCGGGGCGACAGAGCAGCACCCCCTCTCCCCAGGGCCTGGGAGGAAGTGGGTGCCGCCGGGGGGCAGGGCAACTTCCCTTGGCTGCTCTGATGTTGGCCTGGGATCCAACTTACTTGTCAAAAAGAGAAAAAAAAAAACGATATGGAAGAAAAGAAGAAGTCCCAGAGCGTGTGGCCTCCGTGCCGTGTCACAATCGTTCTGTCGCAAACCCCGTCCCGCGTGCCATGCTCTTTTGCAAGCTGCTCGCCGTGGCAGTGAGGGAAATACTGGCCTCTCCGGAGGTCTGTGTCTTCACCGGTCCTCACCGAGCAAAGTGGGCTCAGCCACTGCCAGGACAGAGGGAGATTTCCAGCCAAGTCGGCTTTCAGGCTTAGGGAGGCAGCTAAGTGCCCCTGCAGGGTACCCGAGGGGCAGGTCTTTACAGCGTGGACTCCACCGAGGTGGGTCTCGGTTTCCTCACCTGCACAGCAGAGGCAACCTTGAGAATTACAGTAAAAAGCCACGTGTCTAGCGCAGGGCAAGGTGTTCATTTTCACGACTGTTTGTGAGAGGCCAGCTGAAATAATGATTCGGGAAAAGAAGCACCACCCCATTCTTTTTTTAAATTTATTATTATTTTTTTAAATAATTGTTTTATTTAACTTTATTTATTTATTCATTCGCTTTAATTTGACCAGAGAGGGACAGAGAGAGAGAGAGACAGAGAGATAGAGAGAGAAAGCCACCAGGTCCGGGACTTGAACCGCGGTTGACCATGTGGGAGTCTAGCACCCTTAACCACCACACCACCTGCCGGTCCCATTTATTTAGTCTTTTTTTAAGAGGTTTTTGCCTTAGGGTGTGTGCGCTCACCAGAGAGATAGACAGACAGGGGAGCAGCGTTGGCGTCATGGCTATGTCGCTAGACTCCCATGTAGTCGACCGCGGTTCGCGTCCTGGACCAGTGACTTAAACTCACGCCAGCGCGTGTGCGTGCGTGCCCAAGATCCCGAGAGGAGAATGGAGGAGAAGGGATTGCGGCGTGGCCATCCCCACCTTGGAGTGCGATTTCTCGCGTTCTCTCTGTCTTGCTGGCAAGCGCACGCACCCTATAACAAAAACCTCTCAAAAAAAAAAAGGATGAGAGAGACAGATGCAGTGAGAGAGAAAGTGAGAAATCACCCCCCCCCCCAAGAGGGGATAGCCATGCTACAATCCCTTCTCCTCCATGCTCCTCCTGGGATCTTGGGCACACACGCACACGTGCCTGGTGTGAGTTTCAAGCCACCAGATCTGGGATTCGAACCACAGTTGGCCACGTGGGAGTCCAGTGAAGTAACCGCTATGCCATCTGCTGGCCCGACCTCTTTCTTAATCCAGGGAGCTTGGATGAGGCTAGGCCTCCCTCTGTACTTCGCTTTCCTCCTCTGAAATAACAAGGGGTCTCGCAGCTGCAGCCTCCATGCCTGTCCCCCAGAGCATTCGGTGGCTGGAAGGGAGGTGGGCTGTCAGCCAGGCTTAGGGTGCTGGGTCATGGGGGATTTGTGAACCAAGGAGACAGCGCCTGCACTGCTGAGGTCATTGCTGGGACTCCAGGGTCTGCCCTGAGAGGGGAGGAGGGTCAAGTCTCCCTCTGGCTACTGGGGATCCAGCTGGATGACACCGGGAAGAGGATGTTTGCAGGGCAACCTGCAGACTCTAACTTCCACCGGAAGTGCCGCCACCTACTTCCGGTCCCAGCTAGCTGACCCCGCGCTGTGCATCCCCTGCCCATGGGCCACGCCCAGCATTGACTGAGGGTTTCACGTCGTCCTGCCCAGCCTCTTGAGTCCCATCCCCCTGGTGGAGGCCAGGGACCTCTCAAGAACATACTCACATCCCGGCTCCTAACTCTGCAGTGCTTTAGGCCTAAACCCCTTGGGTTGACCCTCAGGGTTCTCGGGCCTCTGTTGAACTCACCCGCTCTCCTCCTGCCATTCTCTCACCCACTCTAGGCCCTGGACTCACTCAAGGGCCCACAGTTTCCTGAACCTGCCCCAGTTTCACATCTCGATGCTTCAAACATGCTCTTCTGACTGGTAGGTTGGTCCTTCTGTTATCTTCCGACAGACTTCTGTTCATCCTCCCAATGCCCGAAGTTCCCTTTTCTATGAAAATATCTCTAAGCCATCCTATGAAGAGTCGCCTTCTCTGCGCTTCCATAGTTCCCTGTCTGTCTCTCTGCCATGACACCTACTGGGTTGTTGGCAGAGATATGACATCTTTTCTGTTTTTCTAGGCAAAAATGTGTGATGACTTTTTCAATGACCCAATACCATCTCTAACCCCCTTTTTTTTTTTTAATAGACCATAGTTTAGTTTCTTTTTAACACCCATCATGCCATGAATTCGTGGGGAATAGTTTCCAGAAGCTCAGGCTCCTTTCCATTGGTTCTCACACAGGGGCTTCTCTGGGTGGAGCAGGCTGGTGCTTTAGTTGAACCCAGGTCCCTCTCTCTTTGGCTTCCTTCTTTTTCTGGTCATTTTCCTTCACACGTTTTAGGAAGCTCTCTCTGCTCTTAGAATGTTTAAGGTGCTCAATGCACACATTGAGTTTTTGGCAAGCATTTTATTTTGCCTTTAACGTGTTCGTTTACCACAGTGCCCACGGCATTCTGGGTAACATGGCAGACTCTTCCAGCTTGGCCATGGTAACACTGGTGGGCCGTTCCTTTTTGGACAGTACCCCTTCTCTTGATGTCTCCAACGTCACCTTTTTTAAAAAAATAATTATTTTCTTTAACTTTATTTATTTATTTTTATTTGACCAGAGAGGGACAGAGAGAGAAAGTGAGAAAGCAAGTCACCAGGTCCCGGATTCATACTGCGGTCAGCCACGTGGGAGTCCAGTGCCCTTAACCACCATGCCACCTGCTGGCCCCTACACTATCACCTTTCTTGTAGATTTGCATGTATGTTGTCAAAGGAGCCCCTGCATGTTTTCTAAAAGGCCTAGAGAACATAGATCAGGTGCCCTCCTCTTCCCCTTTGTGTTCGTCATTCTGGTGAATTACATCCTGGAAGATGGCGGTTCCGGCCCAAAGACCCTGTGGTCCCTTCTCACTCCTTTCCTTACGTGGGTCCCTCCATGGATCACAAGCATAGCAAGGTAGGAATTGTGTCTGATCCCCAGTGCTCAGCCCAGGGCATAGTAGTTTAATAAATGGGTTATAGGGCTGACAGGTGGTGTGGTGGTTAAGGGCACTGGACTCCCACATGGTTGACCGCAGTTCGAGTCCCAGACCTGGTGGTTTACTCTCTCACTTTCCCTCTCTTTCTCTCTTTCTATCTCTCTCTCTGACTCTGGTTAAATTAAAAAATAAGTAAATAAATTAAGTTAAATAAAATAATTATTTAAAAATAAAATAAATAAATAAATAAATAAATGGATTATTTGTTGCAGCTAGGCCTTGGGCGTATTTACAGACCTTGTCTGATCTCGCTTTACCTACAGGACATGGCAATGACCCAGTCATTCCAGTTTCTTCTTCAAAATCTTCTTTAGTACCAAACATGATTTTGAGACCAGAATTTTCTTCAAACCCCAGGCCAGGTTGGTGGAACCAAGGAGCAAACCGCAGGCAAGAAGTCCAAGCTGGCCTTTGGCTTTCTGTCCTGCATCCATAGAGCCTCCTAGGCCAGCAGGTGGCGTAGTGGTTAACGCGTTGGAATCCCACATGGTTCACCGTGTTTGGAGTCCTGGGCCCTCGCTTTCTGTCTCTCTGTCTCTCCAGTGAAAGCACATACACTATAGCAAAAATCTCTCCCCCCCCCAAAAAAAAAAAAAAAAAAAAGATTCCTAATCACATTTAGGATATTTTCCTTCCCCAAAACGGGAAACCGTGAGTTTAAGGAATCTCTTCTGATGGTGCCCAGACTTAAAACCAAGTGTCCTTCAAGAGACCCAACTTTGCCTTTAAGCTTCAGTAACTTGTTTTTCTACCAAACAGACTTCCCAAAGGCCTGCAGCAGCTGGTGCAGCAATGCCAGCAGACGCACCCTGCATTTGAGAATGTTTTAATGTGTAACTGTTTAATTCTCCCCAGGGACCTATTTTCTAGGGGACAGAGATATTTTGTAAATAATATACTTATTTAGTGTGGTAGGGAAAGCCAGGGATGAAAAGTCAAAGAACCAGGAGTGAAACTATTTTGCCAGTCCCTGTTAGGTCAGGGATGGGAAATAGGATGCATTTTAGCCCTAAGGAATGAATGTCTTGAGATGTCTGTCTGGAACACTTCCTAGAGATCTTGACCCATTGATGTAAGTGGAGAAGGCTAATTAAAGGAAATAAAAAACTAGTAGCCAGGAGATTCCAAGGAGCTGAAAAAACAAAGCCATCCAACTTGCAAATTGCTAAGTAAGCTCTCTGATTTGCCTCTGCCCAGTTCCTCCTCCCACCCACCCTCTCTTTCTTTGCTTCGCCTGATTTTCTACTGCCAACACCTTCTCTATTCTGTTCACTCTGAGGGATCAGCAGGCATAGTCTGTAACCTAGAGGCTAACATGGTAACTGAGGCCCTCAGATGCCAACAGTGGGCCCCTCCAAGGCTGACTCTCTCTCTCCCTGATCCGGGGAGAGATCACAACAAAGAAATGCCAATAGAAACCACGAGACACCACTGTCTCCATCAAAAAGACAGAAATGAAAAGACTGAGCATAGCAAGTGTTGATAAGAATGTGGAGCAACTAGAACGCTCACACCCAGATGAAAGATCCATTTGGGAAAACACTTTCGAAGTTTATTATAAAGTTCAATAAACACTTTCCCATATGACCCAGCCAGATACTCCTAGGTTCTTTCAAAAGTGAAATGAAAGCATACATCCACACAAGACCTGTATGTAAATCTTCATCACAGCATTCTTCGTAATAGACGAAAAGTGGAAACAACCCAACTATCAAACGACTGATGAATTAATGAGTAAAATGTGGTAAAGCCTTACAATGAAATATCACTTGGCCATGAAAAGGAATGAGGTGTTGACATGTGCTACAACACACGTGAGCCTTTAAAACATCATGCTGGGGCCAGCAGGTGGCATGGTGGTTAAGGCTCTGGACTCCCACATGGTCAACCATGGTTTGAATCCTGGGCCTGGGGGAGGTCACAACAGCAGAGACTGAGATTTTACCTGCTCCTACCATAGAGGGCAGGAAGGAAACAGGGCTCGCTCTCTCTCTCCCCACCTCGTGTGTGTGTGTGTGTGTGTGTGTGTGTGTGTGAGCATTTCTCTCTGGTGAGTGCATGTGCCCTATATCAAGAAATTAATAATAATAATAATATATTTTTTAAAAAGGGATCAGTAGATGGCATAATGGTTGCATTGCTGGACTCACACACAGTTGACTGCAGTTCGAGTCCCAGACCTGGAGGGTTAAAATTCATGCTGGGTGCATGTGCATAGGTGCCCAAAATCCCAAGAGGAAATAGAGGAGAAAGAATTGCAGCATGACCATCCCTCCTCAGGCTGATTTCTCCCTTTCTATCTCTGTCTGTCTCTCCAGAGAGTTCGTGTGCCCTATAGCAAAAATTTCTGTTAAAAAAAAAAAAAAGAATTATGCCAGTGGGGAGAGCAGATATCGTGGTTAAGACACTGGACTCCCACATGGCTGACTGCAGTTTGAGTCCTA
Organism: Tupaia tana; assembly: GCA_026018925.1. Taxonomy (NCBI): domain Eukaryota; kingdom Metazoa; phylum Chordata; class Mammalia; order Scandentia; family Tupaiidae; genus Tupaia; species Tupaia tana. The sequence continues at coordinate 3,649,166 of JAKSZU010000022.1, read as the reverse complement.
GACCCAGCTGCTTGAAAGTAATGCTGGGCTTGTGTTTGTGCATGCCCAAAATCCCAGGAGAAGGGATTGCAGTGTGGCCATCCTCCTGGGGAGGAGGGGATAATTTCTCACCTTCCCTCTCTGTCTCTCTCTGGCAAACACATGCACCCTATGGCAAAAACATTTTAAAAATTATGCCAAGTCAAGGAGGCAAGACTCCAGAAGACCTCATATGGTATGAGTCCATTTATCCAAATAGAATAGGGGCCAACAGGTGGTGTGGTAGTTAAAGGCACCAGACTCCCACATGACCAACCACTGTTCAAGTCCCAGACTTGATGGCTTGCTTTCTCACTTTCCCTATCTCTATCTCTCTGATGAAGCTGGAAAATACTAATAATAATAATAGTAAATAAAGTTAAATAAAATTGTTTATAGGGACCAGCAGTTAGCGTAATGGCTGTGTCGCTGGACTCCCACATAGTCAGCCGCAGTTTGAGTCCCAGACCCGGTGGCTTAAACTCATGCCGGGCGTGTGTGTGTGCGTGCCCAAGATCCCAAGAAGAGAATGGAGAAGAAGGGATTGCGGCATGGCCATCCCCCCTGGGAAGTGATTTCCTGCTTTCTGTCTCTCTGTCTCTCTCTGTCTGTCTGGCAAGCGCATGTGCCCTATAGCAAAAACCTCTCAAAAAAAAAAAGTATATATATATATACATATATATATATATACATATATATGTATATTTATATATATGTATATGTATATATGTGTGTGTGTGTGTGTATATATATATATATATATATATATATATATATATATATATATTCCAAATAGGCAAATCCATAGAGATTAAATTAGAATTGCCTAAGGCTAGAAAAGGTGGGGAGAGTTTCTCTTGGGGGCTGAAAATGTTCTAAAATTGATTATGGTGATGGTTGAAGCACTCAGCAAATATACTAAAAGCCACACAACTGCAGTGTTAAGTAAGTGGATGTGTATGTGGCTTCTAACCCAGTTAGGCTGCTGTGTAAATGAGTAAAGAAGTTCCTGGTGGCAATGCTAACCCTCTTTCGGCCTTAGTCCAGTAGCCATGCAGCTCAAGGGGTCCCGTAACTGGCAACCTACAGATGGGTTCGAGCTTTGGGATTTTATTATTTGATTTCTTTGCCTTCTGGCTGGGCCAGCTTCTCCAATCCTCTGCCGGGGCACAAAGGATTCATTCACTTCTATTACCTACAAGACTTGGCATGGTCACCCTTGCATGAAGGTGGGGGGCTCCTGGAAGCCTAGGAGAAAAGAGACAAGCCCCTGCCTGAAATGAACTGCTGTCAAGGTGACAGCGCCTGGCACTTTCTCGGGTGTGGCAGAACAAGAGGACACCACAGTGGCCAATAGGGCTGACCCATTTCTGAGCTGGAGAGAGCAGACCCTGGGGTTGGGCTCACGGGCAGGGCAGGACAGGTCTGATGCACCATCGCACACTCTAGCACGGCAGTAATAGACATTGATGGAGCACTCAGTGTCTGCGCGTGGGAGAGGCAGCTCTCTGCGCACGGCGTCTCATACCATCCCCGCTCCAGTCACCCCCGCTGAGATGATGGCCTGCGCTCCTCAAGGCCCCGCAGCTGGAGGGGTGGAGGGGGAATCAGAACCCAAGTCCAGACCCACGTGTGACCTCGCCAGGTCACGACAGCAGAGCCCAAGACTTCGCGGGCTCCTGGGTGGAGGGCAGGGGGGAAGCAGGGCTGGCCTTAGACTCAGTCGGGACTGGGCTGCTCAGTTCGCCAGTGCTGTGAGTGCCACAGGGCTCCGGACGGGGCACCCAGAGGAGCCGTGTGTCTCCCTGTGACCGTGACCGGCAGGAGAGGAAGGCAGAGAAGCACCGTGGCCCTTTCTAGCCTGGGAACGGGAAGTCGGACTCGGGAAATTGCCAGGCAGAAAGGGACTTCCAAGGGCAACCCGACACCCATAGGGAGATGGGGAGGGGAGAGGAGGGAGACAGGGAGGGGGAGAGGGGGGGAGAGAGGGGGGAGACAGGGCGGGGGAGAGGGGAGGGATGGGGCGGGGGAGGGGGGGGACGGGGAGGGGGAGGGGGGGAAGACGGGGAGGGGGAGGGGGGACGGGGAGGGGGAGAGGGGGGAGATGGGGAGGGAGACAGGGAAGGAGGGAGGGAGGGAATGTTTTCCAACCCAGTGAATATTTAGAGGATGATGGTTTGGGGCCCGCAGGTGGTGTAGTGGTACGGAACTGGACTCCCACTTGGCCGACCATGGTTCGAGTCCAGACCCAGAGTCTTGAAACTCATGCCAGATGTGTGTGCATGCGTGCCCAAAATCCTAGGAAGAGAATGGAGGAGAAGGGATTGGGGCATGACCAGCCCCTCTGGGGGTGATTTCTCACTTTCCCTCTCTCTGTCTCTCTCTGTCTGGTGAGTGCACATGCCCTAAAGCAAAAATCTCTCTAAACAGGGGCCAGCAGGTGGCGTGGTACTTAAGGGCACTGGACTCCTACATGACTGACCACAGTTTGAGTCCTGGACCTGGTGGCTTTCTCCCTCTCTCTCTCTCTCTCTCTGTCCCTCTGGTCAAATTTAAATTAATTAATTAATTAATTAATTAATTTAAAAGTTCAATGAAATAATTATTTGAAAGAAAATATCTCTAAACAAAAAAAGAAAGAGAAGAAGATAGTTTTATTTCTGAGTTGTTTGGGGGTTTCCTTAGGGGGAGGCTTGATTGGTTTGTCATTAATCGTGGACAAACCTAGGGTCATTGCCTCTTGAATTAGTTCCTAAACTTTCTTATTTAAGGAAAATTCTGGCAGCCAGGCATGTAACTCCCTGAGTTTCATCTGACTTTTCCCTGACTTCTCCCACTCTACTTCCCTTTAAATAGAAAGCTTCAGGGGGCCAGCCGTAGCACGGTGGTTAAAGCACTGGACGCCCACATGGCCGACCACAGTTCAAGTCCCAGACTCAGCGGCTTGAAACACACTGGGCACATGTGCGTGTGTGTCCAACATCCCAAGAACAGAATGGAGGAAGAGGGATTGCGGCATTGTCATCCCCCAGGGGGTGATTTCTCACTTTCTGTTTCTCTGTCTCTCGGTGAGCACACATGCCCTATGGCAAAAATCTCTCAAAGAAATAGAAAAACTCACAATCAACATCTGGATTTTTGAAATCTGTGTCCATTGATAGAGAGGCTGAGTTGGGTTCACCCTTAGAAACTCTAGGTCACTTTATTATGTAAACTTGTTTTTTGTTTTTTGGTTTTGGAGAGGTTTTTCCTATAGGGCATGCGCTTGCCAAAAAGACAGAGAGACAGAAAGCGAGAAATCACCCCCAGGGGGGATGGCCACGCAGCAATCCCTTCTCCATTCTCCTCTCGGGATCTTGGGCATGCACGCACACGCACACACACACACACACCTGGTTTTTGTGTTTTTTTGTTTGGTTTGGTTTAAGCTTTTGCCATAGGGCACATGCACTTGCCTGAGAGGAGAGAATCGGAGAGGAAAGGCAAGAAATCACTCCCTGGGGCAGGAGAAGGGGGTGGCCACGCCACAATCCCCACAATCCCTTCTCCTCCATTCTCCTCTTGGGATCTTGGGCACGCAGGCACATGCTCCCAGCGTGAGTTTAAGCCAGCAGGTCTGGGACTCAAACCACGGTCAACTACATGGGAGTCCAGCGACATAGCCATTATACCATCTGCTGGTCCCCAGGCCTGTTGGAATTTGTACAGATGTATTTATAAGTTTCTTTCTCTTTCATATTTCATTAATGCAAATGACATGTTCTTTTCTGGTAGCAAGGCCGAGAGCACCATCACCCGGCTGCCATCTCTGCCTTGTGGTCATTCAAAAGTGTAATCAGGGGCCAGCAGGTGGCATAGTAGTTAAGGTGCTGGACTCGCATGTGACTGACCACAGTTCAAGTCCCTGAAACCCATGCCAGGCACGTGTGCACGCGTGCCCAAAATCCCAGGAGGAGAATAGAAGAGAAGGGATTGCAGTGTGGCCACCAGGGCCCAGCAGCTACCTGTGTTATGTCTCACTTTCTGTCTCCTTATCTCTTCAGCAAGTGTAGGCACCCTATAGCAAACATCTTTCAAAAAAGGAAAAAAATAGGGACCAGCAGTTAGCGTAATGGCTATGTCGCTGGACTCCCACGTAGTCGACCGCGGTTCGAGTCCCGGACCCGGCGGCTTAAACTCACGCCGGGCGCGTGTGCGTGCGTGCCCAAGATCCTGAGAGGAGAATGGAGGAGAAGGGATTGCGGCGTGGCCATCCCCCCTGGGGGGTGATTTCCTGCTTTCTATCTCTCTGTCTCTCTCTGTCTGTCTGGCGAGCGCAAAAACCTCACCAAAAAAAAAAAAAAAGAAAAAAAAAAAGGAAAAAAATAAACCAGAAAGTTTAATCAAGGACAGCTTTGGGGGGAAGGCCGACGCCCAGTGAGCACAGAGCTGGAGAAGGCCCAGGCCCCACCCTGCAGACCCCCAGGCTATGGGGCAGGGGGGTAGTTACGGCTTGCTCAGTAATGCTCAGCAATGAACTCCAGGCTTAGTCTGCTAAGCGCTGTGAGGGGTGCAGAGAAGGACAAGGGCCTTTGCTATGGTGTGGGTCCCCTCCCAAATGCATGTACTGAGCCATCATAACCAGAAACGGGGTGAAACTTGACCTCATTATGGTGCAAAAGGGGGGCTTTTGGGGAGAAATTAGGATGAAGGCCATCAGGCCTGGCCTCCGGGAGGAGTCCCGGTGTGTTTGTAAGGAGAGAGGAGACCAGATGAGAGGCCCGTGGCAGCTGCTGGGCCCTGCACTTGGTCTCCGGAGGTGAGAGGGGCTCTGTAAGATCCCACCACCTTTGTCTTCTGGACCTCCAAACTGTGAGCTAAATAAACCTCTGCTTTGTTTGATTTTAATTTTTTATTATTATTTATACATTTCATCACTGTACGTCATTTAGATTGTAAAGAGACTTTACCCAGCATGATCTACGCCTCAGTCCAGCCCAGTTGAGAATACCATACATGTCCTCATCAACAGATAATTAACCCTTTGTGTCCCACAAATGTCTTACCTCTCTATTTTTTCCCAAAAATTCCTTTCCTTCGGTCTTCCCCTCTTACACTCTTTCCACTTTGTCTCTAGTGTCCATAACAATTTTTTCTGCTTTTAATTCCTCCAGTCTTTCAGTCTTTACCATAGAGTGTGGACAGTCAGTATGTGTTTTTGTATTTTGTATTTTTTTTTTGAGAGGTTTTTGCTATAGGGTGCATGTGCTTGCCAGAAAGACAGAGAGAAACAGAGAGATAGAAAGCGAGAAATCACACCCCTCCCCGGGGGTATGGCCACACCACAATCCCTTCTCCTCCATTCTCCTCTCAGGATCTTGGGCACACATACACACGCACCTGGCATGAGTTTAAGCCACTGGGTCCAGGAGTTGAACCACAGTTGACTACATGGGAGGGAGTTCAGTGACATAGCCATTATGCTCACTGCTGGTCCCAGTTGGTATATGTTAAGTAGAGACATACAATGCTTCTCTTTCATATCCTGGCTTGCTTCACTCAGCAGCAAATCTTCCATATTCGTCTGCTTTCTATCGAATTCCAGGGCCATGCTGTTTTTTATGGCTGAGTAGTATTCCATGGAGTATATGTGCCACACTTTTTCAATTCATTCATCTGTCTGTGGATATTTGGATTGGTTCTATGTCTTAGCAATCGTGAATCAGGCTGCAATAAATACAGAGGTGCAAGCGCTTTTCTGACTGAGCGTTCTCCAGTCCTTTGGGGAGATACCCAGGAGTGCAATTGCTGGATCACATGGTAGTTCTATTTGAAGGTCTTTGAGGAACCGCCATATCGTTCTCCACGGTGGCTGGACTAATTTACATTCCCACCAACAGTGTAGGAGAGTTCCCCTTTCACCACCTCCCCTCCAGCACTTATTAATTTTTTTTTAATCTTCACCATTCTGACTGGGGTTAGGTGGTATCTCATTGTGGGTTTGATCTATAAACCTCTGCTTTTATAAATCACCCAGTTGCAGGTACTTTCTGTCAGTAACACAGCGGCGGACTTAGGTGGCCTTGCTGCCTAGGGGTGCCAAGTGAGGCTGAAGGAGGAGTGAACGTGGGCTCTGAGGACGTGGGGAGGAAGCCCACCTTCCTCCCGCTCCTCACTACAGCTGACACACGGGGCCACAGGCCGCAGGCCGCCAGTGCACCCCAGCACTTCCCCCATGATGTTCGCCAGTCCTTGGAGCAACCC